>CM076681.1:42807630-43407630 GCA_038501925.1 Xenopus petersii | reverse complement strand
TGATGTAATTTTGCCACTTCGCGTGATGTAATTTTGCCACTTTGCCAGCAACCCTGGCGAAAATTTGCCAGCGAATTAGAAAGAGTAGGGCAACTTCACACTCTAATGCCTGGCGAAGTTGCACTCTGGCAAAGGGTGCAAAACTACGCAAATTTACTGAGATTGTTTTTTTTTGTCAGACCAGACGAAGTTCAATAGAGTAGATAGGAGTTTGTAATAAAAAAGATCCCAAAAAAGTTGAACATTTTTCTAAGTCCCAAAAGAACGCTGGCGTTTTTTGGGTGATAGGCTGAAAAAGATCGAAAAATTTTTTTAGGGTGCCCACCTTCCCCCCTACATTTGATAACATATAGCACCTTAAACTATACTGTGGGCACATGTGTAGGGCATTAGAACAGCTCTATATACTTTTATTCACTTTCCCTGGGCTTGTGTAGTGTTATGTATGCACTGCAGCAAACACGTTCATTCAATTTTAAATTTGCCGCCGTTTGCAAATTGGCCTTCGCTAGCGCTACTTAGTTTTGCCTAACAAATTACGCTAGCGCAACTTGGCTACCTTTCGGCATCCTGGATGCAACTTCCGATATTCATGAATTTCCGCAGCCCTGACGAATTTATGCCTGGCAAAGAGTGACGAACTGCGGTGAAGGCAACGCTGGCGGATTTGCGGAGGTAAGTAAATTTCCCCCTAAGACTGATACCATTTTCCAACGTTCTATTCAACTTCCTAGTTCTACTGAATAACTGTTTTCTGCAGGAAACCTTTTTTATTTGTTCTTTGCCTAAATGTACAGTATAACAAAGGATATAGTTAAGGGAAGAAGGGCAATATGACCTATTGTCCTCTAAAATAGAATTTTTATGCTGCTTTCAGTCTTTTATAGTGAGAATGTAATAAACACTAACACAAAATATGACCAATGCACACTTTTTTACTTTGGGTCTATTGGGTTTACCCGCAATTCAGCTTTTTCCCCTCCACACACACACTATTCCAGCATAATTTCATGTGCAAGGTGGCAACATAATTGTAGCAGATGGATTACAACAAGCATAGTTGCATGTGACTTAAATGCCACCTATAGGGCAGATTTATCAAAGTATGAAATTATAGCTCACCACAGTACAATTCTGCCACTTTCTATTCATTCCTATTCCGGGGCGGGGCGCCACACAACGCTAGTGCAGAGAGCGCAATTGCGCTCTCTGCACTAGAAGAGCCGAATTTCCGGTTTGAAAACCGGAAATTCGGCTCTTAGTTACCAGGAGCGGCATTTTTGCCGCCCCTGGTAACCAGGGGAGCGCTGCCGTCTGAGGCGAGTGTCTCAACTCGCCTCATTGGTGGAGCGCCCCTGATGCTGTAGCCAGTGTCTCAATATATGCTGATTATTCCTCCACTGTGCAAAAGAAGCATATCTCATATGTGGGAGTTAAACGCAATGTTTGTGAACTGGGACTGGACTACGCAATGCTGTACCCTGCAAAATTAAAAGTAATGGTTGCTGGAGTTTTTTTCTGGGAATGAGTGCAATTTAGAAACCCCCCTGCCTTTAATCATATCATGTAGGGCAGCCTCGCTGGGCCTTTACTTGCTTTTTGTGCCTGAGGAAATTACAGTTCTATGGTGATTGGTTAGATGCTTAGGTGATAATCCACATATGATATATCACTTGGGATACATGCAGTTTTACCATATCGGTGCAGTAATATGGAATTCAGCAACCCCCAAGATTATATCATACAGGGTCTGCTTACTGTAGCTTGCCTTGGGACTATATTATAGTGTTAATTCAGTATGTTACTTTATTCCAGATAACAGACTGTTTTTATACATACCTTGTCACTATGCTAGTGACAAGGTATGTATAAGTGACAAGTGACACTTATATGTATAATGACAAGCATAGTGACAAGGTATGTATAAAAACTGTTTTCTGGAATAAAGTAACATACTGAATTAACACTATAATATAGTCCCAATTTCTGTGTGGTAAATGATGTGGTGCTCTATCTGGAATCTCTGTTGCATAGGACAGCTGCATTCAACAGTAGGAATTATGGAAAAATCAGATGGCACTCACGTAGCAATTGTGCTAATATTTTCAGTGATTTATTGAGATCTCCACACAACATTTCGGGGCTCCTCCTGCACACCTCAGGAAGGGGGAGGAGCCCTCGAAATGTTGTGTGGAGATCTCAATAAAGCACTGAACACAATTGCTACTTGAGTGCCATCTGATTTTCCCATAATTTCTACTGCTGAATTACAGCAACTAACACATTTAGAGGCTGCATCTAACTTAATTCACAGTTGGTCATTTGTTACAATGAGCATCTAACTAACAGTAATACTTTTGCACTTGGGTAACTACCACTATGGAATCCCTAAATACTGGTCTTAGTTCATAGGGTACTGGGAAAGTTCGGGTTATATGGGCGGGGGCGAATGAGGAGTACGGGTACACACAAATGAGAAATCAATAGCCCCCATCCCAGTCTTGACAGGGTTATCAGTTCTTCTTTGACTGGTTGACAGTGACCATGAAATCAAGACTTTAGGCAAAGTGGTTGGATGACCTTGAAATTCTCTCATGTTGGCGGCAGAGAATAGTACTGATCTTTTGTTAAATTATGGCTTTAGAATATTGCCTCAGTTTAGGCTGGCAAGGTCCTGTTTATTTGATAAAATTTGAATAAATGCTGTGGCCATTTTACACCCATCTCTTTTGGTTTTCCATAATGTATTTAATAATGAGGTTCAATGGGATGGCTCAAGGCAAAGTGTCAAAATGAGGAGTTCCCTTGTCATGTCTTTTCTTTAACTTTTTGTATATTTCATCAGGCTGGTCAGTAAGTACAGGCGATTGCTTTTAAATAAGCCAATAGACAGTTTCTTTACTATCTGATGTCAAACTTTATTTAACAGCTATTTATCTTTATCATAAAACATTTCAATCTTAATTAAACTGCACTTCCAAAGAATTTTGTTTCAACAAATCTTAACACGTAGCACCATCTATATAATGAGCATAAATAGCTTGGGCTGGTTTAACAAAATCTGTTCAAGAATGAATCAGAATTAAGAATTTTTATTATCACAATCTAATAATGTCAGTAGATTGATCTGAAATACTTTTGTGTATTTCAGTGCTCAGTGGATGTGATTTCTTTGCTCTGGACATGCTTGATTATTTTGTTTAGCTATTTTTGTTTTTTATTTTAATAAAAGAGATTTTTTCCATGGGTAATACAGTAAGTTCAGAAATAGAACAACATCCTGCAAAATGTGTATTAATCACATTAATAAAAAGTCTCAATCAAGTTTTTACTGTTTGTTAAATTGCACATTTCTCAAAAGCGGATAGAAAACAAAAAACAATTTCAAGAGTTCTGAACTTTGGGTTCAAGCTAGTCCTTGGTTGAAGGGCATACCTGTGCCATATCTTATACAGATATTTTTTAAGTAATGTGCCATCTATCACAAGGGTAACAAGGAGTATGGCAGGTTAAATTACAGACTTGTCAGTGATGTATTGAATGGATGATGATATTTTTCATGTCTGTAGGGACAATTCTGTGATGAGACAAAATCTGAATAGAGACAGAAAAACAATTTATCTTGAAAAAAGGAGACAGCAAATAAATTTATTTTGCAAAGCAATCATCTTTTGATTTCTCTGTGATACATTTTTCTATATCAATACCTTTCCAAACATATGTAGTAGCAATAGAAGAGGAGCAACAGCTTTGACATTTAAAGAGATAAAACAGGAGAATTGCTCCCAGCAGTGTGTAACAACAAAAAAACAAATATTTAATTTATTTATTTCTATCAATCATTCATTCAGACTTTCTCCAATTGTGTTACAAATAAAGTCACAAGAAAATGACACGACCTTAGTTCAATCTCATACACCATTAAATTGTTACGTTATTTATCTGTTTATCGGCTCTAAAACTGAGGACAGAGGGAAGAAAAAATGTGAAATCTCCACAAAGGCAATTGACAAAATATAATTTAGACCATTTGTATACAATGTATACAATTTGGCCAAAGATTGTTATTGTTCTTGTTCATACTGTAACTGGGAAAGGAAAGGGTACTGATAATTGTACACTACTGTGAATACATTATCTATGGATGCACAGAGCATTTTGGGTTAAATCAATAACAAAATCTTTAACACCACCCCAACACACTTATATAATAAAACTATGTTTTATTATATCCCAAAAAAATATTCAAAATCCTATTTTATATTAGTCAAGCAAAATGAACCTTAATTATACTATATCAATTATTTGAATCTTGTTTCCTTCAGTCTGGGAATTCATAATTATAGCAAGCAGGCAGGAGCCATTTTGCGGACACTGTTATTAAGACAAGCCTTCCATCATCTCAGAATCTTGTTTGTGCACTAGAATGGGGGAACTGATGTCCATCCCTATGCCCTGGCTACACAATGAAATGGTAAACAGAACGGAGGAATGTTGGGAGAGCAGTGATATCTAGGAAGTGCTGAATGGACAGTGAAACGAATTGTCTGCCTGCCTCTCTGCCCAAGGCATAGAAGAAGGGCAGACACTATTTGATTGACAGTTTCAATTTTTAAATGAGCTTACAACAGCTATGAATACCTTAATAAATAAAATAGAAATTGAATTTCATGTTTAATTTTAAAAGGACTTTTATTATACAGATTTTTATGTCACAATAGCCCAGAGCATGTGTTGTGTATCAGCAGAAAAGAAGACAGGGAGCTACTTTGGCCATCTTTGGAGGCACCAATATTCAGGGTGTTGGATTTGGGCTGTTACAGAAGCCCAAATATAATGTGCAGTGTTTCTAGACTAATTATGTGTAGAGATTTAGTTATTTGATATTCTCTGTGGAATAAAAAGTATAGCATTTAAATACCATTTTAGAGTCCAAATGCCCACTGCAACTCAGAAAAATTAGTTCATATCTTAAAGAGCATGTGATTCATACTCATACCTCCCAACATTTTGGAAATAGAAAGAGTAACAAAATGTTTTGACCATGCCCATTTTGTAGCCACACCCCCAAATTACCATGTTCATTTCATAAAATTTGGCAGGTTATGAAAGTTTGAACACATTTCTGTGTTTTTTATGTGTTATTAAAGTTTTGCTAATGAAGGTGAATTGCCCTTTAAGCTTCAAATCACAGTTTACCTAAGTGACCTGCTTATCTTAAATAGTTACAATTGTTTCTTTGCTTATCTTATTTTGTAACAAAATTAACAGCTATGCATAGATTTGAGTATGCATAACTATTGCATCTCAATTCAAATTCTGTAAACTGAAGTAAAATAAATCATTGTTCAAAACTGCATATGGGATAATTCATCAATTTCCCCTGTTAAAAGCAATGGTATTGTATATCTCTGATACATTTTGTGCAGTATATTCCATGCGTTATGATAATTTTTGATAAATGGGCCTGTATATTCATATGGATATTTTCCAAAAAAACACAAAAAAAGAATTCCACCTAGCATTTTTAGTACATTACTAAAGTTATTGTTTCTAAGAATATTTACAGAAATATCTCTGTTCCAGGAGGTATGTACAGTCCTTTTTGGCCTTTAGACAGAGTCTATTTTTTAAACAAATTATTGCACAAGCTAATACAAGCAATATAACAGATACATTGCAAGGATTATTTAATTATTTCTTAATTTAACAGCAGAAATGCAATGCTAATTAAATCTGTACAGTTATAAGAAAAATCATGTTCACTTATTGAACACTTTCAGGGCTTTTTCTGCAGTCAAATGGAAATTGAGAAGCTTTACTGTTTGTGAAGATTCTTATTCATCCAGGTCATGGTATATCTGTAGAAATAAGTCAAATCAACTGGACTTGCAGTGTTTTTTTCTTGAGGATGTTTCACCAGTCATCCATTTGGCTTTCTCAATTCAGAATAATTTGTAATTAAGATCTTTCTGGAATACATCCTCTGGAATGTTGCTCTAATCAGCATAATCTGTTTATCATAATCTGCAAGGATGTCATGAAGTAAGGTGTTGATTGTATTAGCATGACTGGAGCTTTGAGATGTTATTAAACCTTCTAGGGAGAGGTGCTATAAACAGCATTCAAACATGTGTCCATTTTCTTTTAGATATAGGTACACTGAGTCCTGAGTTCTGACCATAGGAGCTGGCTCTTCTGTGCTGCATTATACACTGGTGTAACTGTTGTTTGGTTTCTACTACATGCAAATCAGAATACTTATCACTGCACTGCACGGCATACACAATGTTACTCTTCTTTTGCTTTGTGGTTGGGTCTTTTGGGTGATTCAGTTGCTGCCTCAGTGTGTTGCTGGGTTTTAAGCAGACATCCCTGTCTGCTCAGGTCATTTTGCCTGGTCACATGCTTTCAGAAAGAGCGGATGCTGCACTATGGGACTGCTTTCTGACAGGCTATTGTTTTTCCTACTCAATGTAACTGAAGGAGTAACAGAAGGACATGGATTTTTACTATTGAGTGCTGTCCTTATATCTACCAACTTTCAGTGTAGCAGTAACAAGTCACTGATGTTTATCAGAGCACAAGTCACATGACTGGGGGCACCTGTGAAACTGACAATATGGGCCAGATTTACTAAGCTTGAGTGAAGAATTAGAATGAAAAAAAAATCAAATTTCGAAGTATTTTTTTGGGTACTTCGACCATCGAATGGCTCAAATTCGATTGAATCAAATAATTCAAACGATTCGAAGTAGAAATCGTTTGACTATTCGACCATTAAATAGTCGAAGTACTGTCTCTTTAAAAAATACTTTGACTTCATACTTCGCCACTTTAAACCTACCTTCCCCAGCACTTTTCAAAGCTTTTTTTGATTGAATAAACATCCTTTGATTTATCGCTTAACATCATTCGGATCGTTCATTTCTAACGATTTTAGCGTTCGATCCAACGATTTTTATTTGATCGATTGATTGAAGCATTTGCGCTAAATCATTCGAATTTGATATTTGAATTCGAAGGATTTTACTTTAAGGGTCAAATTTGAGGGTTTATTAACCCTTAAAATTCGACCCTTGATAAATCTGCCCCTAAGTCTACCCCAAGTCAGCTTTAAAAATTGAAGCTCTTTTGAAAAACTGATTTCAGTGCAGAAGTCTGCTGGAGCAGCACTAGTAATAAATGCATTATGAAAAAAAAAATTCCCATGATAGTATACCTTTAATGAGTTGCTGATGCCATCCAAGACATTAAGCACTGATATATTAATGTTCAAATTTGGGTTTTTAACACTAAAATTCACAAACTCAAATAACAAATTAAAATCAAGTATTTATTAAGCTACAAAACCTTGGAGGTAAATTAGAAGCCAATGGGAACTGTCTCAGAAAATATTTAACATATTTATTCAGGTCCACTTTTTCAATTTTTTAAAATTTTTGAGCTAGTAAACTCACACATTTGAGGTATTCAATTTTTTTCCAAAAATAATATTCACTCAAATGTTTTATTTTTTTGAATTTTGTAATAAACAGGATAACATTAGTGTGGGTTTTTTTTAAAATTGTGAGTTTATGTAAAGTAAAAAAACACATCTTATCTATGGTCAGAAGGTCTGCTGAAGCAGAACATTTTAGGAAGTGATAGTACAGGCCAAGATATTACTTTGCAGACTGGCAGCTGTCAGTGGGGGCCATTTATCAACAATGGGCAAATGTACCCATGAGCAGTACCCCCCAACAACCTAATTTTTGCATTCATTGTTATACTTGAAGCTGGCTTTAAAAATCTAATCACGGCTTGGTTGCTATAGTTCATTAATACCTCTTCAAGTTAGGACAGTATTCAGGTAAAGAAGCCTTTCTATTTAAAAACATACTCCCATTAATTAAATATTTAATCTGCAACATTTTCTATATATTTGTGTTCATTATATATGAGGAAACAATAATAGTTCCTTTGCCATTTTAAGTCAACTATATGCTTTATGGTAACAATTGGGACACCAAGCCAAATAAAGCAAAGAGGATGTTGATTAAGTGAGAAACTAAGGCAGGTCAGAGGGAGGGGATACAACTAAGATGGAATTGATTCTTCACTTTTTTTTACTCTACTTCGCACTTTGTTTTTTTAATCGCTCAGACTAGTAAACCCAAATGCCCTTATTTTATCAATAATACAGTATCTTGATAAAATCGGTGCAACAAAAAGTAGAGGCAAAATCTAGTGTCAAATTAGGTTGTGTCACTTTTCAAATTGTCGCTTGCTTATCGAGTTGATGCCCAAAAAATTGGAATAACTTGGATTATCAAAAAAAAAAAGCATCGCAAACAGCCTGAAACTATTGAGAATCCTTAAGGTAAAAAACATGTTCCAATTGTTAAAGGTATCTACCATTGACTTCTACATGGTTTTGACAGGTTTTTCTGGTGTATTTTCAGATCCTGTTTTTCTAAAAGCTTTGGAGCATAATAAATCAAAAATTCTAGTTTTTTCCCTCTAAAAATTCAGATATTTTAACCTTTAAAACTCGACTAGAAAAATTCATGTCTCTATAAACAGGCCCCTAAGTGTGATGTAGAGAATGGTATTCTAAAATCATTTGTATTATATTAATTGTGGGTTTTGAGTTATTTAACCTTTTTTTTTCAGTAACTCTCCAGTTTGTAATTTCAGCAATCTGGTTGATAGGACCCATGCATTGTTTTCAAGACTGATATATGAATAGGAGTGGGCCTAATAAGAAGCATGATAAGTAATAAAAAGCAGCAAAAACAATACGTTTGTAGGCTTACAGAGAATTTCTATTTTAGACGGGGTCAGTGACCCCTATTTGAAAGCTGAAAAGAACCAGAAGAAAAGGGCAAATAATTACTAAATAATGAAGATCAATTGAAAAGTTGCTTAGCATTGACCATTCTATAACTGAAAAGGTTAATTGAAAGGTGAACAACCCTTTTAAGAGGAGTCTATGATAGGGCAATTATTGGAGGAGTTTGATGATTTTTTGAAAATTCAAAATGTTGAAACACACCAGTATAGCTATCATGTATATAGCAATAAATGGAAGATTTATCAAAATGTAGGATTAGAACTCCCCATGAAAAAAGTCTCCCATTTTTTGTAATTTATTTCAATGGGATTTTTATAAGCGTATTTATCAAATGGTTAACTTTCACCCTTTGATAAATACTTGTCTAAAAATAGCAATGAATAAAAGGTGGGTGAGATTTTCTATGGTAAATTCTAATGTCACATTTTAGCAATCTGCCCCTTCTTCACTTTTTTCACTAGGGAAAATATGTGTCCCTTTTGCAAGTTTTTTTTTTATTAATTATTGGTAGAAATATTTACATCTCATCATTATTTATAAAGCACTAGCAAGTAAAGCATTGCTTTAAACTACTTTATAACAATTAACTACCAGTTAGCCAGGTTATTACGGAAGAACACTGGGGTCAGCAAACAAAACCATCATAATTATGATTTATAATCTCATAATTATGACTTTAAAGAGTCAAAATTATGACTTTTAATCTAATAATTATGATTTTTAATCTTGTAATTATGACTTTAAAAAGTAAAAATTATGATTTTTAATCTCATAATTATGACTTTAAAAAGTAAAAATTATGACTTTTAATATCATAATTATGATTTTAAAAAGTAAAAATTATGACTTTTAATCTCATAATTATGACTTTAAGGGGCCGATTCACTAAGGGTCGAATTTAGAGGGTTAATTAACCATTGATATTCGACTAGGAATTAAAATCCTTCGACTTCGAATATCGAAGTCAAAGGATTTAGCGCAGATAGTTCGATCGAAGGATAATTCCTTCGATCGAACGATTAAATCCTTCGAATCGAATGATTCGAAGGATTTAATACCAACGATCGAAGGAATATCCTTTGATCAAAAAAAGTTAGCCAAGCCTATGGGGACCTTCCCCATAGGCTAACATTGACTTCGGTAGCTTTTAGATACCCAACTAGGGGGTCGAAGTTTTTTTTAAAGAGACTATCGAATGGTCGAATAGTCGACCGATTTTTACTTCGAATCCTTCGATTCGAAGTCGAAGGTCGGAGTAGCCCATTCGATGGTCGAAGTAGCCCAAAAAAAACTTCGAAATTCAAAGTTTTTTTACTTCGAATCATTCACTCGAAGTTAGTGAATCGGCTCTTAATCTCATAATTATGACTTTTAAACTCATAATGTTAAAAGTCATAATTTTGACTTTTTAAAGTCATAAATATGAGTTTAAAAGTCATAATTATGAGATTAAAAATCATAATTTCGACTTTTTAAAGTCATAATTATGTGATTAAAAATCATTATATCAACTTTTTAAAGTAATAATTATGACTTTAAAAGTCATAATTATGAGATTAACAGTCATAATTAAGAGTTTTAAAAGTCATAATTCATCAGAATTTTCAAAAGTCATAATTCATCAGAATTTTTTTTTTTGCTGGCCCCAGTGCTCTTCCGTAGGTTATATATAGACTTAAAAGGTTGAACTTGATTGACATGGTTTTTTTTCAACCTAAATGTTACTATGTAATAATTATGGGTCGTACAATAATTTGGATTAAAAAATAAACATGGTATCAGATGCTTCTCTAAACAGGTGGATCCTTAGGGAGTGTTTGGAAGGGGAGTGTGAAAGGTCATGACTAGTGATAAGCAAAAAGTTTTGCCATGAAAAAGACGGCCATAGAAAAATTAGTTGAGGTGAGATTCGCCCATCATTAGTCAAGAGTTCCAGAGACAAGAAGCTGGAAAGAAGTATTCCTGTGGAAAATGATGCAAAAAACAACCAAAAGTTAATATTTTGACTCACTATTCAAATCAATAAAATTACATGTTGTCAAGGTTGCATATCCAGCCATAGTTTATATACATGTTTAGCACCTTGGAGCTGACAATCAGTTTCTGGCAAGAAAACAATATGAACATTTTAAAAATAAGTAGGGGGTCAAACAATCTTTACCCCCATTCCCTGAGGTTTTCCAGGTTTTACAGTCATAGCCTGTGACATCATCCATCATCCATTACAGGGAGGGGAAATAATCTGACTGGCTGGTTGGCAGAAAAAGCGTGTGAAGCATATTGGGCGAATGCATGAGAACCAACAAACAATCTATCTATAGAACAAAGAAAATAAAGTAGAATTAGAATATGCTAGTCTTATTCCTGGGCAAACAGGAAAAATTAGGTAACCTGTAAACATGATAACTAGGTGAATCCTATAAATCAGTGCTGTCCAAACTAGGTGAATCCTATAAATCAGTTCTGTCCAACTTCTATGGTACAGAGGGACATATTTTTTCTGGCCTACGTGGTGGGAAAATTAAGTGCATTCACGTTTGGGAGTTTGGTCGATTTTTTATTAAATACATATGGGTAAATGTAATAAAAGTCGAAATGTAATATTGTCACTTAAACAGTTATTGTATTGCAAATTTTAATCGCGCATTGCGAATTTTAATTGCGAACTCTGAAGAAGTGTTGTAATCTTTTGGAACAACCATAACAACTTTTTCACTAACAAGTTTTATTAAATTTAGGGGCACATTCACTTAGTTCGAGTGAAGGAATAGAATAAAAAAAACTTTGAATTTCGAAAGGTTTTTTTGGCTACTTCGACCATCGAATTGGCTACTTCGACCTTCAACTTCCACTTTGAATCGAACGTTTCGAACTAAAAATTGTTCGAATATTCGATAGTCGAAGTACTGTCTCTTTACAAAACACTTCGACCCCCTACTTCGCCACCTAAAACCTACCGAGGTGCAATGTAAGCCTATGGGGAAGGTCCCCATAGGCTTTCTAACAATTTTTCGGTTGAAGGAAAATCGTTTGATTGATGGATTAAAATCCTTCGAATCTAACGATTCGAAGGATTTAATCGTTCGATCGAACTATTTGCAGTAAATCCTTCGACTTCGATTGCATTGCGAATAGTTTTTCCGTTACCGGCTTTCGTTACATTCCCCCGATAGTGAGTAAAAAAAACTCAAGTTTTAGTAAATATCCACTAAAAGTCTGTTCTAGATAGACATTCAAAAATCAAAGGTAATGTAGGGCACTTTGGGCTAAGCAAGCTTGCCCATAAATATTTCCTTATTCATTTTTAATTATGAACCCCCCAATACAGGATTAAAACAACAACTTTGTACTCTAAAAACAAACAAAATAGGCAGATGGTTCTGCAACTAATACATACCACCCTGTCATAAACAGTATACAGGTATGAAAGCAGGCTATGCTACATGAGAGAATTACCCCAGAGTACCTGCTTTCATATCTGTATACTGTTTATGACTGGGTGATATGTATTTTTGTGTGCCATACTTTGCTTAACTGTGTCATATTCTGCTTGCCCTATGCTCCCTGTGTGTGTCATACTCTGCCTGCCTGGGAGTTGCTGTGCTATCCACATGTGTATTTGGTGTGCTACCATCATTAATGTGGGCAAGGTCTTAAAAGGTCTTTTGGTAAAATGGGTTAGGTTTAAAGTAGGTGTGGTATACAAAAAGGGAGTGGTTAACACTGACTTCCATTATCTGCCCTCCCCCATGTAGGCCAGAACAAACATGTTCCTCTGTACCATAGAAGTTGGACAGTACTGATTTACAGGATTCACCTTGTCATAGTGTTTAGGGGTTACCTAATTTTTCCTATTTGCTCAGGAATAAGATTAGCATGTTCTTATTCTAGTTTATTTTCTTCATTCTATAGATAGCTTGTTTGTTGGTTTCCATGACAACACATCCGACATGGAAATATTTTAAGAGAGGTTTGAAGCAGCATACATCATGGGTCATAGTGTGTGGGTTCTTAAAATTATCTTGTGTTGGTTACTGTGCACATATGTTATCTTCCTTTAAAAATGTACATACATAAAAGTGTACATAACACATAATATATATATATATATATATATATATATATATATATATATATATATATATATAATATATATATATATATACATATATATATATATATATATATATATATATATATATATATATATATATATATATATTGTGGTAGAGTGACTAGGAAAAGGTGGAAAAAGGTCACTCTAGCCTTTAATTTCTCCCCAGGTACTGAGTTAGGCTCCAGGAAGGGAGTTATGAAACAGAGAATCAGCGCTCTGTTTAAAGACTTTAGTAGCCAGAGACTCCATTCTGCAGATCCAGTCCAGAGATTGGAGTTCACCTTCCACAGGAAAGCTGTCCTGTGGAAAGGCTATTTAAAGTTAATTAGCATAGGAGAGTGGGTCTCTCAACAGGGCACAGCAGGTAGGAGACCTGGCTGTGTGAGGAACTCCCAGAGGAGCTGGGAGTGCTGCCTGTTACTGCATGAAGCAGAGGGAGCCTGTGACCCTGATAAAGTTGTGCCAGGAGGCTGAATAAACACTACAGGAAGGAGTCCTGTGAGTACAGGGGCATAGGCGGAAGGTGATTTTTTTGTTTGGGGAGGCTGAAGGTGGCCATACATGAGCCCCCCCCCCAAAAAAAATGTCAAATTGCTGTAAGTGGTTTTCTGAGCATTTTTGTATTTCTTTTTTTTTGAGCTTCTGAGATCTTAGTAGGTGAAGGGGTACAATAATTTTTAGTATGTTATAAAATGGCCTGTTCGAAGCAACTTTTCAATTGGCCTTGATTTTTTCTTTTTTATAGTTTTTGAGTTATTTGCCTTCTTCTTCTAACCCCTTACAGCTTTCAAATGGGGGTCACTGACCCCATCTACAAAACAAATGCTCTGTAAGGCTACAAATGCATTTTCACTGCTACTCATCTTTCTTTCAGGCTTCTCCTATTCATATTCCAGTCTTTTAGTCAAATCAATGCATGGTTGCTAGGGGAATTTGGACTCTAGCAACCAGATTGCTGAAATTGCAAAGTGTAGAGCTAAATAACTAAAAAAAAGCTAAATAACTCAAAAACAACAAATAATAAAAAATTAAAACCGTTGCAAATTGTCTCAGAATATCACTCTCTGCATCATACAAAAAGATAATTTAAAGGTGGACAAACCCTTTAATGTAGTTGTAAGTGTTAATACCAGTTCTCTGTGAAGCTCTCTTTGAGTGTTTCAGCCCCAACTACCTATGCAGTTTCTATGTACTACTGTTATGTTAACCCTATGCAGTTGTTGGCTTTATGGTATTATCAGTCAAAATGCAAATATTGCAGAAACAACTAAAAATAGAAAAATAATGTTACAAAAATGCTCCACCCTAACTTAGTTGTTGAAGGGGATTTAAACCTCACAAAATAAACTACTAACTAAATGGTTAATTAATGTGTAGTTTGGCTAATCACACATATATGATTTAAAGGGGAAGATTACTTTTAAGGTATCTCTTTTGTGAGTTCCAGAAAGTTTATGCTCAATAATATTATATGTTTTTTATTATTGCCCTTCTTATTTTGTCTTTTCCCTAGTCTGCACTCAGATTATTATAGGTCAATGGCCCTGGCCACCCGTTTTAACCTCAGCCCCTACTGCTTCACTACCACCTTTCTTTTTTAGTCTGGCCCAGCAGTGAGCGAACCACAAAATATATAGTTCTCAAATTGTGACACATACCAGACACTCAGCAACTACTGTCTGGGCGATGGCTTGACTTAGCCTGGCTTCTTTGCCTAGGCTTCTGCTTCACTGAACGCACTGCTTAGCGAACTGAAGAATGCCTCCGTATTCAAAGGAGAGCAGAGACCTTTGACGTCATATTTCATTCACAGACTGAACTCTGAACGTAACGTGCCTTCTACTTCCTGCCTGCTTTACCTTGCCTGCAGTTTAAGGGCGCTATTATTTACGAGCAGGCAACCACCTAATACAAAACAGGCGGCCTATTTCAAGAAATGAGCAGTGTTGCACGGCTCACAAAGGTGTTTTTTAAACACAATTTTTTAAATGTATCAGGGGGGTTTGGGGAGGCTTAGCCTCCCCAAGCCTTAATGAAAATCCGCCCATGTACAGGGGTGAGCCAAACTATTTGTTGTGCTGGTTGTCCACAAGGGGCCCAGTCTAGTTAGGGACTGCTTCAAAGTGTGAAGGTAGTGCCCAGTGGGCTAGGTTTTATTTTATGTTTTGTTTGTATGATACAATGGTCACCCCTGTGTCCGTGCATTATTGAAAGTGTTTGAAGGAAAGTGGGAAAATAAACCTGTGTTTTCCTTGAAGAAACTGTGTCCCTGTCTTTCTGCTCCTTTTTCCTATGCTGCCTGCTCACCATTGACTAATCCCCCCTAAAAGTTAAATGTACAAGCCGCCAGCTTGCCACAATATATATATATATATATATATATATATATATATATATTATATCTATATATATATATATATCTATATCTATCTTCGTTGATATGAAAAAAATATGAAAAAAATATGATAACAAAAATGTTTGTAAACATGTTATACCTTATCAGCACTGAATGATCAGCTCTTTCTACTGGACTAATTTTATATCACTTCTATATTTCAACTGAAAACATTTTGAACAGTGCTGACATTTTCAGCATAACATACTTTTTTTGCACAAAGTAAAGTCTGTACCTTTTCATAAAATTCTGCATAATAATTATGGAAGGCTAATCTGGTGTGTCATAGTCAATAGTTAACAGAAAAGGTTAATATGTTTTAGTTTCTATGGAGTTAGTTTATTAAGTAATGGGATTAAATCATTTTAACCTCTGACAACATAAATAAAAATTAGAACTACTAAGAGCATTGCCTTACCTTACCAATGTACTATAATTATCTCTACCTTTTAAGGGAATTAGAACTTTTTACTTGACTACATTATTATAAGCAAATGCTTAGCTATAATAAATAGCTGCAATAAAATAATATTCTTGAGCTCTAAAATAGTGGAAACCTTTTAAAATAAGATCTCTAAATATAGAACACATGTCTGGTCAGAACTAAAACTGTGGGGCCAAGATAAATGATTGCATAGAATCATGACTTGAATTATGAATGCTAAAATAATCATTCACAGTTAAATAGAACTTTTGATCACTTTGGATGTAAGTTAACAATTATTGGGCATGACTTAAGAATGTTTGAGCCTACAGGTTCAAGCTATCTGCTACTATAAACATATGAGAGTGTCAAAACTCACTTGGTTTCTTCATTGTAATTGTTTTTTGTTTCCTATATAAAAAATAAAAAGCTCAACAGGTTTTAGGGGCTGAGCTTTTTATTTTTGGAAAAACCTGCTTGGGGAAAGAAAATAATGGGCAGGAAGCTGAAGTATTCAGGTTGAAGAAAACACAAAAGAGTTTCGGAACTCTTGCATGGTTTCAGTAGCCAAATCTTAAATTGGGTCCAGTGTGTTACCTTCATAAGTGATATTATCAGTCTATTCATTGAGCTTAAAAAATGCTAAAAGACTAGGGGATGTGATTACTAACATTGGAGAAATATATTTCTATTGATATTGCCTATAGCAATTAATCAGATGTTTGCTTTTGTAGGTTACTTTTCAACTCTAATTATAGATTGGTTGCTATGAGAAATATGATAAGTAATATTTATCACCAGTATTTGTAAACACACCAGGTTCTATACAGGGTAAGTGGGCTTCAATAAATTGAAAATTGAAAAAAATATTTTAAGTTGTACTAGCATTTTAAGTTACACTAGCAAAAAACATTGGTTGCAATACCTTGTACACATTTACATTCAGTGAGTATGTTGTCCTGATTTCTTGGAAAGGCCTTATTTTAAGTAATTTATACAAATTATTTTCAACTTGGTTTGTTTACATGAAATGTATTGGATCCCGAGGGGAAAGGTGAACCAACTCTTTATTCTGTTTTCATGGAATTTTCCAAAAGTCCCTGCTTATTTTCTTGGTTACCTGTTTTAGAGTTGCTCATAATATTTTTCTGACATAATAATATTTCTGAGTTGCCTGACTGGCAAGTACAACATGTCAATCCAAGCAATAACCATTCAAATGACTGGAGGGGCAGTATGGAGTATTTTGTAGTCATGTTACTGATTAAAAAATTGCATAAGTCTAATAATTATTTACTAAAACTCTACTTTTTCCTCACTTAGTTAAAAAAATTGTGAGGCAAAAAAAATCTTTAATTGGTTAAAGGGACCTCTGCCATTTGACAGGTTTTAGCTGCAGTATTTTCTGATTCAGATTTTTTGCTGCTTTGGGGCATAATAAATCTTTAAAAATGTGAGTTTTTTTCCTCTAAAAATTAAAAATTTTTTCACTAAAAAAACTCGACCTTTAATAAATAGACCCCTGAAAGTCTGTCTAGGTTTCCATTCATCCAAGCTACAGGAAGGATCTCACATTACACATTTTTTTTATCCCTCAAAAAAACTATGTTTTTTTAAGCAACAACAACACTGAGGGGCATATTTATCAAGGGTCGAATTTTAGCATTGAAAAAACTTTGACATTCAAAAAGACCAACCGAAATTAAGTTGAAGTTTTTTTTTTGGTCAAATAGGTCTGTTGTCAATCATATAGGTCCATATTCCACTGAATTCAAATCGTGAATCATGGGAAAAACTTCAAATCGAATT
Organism: Xenopus petersii; assembly: GCA_038501925.1. Classification (NCBI taxonomy): domain Eukaryota; kingdom Metazoa; phylum Chordata; class Amphibia; order Anura; family Pipidae; genus Xenopus; species Xenopus petersii. The sequence goes on along the minus strand of CM076681.1, from coordinate 43,390,049 downwards.
CGATCGAATGCACTATAACTTCGATTCAAAGTTATTCCCAAACAAACCTTTGATTTTTCAAAGTCCTCAAATTGACTCCAGGTAGGTTCTAGGAGGTCCCTAATAGACTAAAACAGCAATTCGGCAGGTTTTAGATGGCATATGGTCGAAGTCAAATTTTTAAAAAGAGACAGTACATGATTGATTTCGATATTCTAATTTTCAAGTTTTTTTCAAATTCAAATCGACTTTGGACTATTCCCTAGTCCAAGTACACAAAAATAGCTCAAAATTTGAATTTTTTTCATTCGAAATTCACCTCGGCCTTTGATAAATATGCCTCATACTATATGAAACTTTAAAAAGGGATCCAACAGTTACAAGAAAAATGTCATAGATCTCATAAAACAGCCGCAAAAAGACAGAGCTATTGATCAGGCTACATACCATCACGTCTACCCTGGTGAAACCCCTTTGTGTAGATATGGACTGCCTAAGATATAAAAGGAAGTGGCTCCTCTCAGACCAATTGTCAGCAGCATTAACTCTGATGTACAAAATGGCCAAATACCTAGTCAACATCCAATATTTCATGTAGTATGGGAATCACTCACGACAGCAGGATAACTGCAATTATGCTATTTATTATGTCACCACACGACATGTTTCGGGCCTATTGGCCCTTTTTCAAGTGTGTACAAACTGATTTGAAATGAACATACTTATACACCACATGTGATGTTGGCCCGCCCACCAATTAGCAAACCCACAGGTACTTAACCCTTAGGTGCTTTGTCAAACATTTTTTAGAAAAAGTTTTTAACTGGTACATCCATGTGTCACGATTCAGTGTCCATGTGTGAAACTTGTCCATCTCCATACATAAGACATCGTGTCTAAACATCGTAAAAGAAACAGTATCCAATTCCAAGAAATGATAGACCAGGCTAATCAGGAGCATAGTACTATAAAATTTACTTGCGAGAGCTCCACCACATCTAACCACTTCTTAGACGTGAATATCTCGATAGAGAATAAACAAATAAAAACCTCCATGTTTTCCAATCCCAATATTATGAAAGCTATCCCAAAAAGTCAATATATAAGAGCTCTACGTATCTCTTCAGATACAGACTCCTTGCAAGGCTCTGTGGATATGCTTACCAAAAAATTCCTTAATAGGGGATATAGGAGAAGTAACCTAATACCTACTATTGAGGAGGTAATGCAACTGGACCGACAAAAATTACTGAAATCTGAAAATAAAACAAAAAATCAAAATAGGATACCTTTTGTTTCAAAATACGGAAAACAAAGTAAAGCCATAGAAAATACTATAAAGAAATATTGGCCAATCCTCCAACAGGATACTAAGTATGGGCATCTCTTCCATACACCTATGTTTTGTTATACAAGAGGGCACACACTTAAGGATACCCTATGCCCCTCGGATAGCCAGGAGAAAAGGGAGCATAGATTTATGGGTAAACCTAAGAAAGGCACGTTTCCTTGTTTGAATTGTATATGCTGCGCCTCTATTGTAAAAGGAAACACAATAAGCCACCCAACTAAAGGTACACAGATCAAATTGAGACACTATGCCACTTGTGAATCCAAATTTGTGGTGTACTGTCTAAAATGCCCCTGTGGATTAGCGTATATCGGTCAAACCATACGAGCAATTAAAGATCGAATTAAAGAACATAGGGGCAACATCAGAAATTTCAAAATTGGAACAGCCTCAGACACATCTGTTTCCAGACACTTCCATATAGAAGGACATAATATCAGCCAACTAAAATGGTTGGTTCTGGAACAGATAAGAATGCCAAATAGGGGAGGTGATATGAGAAAAATACTGGCTCAAAAAGAGGCATATTGGATCAAAAAAATGAATACAATGGCCCCAATAGGCATGAATGATCATTGGAGTATTGCACCATTTTTAGGATAATAATGCATCTATTTTCTTCCACAGATATTGAAGATAACCCAATCTAGGGTAAAATACTATCATAATAATCATTTTATAGAAGCCAACTAAGGGTAAGATAAAAAAGTTTAACCCAAAAATGAATTAAATGCGAAACATAATATGTGGGCAGACTATGCTTTTTCAAGTTTTATAGGTAGGCTCATAAAAGAGCAGTTCCTAGTTTATACTGAGAAAACTTATGTATATAACTGTTGTTTTAATATTTTATTGTAAGAAATCTATTTTTGATACTGTTTCTTTTACGGTGTTTAGACACGATGTCTTATGTATGGAGATGGACAAATTTCACACATGGACACTGAATCGTGACACATGGATGTACCAGTTAAAAACTTTTTCTAAAAAATGTTTGACAAAGCACCTAAGGGTTAAGTACCTGTGGGTTTGCTAATTGGTGGGCGGGCCAACATCACATGTGGTGTATAAGTATGTTCATTTCAAATCAGTTTGTACACACTTGAAAAAGGACCAATAGGCCCGAAACATGTCGTGTGGTGACATAATAAATAGCATAATTGCAGTTATCCTGCTGTCGTGAGTGATTCCCATACTACATGAAATATTGGATACTTACAGGGTGCCAGAGACGGAGCATCCGGGGAACCACCACAGGAAGAAAGGCACAATCACTAATCAGTGTAAAATAGTTTACCTAGTCAACATCATAGCCCCTTTGGTTGGAAATAAAGAGCATTAAATAGCCCAAGGGTTAGTACTGGGCACAGAAGAAACCATGGTGTCCTGTGATGTTACATCATTTTTCACATGCATAGAGGCAGAGGCAGTTAGAATGTTGAGACACCAGTTGCTACAGGAATACACCTTTGGCAATAAAACAGAACTTAAAACAGCTCAAGTATGTTCCTTAAAGGACCAGTAACATCAAAACATTTTTTAAAAAAATTTGTTAGTATACAACGAAAAAAAAAACACCAAGAGCAATTAAACTTTAAAATCGCAAAGCCTTTATTAAGAAATAACTTACCAAAACGCTGCTTCCTTTCCTCTTTTGAAAAGGCGACAGGGCGACCATCCATCCTGCAGTTCTCGATTTCTCCTCCCTGGCTATTCTACTGACAGCATGTGAAGGAGCGTGGGCTGGGAAGAGGAACAAGGGACAGCAGTAGCACCCAGAGCAGCAGTAGCACCCATCTCCTGCACCGTGTGTCCCACCTCAGTGAAGCGGCCCAGGTTGAGCTGACTCTACACATTGTGTAGTCCCTTGGTGCTCACGATAACGGTGTCCTGACAAGTGTACTAACAGAGCTACTTGTGGTCACTAATTCACCCAGACTTTGCTGTCTATCTCTGCACAAATGTATGTCTTTCGATTCCAAGGCACCAGAATGTATATTTTTTTTTGCTGTTTTTTTTTTGCTGTTTCGCGAGTTTCGCAAATTTTTCAGCAAAGCAAAAAGGGACAAATTCGCTCATAACTATTTATTTATGCTGATGTAGATACACAAAAAAATAAGGCATCAACTGCTATAAGTACTAATGTACAATGTAATTTCTCCTACCGCACACCTGTAGTTCACCAATCCTGCAACTGGTGGTGCGTTTCTTCCATTGACCCAGCTGGGTCCCTTAGCAACGTATGTGTATAGAAAATGGATCCGCACATACTCCCCGACTGCATTAACCAGAGTGTGTGCAGATCCGTTTTCTATACACAAGTACTAATGTCCCATTGAAGATAAATGTGTTCAGATACAGTAGGGGTAGTTTACTATTATCAGGGATGCAAGCACTTGCCCCTTAGTGCTCACTTACACAACACTTGCACCCTCTGGGTTGTTGCTCTCTTCACTGAGCGTCAAATGAACAATTTGGTACCTCTTGCTGATTCCTACTTTGTGCCTCTGATTGACACACAAAGTAGGAGTGGGTAGGGGCAGGAGGGGGATGCCTACCCCTGCCTTCCTCTCAATAATATATCACTGACTAATAAAAACAAAGAGCAGAGGACTGTGGATATTTGCACAATGCAGTATGCAAAGTTCATGAACTAGGATGATGTGACCATTTTTTGCACTTTGCATACTTGTATATCAGCAGAAAATAATAGAAGAAAATGATAGCGAAACTAGGAGAAATGGTAACACCTGTTGCCTCTCTTATATTTTTTTTTTATATAGAAAAAATGGTGTGGTGTGCTAGGCATCCTTGTGCTATACATACATTGATGTCCCTGCATTAATGCCCATATGTTTCTTTCCTTTTATCCTATTCTCTAAAGACAACTACTACATATACGGTACATATACCTGTACACAGTACATATATATATATATATATAACACACTACCATTTAGTTTATAACTTGCATTTATATTATTTTTGCCAAAGTGCATAAACTTGCATTTATCAACATTTAACCTAATTTTCCAGTTTGTTGCCAAGTTTTCCAATTAGTCAATTCACTCTGTAGCAGCATCCTGCATGGAAACTATACATTTTTTTCAACTTAAAATTGATTTCTGTTTTTTAATTCGAATTTTCACTTCGACCCTTGATAAATCTGCCCCCATTTATAGTGTTTATAGTAATTAAATGCAACTTCTGTCCACACAGAATTGTAGTTTTGAAATATCTTTCTCTTCTTTCCTATTAACTTCTTTAATTCTATATTGAGCCACATTGGTTGGTTCTATTAGTGCTTCTATATTTACTTCTTAAGGGAATAAATTAAGATCAGTAAAGATGAATTTTAAATTACAACCATTTCTGTTCTGTGTTTTTAGCAGAAAACATAAACTATGCCCTGAAGGGTGCACCAAACACTAAAGGAGTTTACATTATGGTCACTATTACCCAGGGGTTCAATAACTTGCACATTTTCTATACATGGATCATGAGCGATAACTAGATCTAGTATAGCATGGGGTCTGATTGGCTCTTCAATAACCTGTACCATAAAATTATCATGCAACAAGTTAAAAACTTGTTCCAATTAATGGTCCTGGCAGTAGTGTTGCTCCAGTTAATAGCTGGGCAATTAAGAATCATCCGTTATCATTATTTTCTCCAAACTAGCAGCCTTTTCTATTTGCCTATCAGGAGCTTAGCTTCATCCTTTTCATTTACAATAAGCAAAGAGCTCCACCACAAGGCTTCAGCCCCCTCATTTTCTAACATCACCTCCTCCTTTATATTAGCTTTTAAATCCTCCCTAACAAATAGACATACACCTCCTCCTTTTCGATTGCCTCTATCCCTCCAAAACAAAGTATAGCCACTGAAATAAACTGCACAGCCAAGTGACTCATTCAACCATGTCTCAGCAACACTAATCACATCATATTTTTCTTCCAGTGCCAGCACCTAAAGCTCTCCCATTTTACCAGTCAGTCTCCTTGCATGTGGTCATCCCTGTCCTTAACCTACTTATTCACTGGGTAAGCATTTTAATTAAAGGAATGCAAATAATGTCAACCTCTGCTTGAATGCTGAAACTCGTTACATATAAATCATAGGAGTTGAGCTGGAGCACTTGTGATAAATGTTTTATTTTGTCCTTCTTGTCCTTAACAGTACCCCCAACTAAATTTCCTCCCCCATTTTCCTTTATTATGCCCATTACCTCATCTAACACATCTTCCATGTCATCCCTAACTGCACCCTACCCCACCACGCCTAGTTTAAAATCTCCTCCAACGATCTAGCCATCTTCTCTCCCAAAGCAGCTGCCCCATCATCATTGAGGTGCAGCTCATCCCAGGGCACACCCTGCCCTCCCAGGGGGTCCTAATTTTAGCCACTGGTCATCTGGGCCCCTTGGATGGTAAGCCCTGCCAACAAGTAAAATAGGTTCTGCAATAAACAAAATCTTTCTCATATGTACAACCACAACCCTACTTTGCCCACCCACTCCCCAAGTATACCAGGAGTGTCTGCAAAATAAAAATGAAAACCTTTTAAAACATAAAGGTGTGCTCTTCAGCTATTTTTGATTTACTTGGAATCCTTGCAATCTGGCACGGGGACTGCAGCTCATTGAGAAGCACTGAACACACGGATGACTACTATAAGGACAATTTCATATTTAATCTGATACCATATATCTATCCACTGTCCACCCAAATTCCATCCTTTCATTAGGTTCCACAAATCACACTTTTCCATCATAGGGTCCCCATCTGCCATGAGGCCCCTGCAGCACCCTCTGTTCCCCTCTGATGGCATTTTAGGATGAACATGAAAGAAAATTTAATGTGAGATAAAATCCCTTTAACCCATCTAAATCTCACCCTGTAGATCGGCACATTAAAGCTATATTTACAAATTTAATTATAAAATACATAGCTTTTGAATTTAAAGTTATATGATGACACAAATGTATTATTTAGAATTCTTTGGATCTTTAAGGGACTATGACCATGTCTTAAATATAATGAAGAAAGTTTTATTTTGCTATCAACAAGGATTTATGTTAGCAAGCACGAAAACTGTCTCCTCATTAGAGAGAAAAAGCAAACCAGTAAATTATTGCTTCATGTAATAAAATGCTTAGTGAATCAATAAATTAAAGTTGAATAAAATGCCTCTTTATATGTCTCTTAAATTACATTTAAATTGCAAGAGTTTAAAGACTGCAACTTCTTTAAAGCTTGGTGCCAAGAACCAAAAGGTACTGTATAATACATGCAATAAAGGCAGGCAATTATTTTCACTTTCCATTTTGCACTTCCTAGATGTCACTGCTCTCCCTACATTATGTCTTGTTTCTCACAGTCTACAGAGTACCCTGTGCATGGGCATAAACATCAGATCCCCCATTCATAAACCCATTATAAACAAGAAAACAGGATTGTTATGTTTTGGGTAGCCAAGAATGAGTAGAGTATAGCAGCGCTTTATTAGCAGGCTCTCAAGCAGCCATTACACAACAATAACTTTCACTTTTAAGATGTCAGGAAGTATGCACAGTATAAGTCTGGGCACAGTGAAATCTACAGGCCATTTGTATAAACACCACAGGGATTATACAACTTTTGCCTTAATAACAGTGTTTACTAAGTGGCACCTCCCTGCTTACTGTTATTGTGAATTCCAAGACAGAAGGAAGCAAGATATTTGTTCTATTTCTGCTAAATTAGTTATTCTACATTTGCTTTCTGCAACTCACCATTTAAGTCAGTTGTTAAACATTTGAATACTATTACCAATTATTCAAATGTGTTCTATTCCTGATAAATCAGCTCTACTACTCCTTGCTTTCTGCAACTCACCTTTCAAGTCAGTTGCTAAACATTTTAATACCATTGGCAATTATTCAATTATGGGTCATGTGCTATATGTTCTATTAGCAACTTTCCTACTTGCTTGTCTGAAGGATTGGTATGTCAATTTTATTTCACATCTGGCTCAGTCCTATTAATTGCTTAATTACTGATGTTCTGTTAGATAACAGGACTAGGCAAGTCTAATGTCTTTAACTTGTCTTAATTAATCAACGTCCCACCCTCTCCCATGTGCAAGATCCCCACGAGCACAAAGGCTAACTTGAAAGGGAGGGAACATCTCACACGTTTGAAGACTGCCAAATCCAGATTCTAGACCTGGAGAGCGACTGGTTCAAAAGAGGTGTTAAAGAAGCCATATAAGTAAAAACTGAAAAACCAAGTTTTAATAGAGGCGGGGGGCGTGCAAAATCTATTGTCTACCACATACAATGTTGTTTTAATAACACATCAAAGCTCCAAATCTTGCTAATACAATCAACACCTAATTTAATGACATCATTGTGGATTATGATAAACAGATTATTCTGATTGGAGCAACATTCCATATGATATATAGTGAAGCAAGCTCCTATGTACAAGTTATTCTGAATTGAGAAAGCCAGTTGGATGACAGATGCAACGTCTTCAAGAAAAACACAGCAAGTCTAGTTGATTTGACTTATTTCTATAGATATACCATGACCTGCATGAATAAGAATCTTCACAAACATACAGTCATGATAGATTCGTTTTTAACTGTACTGGGCTCAGGGGAAATTGTCCTACTGGACAAGAAACATTACTACAGGTATGGGATCTGTTATCTGGAAACCCTTTATACAGAAAGCTCTGAATTATGAAAAAGGTGTCTACCATAGATTATGTTTTATCCAAATAATCTACATTTTTCTTTTTTTATCTGTAACAATAAAACAGTACCTTGTACTTGATCCAAACTGATATATAATAAATCCTTATCGGAATCAAAAGCAGCTTATTGGGTTGGTTTAATGTCTACAAGATTTTATAGTAGACTTTAGGTTTCAAGATCCAAATTACAGAAAGACCCATTATCCAGAAAGCCTCAGATTCCAAGCATTCTGGATAACAGGTCCCATAACATAAGCAATTTTGATTTGGGCAGTTTAGTGAACGATTTCTCAAGAACATTGTTGGTCAAGTCAAACTTTAAGAATTAAAATCAGTTTGACATCTGCAGTTGCAAAGAGATCACACTCAAGATTATGTCCTGGATCGTGTAAAATAAATTAACTTTCACTTACTTGTACCCTGTTCACAAAAAACTAAGATGTACATCTGAGTCTGGCTGGGCTCTGAAGGGAAAGGGTTGCAAAACATGTTTAGCAGAATTTCAACATTCCTGGAAAGATGAGAATAAAGTAATGTCAGGAAGTCCTTAAACATCTCTAAACAACATCTATGCACACCACTGAAATCACTTTACATCACTAGAAGTGATTCTTAATAAGTCATTAATAAAACACCTTGTCAAATGGGCACCCACCCACATGCCATTTGGAAAAAATGTTCAAAAACAGTCAGACTGCTATTTCTAATCTTTTTAGACATCCCATCAAGGCCAGTTCCCAAGGGCTACTATAAAGTTAGTGCAGCATCAACAGACATTAATTTGAATTGATACAAAAAAATACTGTTCAATAAGAATGGTTTAATTAAACATGATACATGATAAGTGATTCAGCTTCCTTAAAGAGGTAAGATATTTCACCAAGATATTTCATTAGATACTTTACTGGTGCTTAAACTTAAGACAGTAGGGAAGAAAATTTATATTTTGGAAGAAATATGATTAGGGTTTTAAATATAGTGAGATGACACTTCTTTTACTAAAATCTCTATAGGTAAAATGTTTAGGTAAATTTGAGATAATATCTATAAATGCCTTGGTAAAACTATTCAGCAGCTGGCAGCTACTTGGAATTAGAAAGTTACATTTTAAAAATTACACAGAAACTAGATTCAGAGCTCTAGTATCACAGTATTCATTTCAGTAGGGTATAGAGCATTTTGATGTGCACTAAAACAAAATCCACCATCCATAATTCTACCCGTGTACTAGTCATTAATACCACTCTAAAATCATATAACAAGAAAATATAATTGGTATGCAAATTCTTTAACCACCAAAAAATGCTTGCCAGTGCAATGCCAGTCCCAACTCACAGGGACTGCATAAATGGAATAACCTACACACAATGATTGTATAACAACAGCTACAGCCAGTTTGTTTATTTGGAGCTTTAGTGGAACATCGTGCTTTACAACTTCTCTACTGTGTGCTGTTCATATTTCCCCATTTTTACTTACGTTCCTTTAACGTATATATCTCATACTCTTCCAGGTTTCTTTCTGCAGAGAGACACACTAGAAATGTTGATAACAAGCACAGCAGTAAAAGTTGTAAGTGATTTCTGTATAGTGCTCTGCCTGCTGTTGAGTAAGTAATACATATGATCAATCTCATGCATTATGACTAGTTTTTTTAACAAAGTATAACAAAACTCCAGCAACAATGCACCAATCACAAACAGCAACAATATGTAGTGTCAGCTGTTAACTGGAAATTTTAAATCAATTGAAATGTTGTGCAAATGTTTCTTATTATGGTGTCCTCTGGGTAGGGAATGGGCATTCACTTGAATTACATATAATTTATTTGGTGCAAAATAAAAGAGTGCATGGGCTCAGCATGCAAAGGCAAATCTGGACCTTATATCTGGTCAGTAGCTGATATAACGTTTTGAGTACCCTTGCACCTCCAGATAGGGTTGCCATCTGCCTGTTTTTCCAAATTTGGAAAAAATCAGTGACTCCACCAACATCACCAACTCAGCACATGACATCATTGCCTGCCCAATCTCACTGAAGCCTGAAGGAGGTACGTAACTCTACCTCCACATCAAGATTAACAAGAGGGTGTAAACCCTGATTTGATTTGAATTAAATGCATTGCTTTCTCTTCATTTATTATTTCTGTATAACAGAGTTGTTATTTTTTTTATCTCAAATTATGCATGTACACTAGAAAAAAAAGACAAGAGTGTAAACAAGCATAAATATGTAACTCAATCATTTTAATATCCATTTGTGAAATAGTGCTAAATCTCAGAGGGCTATATTTAGTAGTTTCCATGTCAACCGTTTGCTGATTTCCTTTGTTTCAGTTCTTGTGTTTGCTCTTCTTTGATAAACAGTGAAAGTGCTTTGTTAAAATCTGTTTATGGAACAATAAGTGCAATTGCATTGAACCAGATAACACACAGAATTATGGAGATTTGTAGTTTCAGTCAGGTATTTGCAGATTATCAAGCATCAGAAAAAATTATTGTTCTTTCCAAACCCAACAAAATACATTAGAAATTAGGCAAAGCTCAATTAAAAGACAACATGATCTAATTAGGAATGAATGCATATCAATTGTTTTTATTTTTTTGTTCATTAAAATGAACATTCTCTAAAGGCTGTTATGTAGGCTGATATTTTTCAGAAGCTGATTCTTCAACATTTTCCAACATTTTCCATTTTTGTGTAACCCTTTGTACTTGGTACCAGGTAGGTATTTTGTCTCATTTAATCTAAGCATGTTTTCCTCAGCCCATGTCAAAAGCAATTAACTTCCATCACATCCTCTGTTAACTTCATGCTCTCTTTAGCCCATTATTATCAGATCCAAGCCCCTCAAGGATTTAAGCACAGAGGAATCCAAAAGATATAAAGAAAAGGAACAATCGTTTTCCATTTCAGCCTTATTACAACCTTATCAAAAATCAGCATGATGCAGTAGTTCTTCTGGAATAACAATGCTTCATTGGATCCATTAAATCACTTAATTTATTCTATAACCTTACAAATAAAATATTCTATAATATTTTTGATCATTAGTAAACGTTTTCCTAGTTTCAAATAGTAGCTGTCTCATTTAGGGGCAGATCTAATTAACCATTCTAATATTGGTTTCCTTTATACAATCTAAATCACTCACATAGGACACTGAATAATTTAGAGGCAGATTTACTAAGCTCGAGTGAATTTTCAAAGTAATTTTTTGAATACTTCGATCATCGACTAGGATACTACGACTTTGAATTTACTTCAACTTCATTTCGAAGTAAAAATCGTTCCAATATTCGACCATTCAAAAATCGAAGTACTGTCTCTTTAAAAAAACTTAAATTAAATTAAAGCTACCGGAGTGCAATGTTAGCGTATGGGGACCTTCCACAGCACTTTTTTTCCATATGATTTCTATTCAATCATTTGATTGTTCGAATACTCTAAAAACCCTTTAACTTCTAAATTCGACCCTTAGTAAATCTGCCCCTAAGCCTTATTTCCTTTTCATTTTTCACATGAATTTAACAACAGTCTATAGCAAATTGAAGATTTTTTGATTAAAAAAGCAGCAGCACAGATACCTAGACCATTCAAAAACAAAACAATAAATACACAAGCTGTTACTTTTAATAGTAAATTAGCTTGACCAAAAAGCATTGAAATGCATTATTTAAAGCCCATTCAAATATCCCAACCCAATTGTTCAATTATCATTTGAGCCTTAAAGTGAGAAATGAGTATTACTAGTGATTATTATTTAAAAAAAATGCAAAGCTTTGGTGCCAGATAAACATCTGTACAGTTCTACACTCATAGAGGCACATTTATCAAGGGTGGAACTTCATGTGGGTTTTTTAAAACTCCCATAAACTCCCATGAACTCGAAATTCGATTATAAATTCATTATAGAATCAAATTTTGTAAACTCGGGTGAATAGGATCAACCTGAGTTTTTTAGCTTGTAAACTTTTTTTTCCAAGCTTACTTATATAAAAACAGTAAACCAGAATATTAAGGTTTTTGTAGTCTTATTCAGATTTATTTGTTTTTATTGGTTCATGCTTTTTATACATTTTACTAAATAAGCAGCCATGTGAGATTAGTGGTGGTTGAGAAATACCTATACAAATTAAAATTTTCATAATTAGGCCTTCATTACAAGTGATGGGTGAATCTGACCTGTTTCCCTTCAAAAAAATTTTTCGAAATGGTGAAGAATTTGGCAAATGCATTGAAGTCTATGGGCGATTATTTTTCCTTTGATACACAAACATTTTTTTTCACCAGTTGGAGTTTATGGCTGACTTTTTCACTATGAAACATGGCGAATACTGACCAAAATTTTCACTCATCACTATTCATTACTTTTATAGAAATGGACTGTGTACAAACATGCACTTATGCATGTATGTATTTTTACAAAACTAATATTGTCTATATGTCCACAAGAGCTTATGTTTACATTTTGCAAACTGCCTTTCTCTGGTCCTGAATTGTGCCCAGAAATACAGAGCAAGACAGAAATCTGCAAATGCTCCATAGCTACAGTGTTACCTGCATGTGTAAGCAATGTACTTAGGGTTTGGAGGCACATAGGTGCCCCCTTCCTCCCCCTCCCTTTACTCTACCATGTTTAAGTCACTTACACACTGAAGATAATGTGTACACTGTACACATAACACTGTTTAGTAAATACCTCCATGATCCCAAGAATGTAATACCATTGTATAACAAATATTTCATAATAAGATATGAAGACATATTTTTTTCTCAGTTATAATTAAAGTAAAATGCAATAATTAGTATAAGGCTTTTGTGACACATGCACCTATTAAAATATTTAACATTTTTAGATTAGTAAAATTTACTGACATTTACTGTATTTTTAAAGGAAATTTGCAGCGTTGTTATTGAGATTCTCAATTTTATCATCATGATGTTCACATCACGCCATCACCTTGTTAGGCAAAAAGCCTTAATCATTTTTTTCATATGAAAATATAGTACCAAAATAGAACAATTTACATTTCCATTACCTTCAGTCTTTTCCCATGACCATTACTTGCACCTGCTGTTATTCTGCAGAATTTATGTGATAGAAGATAGAACTATTACCAAGTAGGTGCTTATACTCTCATAGCATAAGACCTTGGTGTCACGGTTGGCACCCAATAGCAGAACAAACACCAGGCACCCTGGTCTCGGCTCGTGCTTCACCAGTAGTGTGACCGCCTTTGGGCCTCGGGAGGAGCCCTCGGCTTACTTGGATGCCACCTGGACTTAAACGAGAGGTGCAAGATGAGGGTTCTGGATAGGCAGAGGGGCACGACAGTAAAGCAAAGTAGATCACAGTACAAGGCGTTTAGGCAAAAGAGTAGTCAGATCAGGCCGGGTCGAGGCAGGCAGAGAACAAATGTAATCAGACAGGCAAGGGTCAAACCAGGGAGTCAATCAGAGGGTTAATCAGAGGCGGTGGTCAGTAATCAGGCAAGGGTCAGAATCCAGAAGTCAGAATAGTCAAATAGCCAGGCAGGGGTCAAAAAAAGGAATATAGCACAAGGCTCAGAAGCACATAAATCAGGAAGAGACGCGCCGCGCGCCCTAACTATTCACCATTTGCGGCCCAGAGGAGCAACGTAGCGGGCGTCCCCGCGAGGGGGCTGTAGGCGTCCCTGCAGACCCCCTCCCGCTAGACCACCAGGTGAGATTGTTACACTTGGTTGGCAAAGTGGGCTTCTGTGCCAGGTTAATATTTATAGTATTACAGAGCTACATGTTCTTTCATGGCCCAGTGTTGTTAACATGAAAAATAAAGCACCTTTCAAAAGTAAAATGAAATCCAGCCCACAGTTTTTTCCCCTTAAGTAATAGAGATGACTCTAGGATTTCACATTTACCAGGCAATACATGTTTTATTAACATGCAATATTTCATACAGCCATTCATTTTAATTTAATAATCTGATTAGTTAAGGCCAGAAGTATTGAACAGTTTTTCATTTTTTATCAAGGCATCATGGCATTGTTATCAATATTGTCTACAAACAAAAAAAAACTATTTTTGTTATGTGTAGGTTTCTCCACAAGCATACTGTAGTGAAAGCTGTAAAAAAATAAAGGAGAGCTATGATTTTAGATAGATGAAGCAAAATGTAGACTATTTTAGAAGAGGACAATATTATATATAAGAAATATTTTAAGAACAGTATTGAAAAATTCAGCAAAGCATGATATGCCTTTCACTTGAATGTATGTTTTCCATTAAATTATGCAAGAAAACATTTATTTGAGGAAGTACTGTACTGTTGCATCCATTCTAAATTTGGGAAACCTTGAGAAAAATCTACTATAATGTATAGACTATGAGAGCTGATGCATGTTTGAATGAAGCATACAGTGGCTAGAGTTACTACAAAACAAAAGGACTGCATAAACTAGCTCATGTGGTCCCTAATCCCACTGGAAATCAAACCTGCCTGATCAACATCTGGGTGATTTATAGCTAGGGTTACATAAATCAGTGCAGTCTGCAGCATGCATCTAAATGAATTTCTACTTAGCCATGCAGGTTGTGGATTCCATATGTGTTTGGTTTTAAAGGGGTGAGGTGGCAACCTTATTACAGTTAGATATTGGTGGTGGGGGGTCCCCAATACACAGGTAGCTAGACAGCACAATCAGTCTAAAGGACCAGAATTGGCACATTAAATCTGTCTCGGTATGGCCACCATAAAGGAGAACAAAAGTCAAAATCTATATAGTGTCCCTGATAGTGGTCCTCATAGAGCACTCCCCAATCGCTAGGTTTTTTTTAAGTAATTGTATTTACTAAAGATATCCACTGGGTAAAGTCTCTGCCTTTTGATTGAAACACACCCACCATCTTAGTAATGTACGCACTGCTGCCAGTAATAATCAATGTGCATGCCCAAAATTCCTGGTGTGCATCTTATTATACAGTACCTGCGGTGAAAAGAAAATAAAGACAGAGAAAATAGCTAAACTGGCCCCTCACTGTGCTCATGCTTGCAGTCTGTGTGAATTGTAAACCTGCCCGCAGCTCTGAGAAACAAAGGGATTGAGTGTCGTCAAGGAGATCAGAAGCATAGCATTCCTATTGGCTGGTGGGCGGGCAAATGAAGCACATGCAAATCAATTTAGAAGGAGGCCAGGCACGGAGGGAAGGAGTAGTGTAATTGATAAATGCGCAGAGTGAAATAAAATGAGCTTAGAAGTCTGTTTGGTGCCCGAGGCAGTGGGGTGGGAGCACTAAAAGGTTTTGCTGACGTCACCCAGCTCTGTGACTTGAATTCTGCTGGCAGTTCATTTAAATATGGATGAAAACACAGACACAGAATTCATTGTGCACAGTAGGTGATAAAGAAGAATGCCTTTGCTTTCAGCCAACATGTTGATTAACCTTTCATTGTCCTTTAAAGGCATTTTAACTTAGCCTTGGAGTGCACCCACAAGCCCCTTTTTTTGTATTTTGAAATGCATCTTAAATATATTGTAATATACTGTATAGACAAACATTCCCTGTTTTGTTTAAAAGGGAATGCATTTTTTTAGTAGCTTAATGCACAAAATGTGTCAGTGTCTTTAATATATTTATAATGGGTTGTGTGCAGAGGATGTATGTCTTTGTCTGGATGAATCTTCTAGCAAGCTGGTTCTGGTCTGATTCTTCTAGCAAGCACCACGGAGCAATCCTCTTCCTGCTTCTTCAGGTCTTTCACTCTACTGTGCATGTGCAGTAGAGGGTTGAGCCGAACTTTAACCAAAAAAAGTTGGCTATTTCGCTCTATTGCGCATGCATCTGCCTGGGGAAATTTAAAAACCAAAGAAGCAGGAAGAGGATTGCTCCGTGGTCCTCGCTAGTAAAACCCCGGGCCATTGCGGTTTTCTGCTGATAGGAGCACCAGCCCGGGGTGTCAGGTAAGTAAAAGTGGTCAATTGGGGGTGCCTACATTTTGGTGCCCCAAGTATAATATGGTATTCTTTCTCCTTTAAAGGCATTTAGGGAACCTGTCCTGCATTACCATGACTACCCAAAAGGAATTCTACAGACTCACTGCTCAAGCAGATTGAGGAAACACATGGGCTTCCACAATCCCCCAACTTTCTTTCAACTTGAATAATTGTTCATTTCCCTTCTCTGCACTCGTTCAAGGTAATTGATGTACATGCTAACAAAAAAGGCCACAAAATGCACTGCATATTATTATTATTATTATTATTATTATTATTAACATGTATTTATATAGCGCCAACATATTGTGTAGCACTGTAAAGTAAATGTGATTATACAACTACATCACATGAATTACATATATAGAATATATGGAGTAACAAACATCACAGTCAATACAGGTACAAAAAGGTGTATATTGTGTAGCACTGTAAAGTAAATGTGATTATACAACTACATCACATGAATTACATATATAGAATATATGGAGTAACAAACATCACAGTCAATACAGGTACAAAAAGGTGAGGAAGGCCCTATGCATAGGCATACAGTCTAAATGGAAGGGAGTAATACACAAGGTGTGGGAGTGGGCAAGATCGAATTAAGTGGGTGACGAATGTGGTATTGTATGTGGTGTTGCATTTGGTAGTTAAGCAGAGTGAGGGTAGGCTTCTCGAAAGAAGTGAGTTTTCAGAGATTTTTTGAAAGCAGAAAGGTTGGGAGAAAGTTGGACAGACTGTGGGAGAGCGTTCCAGAGGAGAGGTGCAGCCCTTGCAAAGTCTTGAATGCGAGCATGTGAGGATTTAATGAGGGAAGAGTTGAGTAGCAGGTCAGTAGATGAGCGTAGTAAGCGAGTGGGTGAGTATATAGAGATGAGTTCAGAGATGTAGGGTGGGGCAGAGTTATGAAGTGCTTTGAAAGTCAGTGTCATTAATTTGAATTTGATTCTGAAAGGTAACGGAAGCCAGTGCAGGGATTGACAGAATGGCGAGGCAGAGGAGGAGCGGTTGCTGAGGTGTATGAGCCTCGCAGCAGTGTTCATTATGGACTGGAGAGGTGACAGTCTCTGGAGGGGGAGGCCAATTAAAAGAGAGTTACAGTAGTCTAGACGCGATATGATGAGAGAGTGAATAAGAATTTTGGCAGCGTCTTGGGTGATAAATGATCGTATTTTAGATATGTTCCTTAGGTGGAAGTGACATGATTTAATAAGTGACTGGATATGAGGAGTGCATACTCAAGATAAGACTGTACCAGGTGTTTTTTTTATTTTACAACAGTAGTAAACACTGCCTCTAGTTGCTAAATATTATCCACAATATTTTCCATATCTTTCTCAATTAAGAAGGCTTCCAACACAATTCCATTAGAGAATAACTATTTCCAATGCTATTTTTCCAAGTGCATACATAACCTTGCATACTGTATATCAAACTTTGTTTGCCAGTTTGCTGCCCAGTCCTCCAGTTTATTAAAATCACTCTGCACAGTGATTTTATAGATTTTATAGATTCATTATGCCCTAAAGTAGCAAAAAAGCTGAATTTGAAAATACTCCCGCTAAAACCTGTTGAATTCATCTAAAAGTCAATGGCAGAGGTCCCTTTAACCATTTGAAGATTTTTTTGCCTTCACAATTTCGGGTGTTTTACACTGGTTTTCACTGAAAACATTGAATAATTTGAGTTTTTCGTCAACAAACTCGACAAATCAATTGTTTGTGGTGTGACCATTCGTATATTTTTTTTTCCATCAGACTATATTGACTTGAATTATAAATAAGTTTGCCAAATTTGTGGATGGCAGTTAGGTTGAGTTTGTTTTATTCAAATTACAGGAAAAAGTCGAGTTTTAGTATACAACCCCCTAAGTATGCAGCCCTTTGCAAAATTCATATTGTTGTTAGTAAAACACAGTCTTTATAATGCAAACCTCAAGGTTGTTTATGAACAATTAAAAAGTAAACTTCCAAGGACAAACATCTTAATTAGTCCACAAATACTAGTCTGACTAGAAAATGGTCCATTAATAAATGCTCTTTGTAATCAATATTTCAGTCATTTCTCTATCGAAGTATTATAGCATGTTCAAGTTTAATTCCTAAATGCCATTCTTCTGTGCAACACTATATGAAATTCTTCAGCAAATTCCATCGCAACCCTAAGTTCTATGTTTCCATTCATTTCCTCACAGAAGGTCAGTACATTTGTCTGGCCATGATGGCAAAAAGCAACCACCATAGTCATATACATTTACACATGCACACTTGTGCAAACTCACACCACAAAAAAAAAAGAATTTGAACTTGAAAATTAAAAAACAAAAATATTCCTTTAAGTCAAAATGACCACTATCATTTCATAAACATTGACGTTCTCTTTTGGTAGGCTTTTATGTATTCTCGGTTCTCATTTTCATAAATATGCACCTTATTCATTCAAATACACAACACAATCATCAGAGGTCCTTTCTGTTTCTGAGATGTTTAAATAGAAAATATCACCATACAGAATTACAGAAACTATGGAATAGTTATATAAATTATGAAAGTATCCCATGATAAAAGCCTGAATTAGCAATTTAATCCACATAGACCACAGACAGGAAATATAATGTTCAAAAGCTTGTTATTTTAAGATTCTTTAAAAATTAAGCACCTTCTTGTTTACCAACTTTTCTTAATTTTAGTAATTATCCACAGAAACCTGTAAACTTCAGTTCCCTTTGGCATACACCGATTTTTCACATGGAAAGTTAGTCAGCATCAATAGAAAAATACTTTAGTACAGAAATATTGATCTTAGTCATCCCTCAGCAGATACAATTTTGATTAAAGACAAAATATCCTACAAATATCAAAGCAAATTACCTCAGAGGGATATACTCACAACCAAATTATAAAAGCAAAAGTAAACACTTAACAGTTTTCTAGCTTACCAAACTTCTGGAAAGTTGGAGTGAAAATGCTAAACAGAACAAATTTAAAATGAAAACATTTAAATGGATTGCAAATGAAGCCAATATAATAATGAAGATTCAGTTTAAAGAAAGGAGAAATAAGGTAAGGTAATAAGGTAAGAATAAAAGTCCTAAATTGATTTAAAAATATAATTATTAACACAGTTCACAAAGTATATGCAGTAAAGCCAAAACACTTCATAGAGATGTATTTATAAATGTCTAACCACAGTGCCAACTGCCAAAACACACCTGTATGTTACTTATCTAACAAATGTAACTCACAAAAAGGATTCCTGAGTCCCCAGCCTCTCCAATCAATTAGCGTGGTGTCCGGAAAAGAGGTTGGCACCTCTCCAATAAAAATAGAAGCGAAAAATTCACCACTCAACAGCAAGTGAAGCGGAGCGGACCCCTGCATGTTTATTCAAGTCTTGTGATGTGAATTTTTTGTACTTATCTAACAAAGACACCTTTCAATTTTGGAAGACATACAATATATATATATATATATATATATATATATATATATATATATATATATATATATATATATATATATATATATATAGTATCGTGCAAAAGCAAAAGGTAGCTAAAAGAATTATCATTGGTGTATGCTATAAACCACCTCCTATAAGTGTCGAGTATGAAGCCCAGCTACTCTTGCAGATACAAGCGGCTTCACAGTTGGGTCAAGTTGTTGCTATGGGTGACTTCAATTATCCAGACATTGACTGGGGTAATGGGGTTGCTAAAACAGAAAAAGCTAGTAGGTTTGTAAATATGCTGAATGACAACTTTTTATTCAAGAACCTACTAGGAATAAATCTCTTTTGGACCTTGTAATAACTAGGGATGTAGCGAACGGCGGAAAAAATGTTCGCGAACATATTTGCGAACTTGCGTCCAAAAATGCGAATGGTTTGCGAACGTTGCAAACCCCATAGACTTCAATGGGAAGGCGAATTTTAAAAGCTAGAAAAGACATTTCTGGCCAGAAAAATGATTTTAAAGTTCTTTAAAGGGTGCAACGACCTGGACAGTGGCATGCCAGAGGGGGATCAAGGGCAAAAATGTATCTGAAAAATACATTGTTGACACAGCGCTGCGTTTTGTGCTGTAAAGGGCAGAAATCACACTACGTCACTCAGGTGATGTTTCTGGACACGGAATGTGAAAAAGCTCACACAGCTAGGTGGCACTTGGTTAAAGACTGGGCAAACAATGCCTGCAAGGTCAACGTATACAGTAGTGGATACGGAATATATTATTGCTGCTGTAAAAACATCACTCAGGTGATGTTTACGGACACGGAATTATTATTGTTATTTAGACAGAATGTGAAAAAGCTCACACAGCTAGGTGGCACTTGCATACCTTCCAACTGTCCCTCTTTTGACCACTCAACCCCCTGTCCCTCTTTTGTACTGGAAAGTCCCTCTTTTCTCTGCACTGAACAGCCAGAAAAAAAACAGTTTCTAACTTAATTGGCTTTTGGCAGAGAGCTCAGAACAGCTAACAGGTGCTGGTAGTGGTGAACTACTAGGAGGAGCAGCACACCAGTCCCTCTTTTCTCTGAACTGAACAGCCAGAAAAAAAACAGTTTCTAACTTAATTAGCTTTTGGCAGAGAATTTAGAACAGCTAACAGGTGCAAATAAGATACTTTGTAACAATTTTGACTCTGGTTGGTGATGGTAGTGGTGAACTACTAGGAGGAGCAGCACACCAGTCCCTCTTTTCTCTGCACTGAACAGCCAGAAAAAAAACAGTTTCTAACTTAATTAGCTTTTGGCAGAGAGCTCAGAACAGCTAACAGGTGCAAATAAGATACTTTGTAACAATTTTGACTCTGGTTGGTGCTGGTAGTGGTGAACTACTAGGAGGAGCAGCACACCAGTCCCACTCCCCAACACAGCTAGACTAATAGCACAGTAGCAAAGTAAAAAAAACAAAAAAGAAAATAAAAGCAGTCCTTACAAGGACTATTTGGTTATTACAGCAGTCAGCAGATGAGATCAGAAGCAGTGCCCACAGCAGCTACATACAGAGCACTGCAGTAGAAGGTAGATTACTAGTCAAAGCTAACTAACCTAAACTCACTGTCCCTCAAATCCCTGCAGAGTTCTGTCCCTACAATACAGAGCCGTATCAAGTAGATTACTAGCCAGAAAAGTTACTATCAACTGTCCCTCAAATCACTAAACAGCTCTCTCCCTACACTAGCTCTTCCAAGCACACACAGGCAGAATGAAAAAACGCTGCAGGGCTTCAGTTTATATATGGAAGGGGAGTGGTCCAGGGGGTGTGGGGGTGGTCCAGGAGGGAGAGCTTCCTGATTGGCTGCCATGTATCTGCTGGTCTGGGGTGAGAAGTCAAAAATAAGCGCCAGCTAAGGCGAACCCAAATTGGCGAACGTCGCGCGACGTTCGCGAACATTCGGCGGACGCGAACAGCCGATGTTCGCACGAATTAGTTCGCGGGTGAACAGTCCGCGACATCCCTAGTAATAACTAACAATACTGAACTCATCTCTAACATGTGTGTGGGTGAGCATTTAGGGAATAGTGGTCATAACATGGTCTCCTTTGAGATTCTGTTACAGAAGCAATTCTATAAGGGAGTAACTAAAACACTAAATTTCAGACATGCCAGTATAAGGGCATCTCTGCAACATATTAAGTGGGAAATGCTTTTCACAGGGTTAAACACAGAACAAAAATGGGAAGTCTTTAAAATGCTGCTTAATAAATATACTTGTCAGTATATTCCACTTCCACTTGTAAGCAAGGAACGTCGTTGAAAAGCAAAACCTTTTTGGTTCAATAGAAGCGTTGGTGTTGAGGTGGGTAAGAAAAGACGTGCTTTTAAGGCTTTCAAGTTAGCTGGTACAGCCAAAACATTTATAGGGTACAAGGAGGCCAATAAATCATGCAAAGAAGCTATAAGGCAAGCTAAAATTTCTATAGAAAAGGATATTGCAGCAAGCAGTAAAAAAAAATCCAAAATTATTTTTTAAATATGTTAATAGTAAAAAAATGAAGCAGGAAGGGGTGGGACCCTTACTATCAGAGGGGGGTCAGCTGGTTGATGAAAACAAAATAAAAGCGCAGATTCTGAACTCATATTTTTCATCTGTCTACACAAATGAGGAACCAGTAAGTGAAGGTTTCCTTCTTAACAGTCCCAATTCTAGTAATACAACTAATGATGCATGGTTCACACATGAAGAAATTCAAAAGAGACTAGAACATGTTAAGATTAACAAATGTCCAGGCCAGATGGTATTCATACCAGGGTAATTAGCGAGCTTAGCTCTGTGATTGCCAAACCTCTTTACTTCATTTTTCAGGATTCATTGAGATCTGGCATAGTGCCGAGAGACTGCGAATTGCTAATGTGGTGCTTCTATTCAAAAAAGGATCCCGTTCTCAGCCTCAAAACTATAGGCCAGTTAGTCTGACGTCAGTGGTAGGAAAGCTTTTCGAAGGGTTAATAAAGGATAAGATACTGGACTTCATAGTAAATCATAATACTATGAGTTTGTGCCAGCATGGTTTTATGCGTAATAGATCTTGCCAGACTAACTTAATTTCTTTTTATGAGAATGTAAGTAGAGACCTCGATTCTGGGATGGCAGTGGATGTGATTTACTTAGACTTTGCTAAAGCATTTGATACAGTGCCACACAAAAGGTTACTGGTTAAATTAAGGAATGTTGGCCTGGAACATAGTATTTGTACCTGGATAGAGAACTGGCTAAAAGATAGACTACAAAGAGTGGTGGTAAATGGAACATTTTCTAATTGGACCAGTGTTGTTAGTGGAGTACCGCAGGGCTCTGTACTTGGTCCCTTGCTTCAACTTGTTTATTAATGACCTGGAGGTGGGCATTGAAAGTACTGTTTCTATTTTTGCAGATGATACTAAATTGTGCAGAACTATAGGTTCCATGCAGGATGCTGCCACTTTGCAGAGTGATTTGTCTAAACTGGAAAACTGGGCAGCAAACTGGAAAATGAGGTTCAATGTTGATAAATGCAAGGTTATGCACTTTGGCAAAAATAATATAAATGCAAGTTAAACACTAAATGGCAGTGTGTTGGGAGTTTCCTTAAATGAGAAGGATCTAGGGGTCTTTGTAGATAACACGTTGTCTAATTCTGGGCAGTGTCATTCTGTGGCTACTAAAGCAAATAAAGTTCTGTCTTGCATAAAAAAGGGCATTAACTCAAGGGATGAAAACACAATTATGCCGCTTTATACTGTAGGTCCCTGGTAAGGCCTCACCTGGAGTATGCAGTGCAGTTTTGGACTCCAGTCCTTAAGAGGGATATAAATGAGCTGGAGAGAGTGCAGAGACGTGCAACTAAATTGGTTAGAGGGATGGAAGACTTAAATTATGAGGGTTGGGGTTGTTTTCTCTGGAAAAAAGGCGCTTGCGAGGGGACATGATTACACTTTACAAGTACAGTAGAGGACATTATAGACAAAGGGCAGGGGACCTTTTTACCCATAAAGAGGATCACCGTACCAGAGGCCACCCCTTTAGACTAGAAGAAAAGAACTTTCATTTGAAGCAACGTAGGGGGTTCTTCACAGTCAGGACAGTGAGGTTGTGGAATGCACTGCCGGTTGATGTTGTGATGGCTGATTCAGTTAATGCCTTTAAGAATGGCTTGGATGATTTTTTGGACAGACATAATATCAAAGGCTATTGTGATACTAAGCTCTATAGTTAGTATAGGTATGGGTATATAGAATTTAATTAAAAGTTGGGAGGGGTGTATGTATGGATGCTGGGTTTTCATTTGGAGGGGTTGAACTTGATGGACTTTGTCTTTTTTCAACCCAATTTAACTATGTAACTATGTAAGTAAATAAAAATGAGTGCTTTCAAAGTATTGATTGGCAAGTCAATTTTTTTTTGCTGCCTCGTGTCCAATAAATACAAAAAGTGCACAAAAGAATAATCCTATTTAGTAATCAGAGAATGTTTTAATCTTATACAGTTTTGTGGTAAAATTTAATTTTTGCTAGCACCACATATTTTTGCAAATTTATGCAAAAATTTCGCCATCCATTTTCGTTGTGCTGAAAAGAGTATTATTCTGGTGCGGTGAGGTAAAATGGCAATTTCATTATTAGCAAAAACATGGGAAAAACACCATTGATATTATTGACATTACTAGAATGTCTCTATGCTGAAAGAAAATGAAAGAAAGGTGGTGTCCATGGTAATAGATATTTAAATAAATGGTAAAAGGAACAGTAACACCAAAAAAAAGTGTTAAAGTAGTTAAAATGTACTGTTGCCCTACACTGGTAAAACTGGTGTGTTTGCTTCAGAAACTTATTATAGTTTATATAAACAAGCTGTGTTGTAATGGAGGCAAAATGACATAGGTTAAACAGCAAATAATAGTTAGGAGCTTAATTATGAAGCCTCAAATGTTTGTGGTCGAGTTTTAGGGGCAGATGTTTCAAGATTTGTAATTATGGGAATTATTGCTATGGGAATTAAGGAGTGTATTTATCAATGGGTCCATTTGATTAATACACTTAGGAATGAATAGCATGTGGTTGAATTTTACTGTGCTGAGTTCTAATATCACAATCTTTCCCTAAGTATGCTGGGATACCAGGAGATGGTGTGACTAGTGATGGGCAAATTTGTCCAGGTTTGTTTTGCCGTGAAATTCACGAATTTCCTGCAAAAGTCACAAAACGTGCAAAAAAAATTGTGAAATTTTGACGCCAACTTCAATCTGCGGGCATCAAAATTGACACCGGCGACAATTCCGACACAGGCAACATTTGACGTGTATTAAAGTCAATGGCATCTGTTTAATTGTCGTCAGTGGTGGAATTGTCACTGGCGTTAAAAAAATTTTTTTTTGCCTAATTTATTCACCAGCAGCGAAACGTGGAAATTTGCCTCTAATTCACGCCTGACAAATAAATTCTTCCATCACTAGTTGTGAATTGGCCAGGGTCACAAGGAATCAGCACAGAGAATCAAACTAGGGCCTATAGCATGAAATCAAACAAAATCCAATTCAAATGCAAAACTGCTAACACTTTGTCATGTTTATGTTCTCATGGAACAAGTATACAGAACAAGTACAGTACAAAAATGGATGCATAGTTTTACTAGAAAAGTACAAACAGGTCTAAAGTTGGGTAAACATGTAAAAAGAGTGTAAGCTTGTAGGATATGTAACAGACGCGCAGTTTTAATGTAGTTTATTGAAATGCAGGCCATAACATTCAAGACAAAACCTTAAACATAAATATAACTCCTGCCCTCTGGACACTATCTCACATGGCAACTTTCTGTACTATACTGGGCCTATTGCAGACTACCAACAGGATCCAGCAGAAAATAATAACTACAGATTGCTGACACAAAAACCTTGATTATTATATTGTTTTATATTGACTTTTACTAGCAAGAAAAAAAAATTTGATTGTGAAAATAAACAAGCTCATGCTTTTCTGAAACATTTTGTGTGGTTTGAAAAGAATGAACCGGTGCATAGAAATTTTACATATATGAATTGCACAGCATCTTATTTTTAAAATATGGTCTTTAATATATAGGTAGAGCACAAAAGAAGATTAATATTAAAGTGGTAACAGTGAAAATGGCCACAGTCGAGACTTTGGTCTCATAATACATATATTATTTTAAGTCAAATCTCCACTTGAGGATTTTGCATTATTTCTGTTATGACATTTAACATATCAAGTGGTAAGATGAATTTAAATTGTTAATTAAACTTACATTTATGCTTTCAGTTATTTCTAAAGTAATAGATTTATAAAGAAAATGGCTATAAACATATATCCTTGTACACTGTATATTTATTATGCATGGATTCATTTAATGGCATACTAGAGAATACCACAGTATTTAACAAAGTGCCAGTTGAGTTCCAAGGGCATTTCTAAGCTACCCCCTAGATGATTGTTTATTTATTTCAGAAACTGGAATTATGTCAAATTCTTTTTGTTTTACTGAGATAGTTGAAAACTAATGTTATTTCTCATCCTAAATTTTGCTCACCATGGAAGAAAGTATTATAACATGAAAAATGCCTCTGAGTTTTGGCATCATTGTTTGTAACTGTTAATGAAAGATACAAGATGGCTGAATTGTAGCTCCCAACAAGGGAAATAAGCCAGCAAAGCTCCCAGTCCAATTACTGCTTTTCTAAAGTTCTCTAAATCTGTCAACAAGTAAAACATTAGCTATAATAAAGTATGTAGGAAGGTGACCCAGTTGTTATGATAGGACTTTTTTTTTTACTATTTTAATGAAATAAAAACATTACAAATGTCTACAAATTGTTTACACAAGATAACATTTAATATTTTGGATGTATGAACTAGGTTTCACAAAGAGGTACAATTTAAACTTACATGTTTTAATAGTGTGCTATGCTAGGAAGCAGGATTCATACATAATATATAATATTTGGGTTTATGGTTACAAATGAAAGGCTGATAGCCTGTCAGGTATAGGGCTTGTATTTGAGGATAACATATTGTATAAATAAATGAGCAAATTAAAGTTTTTTTTCTAAAATTGTAATTGTAAAAGTAGTTTTAATATTGAAATAAAATGCACCATTTTCCTTTTTGTAATGTTATACATTGAGCTGAAATTAGTAAAAAGTTTTGCAGTTTGTAAGGTCTACCAAAAATGAATTTGATTAGTTTACATGATTTTTTCTCCATTTATTGGCAAACTAGTATTTTTGCAAGTTATCTGTAATCAACCTACTGCCAAGATGAGACTTAGCAACTGCTGACACCTGAGTTTACAAGTTATTTAATTGTTAAGTAGGCTGTTCTTTGTATAATTGTATTCCAATTGTGTATGCAGGTGAACATAACATTCTCTGCTTCCACACAATGAATAAACCATTTATGGTAGTTTTGATATAAAAAGCATTAAATGGAAAACAGATGTTTCATTAAAAAAGAAATCTTAAATACCAATGGTAAATACCAACGTTTTAAACAGCCAAGAGTCTAAATACCAACCCGTGTACATTTTCAAAAAGGATAACAAGTAGTGATGGGCGAAATTATTCGCCAGGCGCGAATTCGCGAAAATTCGCGTCAAAAATTCGCCGGCGTCAAAAATTTTTTTTTTAGAAAAAATGGACGCCGGCGTCAAAAACGGGCGTCGGCGTCGAAAAAACGGGTGCCGGCATCAAAAACGGGCGCCAGTATCGAAAACGAGACGCCGGTGCCGTTTCGCGAATTTTTCGCCGTTTCGCGAATTTTTCGGCGAAGCGAAACGGCGCAAATTTGCCCATCACTAATAACAAGTAAATACTTCTAAATTACTTGCAGAACCAAATTGTCAAACAACCTAATAACATTTTCAAGACAGCTCTTGGTTTCGGTATCAGACTCTTAGAAGGTTATTTATCAATATCTTTTTGCAAATTCAAACTTTTTTGACCTAAAAATCCTAAATGGAAATAATGGTTTCAAAAATACACATTTTTGATATAAAAAAACACAAAATCTTGAATGTAAAACTCTGGCATCTAAAAGCATGTGCGATCATGCAGAAGTCAGTGGGAGATGTCCTAGACAAAATGTTTGTGAGTTTTTAAACTCTCTAAAAATGATGAATAAAACACAAATTAGAGGTATTCAAGTTTTTCCATAATTTTACTAATTTGCATTTTTATATATGCTGTATATTCAGATTGTTTAATAAATAAGTTAACATCTTCTTTTAAATTTTGACTTTATTTGAGGTAGAAAAAAAACTCAAACTCTAAGGGGCCCATTTACTTAGCTTGAGTGAAGGAATAGAGGAAAAAAACTTCGAATTTCGAATGTTTTTTTTGGCTACTTCGACCATCGAATGGGCTACTTTGACCTTCGACTTCGACCTCCGACTTCAAATTGAATGTTTCGAACGAAAAATCGTTTGACTATTCGATCATTCGATCGATGGATTAAAATCTTTTGGATCAAACGATTCAAAGGATTTAACTTCGACAGTCGAATATCGAGGGTTAATTAACCCTCGATATTCGACCTTAAGTAAATTTGCCCCTAAATATACACAAATCTGAATTTTGATTAATTTTTATTACTGCATACCATTTACCTATTTACCATTTAAGGCATTAATCATATAAAGAATCGTTGCTTAATAGATTACAGTAGAGGCTACCACAGTTAATAAAGTATGCAGTACATATCAATCATCCAGGAGAGAATGATATCTGAGAGATGGGGGAAGTGTGGCATACAGTAACATAGTAACTTGTCAAAACAATTTCGCCGCTTGCTTAATTTTTGCCCAGTTAAGCAACTCATTCAGCCATATTTCGGCCACACCAATCACATGATATTTTTCCTCCAGCCCAGCACCTCCAGTTCTTCCATTTTACCAATTCTGATTAATAATGGTACCATATTGCATTTCCATATCTCCTCCCCATTTATCCTTTCTTTGCCCGCTACTTAATCTAACCTGTCTTTCATGGAATACTTTACTGAACCTTCCCATCCCCCCCAGGCTTAGTTTAAAATCTCCCCCAAAGCAGCTGCACCATCATTATCATTGAGGTGCAGCCCATCCCTTTCCCGATTTAGAAGTCAGCCCAGTTTTCCAAAAACCCAAAACCCTCCTCCCTACACCAGTCTCTCAGCCATGCATTAATTTCCCTAAACACCCATTGTCTTCTTAACGTTGCTCTTGGCAGAGGTAATATTCTTGGAAGTCCTCACTTTGTTTAAAACTCTGAACTTTTTTAAAATCATTCATGAGGACGACACCACCTCTTCTAATTTTATCATTGGTACCTATGTGTACCAAGACTGCCGGATCTTCCCCAGCACCTTCCAATAACCTGTCCACTGCCACCAAATGCTGAACCCTAGCACCAGGCAAGTAGCAGACTGTCATAAAGGGTCCTTATGAAAGATTTCCCTATTCACCTTTCTAATAATTAAATCCCCTTTTACTAAAACCTGCCTATACTTTTTTGCGCTCCCCCCACTGACTGTATTAGAGACACTGCCTCCCAGTGTGCTCTAAGCCTGCTCCAAACATGCCATTTCAGAGCTGTCCTCCCCAGCATCTTCAGCCACAATGTCAAATCTGTTGCTTTGGATGAGCTGTGGACCAACTCCCCTACTCTTCCATCCCCTACTTCATCTTTTGACTGTCACAAAACTGTCTCCCTCATAGCCTCCCTCATAGCCTCCACAGTGAAGAGACTGCCTGATCCTAGCAGGAATGAAGAGGCATATTGCTCCTGGTGCTGGTGCTACTCCTCCTCTAGTTGTTGCTGACTTTCGTGCCCAGCAATAATTACTATTGTAAACAAAGGTGACAGATTATCATTTCTTGCCCAAGCCATCTTAACTCCAAATACTCTCTTTCAAACTTAAATAGCATCAGGTGAGGGGTTTTATTGGTAAACCGCTGTTTCCCAGAATTCCATGCAGCCTTTAACCATTTCCTGAATCATAACAATAGATAGCCTAAATTGAGATTTCTAATCTTTAAAATTCGAATTTTCAAATTACGTAGTCTCTCAGGGACTCGGCAGGTCAAAACAGGTGAAAAATGGGTTGCTAAAAAATTCAATCAATCTCAAATTCAAATTTTTGAGTTTCAGATTAACATATTAAAATTTCGAGTTCCTGGTTCTCGAACCTCATATTCTATTACTCGCGTTGATGAGTTCTAGTTAATAGATAGATAGATAGATAGATAGATAGATAGATGATAGAAAGAAATGACTAAATGTAATTTCCATATGTTCCTTTTACAGAAGGCTGATAAAAAATCATAAAGAAATTAAAAATTTGCTTGAAAAAAGCAGGTGTAATTTGCTTGTCATTTTTCCAAAAGCTCATTGGCATTGTCAGGTCATGTTTGGCATATGTTCATTTCTTGCAGAAAAACTTTTATGTGGCCTGTGGATGACAATGTTTTTTATCTGAGATTTGTGAAAGCTGCATTTTTTTATTTAAGAAACTGTAAGTTCTTTAGACACACTAAATTGTTATTTCAGCTTTCCAACTTTAGTTTTAGTTACACATATAAATATTTACATAATAGTCATTAGGTTTTCATTAAAAAAAAAAGTTTATCAAAACATAAAGCATTGCAAATACAACATGGAAAACTTCTGGCAGCTAAAGGATAAGACATACACATATGAGCCCACATCTAATGCTGTAACTGTCATAGCCTAGCGTTATGGGACCAATATGAAGATCTTATACCACCCTCATATAGATAAAAAGAGAATCATTGCACTTTAAAGAACCTATATATGATATATAAAGCTGTCTACCTGCCTTTATGTTTTTACAGTGTGGGAGGAAACCTCACACAGAAGCTGGAACTCTTTGCCTATGTATGCTCCTTTGCCTATACATAAGTCTCCTTTTTCCTTTGGGTTAAGCCCTGTCTTCAGTGCTTGGTTTCCACCTTATCTCATTAATTATTAAACCTCTCCTAAATGGCCCAAGGGTAGATTTATAAAACCCATTATACTGTATCAAGTAGCCAGTGGGATTGAACAGATTTATCAACAGTAAAAATTCATATTACCATCCAATATTTAGGGAGTTATTGATTAAGCTCCAAATTTTTCTGGTCAGGTGAAAATACCAAAAAAAAAACCCTGAATTTATGGGATTTATTAAAGTTAAAAGTCTGATAAAAAAGTACTCCAACTCAGACCTGCTGAAAACATGTAAAAGTCAATGGCAGATGTCCTGTTAACAATTAGGGATGTAGCGAACGTCGGAAAAAAAGTTCGCGAACATATTCGCGAACTTGCGCAAAAATGCGAGCGGTTCGCGAACGGTTCGCGAACCCCATAGACTTCAATGGGAAGGCGAACTTTAACATCTAAAAAAGACGTTTCTGGCCAGAAAAATGATTTTAAAGTTGTTTAAAGGGTGCAACGACCTGGACAGTGGCATGCCAGAGGGGGATCAAGGGCAAAAATTTATCTGAAAAATCTGCCTGTGTGTGCTTGGAAGAGATAGTGTAGGGGGAGAGCTGTTAGTGATTTCAGGGACAGATGATAGTAAGTTTGCTGGCTAGTAATCTGCTTGATACTGCTCTGTATTGGAGGGACAGAAGTCTGCAGGGATTTGAGGGACATTTTAGCTTAGGTAGCTTTGCTGGCTAGTAATCTACTGTTCTCTTTAAACAACTGCCATACGTTGCCCTTGTAGGCATTGTTTGCCCAGTTTTTTTGGACGCAGCCACTGAAGCACAGTTGCCAGAAAAAATATGCCATATAAATGCTGAAAATAGTAATTTTTCGCCATACGTTGACCTTGTAGACATTGTTTGCCCAGTTTTTTTTGGACGCAGCCACTGAAGCACAGTTGCCAGAAAAAATATGCCATATAAATGCTGAAAATAGTAATTTTTCGCCATACGTTGACCTTGTAGACATTGTTTGCCCAGTTTTTTTGGACGCAGCCACTGAAGCACAGTTGCCAGAAAAAATATGCCATATAAATGCTGAAAATAGTAATTTTTCGCCATACGTTGACCTTGTAGACATTGTTTGCCCCGTTTTTTTGGACGCAGCCACTGAAGCACAGAGGCCAGAAAAAATTAAACCAGTAGGGTTTGCACCCTAGTTTGTAACGGTGGCGGAGGGAGGAGGACGCTAAAGGACAGCTGTGTGTGGAGTCATGAGGCTTGAAGAGAAGGACAGCTGCATAGAAGTCAGAACAAGTCTTCCGGCGTGCAGTAACCCTCCGAGATCCACCCCTCATTCATTTTAATAAAGGTCAGGTAATCGACACTTTTGTGACCTAGGCGAGTTCTCTTCTCAGTTACAATCCCTCCTGCTGCACTGAAGGTCCTTTCTGAGAGCACACTTGAGGCTGGGCAAGACAAGAGGTTCATGGCAAATTGTGACAGCTCTGGCCACAGATCAAGCCTGCGCACCCAGTAGTCCAGGGGTTCATCGCTCCTCAGAGTGTCGATATCTGCAGTTAATGCCAGGTAGTCCGCTACCTGCCGGTCGAGGCGTTCTTTGAGGGTGGATCCAGAAGGGTTGTGGCGCTGCCTTGGACAGAAAAACATTTGCATGTCTGATGTTACAGACCGGCCAAAGGGCTTTGTCCTTGCAGGTGTGCTCGTGGCAGGATTACTGGCACCTCTGCCCCTGGAATGTTGATGAGTTCCTGAAGTGACATCACCCTTAAAAGCATTGTACAACATGTTTTGCAGGCTGGTTTGTAAATGCCGCATCTTTTCGGACTTGTGGTATGTTGGTAACATTTCTGCCACTTTATGCTTGTACCGAGGGTCTAGTAGCGTTGCGACCCAGTACAGGTCCTTCTCCTTAAGCCTCTTGATACGGGGGTCCTTCAACAGGCATGCCAGCATGAAAGACCCCATTCTCACAAGGTTGGATGCAGAGCTATCCATCTCCGCTTCCTCATTATCAAGGACTGCATCATCCACGGTCTCCTCCCCCCAGCCACGTACAAGACCAGGGGTCCCCAAAAGGTCACCACTAGCCCCCTGGGAAGCCTGCTCCTGTTGGTCCTCCTCCTCCTCCTCCACAAAGCCACCTTCCTCCTCTGACTCCACTTCTGGCACCTCTCCCTGCGTTGCAGCAGGTGCCTGGGTTCGTTCTGGTGATTGCGACCATAAATCGTGCGCTTCCAGCTCCTCGTCACGCTGGTCTACAGCCTCATCTGTCACTCGTCGCACGGCACGCTCCAGGAAGAAAGCGAAGGGTATTAGGTCGCTGATGGTGCCTTCGGTGCGACTGACCATATTTGTCACCTCTTCAAAAGGTCGCATGAGCCTGCAGGCATCGCGCATAAGCACCCAGTAACGGGGGAAAAAAATCCCCAGCTCTGCAGATCCAGTCCTACCACCCAGTTCAAAAAGGTACTCGTTGACGGCCCTTTGTTGTTGCAGCAGACGTTCCAACATAAGGAGCGTTGAATTCCAGCGAGTCTGGCTGTCAGAAATCAAACGCCTGACTGGCATGTTGTAGCGCTGCTGAATGTCAGCAAGGCGTGCCATGGCTGTGTAGGAACGTCTGAAATGGGCCGACACCTTTCTGGACTGGGTGAGAACGTCCTGGAATCCTGGGTACTTGGAGACAAAACGTTGGACTATTAAATTTAACACATGTGCCATGCAGGGCACATGTGTTAAATTGCCCAGTCTCAACGCTGCCAACAGATTGCTTCCATTGTCACACACCACTTTTCCGATCTGCAGTTGGTGTGGGGTCAGCCACCGATCGGCCTGTGACTGCAGAGATGACAGGAGTACAGATCCGGTATGGTTTTTGCTTTCCAGGCACGTCATCCCCAAGACAGCGTGACAACGGCGTACCTGGCACGTCGAATAGCCTAGGGGGAGCTGGGGGTGCACAGGTGTGGAGGAGGAGAAGGAGGACCCAGCAGCAGAGTAAGAAGAAGAAGAGGAAGAAGACGAGGTAGAGAGCGATGGAGGAGTAGAGGTGGTGGCAGAACCGCGTGCAATCCGTGGCGGTGACACCAACTCCACTGTTGTTGTTGTTGTTGAGCTACCCATTCCCTGCTTCCCATTCCCAGCCATTACCAAGTTCACCCAGTGGGCAGTGTAGGTGACATACCTGCCCTGACCATGCTTGGAGGACCATGCGTCAGTAGTCATATGGACCTTTGGCCCAACACTAAGTGACAGAGATGCGGTAACTTGGCTCTGCACATGTTGGTACAGGTGTGGTATTCCCTTTTTAGAAAAAAAATTGCGGCTGGGTACCTTCCACTGCGGTGTCCCAATTGCTACAAATTTGCGGAAGGCCTCAGAGTCCACCAGCTGGTATGGTAAAAGCTGGCGGGCTAAGAGTCCAGACAAGCCAGCTGTCAGACGCCGGGCAAGGGGGTGACAGTCAGACATTGGCTTCTTACGCTCAAACATGGCCTTCACAGAAACTTGGCTGGTGGCAGATGACTGGGAATGGGAACAGGTGGTCAAGGTGGAAGGCGGAGTGGAGGGTGGTTCAGATAGGTCAAGGAGAGCAGAGGTAGAGCAGTAAGATGCTGGACCAGAAGGAGTGTGGCTTTTAGTTTGCCTGTTGCCTTTGAGGTGTTGCTCCCAAAGTGCTTTGTGCTTGCCGCTCATGTGCCTTCGCATAGAAGTTGTACCTATGTGGCTGTTGGGCTTACCAAGGCTCAGTTTCTGACTGCACTCATTGCAAATTACAATGCTTTTGTCAGAGGCACACACATTAAAAAAATGCCACACTGCTGACTTTTTGGAAGTCTGCGATCTGGCGGTAACAGTAGAAGTTGGCGGCATTGGCGGCAATGGCGGGTGCGTTGGCCGGCTGAACACAGGTGCCGATACATGTTGTTGCCCTACTGATCCCTGCGGGCTGGCCTCCCTGCTTCTTCTAAGTCTTATTCGCCTACTGCCTCTCTGACTCTCCGTCTCTCCATCTGAACTACCCTCCTCTTGCTCTCTTCTACTAGGCACCCACAAAACATCAATCTCCTCATCATCATTCTCCTCAGATGCATCAATTTCTTCTGACACATCACAGAAGGAAGCAGCAGCGGGGACCTCCTCCTCCTCCTCATCACTCATCATTATGTCCATCTCTGTCGTGTTCTCTGCCAGAATTAAATCTGGTGTAACGTCCTCATCTCCTTTATCTTCTTCTGCCAATAATGGTTGCGCATTACTCAGTTCAAGAAACTCATGGGAAAATAACTCCTCTGACTCCAGTGAAGAAGGGGCACCGGTGGTGGAGGAAGTGTTACGTGGGGTGGCCATAGCAGTGGAGGATGAGGAGGATGTTGTGGTAAAGTTAGAAACGGTAGAGGATGGGGTGTGCTGTGTAAGCCAGTCAACTACCTCTTCAGCATTTTGGGAGTTCAGGGTCATTGGCTTTTTAAAACTGGGCAATTTGCTAGGGCCACAGGATTGCATAGCAGCACGGCCCCTAGCACGGCCTCTGCGTGGCGGCCTGCCTTTGCCTGGCATTATTTTTAAAAAAACAACAACAACAAAAACTCAGTTGGTTTTTCTGGAAACGATAATACACACAGCTAGATGGCAGTTTGAAGAAAACAGTGTGCAAATAATGCCTACAAGATCAACGTATACACTACTACAGCGGTGGATACGGATTACGTAAAATATATGAATGCTGCTTGAAAAAAAGTAACTCAAGTGGTTTTTCTAGAGACGATAATATTATCAATATTTAGACAAAATGTGAACAAGCTCACACAGCTAGATGGCGGTTTGAAGAAAACACTGTGCAAATAATGCCTACAAGGTCAACGTATACACAGCGGTGGATACGGATTACGTAAAATATAAGAATGCTGCTTGAAAAAAAGTCACTCCGGTGTTTTTTCTGGAGACGGTAATATTATGGATATTTAGACAGAATGTGAACACGGGCACACAGCTAGATAGCAGTTGGTTGAATAACACACTGGGCAAAAAATGCCTACAGGGCAAATAATGCCTACAAGGTCAACGTATACACAGCGGTGGATACGGATTACGTAAAATATAAGAATGCTGCTTGAAAAAAAGTCACTCCGGTGTTTTTTCTGGAGACGGTAATATTATGGATATTTAGACAGAATGTGAACACGGGCACACAGCTAGATAGCAGTTGGTTGAATAACACACTGGGCAAAAAATGCCTACAGGGCAAATAATGCCTACAAGGTCAACGTATACACAGCGGTGGATACGGATTACGTAAAATATAAGAATGCTGCTTGAAAAAAAGTCACTCCGGTGTTTTTTCTGGAGACGGTAATATTATGGATATTTAGACAGAATGTGAACACGGGCACACAGCTAGATAGCAGTTGGTTGAATAACACACTGGGCAAAAAATGCCTACAGGGCAAATAATGCCTACAAGGTCAACGTATACACAGCGGTGGATACGGATTACGTAAAATATAAGAATGCTGCTTGAAAAAAAGTCACTCCGGTGTTTTTTCTGGAGACGGTAATATTATGGATATTTAGACAGAATGTGAACACGGGCACACAGCTAGATAGCAGTTGGTTGAATAACACACTGGGCAAAAAATGCCTACAGGGCAAATAATGCCTACAAGGTCAACGTGTACACAGCGGTGGATACGGATTACGTAAAATATAAGAATGCTGCTTGAAAAAAAGTCACTCCGGTGTTTTTTCTGGAGACGGTAATATTATGGATATTTAGACAGAATGTGAACACGGGCACACAGCTAGATAGCAGTTGGTTGAATAACACACTGGGCAAAAAATGCCTACAGGGCAAATAATGCCTACAAGGTCAACGTATACACAGCGGTGGATACGGATTACGTAAAATATAAGAATGCTGCTTGAAAAAAAGTCACTCCGGTGTTTTTTCTGGAGACGGTAATATTATGGATATTTAGACAGAATGTGAACACGGGCACACAGCTAGATAGCAGTTGGTTGAATAACACACTGGGCAAAAAATGCCTACAGGGCAAATAATGCCTACAAGGTCAACGTATACACAGCGGTGGATACGGATTACGTAAAATATAAGAATGCTGCTTGAAAAAAAGTCACTCCGGTGTTTTTTCTGGAGACGGTAATATTATGGATATTTAGACAGAATGTGAACACGGGCACACAGCTAGATAGCAGTTGGTTGAATAACACACTGGGCAAAAAATGCCTACAGGGCAAATAATGCCTAAAAGGTCAACTTATACACTACTACAGCGATGGATACGGATTACGTAAAATTTATTATGGCTGCTTGAAAAAAGTCACTCCGGTGTTTTTTCTGGAGACGGTAATATTATGGATATTTAGACAGAATGTGAACACGGTCACACAGCTAGATAGCAGTTGGTTGAATAACACACTGGGCAAAAAATGCCTACAGGGCAAATAATGCCTAAAAGGTCAACTTATACACTACTACAGCGGTAGTAAAATAAAAAAAAGTTAAATAAAAAAAGAATGAATATTAAAAAAAAAAAAAATTAAAGTTGGTGCTGCTGAACTACTAGGAGCAGCAGATTAGCACACCAGTCCCACTCCCCAACACTGCTAGACTAATAGCACTGGGCTCTTATAGTAGTAGTAGTAGTAGTAGTAGTAGTAGTAAAACAACAAAAAAATAAATAAAAGCAGTCCTTACAAGGACTATTGCTATTGCAGCAGTCAGCAGATGAGATCAGAAGCAGGACAGCTGCCCACTGCAGCTACATACAGAGCACTGCAGTAGAAGGTAGATTACTAGCCAGCAAAGCTACCTAAGCTTAAATGTCCCTCAAACCCCTGCAGACTTCTGTCCCTCCAATAACAGAGCAGTATCAAAACGATTACTAGCCAGCAAACTTTCAACTGTCCCTGAAATCACTAACAGGCAGCAGCTCTCTCCCTACACTATCTCTTCAGCACACACAGGCAGAGTGAAAAAAAGCTGCAGGGCTTCGGTTTTTATAGGGAAGGGGAGTGGTCCAGGGGAGAGCTTCCTGATTGGCTGCCATGTACCTGCTGGTCTGGGGTGAGAGGGCAAAAAAAAGCGCCAACAATGGCGAACCCAAAATGGCGAACGTCGCGCGACGTTCGCGAACTTCCGGCGAGCGCGAACACCCGATGTTCGCGCGAACAAGTTCGCCGGCGAACAGTTCGCGCCATCTCTATTAACAATTAGGAGATTTTCTGATTTCTGCTGGGTTTCCGAAAGAATCATAGCTTTTGGGCAATATTATCAATCATAAGATTTGGATTTTTTTTACGATTTTATCGTGACTTTTTCCACACAAGAAAAATCGTGAAAATGTATGTCCATGCAGATTTGGTCAGAGTAGTTTTCAGGAAATAGTGAATACTTTTCGGATTTTGATAAATAACCCCCTTACAGTATTTACAGTATGTGGGTTAACTGGTCATAACTAGGCTAATTTCAAAATCTCCATTCTCTACTATTAAGCTTAGCATTTCACGATTTACTATTAAAGCGTGTGGCATTCTGTTAAATGTTAAATACATTTTCCAATTTTATTTCAGATTAGGTTATATAATGAAGTATTCCATGCCCACAGGCTGACACTATCCTGTGTGTTGATTCTGAATATTGTTTTCCCATAATTTTCATTAATAAAGAAATTCATTCTCAGCAACCAATAATGATTATTAATTGCCAGCATAGCGTGTATGGCAAATTAATCTTATAAGTTACTGTATGTATCTCTCTCTACTGGCAATAAAATTAGAAATTGTCAGATAGTAACAAATGTAGAAAACTGAACCATGACCTTAAGATGTACAAATTTGCATTTTTCAAGTGAGTGATTCATAGACCTAGAGACCTTCTATCACTTTGCAATATGTGGTGAAAATGTAAAAGGCTGATTTGTCAGTGTATTATACACTCTAATCTACAATTTGCAACTTTCTTATGGATACTCATAGGTGCAAGATGATAAGCTATTTGAGACAGTATCCTCGCATACCTTCCATGTTATCTCTTGAGCTTAGCATGCAAAATCAATATTATAATTTTCTTACTTAAGAAATATACACCTTTACTGTACCATGGAATTAGGGTTTTCAACTGGGAATATTTTATATAAAGTGTCAAAGAGCAAAATATTCTGAAACACATAAGAAATTAAAACCGGATTAGAAATAACAAGGCTCCCAGACAGCAGGTAATTATCAGTGTACTGTCTAATTCACCTTGTCAGACTTCCATTTGTGCTTGAGTTTACCTTCCATCAAGTTGTGTAATTCATACAAAAATAAAACATTTAAAATCTCTAAAACACTGCAGAGATTTATATGGTGCATTTATGTGCCAGTCTGTATGATTTAATGAGATATTATTTAGATTACTTTCCTTGTGTAAACTGTTGTGTGTTTTAATTGAAAAATAAAAAAAAAATTGTCAGGAAAAATGTACTGTTTGCTAGAAGGTTAATGATATAAAATATTTGGTTTTGAGCTACAGTACATACGTATGGGAAGTATTGGTTGTTCCCCCAACACTGTTACCTCTTCTGGAGTACATTACAGATGAACTGATTTCATGATGAATTAGAGTTAGAAATAAATATCATCAAGGTTTCCTGTATGGTCCTTAACAAACGAGGAAGAAATAATGAACTTGGGGTATTTATAAATACAAGGAAGTGATACAAAATCAGTATTAAAAGCAAATTCCTCATTTTTACTCATAGCAATGCAATAATTAATAGTTCTTCATAAATATGGTTGTGACACTTAGTCAACACATGTAAACACATGTATAAAGCAGCATATAAGATGAACATACATACTTGGCACCATGTCATTACTTCTTCAAAGGGAGTTGCACATACCTTGCAGGGAAGCAACACTTTGCTTTATTGCAGGAAACCTTTGGTTCAGCTTCCACAGCACTCATGACCCCAGGTAGTACCATATCTATCTTACAAAAGCACTCCTTATGTCTAGCATGACATGCAATACATTATTGTGGCTTTCCAGTCATTTGTAGATATCGGTTTGCCAGGGTCACAGCCACACTTACCTATTTGGTGGAGCAAAGACTGCACTTAGCTAATTAGCTAATTTGTTAACTAATCTAGGTGTTACTCATCTCTGATGTGACCCATCACAAAACTAACCTGCCCACTAACTAATAGTACTGGCCAACTTGAACTCTTACCAATGAAAGCACCAGATTCTTGGTCTCGTATCAGGCCAAAGAAGCAAAGATCCCTGCCCCCACAGAGCCCATCACCCGGGAGGGACATGCCGGTACCTATGAGAGTTCCCAAACTGTGAAAAACCTCCCCCATTATCACCAACTGTTCTCATGAGCCACTGCCAATCCAGGTGTTGAGACAACCCCATCCCCTCTTATTCGTCTTAAGTTGTAACCTACATTAGGGACAGGGGAAGGGAGATTCATTCATATCAACTGCACAGTGACCATTCCCCACACTCTCTTCCCAAGGCACCCCCAGGTAACCCTTGGCCACTTCCACCACCTCCTAAACCAATGTGCTAACTTCTCCTAATTACCATGTCTCCTTCTGTTTATCCCCCATGGAGGCCTTGACAACAAGCGAGTCAATGCTTGCCCTTTCACTTACCTCACACATGATACTTACCTGTAATCACATAATAAAAGGCACAACATGTGACTTCGATACTAATAATTACATTTTGCATTATGGAGTTAAAATGGTGCCCTGTTTTGAAAATAGTTCTGTCAATAAAACACAAATGTACTATATTTGTTTGTCTCATGTGAAAAAAGTGATAACACTTCTACCGAATTACCACATTCTATATAATGTATAAAGTAGAAACATAAATGTTTTTAAATGTTATTTCTGAGGTTAATTACAATGTAGCTAGTATGTATTAAAATAAATTGCCAAATAATAAAAGTAATAATAATAGTATTAATATTAATCTGAGGCTAATCGTTCACACGGTTTATAGACTCTGTGGACGAAAAGCAAAACTCATATTGTTAGTGAAACAAAAAAATGAATATTTTTAAATATAGAAAATAAATTATGAGAACAGTTAAAAGAAATCTCAATTGGAAAACTAAAACAATATTGTTGCTTATTCAGTGCATATAGAATCTGGCCCTAGATGCCAGGAAATTTACCAGCAGGCTGCAAGAGAGGAAATGAAGCCAATCATTAAAAATGAATGATATGAAATAGACATACTGCAAGCAATTATTTAGTAATAATGTTTGTGATTTCACTAGTCTGTTTGGCATTGCTTTTCGCATATGGCCGCTCATTACAACAATGAATCAAATAGTCAATAAACACCAGAAAACAAAGTTTTCTTCTCTGACACTAATGAACTATAACGCTGTAATATGTTTTTTTATTCCTTACAGAACTCTGTCATAATACATTATGGGAAATTTTGCATATTGTTTTGCAGCAAACTTATATAAATATGCTCTGGGCTTATTTTAATCACTCTGCTATATCTAAGATTTTCATTTATGCTTGTTTTATTGTGTATGAGGTGCTGCAGGAGTACATTTCAGTGTATCTAGAGACAAAATACATTGGCCTACAATGACCCTACGCTGTTGCTTATTTTGTTATTAATTCTTGCTTGAGTTTTATACTTTTATAAATGAAATATAATTATGTATACATTAAATCAATTAAAGGGAACACCAAAAACATATAGTCTGCATATGCATATCCAAATTCCTCCAAACGTAGCCATCAAATCTTAATGCCATTTTGAATTTCATATATTTAGATGACCTTTTCTACAAGCTTACTTCAGCCAATCACAGACACTAAAATGCAATAAACACTAATGATGATCAAATATTTTCAGAAAGCATGTATTTGCAGCAAAATCCTTCATTATGCCATCTGCAATCCGGCCTGACAAAAAAGTCGCAGTGACAAAAAAGTTTCGCAACAAAATTATTGCAGAGACAAAATTTTTGCCACAAGTAAAACGCCCATTGACTTGAATGCATTTGGAGTGAGAAAAAAATGTTGTGCACATAAAAATTGGTTGCACTGAAAAATGTTGACGCTTATTGGCTTCAATGCGTTTTGAAAATTTTTCACAGTTTCACCCTTTCATGCAGCGCAAAATAAAACCCAGACTTTGATAAATTTTCCATATGAAGCACCAGCCATCCCATAACGTAACTAGTTACAAACAGGACAGCTTGTGTTACCTTGTGCCATCTCATTGCAGTATCGGGGGGGGGCCTTAACATGAACATGCAGAGTAGGGGGTCCACTTTTGTTGACACCAGGGTTCTCCTGACTTATCTCTCTGTTGCTTTTTCTGGGGGAATTGCTAAGAGTGATTTAGATGACTCCATGATGACAGCAAAAAAAGAATACTAAGCTCTGTTATAGGTTAATTACACACTGTTTTAAGCATGCATTCGGCTCACAACTTCTCTCTTCTGTGTCTGCACAGCTGTGTCTGATCTGGGTGCAGACACATAGAGCAGATTTTCGTGCAAAAAATCTGCTCCATTTTTCGATTCAGACCTACCCAGTTCCTCCAGGCACTGAAGACAGTAGAGACCCAGAAGACAGCACATGCGAATAGAGCACAGGTTGTGCAACAGCCCAGTGTCACATAAGCTTTAGGTCATTTGTAAAATCCGAGAAAGGAATTAGTATGGTTTGGAGGGACTTCTGGAGGTGAAATATTTTCTTGAGAAATACAACAGCATAAGCACAACTTATTTACTTGTAACCTTCTGTGACTTATACTAAATATAATAATTTTGCATTTAATACTAAATTTTATATGCAAACTCAGGGAATGTGCAAGGTAAAGGAATGTGCTCCAACATATGCATTTGAGTTTCTAGGCTTTTGGGAGGAGACAATAGCATCTTCCTAGCGAGAATATGCCCACAAATGGCTTGTCATAATTTGCTAACTAGCGCATCCAGTTAGTCTTAAAAAAGCGAGACTTCTGCTAGCACTGCCCCTTTATGTACCATTGACAAAGTCAGTTGTAGTGATGGCCCAATCTATTCTATTTCACTCTGCTCAAAATTCGTCAAAATGCATCTCTTATCCAGAATGCATTGGGATCTGTTATCCAGAATGCTCAGAACCTTAGGTTTTATAAATAGTAGATCTTTCCATAATTTGGATGACTATACTTTGTCTACAAACAAATACATTAATTATTAAATTGGATTCAATAAAAATTGTTAATATTTTAGTTGAGATCAAGTTGGAATAAAGTACAAGTTACCTTACTATTATTAAAGAGAAAAGGGTAAATTATCTGATTAGAATGGATTCTGTGTAAGATGATCTCTGCCTATTTTGGAGTTTTCTGGATAAAGGTTTCAGGATATGAAATACCACACCTTTAGAGACATATACACAGATATAAATAGCTATACAACACTTGGCTAGGTAGAAAGATCTCTCAGGTCTGGTAGAAGAGATTATGGCATGGAGTCAAATTGCAGAGCAGGGTTAGAGTAATTGTAGCATGGTGGTCCTCTGTTCTTTAAATGTTAATCTGCTCATCACTCCTGTATCCCAAACTGACTATACAAGCAAGCTGATTAAGCTGAGATTACAATCACAAGTCCCAGCATCCTCAGAGAGACGGAAAACTAAGAATAAAATAGCAACAACAACAAAAAAACAAGTTGCTGGGAACATAGGAAATCATTTTACTTTGTAGAATGATGGACATGTTGCTCAGGGTCAGCAGCTTCTGTAGCACCCCTGACAATATAGCACATCAAGTAAGGTTGCTCACCCTTTCTGAGGAAAAATACTGGCCTTTGTATATTTTAACCCTTTTTCCTTATTAATAGAATTGGGCACAAGCATAATTTTTACCAGTCAGGTAATAACAGCCCTAATATCAAGATATGACTGCCCAAGGGTCAGGTCCAGACTGACATTCAGGCCCAAACAACCCCCCACAGGCCAATAAATATGTTTATGACATCTTACAGCCTCCACTGCCATTTGGTTGAATCCACAGATTGCAAGCCTAGGGCCACAAGGGTTATAACACACATACTGAATATATTATTATTATTATTATTATTATTATTATTAAAATGTATTTATAGAGGGCCAACAGATTCTGCAGCACTGATAAACAAAAGAAGTGTAATCAAAATAATGTTCAGGAGCTAAACTCCCATCATAACTGTAACCAATCTTTAAGAGATGCCTATAAAAACAACCTCACATGTCAATAAGACATAGATAGGACTATGAACGTGGTCTGTCCATGCCCCAAGAAGCAGAACTTCCATTCCATGATAAGAATTTGGGGTTAAATAACATCCTGCTGCAAGTGACCGATTGCAAACAGCATGTACAGTAGAACAACCGCAAAAGCAATATGTTTGGAACATAATCCAGCAGATACCAACTTTCAAACAACATGGCTAGCACACAAACCAGCCACTACTAGTAAAATAATATTAATTAAAAAAGCAAAGAGAAGAATGCCAAATGCAACTAGAAACACAACTAAAATAAGTGGAAACAATTCATAACTATAACATAAATTTAATCAAATAGATAACTGAAACACATACTAAGTTAAATGAAATAAAAGCAGCCAAAACAACATATAGATAACAATTTATGAAACATCTCTACTACACTAAAGGTAAAAGGCTAACAGAGTGCTAGCAAACTTACTCAACAGAAAAAGTCGCAAGCCACAATTCAGTATTTAACAGCATAGTCATGGATTAGAGATCCTAAATTGCAAATGAATTTGCACAGTACTATAAAACAGTATATAATTTAGGATCCAGCCCAGGCCTACCAAAACCTACTGAAGCTAGCATATCTAAACAAAATCGACCTCCCAACATCTTCAACACAATAGTTGGAAATGCTTAGCAAACCTATAACAATAGAGGAAATCAAAGCGATCATAAAAAATCAGAAGCCAGTAAAGCACAAGGTCCAGATGGATTAACCAACTTGTATTACAAAACTTTCATAAATATCTTATTCCCACATCTATTAAATATATTCCAAAATATCATGGACACTGGTCAAATAAAATGATATGGTTTATGTTGGTGCCAAAAAAATCTATATAGGTACTACAACACAGCTATAAAGAGATTCATAATCAAATATTATTAAAGTTAATCATGGGGAATATACTCACAATTCACCCCAGTCCTAGGGTGTAAGTCCAAGTCAATGAAAAATTTATTAGAACATCAGAGCAAGACCTAACTCGTTCCGTGCATGCTGGGGCACTTACTCATAGGTTGATGACCTATGAGTAAGTGCCCCAGCAGGCACGAAACGCGTTAGGTCTTGCTCTGATGTCCTAATAAATTTTTCATTTTTTAATTGA
This sequence comes from Xenopus petersii, assembly GCA_038501925.1. NCBI lineage: Eukaryota > Metazoa > Chordata > Amphibia > Anura > Pipidae > Xenopus > Xenopus petersii. The sequence continues at coordinate 43,345,166 of CM076681.1, read as the reverse complement.
TTGATTCATTATTTTGGGGGACACTCACATTTCTGAGAGTTCTGAGAGACCCCTAAGAGAGTTTGTTTTGGTGTATTAAAAGGTGAAGCTTGTGTTTCGTTGGTATTGATCTTTTACCAAGAAATTTACTGGAAATTTACTGTAGTTCCATGAATAAGTTGGGTAGGGCTATGACGAGGTTGCTAAGAATTAATAGAATGTCTGCAAATAGTTATATCTTTTGGAGACCAAAAGGGGTGCTTATAACTGAAATATCTTGGTTGTCTGGTATACATTGAGCCAAAGGCTGGACCATTAAAGTGAATATTAAGTGCTGATAATGGGCAGCCCTGTCTGGTTCCATTTGTGAGTTGGAAGGTGTTCGACTGGGCTTCTGCTGTGCATGCTTTAGCTCTTGATGTAGAGTATAATGGTTGTATAGCTTTTAAGAACTTACCCTAACTCAAATGTGGTTAAGGTAGCCTTTATATAGTCCCAGTTAACCCTGATGAACGCTTTTTTGAGGGAAACAGAAGTACGGGCTTGCAGATTTCTTTAGCATTTGTAAACTGTTATGGAATGTCCTAGTACTTGCCTATTAGAACAAAGACCACCTGATCATTTTTAAAAGGGAAGGCAATATCAATTGAGCCTTTGGGCTAGCAGTTTGGAATAGAAGGTTTGTGTTAAGAAGTGTAATAGGTCTAAAATGTTGGCATAAGTCTTGAATTTTCCCCATTTCAGTATAGTTACAATGTGGGCTTGAAGGTATTTTGGGTTTATTTGACCAGTGAACATTTCAAAAGAGAAAAAATGTGAGTGTCCCCCAAAATAATGAATCAATCAATTAAAAAATGAAAAATTTATTAGGACATCAGAGCAAGACCTAACTCGTTTCGTGCCTGCTGGGGCACTTACTCATAGCACAAACCTTCTATTCCAAACTGCTAGCCCAAAGGCTCAATTGATATTGCCTTCCCTTTTAAAAATGATCAGGTGGTCTTTGTTCTAATAGGCAAGTACTAGGACATTCCATAACAGTTTACAAATGCTAAAGAAATCTGGAAGCCCGTACTTCTGTTTCCCTCAAAAAAGCGTTCATCAGGGTTAACTGGGACTATATGAAGGCTACCTTAACCACATTTGAGTTAGGGTAAGTTCTTAAAAGCTATACAACCATTATACTCTACATCAAGAGCTAAAGCATGCACAGCAGAAGCCCAGTCGAACGCCTTCCAACTCACAAATGGAACCAGACAGGGCTGCCCATTATCAGCACTTAATATTCACTTTAATGGTCCAGCCTTTGGCTCAATGTATACCAGACAACCAAGATATTTCAGTTATAAGCACCCCTTTTGGTCTCCAAAAGATATAACTATTTGCAGACATTCTATTAATTCTTAGCAACCTCGTCATAGCCCTACCCAACTTATTCATGGAACTACAGTAAATTTCCAGTAAATTTCTTGGTAAAAGATCAATACCAACGAAACACAAGCTTCACCTTTTAATACACCAAAACAAACTCTCTTAGGGGTCTCTCAGAACTATCAGTTTGAATGGAGGGAAATGTATGTTACTTATCTGGGAATAAAACTACCCAGGGACCCTGACTTGATTTACAAATAGAATTACCAGATGCTGCTTAAAACTGTTGAAACAGAATGTAATTTTACAAAATATTGTATTTGTTTAGAACCCTAAAAATTATGCTTCCCCCTTAATTCTTTGTTACCTACAGAGAAGCATTGTTACAAGTTTATAAGGCAGCATAAGCCCCAAGAATGCCCTTCACAATCACACAATACCCCAGGTCACTAGGATGGTTGGAGATTCCCAATATTAAATGCTACTATATCACGTCTATACTAGAAACAGCTGTAACAATGCATGTCTTGCGGGGATATAAAATATGGGTAGATACAGTATATAGATATGATACAGGACTAAAATTTCCCACAATTTTTTGGTTACCCAAACAAAACAGACCATCAGTGGAAAACCTATTGACTAATATAAAAATGCCATATGGGACTCAATATCAGCAAAGCACAAGTTTGGATCTTTTTCTCCACCACTATTACCGTTAATAGCACGCAGACAATTCATACCGCATTCATACCACAACCCAAATATTACATTTTCTCCAAACAGCTCTCCCAGATGATAAAGCATTACACAATTTCACATTGATGGAATTTCTTTGTGGTAAAAGCATGGGGTGGCAAAGCCATGCTTTCAGATTATAAAAATAAAATACAACATCACAGAGAGGAAATGCAGAAACTACCATATATGATCAAATGGGAGAACAAGCTCCAAAAACTATTCTCCCCTGCTCAGTGGAGAGAAAGCCTGCACAGAGCAAAAGGGGCAACATATTGCACCAACCACGTAGAAACCAACACCAAACTAGTCTGCATATGGTGCCTAACTCCCATGAGGATAACATCAATCACTCCAAGCTACCCAACCCAATGCTAGAGGCAGTGTGAAAATTAGGGCACAATGCTTCATATTTGGTGGCAAGGCCCATCAGAGACACCCTTTTGGACAAAGATTTTAAACCTAATACGATCTATACTTTAGCACAATATCCTCATGTTACTGCATGTAGTAAACTACATCCCCACAGTACTACAAAAATGCCAAAGGATTCCAAGAAACTTTTATTTCACATCTTTATTACAGAGGTCACCCTTACAGCAAAGCTCTGAAAAAAACCTGATACACCCACTATGCCAACAACTGAGTTTCAGGATAACAATGGAAACAATGATAGCTACTGATCCAGAAAAAAAGCTAAAAATATCAAAATCTGGGAACCATGGAAAGCCAAACAAACCTCCACATCTACCCATACATGATCTCTAGCTTGGAACATGCTGAAAGAACATTGCAGAAAGTTGTCTTTGTAAAGGCGCCATAGATGTAACAATTATAGTATTTCACAGGAAAGATTTTTTTGTTTCACAGACAATAAAATTCCACCTGTATCTGAAAATTCAACACTAACAATGGCCCATTTACAGATGCCTTTAAAGACGCCAAATAAAAAATTTCCAATCAGTATGATCAACAAGTAAGCTGATATCCAAGTTTTCTGCCAATATTGGTCATCTCGTCACCTACCACAATATACAGATGAAGCCACTTGGATTTGTGAGTTAAATGCGTCATGACTCAGGGGTAATTGAAGAAACTGTGTTATCTTAAGTCATCTTAACTCATTTAATGCATTTAACCTTTTCATTAGCATACCAAAGCTCCATTGTTCACAATGGTGAATGCTTTAATTAGATGGGATGTTGTGACACAGTTTTCTGTGTTAAATGAGATAAATGGGATATCTGTGTTTAGTTATTCTGTGTCAAACAGACAAACCAAAGTGGCTGCATCTGTAAGAGTCCTCTGCACTCAACCCATTATTAAAAACTCCCAAACTTGGCTGCCCTTTTATTAGATACCAGTGGGATCTGTGATGTCTGGTGTCTTATAAAAGGGCAGCCAAGTTTGGGAGTTTTACTTTGAAAGCAGCAAGTAAGTTGCAGGTAAAACTTAGGGGCCGATTCAATAAATTCGAGTGAAGGATTCGAATTTAAAAAACTTCGAATTTCGAAGTGTTTTTTGGGCTACTTCGACCATCGAATGGGTTACTTCGACCTTCGACTACGACTATCAAAGGATTCGAACTAAAAATCGTTCGACTATTCGACCATTCGATAGTCGAAGTACTGTCTCTTTAAAAAAAAATTCGACCACCTAGTTCGGCAGCTAAAAGCTACCGATCTATATATATATATATATATATATATATATATATATATATATATACTAATCTGTATACAGGTATGGGACCTGTTATCCAGAATGCCCGGGACCTGGGGTTTTCCGGATAATGTATTTTTCCATAATTTGGATCTTCATACCTTAAGTCTACTAGAAAATCATGTAAATATTAAATAAACCCAACCAATATTTTTTTTTCCAATAAGGATTAATTATATCTCAGTTGGGATTAAGTAAAATGTACTATTTTATTATTACAGAGAAAAAGGAAAACATTTTTAAAACTTTGTATTATTTCATTATAATGGAGTCTATGGGAGTGGGCCTTTTCGTAATTCTGAACTTTCTGGATAATGGGTTTCTTGATAACAGATCCCATACCTGCATAACTTATTATGATAGTTGTTTGTGAGCTATTGTCCATATTTACAATTTTTAGCTGACCTTGCACTTGTTTGAAAATCCATCAATAAATCTTCTAAGTTTAAATAATAATAATAATAATAATACTGTTTAGAATTCCTCACTTGGTATTAATGGTTATCAAGTTGTAGTTCAGAGCAAGATTGTCAAACGAGTTTAAGGAACTGTTACAGATACAAGATTTTATCACAATGCAAAGAGCTGTAGTGCAGTTTACTAGGGATGGGCGAATTTGACCTTGTTTCACCAAAAATTTGCCGCCAGCAAAATGTTGCTGACGCCCATTAAAGTCAATGGGCGTCAAAAAAATTTTGTGCGTCTTTTTTTTTTGTCGCACGACGCCATACAATTCTATGGGCGTCAATTCCTCTGCGAAACAAGGTGAAAAAATTCGCCCATCCCTACAGTTTACTCCTGAACAGGTAATATTGTATATACAGATCTATCTGAAAAGTAATTAACTATATTATAATATCCAAAATAAAGGCAACTTTGGTAAGGGTTTGAACTTGCAACCTCTCTAACATTACACCACTTCCCTCACTCATTAACCCACCAAAGCACTCATATGGTATGGCATTTTATTTTAATATATAACACTGCAAGCTAGAATTCTTACAGCCCTTGTGATCTGATGCTTACAGTATATATATGCATAATATGAGGAAACAGAGAGGACATGTTGGTGTTTCTCCTATGGTTTTTAATTTAATAATTGTAAACCAGTAAATCAAGTGCTGCATCCAAATGAATAGGGCATCACATTTCTGCACAGTGACTGCCTGTACATTGTTCTGGCCCCAATGCTAACACTTCATTAGCATATATGTCAAATGTCACACTGAGGAAGATCAACGGCATCCCAGCAAGAACATTCATATTGGTTCTTGTTCTGGGCTTTACAATATGTATTGAGAGGACATATAGCGATGACATTTTCATTGCAGCTTTAGTTAATGGTTTAGTTATCTTGTGATATCAGAGCTGGTTGTAACACCTAATGCCCTGGGATAAGTGGCGCTTCATTTGTACATTTTATAAAGCTTTTTACACCATTTTTCTTGCATTAATTGTTTTCACGGTAAAGTAAACATATTGACAACCTATTGGGCAAACCTATTGACTTTTTTTTACATTGGGGGGAAGATGTTAAAGTTTTTTTTATCTAGGAAACTTTTAGAACTTGGATATTTTTGTCATTATTTTCTGTGCAAGTGTTTTTTGTATCTGCTCACTATTTGTTACTTGAAAAAATAATTGCAGGCATACTAGCTAAGGGCTGGAGGGCCAAATGTTTTATAGTCCCTGTATAGTCCATTGCATATGGTTTCCACAGATACATTTGTGCGACACGACAATTAAGTACTTCAGCACTTACGCCTAGACTGAAGGAATATAGTAGGGGTAATTATACTATAAGGTGCTAAAGTGTGCACCTAAACCTAAGTGCTTAAAGGGCATGTAAAGGCAAAAATATAAAATCCCATTTTTACTTTCTTTAATGAAAAATAAATCTATCTCCAATATACTTTAATTAAAAGATGTCTACAGTTTTTATCATAAACCTGACTGTATGCAGTGCAATTCCCCCTTCTTTTACTGCTGTGGATAGGAATTGTCAGATGGTCCCCAACTGCTGTGCAGGTAAACGATCATACTTTCAAATGGCAGGGTGAGCCCCCCCACCTTACTTCCCAGAACTCAAGCAGCATTGTTGGATTCCCTGTAGAGATTTGTATCCAGAGACGCAGTGCAGTCTCTATATTATGATTATTAATCATGCTGTATTGGCTTCTATGGCATATATTATTTGACTTGTGCTGTTTTGATAACTTATGACGATCCCTAAGCTTAACCTCCCAACTGAAGCCCAGACCACACTGAGCATGTGCGAGTCTTGCAGAAATCTCTAACAAAGTTACAAGATGACAGCCCCCTGCGCCAACTTTAAAAGCATAAATCATTTGTCTTATTAGGCTGCTGGTGCAGTAAGTTCATCTTTATATTTAGTATACAAAATACAGCATTTCTAACATTATTCTATTTTAGAATTTACATGCCCTTTAAGCTGCAGGTCTCTGTGGTCCAAAATGGAGAGCAGAAGCCTGCAGCCATTCTTCAAGATTGCTACACAATGTACTAAGTACAAAAACATGGCAGCTCTTTTTGTCACCTTTCACACTCTCCGGTGCATTGTAAATGACCCCTAGAAATCTCAGAAGTTATTCATGTGTGAAGTTACATATCAAGTTTCAATTTTATTACAATTATTTGAAAGACGGTCAAAGTTGGAAAAAACAATAAAATCACCGAATGGTGGTGGAAAAATGCTAATTATTGATAAATGCTATATACTCTAAGATCTGGAAGGGAAGATACAAAACATATTTCTTATATATGTACACCCTATGAATGATTTCTTCACATTGATTCCAGATTCCTTGCACATCAGCTAGTCTTATATTTCTGTGCAAAGTCGTTCTGCGCAAACTAGTGCTCTGGTGATTTACTAAAATGCATTACCAAATTTTGTTGCAGTTTCCTGGCATCATCTTATTTTCGGGTCATCAAAATCCACACAAGTACAAAGATCTATAGGAGCACATACATTGCTTATGGTGTAGTAAAATCAGAAATCCTTAACCACCTCCATGTGAAAAAAAGTGTCTGAACTTGCAAAATAGTGCTCTGAAGTAAAGCCTTCCCTTTAAAAGATAAAGGTCAACTGTTGCAAATATATCATCTAAATAATTTAAAATATTGTACACATTTATGAAAGAACAAATTATACTTTAATTAACTCAGTATTGTATTATCTGTATTTTTATTCTTTTCCTAGCTCTCTGGTAAATTGGTCGTATAGAGTTCCCAAATCGAGTGGACTGAAAAATGTCAAATATTCTTAGAGAAATGTCTTTTCTCCTCAAGATGCCATACGTTTTTAGAAAACATAATGTATGCTTGCACAATATGAAAAGTTCAAAGGCTGTTTGTTTGCATTAATTACATCGTGCCTGAAATAATCACTGAATTTTGCTGGTGGAAAAAAAGGTTAGCACCGTAGAGGATACACAAAATAAATGTTGATCTGCATCATGATTTTTTTTAATAATTTTGTATAGTAATTTGCATAATAACGCTGCTAATTTGGTCAACAATTGCATTGGCCTGTATCCATGGTATTCTTTAGATATTAGAAATGGTTTAAAGGCAGTTGTGTCAAAAGCGGTAATTACATTGTCCACCATATTTTAAAACCACTGCTTAAGTTATATAAACCTTGACAAATTACCCACATTTTTTTGAGTGCTATACAAAGAAAGTTCCACAATCCAACATCAGGCAACAAACTTAAGAATTTTACTTAAATGGACATTATTGTCAAATAAAATGTTTTTATTAAATCTGAAAACAGTGCATAAAGTTTGGTGGAAGGGTAGGGTGCATTCATTATGGAAAACAATCTGCTGTTGGACTTCCATATTTGTTGGAATATGTGAACCTGTCAGCTATTTATTTGAATAATCAATACAAAACTGGAAAGAGGAAACAAAACAGAGGGTTATGCTTACAGTATATATACAAACATTAACAGTTTAAAAGGGTATAGAGTAATCACCTCAACTTTTTTTTCCCCACTAAGACCTCAATAATGATAATTCCAGATAATAAATATGCATAAGGGGAATGTAATTCAAATTGCAAGCATTGTTTAAAATGGCGTTTTTTTGCTAATGTTTAGAGCTGGTCGCAATGTAAAATCAATCGCTGGCAAATATTACTTTGTTCATTATCGCTAAGCAACGGTTAGAGTTAACACCTGCTCTTGAGTTTTGTTAAATATTTTGTCTCAAAAAAATATTTGTGGGCATATTTATCAAGGGTCGAATTTCGAGTTTATGGTTATTTCTAAAAACTCCCATCAACTCCCATACTCCCATAAAATCAAAATTTATTAAAAAATCTAATTTTTTAAATTCAGGTGAATAGGTTCGACCTGCAAACTCAAATAGTATTCAAATCGAATTAGAACTAATTTGATTCGAGTTTTTTCACAATTTTTTTTTTACAAAAGTCCCCTAAATTACTCCAAATTGATTGTAGGAGGTCCCCCATAGGCTAAAACATAAATTCAGCAGGTTTTAGATGGTGAATAGTCCAATTTGAATTCTTAAAGGGACAGTACATGATAAATTTCTAAATTAGAATTTCGATTTTTTTTTTAAACTCTAATCTAATTTGGACTATTCCCTAGTCGAATTACACTCGAATAAACTCAAAATTCGAATTCAAAAATTTACATTTTCAATTCGACTCTTGATAAACCTGCCCCTTGCAGTTGCAAAGTTTTATTACATACACTGCACATGTTCGCAAAGCCATTTGTTCGCAGACTTTGCAAGGAAGACGTTGAGGTATCAAATTGGTCATAAAGGACACAAACAATGAAAATCTTGGTCACTAACATTCACAAAGATGTTTACCAACTTTTTTTCCACTAACAAAACATTATATTCCCTCATTAATGTTTTTGTTAATTAAATGAAAATGCATGTTACTGTATTAATACAGGGTCTAGTGATGGGTGAATTTGGGGCATTTCGCCCAAAAAAACTGTGCATTTTCACGGCTGTTTTGCAAATTTATTCGCCGCGAATTTGCGCCTAGTGAATAAATTCGCCCATCACTAGCAGGGTCTGTTATTTTTTCTCATTACACCTATAAAGCATACTAAGCTTATTGCAACTGAGAATTTTTCTTAAGACTAATGTATTTTCATGTAAAACAAGTGCCCTCATATAAATGAATCACATTTAAATACTCATACATAAATAAGACCTTTTAAAACCTTATTTTGCACCTTGGAGATGCTTTGAGTATTTTTTCATAACATGGAGTAACATTCCTTAAGACTGCTAAAAAACATTTCTACTTTATAAAACATTGTCATTAATGATGGGTGAATAAATTTGAGAAAAATTTGCAGGCAAAAAAATCTGCAGTGTCGGAAAAGTTTGGGCACGCATCAGAATAGTAACGCACATAAACAGTATTGCGCGTCTAAATTATTTTAACGGCCATTAACTTTGATGTATTTGGCAGAAATAGACATGTGGGTATAACAATTAATTTTGACATCCATTGACTTCTAGGCGTTTTACAAATTTTTCACCATTTCGCAATTTCGTGGAAAATTTGCAAATTTTTTGGTGAAATGGGTCACATTCGCCCATCACTAATTATCATTAGCCATTAACATTTATTTATGGTATATTGGTTTGCATACAGAAAAAAAATCACATCAGACGAAAATTAAAGGGGCCTGTCACTATAAGAAATATCGATATACCCTTTTTATTGTGTTAAACTTTAATTACACTGTATACATTTTTAAAATCTTTCCTTCATTCTTTTTGAATCTACAATTAGAGCAAACAGACAGGTACAGTAGTAACAAGGGCAGAGGCATGTTATGAGGTCAGTGACATAGAGAAAGTGTAGAAATGAAAGTGATAGTTATGGACGAGGCGTAATGGCAGGGATGTTTTATAAATACATTTATAAAAAATATGAATGCCTTAAATAAAAAAAAATAAATAAAAAAAAAGGATTTCATGTTCCTCTTACACCAAGGTTCTAGCATATTTCTGATGGTGGTTTGGCAGTTTATGAATCATATAGTGTTACTGGCTCTTTAATTAGAAAAGTAGACAGATTCCATACGTTATCAGTAAGTTCGGATTTATGTAGTGATTGGTGAATTTATTCAACAAGCGCAAATTCGTGGCAAATTTGCGCGATTTGCCACCATCGAATAAATTCTCAAAATGCCCGCAAATATCCGCTGGTGACAAAAAAACGAGACGACGGCAGCGTTTCGCAAATTTTTCGCCGTTTTTCAATTTCGCTGATTTTTCGGAGAAACGGCACAAATTCACCCATCACTAGATATATGTATACTGTATATCCCCACAAACAGTTTTTAAGCATTATGTGTATATGTATATACATATATATTTAAATCAATAGCTAATTACATTTTTTTTCTTTTATTTAGTACCTTTCATTGTTTAAATGAAAAATCATACTAATTAGCATTTATTACTAGGTTCTGATATTTTTTTCCTTTAAAGCTTTGTGTTCAATTGATTAGCGCTAACAGAAAAATATTGATTTGTTTTAAAGGTTGTTTTATAGTTTAATCTTCATGAATTGAGGGAGCCATATTTTTTAAATCAATAGCAATTTGATAAATTAGTACTTCAGTTTGCCTAATCAAGGTGGACTTGCTTGCTGTAAACGAATGTTCAGTCTAGAGGTTTCTCCCAAAATTCATTTAAGAATTAATGGAGTTAAATCACAGTTGAATTAGTGCTACTGAAATATTTTACTGTGCTCATTAGATTATTTTATTTTCATCTGGTAGTTATTTACTAATTCTATTTATTTCTGTCAATTATAGTCCATGAGTCCCTTCTGTTCCCCCCCTCAACACACACCCACACCTGTTCTTTTGAATTTATATGGAATACACATGTCTGAATCCATATTATTTTAATTATCCATTTATTCTTTACTGTTTCCACTCTGCACTCTTTACTGCTAAGCAACATTTTCTAATCAACGAATATTGGCAAATTCTCCTTTCCATTTATGACTAGATCTGCATAATCCCTCTTTTATCCTAAAACTCCTGTATCAATTAAATTAATTGAAACATAAGATTCAATCAAAATTAAAAGAATAATATTTAATAATGCAAAGTCTTCATGAACATATTTCAAGAAAATGTTCTTCCACTCTGTCCAGCCACTCACGGTTACTACTTACATATTCTCCTTTTGCAATGTATTAAGTCATTTACTCAGAAATATAGTGCTGGTATATTAAACCCTTTAGTTTGTTTCCTTGTAGGTAATCTTTAACCCCTGCTTCCATCCAAAGCTGAATCCAATAGGAAAATGTTCGTTGTGGGGAAAGAATGCCAAAAAGCGCTTATAGCTGCAAGGTGCCTTTATTGGTCACACAACATGTTTCGAGCTGAGTAGCTCTTTGTCAAGTGTATACATACCACAGTGAAACAAACATTAAATGCACACAAGCTCCACCCATCCCTGTTCTCATTGGTTCTGAGGGAATTGCAACGAGGCATTTGTTGCCTAGCCTCCCCAATGACAGGAATTAACCCTTAATAGGTGAGTCCATTCAGTGTGAAGTCCATGATGTAGGTGAAGTGAGAGTGATAGGTCCTTTCATCCAAATCTTTAGGTCCTTTGTGAGGTGAAGCTAGGATTAAAACAATTTAAAAACCATTTTTTACACTTAACCTCTGCATTGCTCACTGAAGGCCTGCATGAGTTACTATAGCCCAAGCACATATGTGCTTCCTTTTCTCCCTTTTTATTCGGAATAATACCGTTACAAAATTTACATTATATAGACTACACGGTTAGATACCGTAACCTCTAAGCTGCCCACCCTTAAGCGTATCATTAGAGTATCTTACCCATAGGAGTTTTCTTTTTCAAGGCAGCATTTATCTGTTAAAGAAAAAGGGAAATATGTTTGTTATATGTTCACAAGAAGCTTACAATGCTCCAATGTTCATTCAATCCCTGGGGAACCATTGTACACAGTTTCTTAATCCATAAAGCCTCTTTTTGTAATAATATGTTCTTTTTGTTGCCCCCTCTCTGTGGGGTCTGAACCACTTCCAGGACCTGCCATTTAAGTTGCGACATGTTGTGTCTAAATTCATTGAAATGGCGTGAGACTGAGGTGTCTGTATAGGTATTTGGTTTAAAATTCCTAATATCCCCTCTGTGTTCTTTTATTCTCGCCTTTATTTCCCTCAATGTTTGTCCAACATATGCCTTTCCACAGGGACATTTCAACATGTAAATGACCCATTGGGTGTTACAAGTGGCATAGTGTCTCAGGGGAATCTTGTACCCTTTGGTCGGATGTTGTGCAGAGGCTCCTTTAATGATAGATGAGCAACATACACAGTTTAGACACGGGAAAGTCCCTAGGTTGGGTTTGCCTTTGAAGATCGTGTCCATTCTTTTAGGTGTAGATGGTTCTGCCGGGCATAATATATTTCTAAGTGTGTTGCCCTTTCTGTAACTGAAAATAGGGTTTTGTGTACATGTTTTCCCCAAAACTTTGTCTCCTTTTAGAATAGGCCAGAATTGCTTCATGATTTTTTCAATGGGCTTACTTTGTTCAGCAAATTTACTGACGAATGGGATTCTTCTGGGTTTTATTGTTCCTTCTGTACAAAGTTTTGGGGAAAACATGTACACAAAACCCTATTTTCAGTTACAGAAAGGGCAACACACTTAGAAATATATTATGCCCGGCAGAACCATCTACACCTAAAAGAATGGACACGATCTTCAAAGGCAAACCCAACCTAGGGACTTTCCCGTGTCTAAACTGTGTATGTTGCTCATCTATCATTAAAGGAGCCTCTGCACAACATCCGACCAAAGGGTACAAGATTCCCCCGAGACACTATGCCACTTGTAACACCCAATGGGTCATTTACATGTTGAAATGTCCCTGTGGAAAGGCATATGTTGGACAAACATTGAGGGAAATAAAGGCGAGAATAAAAGAACACAGAGGGGATATTAGGAATTTTAAACCAAATACCTATACAGACACCTCAGTCTCACGCCATTTCAATGAATTTAGACACAACATGTCGCAACTTAAATGGCAGGTCCTGGAAGTGGTTCAGACCCCACAGAGAGGGGGCAACAAAAAGAACATATTATTACAAAAAGAGGCTTTATGGATTAAGAAACTGTGTACAATGGTTCCCCAGGGATTGAATGAACATTGGAGCATTGTAAGCTTCTTGTGAACATATAACAAACATATTTCCCTTTTTCTTTAACAGATAAATGCTGCCTTGAAAAAGAAAACTCCTATGGGTAAGATACTCTAATGATACGCTTAAGGGTGGGCAGCTTAGAGGTTACGGTATCTAACCGTGTAGTCTATATAATGTAAATTTTGTAACGGTATTATTCCGAATAAAAAGGGAGAAAAGGAAGCACATATGTGCTTGGGCTATAGTAACTCATGCAGGCCTTCAGTGAGCAATGCAGAGGTTAAGTGTAAAAAATGGTTTTTAAATTGTTTTAATCCTAGCTTCACCTCACAAAGGACCTAAAGATTTGGATGAAAGGACCTATCACTCTCACTTCACCTACATCATGGACTTCACACTGAATGGACTCACCTATTAAGGGTTAATTCCTGTCATTGGGGAGGCTAGGCAACAAATGCCTCGTTGCAATTCCCTCAGAACCAATGAGAACAGGGATGGGTGGAGCTTGTGTGCATTTAATGTTTGTTTCACTGTGGTATGTATACACTTGACAAAGAGCTACTCAGCTCGAAACATGTTGTGTGACCAATAAAGGCACCTTGCAGCTATAAGCGCTTTTTGGCATTCTTTCCCCACAACGAACGTTTTCCTATTGGATTCAGCTTTGGATGGAAGCAGGGGTTAAAGATTACCTACAAGGAAACAAACTAAAGGGTTTAATATACCAGCACTATATTTCTGATTGATAATTCCCATCCGACCCTGGTATTACCCTTCCTACCTGAATAGGTAGAATGAGTGAATTGGATCAAGTATATGACCAGAGTGGTGCCTCCACCTTCGCCTACAGTGAAGCTGATATTCAGCGAATATTATGCGAAATAGAGGAGGGAGATATCCCCCAGAGTGGAACTACAGCAAGCAGTGACACGAAAAGAGAACTACTAAGTCTCCAGAAGAAAGAAGTAAGTTACAACCTACATGTTATATCCCTAGCACAATACGCTAGATCCAAACGTATCCCTAGAGGACTTCGCCTCGATATAAAACCCAATTTATGCGCAGATGATCCCCTATTAATCCAAAGATGGCAGGAAATCTGCAACAAGTGTAGCCTAGACCTCATTATCCTGACCGTAGAGAGACTACAGGCCAGGCTACTCACTGTGCGGCAAAAGATCTCTGATTTGAAGGAGCAGATCACGCGGGACAAAGGGGCGGAGCAATCGGCGGCCATTTTCCAGGAACACGAGGAGCAACTAAGACGCCACAGGGAAAACATCTCTGAGCGTAAAAAATCAAAGTTTGAGCGTGACGCTCAAGATTACCGATTAAACCAAGTCTATACCTGGCGCGAGGATAGAAGATCACAGCGACAACAGCAGTCTTCCCCGCCGCACCAGCAAGGCCATCAGAGGGAGCGTCGCCAACCTTACAGATACCACGGTGCACAGAGGAGTGCACGTCCAGCGTATAACAGGAGGGAACCGACAACAGACCAAGGGAGCTATTCAAGGGAATCCTCCAGCAGCAGTGATCTAAGTGGAACCAATTTTTTAGACAAGGGCGCAGCATCCCAAAAGAAAAAGAAGAAGAACCCACGGGCCCCAATCCCAAGGGAACAGTACCCCAGCAGACAGAGGAACTAAAGGTAATTGAGAACATTGTCATAAACATTTCATCTTACAATCTGTCCCCCACTGAACTGACTTTATTGAACCATGGACTGGGCTATATTCCCACATATCGATTAGAGTTTTGTGAATGGGAGATTGATTTCCAAAAATTCATTAGAAACCTTAAATTGAAAATGTGTTTTCCTGAACAACCAGAGATCCATGTACCCAAAATAAAGACATGGAAAAAGAAAAGCACATATATGCCCATTGTAAACAATGATGCCCTAACTGCTTATGAAATGGTTGTCACCAATGAGGTAAAGAAATTATGGGATTATAAAACTAAGGTTAGACAAAACCTTACATATAAAGAAAAATGTGCCCTAAAATCCCTACAAAACAATGTTGATATTGTAATTAAACAAGCAGATAAAGGGGGGGCCATTGTTGTTATGGACAAGGAGTCATACAAGAGAGAGGCTCTGAGACAGTTAACCACCCCAGGACATTATTTGAAAATTGACAAAGACCCTGTACAGGATTTACTTAAAGAAATCTCTAACCTAGTAAACGATGCCTGGAATAATGGTATCATTGATCTGGGGACTAAAGAATTTTTGATTAATGAAAATCCGCGTACCCCAGTACTATATTTACTACCTAAAATCCACAAATCCTTAGTCAATCCCCCAGGGAGACCAATCGTGTCAGGGATAGGTTCTGTGCTCGAGCCTCTCTCAAAATTTGTAGACTCATACCTACAACCCCTGGTCCAAAACATCCATACATGTTTGAAAGATACAAATGATTTACTAACGAGACTTAATATGTTACCACCATTGGACATAGACTGTACATTATGCAGCATCGACATTGTTAGCCTGTACACAGCAATACCACAGGATGAAGGGATAAGTTGCATAGAAGAAGCACTCCTGGACACGACCTTACCCAATAATCTGATTTACTTTCTCCTAGACTGCCTAAATATCGTCCTGAAAAGGAATTACTTTAGATTCGAAGGTGACTTCTATTGGCAACAACAGGGGACATCGATGGGTGCAGCGGTAGCCCCCTCCTTTGCAAACCTCTTTGTACACATGTTAGAATCTAGGCTTTTCCTGAAACATAGGTATAGCAAACACATTCTGCTATACCTTAGGTTTGTGGACGATATCTTGGTCATTTGGAAGGGTGACGTGGCCCTTTTCCACGAAATGGTGTCTGAAGCAAACAAACAACACCAAACAATTAAATTCACCACGGAAACCTCCGATTTGTCATTGAATTTTCTTGACGTTAAATTAACTATGACCAATAGGAGATTGACCACAGACCTCTACAGGAAAGCCACAGACAAAAATAATCTACTCAATGTTAACAGCTTTCACAATCCCCAGTGCATTAAAGGAATCCCAAAAGGGCAATTTCTTAGAGCTAGACGTATAGCTTCCAATAATGAAAAATACTGGTCAGCTGCTAACACACTTATTGAGAGATTCCAATCCAAAGGGTACAAAAAGAACATGTTGTTAAACACTGCCAAAGCTGTAGAAAAAGTTCCCAGAGACATATTACTGGCAAAAAATAGCAATACAGAAGGAACAATAAAACCCAGAAGAATCCCATTCGTCAGTAAATTTGCTGAACAAAGTAAGCCCATTGAAAAAATCATGAAGCAATTCTGGCCTATTCTAAAAGGAGACAAAGTTTTGGGGAAAACATGTACACAAAACCCTATTTTCAGTTACTGAAAGGGCAACACACTTAGAAATATATTATGCCCGGCAGAACCATCTACACCTAAAAGAATGGACACGATCTTCAAAGGCAAACCCAACCTAGGGACTTTCCCGTGTCTAAACTGTGTATGTTGCTCATCTATCATTAAAGGAGCCTCTGCACAACATCCGACCAAAGGGTACAAGATTCCCCTGAGACACTATGCCACTTGTAACACCCAATGGGTCATTTACATGTTGAAATGTCCCTGTGGAAAGGCATATGTTGGACAAACATTGAGGGAAATAAAGGCGAGAATAAAAGAACACAGAGGGGATATTAGGAATTTTAAACCAAATACCTATACAGACACCTCAGTCTCACGCCATTTCAATGAATTTAGACACAACATGTCGCAACTTAAATGGCAGGTCCTGGAAGTGGTTCAGACCCCACAGAGAGGGGGCAACAAAAAGAACATATTATTACAAAAAGAGGCTTTATGGATTAAGAAACTGTGTACAATGGTTCCCCAGGGATTGAATGAACATTGGAGCATTGTAAGCTTCTTGTGAACATATAACAAACATATTTCCCTTTTTCTTTAACAGATAAATGCTGCCTTGAAAAAGAAAACTCCTATGGGTAAGATACTCTAATGATACGCTTAAGGGTGGGCAGCTTAGAGGTTACGGTATCTAACCGTGTAGTCTATATAATGTAAATTTTGTAACGGTATTATTCCGAATAAAAAGGGAGAAAAGGAAGCACATATGTGCTTGGGCTATAGTAACTCATGCAGGCCTTCAGTGAGCAATGCAGAGGTTAAGTGTAAAAAATGGTTTTTAAATTGTTTTAATCCTAGCTTCACCTCACAAAGGACCTAAAGATTTGGATGAAAGGACCTATCACTCTCACTTCACCTACATCATGGACTTCACACTGAATGGACTCACCTATTAAGGGTTAATTCCTGTCATTGGGGAGGCTAGGCAACAAATGCCTCGTTGCAATTCCCTCAGAACCAATGAGAACAGGGATGGGTGGAGCTTGTGTGCATTTAATGTTTGTTTCACTGTGGTATGTATACACTTGACAAAGAGCTACTCAGCTCGAAACATGTTGTGTGACCAATAAAGGCACCTTGCAGCTATAAGCGCTTTTTGGCATTCTTTCCCCACAACGAACGTTTTCCTATTTAAGTCATTTACTGTTTGGTTTGAGGCTGAGGTATCAAAATGCATTTTTCAATTGTTAGTAATATATGGAATATATTTATCAAAGAGTGAAGTTGGAGATCGCCACAGTCCGCTGAAGTGAAATTCCACCACTCCCCATTCATTTCTATGGGATTTTTAAAAGAGTATTTATCAATGGGTGAAAGTGAAAGTTCACCCTTTAATACATACACTTTAAAAATTCCATAGAAATGAATGAAGAGTGGCGGAATTTCACTTTAGCCAACTGTGGTGATCTCTAACTTCATTCTTTGATAAATATACCCCTATATCGGTTCTATGTGGAATTTAAACACAGGGCTACTTAAGGGGAATGCAATAACTATGTTTATTTACAGTATATAAGGGGACCAACTCTCTTGCTGTATTTACTAATAGATCCTTGCAGAAATAAGGACATCAACTGGAATTTGTTCCATCTTAAGATTTCAATTTGCCATGGGCAACTAAATGCCCCATGTGAAATTGTCATTAAAAAGAGAGAGAGAGCATGACAAGCTGCTGAGGGAGCACAAGGAAAGAAAACATTGCTACTGGTATTCTGCTTGTTCCATACTCATTCAGAAAACTGTGCAGCCAGTTTTGACCCAGACAGCCCTGCAAAAAACTGTACCATCCTAGTCAAAACCGGACAGGTGGCAACCCTAAATGTACTAAATGTATAAGTGGTTTCTAAGTACAGTACCTGTACCTGGCCATGTGCAGGGGTGTAACTACAGAGGAAGCAGACCCTGTGGTTGCAGGGGGACCAGGAAGTATAGGGGCCACACAAGGCCCTAATTCATATAAGACTTGGAAATCTGCATTTTGGCACGCACTCAACAGGACTCCAGACAGCGGTAAAATATCTCTTTACTTTATTGCATAAACATCTATTGTCCTAACGCGTTTCGTATGTTACCACACGTAATCATAGGCATGCTATGGATAGGACGCGTTAGGACGATAGATGTTTTAAAGTTTAAAGCAGAGGGTTCGGGGCAAGTGCACCCGAACCACTTTAGAACAGCAGTGAGCAAGTCTTTATGAACATAAAAATAACCGCTAGACAGAAAAGGATTCCAATATATTGAATTAAACATACGGCGGGGGGTTGGAGCGCTCCTGTCTCTTTTCCCTAATTTAGTGTATCTAATTCATATAAAACTTCAATCAATATTGGTAGAACAAGTCAACTACTAAACATTTTGGGGGCCTGAAAAATAATTTTGTTGTTATTGGAGTCTGTTTATTAGAGTTCATTTAAAGGCATCTCATATTTTGCTTGATTATAGTGGAAATGGTTTTTTTCTTGGCACTTCCTTATGTACAAGGTATAGACAAGGTATAGACAAATAAATAAAAGCAAGCATACAGAAACAGACACGTTGTACAAGTGCATTTAAAACCAACACAGCATATCTGACTCCGGCAAAATTACACAAAATATATGGTTCTGACCCTCATTGCTTCAGGGGTTGCAAAGTGGTGGGAGACAAATTACACATGTGGTGGAAATGCCCACAAATCTCTGATTTATTGAAAGAACTGTTTGCCCTCTTAAACGTCCTACTAGAAAAAAAAATGTTGGACCAGATTCCTGGCTAGCACTTCTTACCTTCAAATCTGACTCCCTTACCAAGAAGGAATACATTTATGCTCACAAATTTGCCTGGCAACCAGATGCACTATAGTACACAAATGGAAGAAAGGCACTCCTACACTACTGGAGGTTAAAAGGAGGATCTGGTGGGTGTCCTCGATGGAAAAACTTACCGCAAAGATACACCATAAAATGGACAATTATATCGCTATTTGGATCCCTTGGCTATCCTGGTGTGAAACCCAAATCCCCTCTAATTTTGCAATATCTGCAACCTGAAGTAAATATTATATGAGTTTAGTCTATTGCTATTACTTTAGACTGATAGTTAGGATAAATATTTTATCCATAAATATTATACCTTGTGAGGAATGCAAATTCAGATTGGCGAGAGTCCTACCCTTCCCCTTTCCCCCCTCTACTTTCCTCTTTTCTTTCTCTTTTACTCTATCTTAATTTATTTTTATTTTACTTAACTTTATATACTGTATTACAGTCTGGAATATAATAAGCTGTTACAGTACAGAAAACAAGAAGATTGTAATTTGCAGCTTCAACATAAAATATGCGCTAAAGAAATAAAAATAGCTGGCACTGGTGAGGGTGTAGAATCACTCTGGGTAGAGATTTCGACTGGGCAAAAGGTATCAAAAAGAATTATCATTGGTGTATGCTATAAACCACCTCATATAAGTGTCGAGTATGAAGCCGAGCTACTCTTGCAGATACAAGCGGCTTCACAGCTGGGTCAAGTTGTTGCTATGGGTGACTTCAATTATCCAGACATTGACTGGGGTAATGGGGTTGCTAAGACAGAAAAAGCTAGTAGGTTTGTAAATATGCTGAATGACAACTTTTTATTCCAGCTCGTTCAAGAACCTACTAGGAATAACTCTCTTTTGGACCTTGTAATAACTAACAATACTGAACTCATCTCTAACATTTGTGTGGGTGAGCATTTAGGGAATAGTGATCATAACATGGTCTCCTTTGAGATTCTGTTGCAGAAGCAATTCTATAAGGGAGTAACTAAAACACTAAATTTCAGACGTGCAAACTTTGACAGTATAAGGGCATCTCTGCAACATATTAAGTGGGAAATGCTTTACTCAGGGTTAAACACAGAACAAAAATGGGAAGTCTTTAAAATTCTGCTTAATAAATATACTTGTCAGTATATTCCACTTGTAAGCAAGGAACGTCGTTGCAAAGCAAAACCTTTTTGGTTCAATAGAAGCGTTGGTGTTGAGGTGGGTAAGAAAAGACGTGCTTTTAAAACTTTCAAGTTAGCTGGTACAGCCGAATCATTTATAAGGTACAAGGAGGCCAATAAATCATGCAAAGAAGCTATAAGGCAAGCTAAAATTGCTATAGAAAAGGATATTGCAGTAAGCAGTAAAAAAAATCCAAAATTATTTTTTAAATATGTTAATAGTAAAAAAATGAAGCAGGAAGGGGTGGGTCCCTTACTATCAGAGGGGGGTCAGCTGGTTGATGAAAACAAATTAAAAGCGCAGATTCTGAATTCATATTTTTCATCTGTCTACACAAATGAGGAATCAGTAAGTGAAGGTTTCCTTCTTAACAGTCCCAATTCTAGTAATACAACTAATGATGCATGGTTCACACATGATGAAATTCAAAAGAGACTAGAACATGTTAAGATTAACAAAGGTCCAGGGCCAGATGGTATTCATCCCAGGGTAATTAGCGAGCTTAGCTCTGTGATTGCCAAACCTCTTTACTTAATTTTTCAGGATTCATTGAGATCTGGCATAGTGCCGAGAGACTGGCGAATTGCTAATGTGGTGCCTCTATTCAAAAAAGGATCCCGTTCTCAGCCTCAAAACTATAGGCCAGTTAGTCTGACATCAGTGGTAGGAAAGCTTTTCGAAGGGTTAATAAAGGATAAGATACTGGACTTCATAGCAAATCATAATACTATGAGTTTGTGCCAGCATGGTTTTATGCGTAATAGATCTTGCCAGACTAACTTAATTTCTTTTTATGAGAATGTAAGTAGACACCTCGATTCTGGGATGGCAGTGGATGTGATTTACTTAGATTTTGCTAAAGCATTTGATACAGTGCCACACGAAAGGTTACTGGTTAAATTAAGGAATGTTGGCCTGGAACATAGTATTTGTACTTGGATAGAGAACTGGCTAAAAGATAGACTACAAAGAGTGGTGGTAAATGGAACATTTTCTAATTGGACCAATGTTGTTAGTGGAGTACCGCAGGGCTCTGTACTAGGTCCCTTGCTTTTCAACTTGTTTATTAATGACCTGGAGGTGGGCATTGAAAGTACTGTTTCTATTTTTGCAGATGATACTAAATTGTGCAGAACTATAGGTTCCATGCAGGATGCTGCCACTTTGCAGAGTGATTTGTCTAAACTGGAAAACTGGGCAGAAAACTGGAAAATGAGGTTCAATGTTGATAAATGCAAGGTTATGCACTTTGGCAAAAATAATATAAATGCAAGTTATACACTAAATGGCAGTGTATTGGGAGTTTCCTTAAATGAGAAGGATCTAGGGGTCTTTGTAGATAACACGTTGTCTAATTCTGGGCAGTGTCATTCTGTGGCTACTAAAGCAAATAAAGTTTTGTCTTGCATAAAAAAGGGCATTAACTCAAGGGATGAAAACATAATTATGCCTCTTTATAGGTCCCTGGTAAGGCCTCATCTGGAGTATGCAGTGCAGTTTTGGAATCCAGTCCTTAAGAGGGATATAAATGAGCTGGAGAGAGTGCAGAGACGTGCAACTAAATTGGTTAGAGGGACGGAAGACTTAAATTATGAGGGTAGACTGTCAAGGTTGGGGTTGTTTTCTCTGGAAAAAAGGCGCTTGCGAGGGGACATGATTACACTTTACAAGTACATTAGAGGACATTATAGACAAATGGCAGGGGACCTTTTTACCCATAAAGTGGATCACCGTACCAGAGGCCACCCGTTTAGACTAGAAGAAAAGAACTTTCATTTGAAGCAACGTAGGGGGTTCTTCACAGTCAGGACAGTGAGGTTGTGGAATGCACTGCCGGGTGATGTTGTGATGGCTGATTCAGTTAATGCCTTTAAGAATGGCTTGGATGATTTTTTGGACAGACATAATATCAAAGGCTATTGTGATACTAAGCTCTATAGTTAGTATGGGTATATAGAATTTAATTAAAAGTAGAGGGGTGTATGTATGGATGCTGGGTTTTCATTTGGAGGGGTTGAACTTGATGGACTTTGTCTTTTTTCAACCCAATTTAACTATGTAACTATGTAACTATGTAACTATGTAACGAACAAATAAATATAACATTTGACTGTCAAAATGTTAAATAAAAAGTACCTTTCTTTAGCACTCAAACTTTTGTCATTTCTATTTTTGATCATCTTTATTGAGCTTTATGTTCCAGTTCATAAACCATTTCCAAGAATCATGTCTTCCATACTTAATTTGTTGTCTGCTCAACCTGCTTGCAGGGTTTCAGTTTTAAGGTCAGCAAATTATTGGTCACGCTTCTCTGGCTACATTTTCACAAAGAATGTTGCCCTCCAGAATTGTTAGGCTCTGACTTCCTCAAGAATTAGAAAGATACAAATGATGAACAGATGGCTGATTTTAATTGAGAAGGTCAGTAACCAGATATATTGAAAAATATAAACATTAATTATATATGTATCACAAATGGAAAGTTTACAATAGGTTGTATTTCTGAGAATGTTCTGTTTCTTTGAACACCTTAAAATTATGTTGGATTATGAAGGTACTTAGGTTGTACTTATAGTTTTGTTTTTTTTTACTTTATAACTGCAGAAATCAAAAAAATTTTTGATTCGTACTGAAACCTACAGGCTTCCGGTGATCCAGTTCTGTAAGTTGCTAAATTAAGTCTGTGCCTTGAGTTGTCACATTACATTGAGTTGTTAGATGTTTACTTATTACAGCAAAGTAGTGATGGACGAATTTATTCGCCAAGCGCAAATTTTTTTTGCGAATTTCTGCATTTTTGCAAATTCACGAATTTGCCACGAAAATAATATTGGAATAACTAGACTTTTAATTGCTAATTCCTCTATTTGGATGTTTAGTATACAGCCAAAACTTTGTAGTATTTTGCAACATAGTCATCATATTCTATTAAACAAGAAATTAATAAGTATGGTCCTTATTCCATATTCCCAGATACTGGATTATAGTTTTTTCCTGTTGAACATTTGTTTATGCATATTTTATAATTATACAGAACTATTTTAGTAAACAGTACAACAGTTTTACGCAACACATGACATATTGTTTTCCATCAATGTATTTATTAATAAATTAATGCATTAGTTTTAATGTAGTGCTTTATACCAGCAAACAAGGTAGCACTAGAGATTCTTTAGTTTGCAAATTAGGGATGTGGTAGTAAAGATATCGGCTGAGGGTTATGCAGATCACATAGGAGATATTATGAAGGAATCATTTGTAGAAGATAATTCCATATACTGTAGAGAAACATTTTGGATTTCATACATAAAGTAATAGAGGTATACCTATAATAAAGAGAATATAACAATTCTTGTTTGCTCCACTTTCACTCTGAATGCTAATAAAATTATGATCATCACATTCAGAGGCGGGCCACGCTGTCCAAGCGCCCTAGGCAAGCTGGGCAGTAGCGGCGCCTGTGCGAATCTGCGCATGTGCGAACTTGCGCTCGTGTGCGCACGCGCGAACCTGCATGCGCAGAATCAAAGAAGATCGCCGGAGGGGAGAGGCGGGGATAGTGACTGAGGGGAGACAGGGTAAAGCACTTGAGGGGAGGGAGGCAGGGAGGAACAGAGGAGGGGTGGAAGGCGGGGAGAGCAGCGAACATAACTAGGGGTAGGCAAAGTCAGGTACCTGCCCAGTGCCCCCCTTTCATTGCGCCCTAGGCAGGTGCCTCTTCTGCCTACCCCTAGTTCCGGCCCTGATCACATTGCATCTCAGGGATATATGTATGTTGTCAGTTCCAATTTACAATGCATATTTTCCACTATATATCTTAGTGAGTCTGTAAAATACTACCATATTTAGCTGCACAGCTGCACAGCTGCTCTGTATAAGTAAATAAAAGCCATACTAATTACAGTCTAAGATTAAAAAAAATTATAAACACTTGGGAGCTTATTTTATTGATGGGAAGTAATTTGTCATAATGAAGTACATCACACACCTGATACTACTGGCCCATACAATATATTGCTAGGAGAAAGAAGGGTTTTCTCTTGCCATTTGAATGTGGTGTAACATGTTTTATCCTGATAGCATAAAAAGAGAACCATTATTGCCTTAATGTGTAGCAGGAAAACCGATACAGCTAAATTTAGCATTTCTTAGTAATTCAACACACTCAATTCACAATTTCTGGATTCCATACAAATAAATCACATCATAATCAATATATGTTCAGCAAATGAATATTCCAATAGGGTCAAATTTCCAAGAGTTGAAACAATGTTAAGGTCATTTCCTTAAAAATGTATGTAGTCTAAAAATAAGTATAATGAATCAAAATGTGCGGTAGTAGTGACATTTAAGCCCTTGCAAAGCAGTTCAATCTAGCTAATGACTTGCAAGATATGTAAAGATTTTAAATCTCATATTTGTGGCAAATTCAGTTAAATTAAGTATGCCATAGTGAATTAATGTTATAGATGAGGAGAGTAGCAAGCATTAGTGTTTGGTTGAAAATGCGGGAGATTGTCAATCAGTTGATAAAACTCATGCAATACCATTTCAATTGAGCAAAAATAGAGTTTTAAATCTATCTCAGTCTGCAGGGTACTATATATTTTCATACAAGACCTTCTACTTTCAAACCATGTTAGATGGATCCTGTTTAAAATGACATCTGGGTCTTTCTTCATATCACATGTTTCACTTCACAAAGGGCATGTAAAGGCAAAAAAATAAAATCCAATTTTTACTTTTTTTAATGAAAAAGAAACCTATATCCAATATGCGTTAATAAAAAAGGTGTACTGTTTTTATAAGAAACCTGACTTATACATTGAAATTCTCAATTTACTGCTATGGATAGGAATTGTCAGACGGTCCTTAGCTGCTCTGCAGGGAGCCCCCTACCTTACTTCCCAGCCATGGAGAACTCAAGCAGCTTTGTTTGATTCTCTGTAGAGCAGTCGGTGACTGTGTTATGCAGAGCTGGAGAAAGTTTGTATTAAAAAATACAAAAAACTATAAAATCCACATTAAATTACATGACAACACAGGACCCAGTTAATCGGTCTTACTGTATCGGCTTCTGGCAGATATTATTTGACTGTTTTGATAATTTATGATGATCCCTAAGTAGCCCAGATCACACTGAGCATGTGCACAGTCTTGGTCTTGCAAAGATGTGTAACAAAGTTACAAGATGGTGACCCCCTGTGGCCAACTTTGAAAGCATAAATCATTTGTTTGATTAGGTTTGTAGTGCAGTAAGTTCGTGTTTATGTTAAGTATACAAATACAGCATTTTTAGCCTTATTCTATTTTCTATTTTACTTCCCCTTTAAGGATAGTTTAGTACAAGTTTTTAAATCTTTTGATTTTAGTTCAAGAAATTAAAAATATTAGAAGGATACTTTTTTACTCTAGAATTGTCAACCATAGCCACTACAGCACAAACAAAAAATAAAGGCACATAGATTCTTATTTGTAATCCAGACTAATTCCTCTGACCTTTTTTTATACTGTAGTTGACTTTGGTTTGTTGGGTTAAACATAGTCATTGGGTCAAACATAGCAGCTAGTGCAACTTTTTGGAATTGTTCCCCAAAAACCTTGAATTTTTTGAGTTTCCGAATGAAAAAGAACTTGTAGTAACTTACTGTTTCCTTTAAAAAGGATTGAGTAACAGTGAACATTCTACTGATCTCCCATATCCTCCAAATATATATGTGTGTGTGGTGTTAAAATATGTTTTGAAAAATACATTGAAAAAAAGTTTGTGCCACTGCCCCTTAAATTTAGATGGGTGACAGAATTGTACATTTTATACATTTTTTATAAATATAAATAAAAATGAATCTCTCATTGGCTTATTAAGAAGCTTTCCATGTTTCAGCTTTAATCTTTTGTCCTTAAAATTTTTGAGATTTTTTTCTTTACAATTGATAAATCTCAAAAATTCAAGTTTGAAAAACTAGATTTGTAAAAAAAAATCATTATCCAAAATGAAAACTCCCAGCACACCCTGGCTCCTT
Source organism: Xenopus petersii (assembly GCA_038501925.1). Lineage (NCBI taxonomy): Eukaryota > Metazoa > Chordata > Amphibia > Anura > Pipidae > Xenopus > Xenopus petersii. Next base: position 43,318,732 of record CM076681.1, on the reverse strand, counting down.
GAAAAATATAGATCCAGTGCTCAGTAAGAAGGGTCAGCACCCTCCAATGAAAGTAAACTAAAAGGAAAAATTCCAGCACGCGGACCAGGCCCTGCGTGTTTATTGCAAAGTAGTAACGTCCTAAGTGTCGGTATTTTTCCTTTTAAAAAAATCATCACATTTTTTGGTTTACCTAAGCATGTGGCATATAGGGGCCCAAAAATGTAGACACCCCATTCAATCTATCAGTTCTGTAATTTTAAATACTGCAAAGTCAACACATTTACATCAATTTTGTAATTCCAGTAGCAAAATCAACACTTTTACATCAATATTAGGGGGGAGGGTAGAAAAAAGTATGTTCATCCAAAAAAACATATATTTTCGTAAAAAGTACACATTTCCCCAAATCCAAATTGGGTATGCCTGTCCAAAGCACCAAGCCACAAACCTCTCCGAAATCTGGTGATTTTGGTGACATTTCCAAAAATCACCTCAAAACTTCGAACTTGTGGCATCTTATTTCCCACATACTATTAGGTACCATGATAAAACACCCTAAACATGAATGCCTGTGGTCTGCTGAACAGTTTGATGTCCACTGTACATAGGTTTATCTAAGTACATGGCATGTAAAGACCCCAAAATCTACCTTGTACATACTTATTTGATGGTTTTTTAAACTAGTTTATAAACATTGCCAGTTTTATTTGGGATAAAAGCTACAAAAAGTTAACGTGATCCCTTAAAAAACATATATTTTTGTAAAGTACACATTCTGACTAATCTAAAATAGGTAATTATGTCTTTCTACTCCAAACTACCATACTGCAAAACTACGCAAAAGGCAGCGGTTTTTATGACATTTCTGAAAACTGCAATTGACCACATTTTTCTCACCCTATTTCTTACACACAATTGTAAAACACCCTAAATATTTACTCCAAGGGTCTACTGAACAGTTTTATGCCCAATATGCATAGATATACCAAAGCAGCTGGCATGTGCGGACCACAAAATAAAAATAGTGCATATGAATTTTCTTGGCTGCCGATTAGTCTTCTGTGAACAAAGACCCCTGACTGTGTATTATGTGCCACAAGACCTCCTAACAGTATAAAGACCCCCCAAAATCCTATATTTTTGTAAAGTATGTATTCTTACTAATCCAAAATACTATAGGCAATTATGTCTTTCTACTCCAAACTACCATAATGCAAAGCTATGCTAAAGGCAGCAGTTTTTATGACTTTTCTGAAAATCGCCTTAAAATATTGCAATTGGCCACATTTTTCTCACCCAATTTCTTACATACAATTTTAAAACAGCCTAAATATTGACCCCAAGGGTCTACTGAACAGTTTGATGCCCAGTATACATACATATACCAAACAGCTGGCATATGCAGACCCCAAATAAAAATAATGCATATGAATTTTTTGGCTGCCAATTCGCCTTCTGTGAACAAAGGCCCCTGACTGCATATTATGTGCCACAAGACTGCTTAACAGTACAAAGACCACCAAAACCATATATTCTTTCTACTCCAAACTACCATACTGCAAAGCTATGCTAAAGGTAGTGGTTTTTATTACATTTTTGAAAATCGTCTAATAATATTGCAATTCGCCATATTTTTCTCAACCAATTTCTTACATACAGTTGTAAAACACCCTAAATATTGATGCCAATGGTATATGAATGAGAACCGGGTGAATGTGTATATGTATGTATGTATGTATGTGTATGTGTGTGTCTGTGTGTGTGCAAATATATATATAAAAACTTGGGGGGGAATAAAATAAAGACAAATCTAATAAAAGAATGTGAAATATATGTGTAGAGGGTGCACTGTGTGTGTATAATAGGGCAAATGGCAAACCTGAGAACAGGTAAGGCAGGTAAATCAGCAGGCAGACATCCAGATGTTCCCAGGAGCAGCTCAGCAGGAAGGGGAGGTGCTGGGGGTCTGAACTCACATTTCTCAAAAGCAGACACATGCTTCTGTCGCATCTGTTGTTAAGGAGGCCATAGACGTAATAATTATGATCTTACTTGGAAAAAATCTTTCCAAGAAAGATTGTTTGTTTCAATACACGTGTAAGGCTGAATCATCAGATATACCGGTGTAAACAAAAGAATTCTACCTGTAGCTGACAATTCAGCACTAACAATGGCTGATGTTTGGGTGCCTTCAAAGGCACCCGATCAAAATTTTCCATCCAGCCCGATCGACAAGTCGACCGATATCCAAGTCTTCTGCTGATATCGGTCGGCTCTTTTTCCACCATACACTCACCAAATATCGTACAAAAATTAGTTTTGTAAGATATTATCTGTGCGTTTATGTCACCTTTAGGGGTCATCTGGTGGATAATCTGATTGCACGAAGGGGAGGAAGAAGCCTGTGCTCATTGCCTAGATTATCGCGGTATGTGGAAGTGGCTGCATGTGGCTCAGGTAAAGGGGTGCTGGAGGTCCATTTTTTTTCCCAACAGCAGGCACGTCTATGCTATGTGGGGGGGGGCTGCAATTGGATTGGCAGGGGGTTAACGAGCAGCCTCTGCTTGTTCTCTAGGGGGTTGCTGTCAGCGCAGATGCTCTGACTCAGCGGCTAAAGCTGCTGATGCAGAGTAATCACTTAAAATTCCCAAGAATGTATTACATACATTCTTGGAATTTAGAGCTTTTGCCTGCCAGCACGTATAGAATACGCTCTTGGCAGGCAAACATTTTTTGTATGGTGATCCCAATTAAAGAAAGCTGTCTTATCAGGAAAACTCGAGGTCCTAAACATTGAAAAAAATTGAACATTGGACCATTCTAATGAAAAAGATATAAGTTGTGGTTCAATGCATTTCTAAAATGGACAGCTTGGTATTTTAATAGATTTCAGAGATTAATATGCACTAACTAAAAATCATGCTACAATTAATTTTCAATTTTCTGTAAAAAAACAATCCCTTACTCTATATGCTTAGTGGTATTCTTGTCTAGCTTTAGTCATTTTTTTTTATATACAGATGAAGCCACTTGGATTTGTGAGTTAAATGCGTCATGACTCAGGGGTAATTGAAGAAACTGTGTTATCTTAAGTCATCTTAACTCATTTAATGCATTTAACCTTTTCATTAGCATACCAAAGCTCCATTGTTCACAATGGTGAATGCTTTAATTAGATGGGATGTTGTGACACAGTTTTCTGTGTTAAATGAGATAAATGGGATATCTGTGTTTAGTTATTCTGTGTCAAACAGACAAACCAAAGTGGCTGCATCTGTATTCTTGCAAAAGATTTTGAATTGTTGCAATACAAGATTTATGAGGCAGTGATATATATGACTTTTCAAGTAAAACAAGATGCTGTAGAAATTACAAATTGTGGAACTGATTGCAGTTTCACAGTTACTGTAAACTCAATAGAAAAACAATCTTCAATTTCCTGCTGCGTTTTGTGTTAAGAGCAATATGTAGTTCTTGTGTCAGATCAAGATTCCACTCAGTACTTGAAGTGAACAGATCCACTATGAAATTGAGGAGCAAATTATTTTACTCACACAATGTTTAGCAGACAGATAGACTTGCATTGGATTTGTATGTGCAAATCAGTGCACATATATAGGCCACATTAATCTGATCATTGTTCCACATTATGTAGAATTCAGCCTTCTCTGAAATTCTGATAAAATAACAAGGTTATGACAGACCACACTCTTTAATTTGCCTTTATAAGCAATACAGTTTGAGACATTATTTTATATGTTGCATGACGTTTTACAAAAAGACACAGTTGTTTATGCCTGTGCCTATGTCTACTGCATAGGTTACATACACTTACCCTCACGTACTGCTATATTTTACACTAGATACTGGGGCTCTTATCTCTTTTAAAAAGATTCTATAGGAAGAAAAATATCTCACCAAATACAAATGGTGACTTAAGAACTAATTTCTTACCACTTAAAGCATAAAAAGCAACCATAAAGGTTTAGAAGGTGATAGGTTATTAACTTTGCAACACCATTAATTATCCCACCTAAATTGTAAATAATCTTAAAACTAGAGTATATACTGTACATCTAAAGTGCAGTGCAATAATTCCAACTGCTGTAGTTAAAAGGGCAATCAATTTCTTACAGTGTTTGCTAGAAAATAATTAATTAATTCTAGCATAAAGTGCATATATCAATTCAACTGGCTTAATAAAGAACAATTAATCTAAGGTGCCGTGCAATAAATAGTAGTTAGATTCTCTTCCCAAATTGATTGTAATTCATAAATAGAAGGATGAGTTATGTGACCATTAATAAATTAAGATAAATTATATAACCAATTTGTTCAAGTTCATGAAGTGATAGTGAGAAAATTAAATAAAAGGTGGAGTTGTCCCAATATCTACTGGCTTATGTTTTCTATCCCTGGGACACCACAAAGTTGGAGAAGATAGGGTGACCGGGACTATGGTCTTGTATTTTACCTTGTCCTGTCAAGGAGCAGCATTTAAAATATTTACTGCAGCAAATAGTCTTTTAAAAATGAGGATTATTACACAAAAAATATATTTTTTTTGCTACCAGTTTCACTTATTCAGGCTTCCTACGGCAGTATTAACAACATGTAACATACTGTATAACAATTCAGAGCACTACGCAGGCAGTATGTACTGTACTGTATGTACCCCATCTCCCATGACATAATGGTAAAAGGTTAACACTAAACCATCCAACCTACATAATACAGTACATACATTCTCCGAATACAGAAGAATTGACCATTGGGGATATTCAACAACTATTTTGAATGATGATAGCTTTCATATCGAATATATGAGTTAATATCTACCTCCTTAAATTGGATTTAGGTAGTGATCTGACCTTCCCTTATACTCTATATACTTACAGGTCCAGATACATGACCCTCTCGGTAAAGGGCCTCTGGGAGAGTAGCCGAAGGGTTAAGGGACAGGGACATGACTGAGGGATGAATCAGGGCCTTCACGGGGATGTGGAATTGTGGGGATTGAAGTTGGCAGAGTGAGGGGAGGAGTAACAGAGGTTATAAGTTGGCTGGGGCATGTAGAAGAAGCAGCCATTTTTACCTGAAGTGGAGACAGCAACCCACCCTCCCTCCCTGTTAGTATGACGACTGAGGGTAATAAGGTTATAACGTGTTTTAATTGTCGCAGCAACAGGGGCGTGGTGGGCTGCACTATGGGCAGCCGAAAAGGGGAAAGAAAATGGAAGGGGTAGTTTAAGCGGGCGAGATTTTGGGGCTAGGTACAGTTAGGTGCCAAAGTAAGTGGGCATGTTGGGAACTAGCCTCAGGTTTGGTAACTGTAAGATTGTTTAAGTATATGTAATGATGCAGCCAGCAATGGTTTATGTATATGTTGATGTACATGTTTATGCATGGTTATTGATATCGTTATGGGTGGTTAATTATTTGGATGTTGAAGGTATTTACAGTAACATGTATAATAAATTAAGCTGTGGCCTTTCCACCCAGTTGTGGTGTCAGTGTCAATTATTGGGGATAAGGGCCAGGGGGATTGAGGATCCATAAGTCATGTATTAAATACTAAATTTCAAAGTCTCACAAAGGAAGACTACGTTTATTACACTGTTAAGATCTCGCCACCCACTGGGATTAAATGAAGCTGTATTTTTTAAGCCATTTCTATAATAATAAATTATTGGGAAATCTGTATTTTATTTCAATTATTGAACAGTGAGCCATGCTGGTGCAACATGTAGGTTGGTTAATAATTTTTATTTTCATTGTTTATTTATTTATACGTATTGTGATTCATGTAGTGCTGTTTCAAAAGGTTGAAATGGTGTGTGTCCTTAAATGTGCGAAGTATGATGGGAACATCCTGCTTATTAGGTAGGCAGAGTGTGCAGATATAGCAAAGGACCAGGATGAAGTTTTTTTGTAAAACACACGTCAGTAGCAGTGTTACACCGGCAATGGAGATTAATAGTGGTGGGGTCAGGAGGAATGTAGCCATAATGCAGCTTGAAGCGCAATTTCCTTTTGATGCCACAACATCCATTTTCTACAATCATTTATGGATGGAAGTCCTATGGATGCAGACCTCATTTTATTTCAATGTCCACTAAAATGTTCAATATTTCCAGAAAAAAAGTTAAAGTAGAAGCCAATGGGAGAGCAAGTTTTTTTAAATTCAAGTTTTTCTCACTGAAATTAGAATAGAATACAATTCAATGCTTTTATTCAATTTGATTAAATTTTTTATTTCAGGTTTTTTAAATAAATAACAAACATTCCAGTTTGGTAAAATTTTGAGTTAATTTAAATAAAAAAGCAGAAATTCACAAATTCAAATTTCATTAATAGGCCTCCCCAGAGCCTATAACATCAAAGCCTTTAAAATACAAAAAGAAAAACTTTCTCTTGCATTTTTCAGTGTCTAGTGAAAACTTTATCATTACTTAACATTTATGTATGCTTACTTTTCTTTAAAAAAAATATTAAATGTGGGAGCTTATTTATTTTAGTGGTTTTAGAGTTTTTGAAACCACGACTAAACTCACAAACTCGATTCTCATTAAAATCATTAAAAGATCAGATTATAAAAAGTACAAACTAAAAAAAGTGCTGAACAATAGGGTAACAAATATGAATACCTCAAATACATCTTTTTATTAAAACTAAAATTTTCTCATTATTTTAAAAATAAAAATTTGACCTAACTTCCAGCTATGCTTTGCCTTCATTTGTTATAAAATCAGAACAAAATTTGTTTTTGCGTGAAAAGTCTCAAGAAAATCATGCAACAATTCGAATAAGGCAAGTTTTTCAAACTGTCACCAGAAAAACTAGAATTTTTCAAGTTTTCAAATAATAACCAGCTTTAGACAGCCCAAAACCCTAGCATTATTAAGGCAAAAAACATCTTTCAATTGTAAAAGGGACATTTAGCATTGACTTTTACATACATTTTACAGGTTTTAGCTGGAGTATTTTTGGATTCATATTTTTTAGTATCTTTACAACTTAATAAATCTCAAAAAAAATTATTTTTTTTCCTCTAAAAATTATTTTTTTTTCCTTAAAAAAACTTGACCAGAAAAATTTGAGGCTTAAAGGAACAGTACAACATAAATGAAAGTGTTTTAAAGTAATGAAAATATCATGTAGTGTTGCCCTGCAATGGAAAAAAACTGATCTGTTTGCTCAAGAAAGACTGCTATAGTTCATATAAACAAGCTGCTGTGTAGCAATGGGGGAAATTGTAAAAAGGCTATACGGCACAAGTTAAATAGTTGTGCTTCCACAACCCCCCTGATTTTGTATATTGTATTAGCCCTGAAGCTGTGGCTTAGCTTCTTGTGGTTTTTAATAGCACCCCATACCCACCCCTTTATATTAATGGTGGTCTTATGCTTTTAAATATGGGCGTTGGTTTGGGCAATCTCTCTCTCTTAAAAGCCCTTATGGGCGGGGGAGGATTTAGCCTTCAGACTGAAACCAATGTTCAACACACACTGAATTCAGGTAATGCTATTATGCAGAGAACTAAGTCTTTTTATACTATGACCTGAGATAAATAATTTAGGGACTGCCATATGGGGTTTACCTTGACGTGGTATGGTGGCTTTTCAACTTTATGATCATAACTTTGTAACTAAAAACCCCTATTTTGTAAAAACATGCACTTGCATTTATACTGAATTGCTAATGAGACAGGGGACCAGGGTAGTGCATTGTAAATAGCACTTCCATTATACTTTAATATACTTTAATTTAGTCTTAAGAGTGCTTCCACAAACCCCCGGATTTTGTATACAGAATTATTTAAGCAGAGCTCTTGGCTCCAAATACCACTGGATCTACAGTTCTGTGCTTACAAAGAAATCTCACACAGACAGATTAGCTGCTTGCCTGAGATCCATGCTGCTCCTAGAGAAGGGAGCATGAATTAACTCTAAAGTGGGAATGCAATAAAAGTCATAAAAAAGGAAAACATTTTTGCATAAAGAACAAAGGTTTGCATTTCACACAGTAATATTCACATTTAGGGGCCAAATTACTAATGATCGAACCTCTGGGCTTGAGCATTAGGGTACTAAAATCAGGTGTGATTTCCTAAACTTATGTGTAGTTTCCACATCCAGAAGTACAACTTTTTTTTTTTTTAAAAAAATCAAAAGCTTGCCCACCTTTTTTTGGCATTTATGACGCACGGCCAGGGTCGGACTGGCTCAGGGAAAAAACATGGAGGGCCCCTAGGCCCTCTCACTTATTAATTTTCCACCATCTTGATAAAAATAAATGTAGTACCAGCCAGTCCCTCTGGGCCCCACTAAATTCAGAAGAGCACCAAACTGGTCATTGATCAGGGAGGGCGCCCGCTGCTGACTGCATGGTCACACACCCCTGGGACCCACAGGAGGTGATTTCTGGCATGGTGATTTCTGGCATGTCTGGTTATTGCTGGTCATCTAGTTTCTAAGGTGCCATTTCTGGGGTTAATTACCTATCCATTTCTACAGTGACTACTGCCATTTGATTGAATTATTTTTAATTTGATTTAATTAGATTTGTTCCCCACATTACTGCCCATTCATTCCAAAAATCCTAAAAAATTATTTGGTGACTGCTGACATTGAACAATGAATAGATGGATGTGCATAATATGCTTTAGTTGCAGGTTATCCTTTTGTTTTGTGCTGGAATCTTCTGCTCATTATCGTGCCCCTATTTTAACAAACCACATTTACATTTTAAGGACCAGAACTTACCCAATAATCCTTACTGGTGTGTATGTGGGGGGGTGCGGGCCCTTGACATGAGGTTTCCTGGTGGGCCCAGCCCATGGGCATAATTTTCACGGCAAAACTTGGCAAAAAAAATCGCTCATCACTAGTGCACAGCACTTTTATTAAGGTTTATTTTTCAGTACAGAAGGAAAGTCTTTTTCAACAAGGGGTCATTGAATTAAAAAGTAACAATAGGTGCACTATTAATTTTGGGATAGGCTGTACTTTTCTCGCTATTTGAAAATAATTGTACCAAAAGGATCACATATCAGTCACCTTCATAATGGCAGCCATGACTGTAGTGATTAGTTATTGGTAATTAGTTCCCTGAAAATCTAGCTGCAGTTTGAAAACTTTCCATAACCTGGAAAAAAGAACTCATAACATGAAGTTCATATTTCATAATTATAATAATGCAATCAAATAATTTTATTTTTCAAGCCATCAAAACATGAAACCCTAATTTTTCCGTTATTTTAGGAAATTACAATCTATTATATTAATGAAAATAGGCACTTTTGAAATATGATGAGAGCTCTTCCATGTTAGGTATATGTGACTCACTGCCAATTATATAGCTCAAAATGTGCTTTTATCAGGCCACACACCATCGTTCTGCATTATTTCTTAGATGTTTTTGCAGAGGCTACAATTAGCTCTCAGAACAAAAGATAATTATGTTTAATCTAGATAAATCCTGTTCCTACACGCCTTCTTTCGTATATGGGAATTAAAAAGTTAGATTTATAATAACTTCTATGTTTGACAGCATTGTTTTCTACAGCAGAATATAAAGAAAACTATTATTAGGTGCCAAGTATAATAAATGGTTGCAAATGATATCAATTTGCACTAACGCATGAAATAATATATATATATATATATATATATATATATATATATATATATTAGGGATGCACCGAATCCACTTTTTTGGTTTCGGCCGAACCCCCGAATCCTTTGCAAAAGATTCGGCCGAATACCGAACCGAATCCCGCATATGCAAATTAGGGGTGGGAAGGGGAAAACATTTTTTACTTCCTTGTTTTGTGACAAAAAGTCACGTGATTTCCCTCCCCGTCCCTAATTTACATATGCAAATTAGGATTCGGATTCGGTTTGGCCAGGCAGAAGGATTCGGCCGAATCCGAATCCTGCTGAAAAAGGCCGAATCCTGGCCGAATCCCGAACCGAATGCTGGATTCAGTGCATCCCTAATATATATATATATATATATATATATATATATATATATATATATATATATATATATATATATATATATATATATATATATAATTCCTAGCTTTCATGTCTGAATTACATGAAAGCTAAGGCAAAATACAAAGAGAGCCTTTGTGCCACCCCTCTATGCTATGAAGGCATCACTGCTTTCAGAGCAATGTCCAACTAAAATAGCACTCCGTTTTAGGTGTGTATGGAGATTAGCCCTTTCTGTTGTCCCATGTGTAAGATATGTTGTTTTAGGGGCATATTTATCAAGGGTCAAATTTTGAACTTGAAAAACTTTGAAATTTGAATTCAAAAAGACCAACCGAAATTAAGTCAAAGTTTTTTTTTTGGCCGAATAGGTCCGTTTTCGATAGATCGTCTGTATTCATGTACAAAGCGAACTAATATCGCATTCGATCGAATTCGAATCCCAAAAAAACTTTGATTTTTCAAAACCACCAATTGACTCCAAATAGGTTGTAGGTGGTCCCCCATAGGCTAAAACAGCAATTTGGCAGGTTTTAGATGGCGAATTTTTGAAGTCAGTACATGATACATTTCGATATTCAAATTTTCGGATTTTTTTCAAATTCGAATCGTATTTCGACTATTCCCTAGTCAAAGTACACAAAAAATAGCTCAAAATTCAAATGTTTTGAATTTGAAAATTCACCTCAACCTTTGATAACTCTGCCCCTTAATATTGTTTGCTATACTTGCATGGATGAGGGAAATTGATTGTTTTCCACATGGTACTTGCTTTATAAAATAATTTCCCCTCCTTGTTTACTTATTTTCCCCAATTTGTTTATAATGCAAAAGAGTGAAATTTATTGAGCTTCAGCTAAAAGTATATTTGCATCTTCACATTTAATTAGTATGTAGAAAATATTTTTCAAGGTTTCTTTTCAGTGTTCTGTTTTGACACTCCATACTATCTCAGAATTACAGTTAATTAATATACTAATTGCATCTAAGAATAGAGCATATTTTTTCACCCTAGTTCCCTGAAAATCTAGCTGCAGTTTGAAAACTTTCCATAACCTGGAAAAAAGAACTCATAACATGAAGTTCATATTTCATAATTATAATAATGCAATCAAATAATTTTATTTTTCAAGCCATCAAAACATGAAACCCTAATTTTTCCGTTATTTTAGGAAATTACAATCTATTATATTAATGAAAATAGGCACTTTTGAAATATGATGAGAGCTCTTCCATGTTAGGTATATGTGACTCACTGCCAATTATATAGCTCAAAATGTGCTTTTATCAGGCCACACACCATCGTTCTGCATTATTTCTTAGATGTTTTTGCAGAGGCTACAATTAGCTCTCAGAACAAAAGATAATTATGTTTAATCTAGATAAATCCTGTTCCTACACGCCTTCTTTCGTATATGGGAATTAAAAAGTTAGATTTATAATAACTTCTATGTTTGACAGCATTGTTTTCTACAGCAGAATATAAAGAAAACTATTATTAGGTGCCAAGTATAATAAATGGTTGCAAATGATATCAATTTGCACTAACGCATGAAATAATATATATATATATATATATATATATATATATATATATATATATTAGGGATGCACCGAATCCACTTTTTTGGTTTCGGCCGAACCCCCGAATCCTTTGCAAAAGATTCGGCCGAATACCGAACCGAATCCCGCATATGCAAATTAGGGGTGGGAAGGGGAAAACATTTTTTACTTCCTTGTTTTGTGACAAAAAGTCACGTGATTTCCCTCCCCGTCCCTAATTTACATATGCAAATTAGGATTCGGATTCGGTTTGGCCAGGCAGAAGGATTCGGCCGAATCCGAATCCTGCTGAAAAAGGCCGAATCCTGGCCGAATCCCGAACCGAATGCTGGATTCAGTGCATCCCTAATATATATATATATATATATATATATATATATATATATATATATATATATATATATATATATATATATATATATATATATATATAATTCCTAGCTTTCATGTCTGAATTACATGAAAGCTAAGGCAAAATACAAAGAGAGCCTTTGTGCCACCCCTCTATGCTATGAAGGCATCACTGCTTTCAGAGCAATGTCCAACTAAAATAGCACTCCGTTTTAGGTGTGTATGGAGATTAGCCCTTTCTGTTGTCCCATGTGTAAGATATGTTGTTTTAGGGGCATATTTATCAAGGGTCAAATTTTGAACTTGAAAAACTTTGAAATTTGAATTCAAAAAGACCAACCGAAATTAAGTCAAAGTTTTTTTTTTGGCCGAATAGGTCCGTTTTCGATAGATCGTCTGTATTCATGTACAAAGCGAACTAATATCGCATTCGATCGAATTCGAATCCCAAAAAAACTTTGATTTTTCAAAACCACCAATTGACTCCAAATAGGTTGTAGGTGGTCCCCCATAGGCTAAAACAGCAATTTGGCAGGTTTTAGATGGCGAATTTTTGAAGTCAGTACATGATACATTTCGATATTCAAATTTTCGGATTTTTTTCAAATTCGAATCGTATTTCGACTATTCCCTAGTCAAAGTACACAAAAAATAGCTCAAAATTCAAATGTTTTGAATTTGAAAATTCACCTCAACCTTTGATAACTCTGCCCCTTAATATTGTTTGCTATACTTGCATGGATGAGGGAAATTGATTGTTTTCCACATGGTACTTGCTTTATAAAATAATTTCCCCTCCTTGTTTACTTATTTTCCCCAATTTGTTTATAATGCAAAAGAGTGAAATTTATTGAGCTTCAGCTAAAAGTATATTTGCATCTTCACATTTAATTAGTATGTAGAAAATATTTTTCAAGGTTTCTTTTCAGTGTTCTGTTTTGACACTCCATACTATCTCAGAATTACAGTTAATTAATATACTAATTGCATCTAAGAATAGAGCATATTTTTTCACCCTAGGCATATTAAATAGTATCTGATGTTGCGCTACAATGCACTGTAATACAGTAGCTTCTGCATCTACTTAAGTCATCGGCTCCATCTTAGCATTCTGTATGTTCTACTATTGTAACGAGTATTCTAATGCACTAAAGAAATCAAGGTTTTTGAAACAAGTTTTTGAAAAAAAGTGTGGCTTGTCATCTGTGTACAGTATGTATCATTGTACCTTTGTTATGAAAGTGAAAATGTAAATCTGGTAAATATAAAAACCTTTTGCTGTTGCATGCCTAACATAGATTTCACTATGTTACCAAAAAATATTGAAAATAAAAATGCACAAACTTTTTACCCAGTACAATTTTATGGTGAATTTTTTGATGAATATGTGCTAGAATTTCACCATACATTCTGTCTTTAGAGACTGGTGCCTTACCAAAGGCAGCTGCCTTCTCTGCTCCTCTCCTCAAACGAGTCCCTGAAGCTATTCTTCAGCTGTTATGCTGTGCTGCAACTAGTCTACCTGGGAGCATACCAACACACTGCATATTATGGAGGCTTGTAGGGCAGCAATGGGCAGTCATCACCTGGAACATGTTGCATGGGTACATAGGGGGCACAGCTGGCCTTCTTGTGTGAAATGTTAGATTGCCTGCTGGAGGAGAATAATCTTATCCCCCTACAGGATAGGAGGATGCCCAAGGAAGAGAGAGGGCAGGCATGGTCTGCAGGCAGAATAAGGAGAGGATCTCTGATGAGAAGAATGTATGAGAGAAGGTATGGATGTCTCCAGACGTGGATGTACAGAGCAAGGGCACACACCACCTGAACATCCTAGCTATTTTTCAGGCCGGGACAGCTCAGAACAGCAGAAGGAGGGAAATGATGCAGTGAATAGAGAAGGCCGTCAGTAAGAAGTCTGAGGCCCATATGCAGAGCTCCCTGAGAAGTGACCCACAAATAAATACCATTAAAGACCATGATGATTACTCGGTGAGCATCCTGCTAGATCCATGATGATTACTCGGTGAACATCCTGCTAGATCCATGGTACATAACAAAACTGGGAGAATACCTTATAGCCAGTCAGAGAAATGGGAGGGTGGGTCATTTTAGAAGGATTTGTGCTCAAATTTGGAGAAGAACTCCACCCTGCCACTTCTGAGGCCTTCATCAGAAATGCACACATCATTTGGCTACAGTCACCATTTATTGTATCTTGATAAAGGTCCCTGTTGAGAAACAAAATTTCCCTTTTTATCATTATGAATGCCTATTAGCTTCTGCTACAGAGAGGCTCTGCCAGCTTGGTTTTAAGAGGGTCATGGGTGGGACAAGCAAATGTTCCTGGGGGCCTTAGATGATACATCTTCTAAATCGTGCAGAAAACATAATCATGCCTATTTTCAGTGCATTGCAAAATCTATTTATTTAAGGCATGCTAATAGAAGTCCTAAGGCTTCTATAAAGATCATATTCAGTGATCGGCAAATTTGTTTCTTCTCACTTCGCCACAAAATTCCCGAATTTCCAGCAAAATTCGCAAAACGGGCAGAAAATTAGAAAAACATGAATTTTAATGCCAGTGTTAATTTGTGGGTGCCAAAATTGACGACAGGGACTATTCCGACGCCAGCGACATTTGACACGTATTAAATGGGTGTCTGTTAATTGACGCCGGTGTCATAATTCTTGCTGCAATTTCGCAAATTTATTCGCCCGTGGCGAAACACGCAAGTTGGCAGAGAATTCGCGCCTGGCAAATAAATTCACCCATCACTAATCGTATTTCCTCTTAATCTGATAGATTTGCTAGAATATGTTATTAGTGCAACGAAATGTATCTGTTCAGACTACATTTTTCTTAGTAAATTATTTTGTAACACCTTTTTGTGGGGCAAACTTGCACACAGTTTATGAGGTATTTATATACTGTATGTTTTTTTCCTACATACAGTAGGTCACAAATAACATTTCTATAAAATCCAGTACAAAATAAACTTATGAAAAAATAACTGGTATGCTCAGAGTTATTAAAATGATTGTGATTCATTTTCCTTTCTTTAGTCAATTAAGATCTATTCCATTATGTACAAGCATTTTGATATACACAAGTATACCTTTTCTGATTATACTAAAATAAAACTGCAAGTAGCTAATTATATTGTTGAGAAACCAAAACATAGCATAGTTTATATACTTTATTTTATTTTACTTTTTAACTATTCAGCCAGAATAATTTGTGTTATGTAAATGTTTCCCCATAAATACTATGAGGAATAAGGATGTTAATTAATTTAAATGGTGTCTGCTCTGTGAAGAATCTTCAAAAACATATGCATATGCAATGTGTGTCTAACTTGAAAATAATGCTCTATAAAATGAGCTGGCCAAGTGCTTCCAGGCAAGCAGCTGGCCAGATTCTGAATATATAATTAATAAACCCTGGGTTTTCTGCAAAGGTTATAACTAAACTTTTCTCCATCCAGAATATGATTATTTAAGAAATAACAAAAACATTTATTTTATTATTTTATTCTTAGAATACCAGTGTTTACTTGTAATGTTTTGTAAAATATTCAGTGGTGCTTGCAAGTTTGTAAACCTTTTTGAATTCTTAATATCTGCATAAATATGACCTAAAAAGTGATCTGTTTTACAGAAGTCACAAAACTAGAAAATTAGAACTCAATTAAACAAATGAGCAAAAAACGCATAATTGTTTATTTATTGAAGAAACTAATACACGTGTGAAAAAGTATATGAAACTCTAGAATTCTTAGTTTGAAGGCAGATTTAGGGTCAGGTCATTTTATGAATGGGATGATATTAGATGTTAATGCGGTACACCCTGCCTTAATTGAGGACTAGATATCTGGCTCTTCTCTACCCAAATCTGATATTAAGAACACAGGTTTGTGTATCTGTGTCCTGAGTTGAACCCAGGAAAAAACAGTTATTGAAGCTCACCAGGCTGGAAAAGTTACAAAACTGTTTTTATAAAGAGCTGGGACTCCACCAGTAACTGTCAGGCAGATCACGTGCAAATGTACAGTATATAATTGGATACTTCTGTTACACGCCAAGAAAATAAAGACTATTCTTACATCTGCTAATGTAACTGTTCATGAGTCCATTATCAGGACAACACAGAACAGAACTTTTCAGTTTGAATGTAAAGCATTATGTTTGTCGAAAGTCACACACTGAATTCTAGCATTGGAGGAAAGCTTATCCTCCAATCCAAAGGTACCATACCAGATGAAAGATTTAAAACTGAATTAAGCACTCTTAGAAACCAGGGGTGTATGCCATCTGGCCCTGGCACCTTGTTCACATTAATTTTTATTAAAGCTTTATGAATCATATCCTGATTCATCCACTGACTAGATTGAGCTGAGCCATTAGTGCAGCTATAAAGAGAGCCTGGGAACTCAGACTCCTCTATCGTATACACTGAAGAAAAGAACTGATTTAGCACATTTGCCTTTTCTGTATCTGTTACAACCATACTGGTACCATTATTTAAAGGAGCAACACTCTTAATCTATGCTCTGAATGGCAGCCCTCAAGGCACTAAAATTAGCTTTTCTGAAATGTTTGATGCCCCGGTGTATATATGTTTTTTGCACCAAACATTAAATGAGATCAAATTATGGTCACTTTTACCCAGGGGTTCAATTGCTTGCACATTTGCTATACGTTCTGGGTTATTAGAGCACTAGATCCAGAATATAATTTTTTCAGGTTGGCTCCTCAACAACTTGTGCCATAAAATGGTCATGCAATACGTTTATAAACTTGTTCCCATTAACTGCTCCATTCAATATCTGGGTAATTAAAATCACCCATTAGCATTACTTTCCCCAAACAAGCAGCCTTTTCTATTTACTATAGGAGCATAGCCTGGCAATTGGCGAAGAGCTCCACCCATAAGACTTCAGCCCCCTCATTTTCTAACATCACCTCCTCCTTTATATTAGCTTTTAAAACCTGCCTAACAAACAGACAACCCCCTCCTCCTTTTCTATTGCCAATGTCCCTCTGAAACAAAGTATAGCCACTGCCCAGTCATGCAACTCATTCAGCCATGTTTTTGCATCACAATTCACATCATATTTTCCCTCCAGCACCAGCACCTCCAGCTCTCCCATTTTACCACTCCCATGTAATACTGGTACCACATTGCATATATATAACACGTGATCCTCCTTAACAGTACCCCAAAACCATATCTCCTCCTCATTTTCCCTTTCTTTGCCAACTAATTCATCTAACCTGTCTTCCACATACAGTAATCCTTTACTGAACCTTCCCCCCACCATGCCTAGTTTAAAATCTCATCCAAACCTCTAGCCATTGTCTCCCTCAAAGCAGCTGCACCATCATCATTGAGGTTCAGCCCATCCCTGGCAAAGAGCCTGTAGCTGATTGAGAAATCAGCCCAGTTCTCCAAAATCCCCAAACCCTCCTCCATCAATCTCTCAGCCATGCATTAAACTCCCTAATTCATTTCAAAGTAAGACTCTGTTCATTACTCATTACCTTCCACTTTACTTTGGAATTGCCACTATTGGAACTATGAACCCAGAACTAATGCCAAGCTCCCAATCTCTGCTCACTCTTCTGCCTATAGCAATAGCCTTTGGCTTTGGGAGGAGCCCTCGGCTACTTAGATACAGCCAGGACTTATAGTTAGAGGAACGAGATGAGAATTCTGGACAAAATTGCAGCACATAGGAAGACAGGAGGAAACACCTGCAAGAGTTAGTCCAAAATCCAGAAGCACACCTAGAAATTATGAAACATAGACCTACAACGAGCACTGAATCACAGCTGACACAGGTTCAAATACACAATATGTCATGCCAATTTGATGTCATCATGTGTGCAATGTAGCCTTGTCGTCTAGTTACGATCACATAAGCTAAAAGACTAAACAAATGTTTGTACTCTGTCTGACGAGTAGTGATGTGACCCCTTTTGCTTTGCTGAAAATTCACAAAACCTCAAGAAAGTCTACAGCTGACAATTTTTTTTTTTTTTTTTGCAGTACAACAATTTTTTGATGCAAAACAATTTTTCACCCATTGGAGTCTATGAGCATCTTTTTCGCTGCAATACCTGTTGAAAAATGTTGCTTATCACTCGAGGGTAGACATTTTTTGATAAACTGCATATAATAATTGGCAAAACCCAAGAATCTCTGCAAGGGACACAAAGAGAGAGATTGTACCTAGTTTATCACTACTTCTATCATCCCAGAATCCTTCTCCAATCCATATTTTGAGATAATGTATCCCAGAATTGTACAGAAGTGACTTCAAAGTTACACTTCTCCAACTTGGCATAGAGTTGGTTATGTCTTAACCTACATAGTAATTCTCATACATGTTGCCAATGTTCATTCAAACAAGAAGATAATATAATATGAGGATGTCATCAAGATATACTACAACATATAAGCCAAGTTTATCCCTGAGAACATAATTTACGGCTGGAGCTTTACATAGGCCAAGACGGCTGAAGCGTTACATAGGCTAAAAGGCATGACCAGGTATTCTTAATGCCCGTCCATGGTATTAAAAGCCATTTTCCACTCATCTCCCTCTCTTATTTAAATCATGTTATATGCACCTCTAAGATCAAGTTTGGTGTAAATAGCTGCATCTTTGACTTGATCAAAACTGCAGAGATTACGGGAAGAGGTTAACGTTTTTTCACCGTAATTTTGTTAAGGCCCGGTAATCAATACAGGGTCAAAGACCCCAATCTTTTTTTACCCACAAATTAAAATCCAGCACCAGCTGTAGAACTAGAAGGTCTAATAAAACCTCTTTACAAATTCTCTTTAATATGATCTCTCATAGCTTGAGCTTCGGTTAAGGAGAGTGGATAAATCATCCCTGTAGAAGGAGTAGTCTCTGCAATTAAGTGAACAGGGTAAGCATAGTTTCTATGAGGAGGCAATGATTCAACTGCCTTCTTAGAAAATGCATCTGCAAAGGCAGAATACTGAGAAGGGAACCCCTCAAGAGAGGTTGAGGTTACAACGTGGGGTATGCATAAACAGGTATCCAAACAACCAGATCCCCATTGAATTATATGCAGATTATGCCTTTCTAACAAGTGTAAACCTAAAATTAAAGGTAAAGAAGAACCAGTAATGATATGGAACATTATTTCCTCAGAATGAGTACCACTAATTCACATATGGTAGTTAATTATTTTCTGAGTTACATCCTAGACACAAGTGGAGGGCAAAAGGATAACTAGTGCAATATTATGTTTGAAAGCAAAAGAAGAATCCAAAAAATTTCCTGCTGCTCCCGAATCCAAATAACTTAACAGTACCCCCACCAAGATAAAGTTACATGAACCAAAGCCCTAGAGGCTTGTTTGGGAGAAGAAACGTCTTGACCCAAATGAAGCTCCTCAATTCCATTTAGGCTTTGACATTTCCTGGCCTCTTAGGACAATAGTTAAGAAAGTGCCCTTTAGCCCCACAATACATACAAAGAGCCTGTGAGTGTCTTCAAGCCTTTTCCTCAGGAGATAAACGAGTTCCCAAATGCTTAGATTCTTCCTGAGAACCGAGCACTAAAGTTGGTGTAGAATTAGATATGATTACAGCTGTAGTGTTCATGACAACCACCTAGTAGTACTCACTGCCTTGGTGAAAATCCCCAGATAAAGCTCACAATGGCCTTGCAGTCTGAGGATCTCTCTATCCCTGAGCCTTAACACTTAATCAGCTCTGGCAGCACTGATCCTGCAGAATACTAACCCTTACCAGCACCTATATCGGAGCCTCTAACTGATCTACAAACTGCCCTGATCCTGCTTCTAACTCCTAAAGTGAGCAATTGCAAAACTATCCTTGCACTAACTTCTCCTACTGGAAACTTCCTCCATTCCAAGCCGTACAGGACCCAACTCCTCCGGGCAGTAGCGTAACTAGAGGGGGGCGGGCCCTGGTGCGGGACATGCAGCCGGGCCCCCGCCCCCCTCCGTACGTCATTTTCTGCCGCCAGAGTCAGTGGCACGAGAGCTGCCGAGGAACCTGAGGGGGTGCGGGCCCTGGCCGAATCGCACCCCCTGCTCCACTGGTAGTCCCCAACCTTTTTATACCCATGAGCCACATTCAAATGTAATAAAAAGTTGAAGAGCAACATAAGCAAGAAAAACCACCCTGGGCGAGCCAAATGTGGGCTATAATTGGCTTTTGGTAGCCCCTATGTGGACTGGCAGCCTACAGGAGACTCCGTTTGGCAGTACATCTTGGTTTTATGCAACCAAAACTTTCCTCCAAGTCAAGAATTCAAAAAAATAAGCCCCTGCTTTGAGGCCACTAGGAGCAACATTGAGCCACTGGTTGGGGATCACTGACATGGAGAGTCATATTCGGAGTCCCTAGCAGCCATGCATTAATTTGAATTTAAGACTGGAATACAAATAGGAGAAGTTAAATGTGATCCACCCCTTTAAGTGTTGGCAAACCTTTAACCTCCTACAGAAATATAGGTTGTGAGGATGTATGAATTTTCTACCCATGAAGTACACTATAAAGAAAAGTAAGAAGAAATGAAATTTCTGAGTTGTAGCTGGACTATACTAGGGACATACAGTCTGTATGTGCATGCTGTAAAAGGTACCTTAATATAAAGCAACATTTCTGCAAGTGGGTTTTTTATATGATTTTGTTTTTCCTTGGTTTCTTTGCAAATGCTTATACTGTATGTTTAGTACAACAGGAAGATATTTTTATCCTGTATAGGTAAATCTAAAAGGACATAAGCAAATTATGTTTTTTATATTTGCAAGTTACAATTCGCAAGGTGTTTATTTCTGAAAAGAATAGCTTTTAGAATACTATGCTGTACATATTTATTGTACCTTGACATAACTGACATAGCTTTCAATGTCATAAGTGTTATGCAGCAAATCTAATTCCTTTCTTTTTCTCAACGTACATAGTGACAAGTGGGTACTGTAATGTCCTACTGCTCCTAGCTACCTAGATTATTCTAGTTCTGTATTTGCCTACATTAATCAAATGCAAGAAGAACATTCCCATATATTCTCTCATTAAAAGACTTTGATGGATGAACCATGTAACACTTTGAAGGCAGTGACGTTTAGATATATAAACAGTCATATAGTTTGGAGTGCAGTAAAACTTGAAGACAGTATTTACAGTGGCAGCCTTTTTTATGCAGTGTGTCACTTTTTGATGCTTGAGGAAACATCTAAATATATCTAATGAACCATTAAATGTCCTTCAGTCCTGAAGTCTACTATATACTTGAAATATTATATTGACAACACTGGAGGCTTAGATGCTTTATTAAAAACAAAATACTGCTCTCCAAAAAATCCACAACTGGTCATGAATCAGTGAAGACACAAACCAATCCTTCTGCTAAATTGCCTTGGGAAATTCTTACAATTATGCCAACTGTTGGCAGAGGTGATCTTTATGATGATCACACAGGGAACACACAGCTTGTGAGTAGATTTACTTGTAAATCACTCATGGATAACACAGAACACATTTAACTGTGTGGAAAACCAAGAACAATATGGTGGAAGGAAGTGGAAACAGAAATAGAGTATAATAATACAATAGCACATATTATTGAAAACACACATTAACATACTCACAGCACCACCTTGTGACCATTTCAGAATAGCCCACTGAATGCTGTTGCACATATTCAAACACCAACCACAGCAAATAAAGACTATATTCCAGTAGGTCCCAAGTATCTCAGCATAATGACTAACTATGTGTAACAAAAAAATCGTATAACTTTTATTTCGCAGTATCATTTGGTGCCTTTAAGAAGTAGTTCCCAGGGGTGCTGCCTAATTGGCATCAACGTCAGTCTGTGTGAGGTGGTATTAAATAAATATCTCCTTTACAGTGTCTCTATACCCCAAGCCAAAATCTTAGGCAGAAAAACATTAGTTAGTGTTCCTTAGCTGAATTCAAAATTAATAAAAACATTTTAAATAAAAAAAAGCCCTAGGGTAGCACAATTAGAGACAAAGGGGGTGCTATGATGATAAGTAAAATATATCAATGCACATTCCCTGGTCTCCTGTTTGATTAGTAGTTTAGTATCTGTGCAAGTGCATATATTGCATAGTTTATATGTATAGTTTATAGTGTATAGTTGTTTTGCAAGATCAAGGCAGAAGCTTTAAAACTTGAATGTGAGAGTGTTTGTTATCAATAATGAGTAGAACGCCTGCACAGCACCTTAGAGCATCTAACCCACCAATGTTGTTTGTTACACTTTTTCTCAGCCAAAACTGGAACTCATTCGAAAAGTGCGGGCACCATCTTCAGGTTTCATCCTGTCAGCACAGCACAAAACCATAGAAGCCACTAACGGATGCACTTAAAAAGAAGGAGTGATGTTGTAGTAATGTTAAAACCTAACCTCTCATCAGTGTAGGATTGCCACCTTTGTCTGTGGCTAAACCCAAACAAATGGGTGGTGCAGTGATGCAGAGGGTGGGTATAATTAAATCAGAGAGGTGCAATGTTTCTGGCAAGGTTATTACACTGGGGCAGAGTTAATGCATCACACAATTGGCTGGACATTTTCTATGTTTTTTTAATGCTTTAAACCAGACGTAAAGATTTGGACCAGATGGCCCTTTGAAAAACTGGGATGTCCTTTTCAAAACCACATGGGTCTTTGTGCCTGAGGAGTAAGTCCTACCCTAAAGATTAAAGATATGGGATCTATTATACAGAAATCAGCTTTGAAATACAGCAATTTTAATTTTAAATTCCTCATATTTGCTTTTTGTAATAATAATTAGTGATGGGCAAATTTGCGCCATTTCGGTTCGCGAGAAAACATTTACGAAACGGCGCATTTAGTTTTTGACGCCGGCATCCGTTTTTACCGAGAATTTTCACTGACATTTCGCTAATTTATTTGCAGGCGGCAAATCGCGCAAATTCGCGCCTGCCGAATTCGCCCATCACTAATAATAATGCCCGTGATGATAACTAAGTCATGTTGATAGAAAAAAAAATCACAGCAAGTATATTAATATTTAAATATTTTTTTATTTATTGGCCAGGTTATTGTTTGGGTTTCGCAAGGCTGAAAACCAAACAGGTAATTGAGACTCGAACAAGATACAAGAGGGGGGGGTGTGGGTGCACTCCTAAGGCCATTTAAAAAAAATATTTAAATACAATAATCCCCTGTCTAAAAAAAGAAAAACAGGGTTTTTTGTTACAAAGTTATGATCATAAAATTGGTAAGCCACCATACCACGTCAAGGTAAACCCCATACGGCGGTCCCTAACCTGTTTACCTGTGACCAAAATATCAAAACCGGTGGCAAACCTACAGTACATCAGTGTTTACTGAACTTTTCTGCATTCAGACACAGATGAGAGCGAATGAACTTACTACTCGATATGCATGAAATTGCCCTGCTGCCTAGAACTATGGACAGAATTTACAGTACATCCCCACAAAGCAAAAATACAAACAAGCCTTAAAATCTGTTCTTTCAGTAAATATCATTTGTATTATTCCCCTTAAAATACAAATCAATGTTTTTTATCTAATGTAATAAAGCAACCCTACACATTAATGTATGTTAATTAAATATATATATATATATATATATATATATATATATATATATATATATATATATATATATATATATATATATATATATATATAAATTATGTCATCCTTATTTTAACAAAATGTTTTTGATACTTTCACAAAGTAATCAAAGTTAAGCTTTTGCCCCTGCAATTAAATTCATTAAAAGTGAAGGATAGCAATGTTTGCAATTAAAACCTTCAGCAACTTCAAGTAACTAATTATAAAGAACACCTATCAACAATCTGTCAGATATAAAGCAAAGTTATATAAGAATATTTTCCTAAACCTGGTGCAAGGATTAAAGTGGCATCAATTAGCTGGAGTGTTTGACAAGAACAAAGCCATTTGTCGTCTTAAATAATGGCATTTGTGCTTCTGATTGATAATATGTCAGCGCCCTTACCTTTATTAAGCTTAATATCCTCTTTTAAAGGCTGATTTAATGCAGTGTTAAAATATATTTTGTACAGAATAATTCAGTATATTTTAATTAAGAATAGAGATTTTTCCATACTGCTTTATGGCATTGTAAACCTTATTTAGAGATGCATTTTACATACCGTCAGGAGATCTCAGTAAAAAATAAAGAAAAGCCTTTAGTCAAAGGAAATCTTGCATAATTAGGCTACAAATGCTAAGCATTTTGGGGGACTTTTGTACCAGCTTAGCACAGCCCCATAGCAGTGAAGGTCTGTATCTACAAAAATGGCCACAGTAGCTATTATTACCTTTACCACTGGTTTTTGCTGCTTTGCATAACATGTTCTTAGGTGATCAGTTAACTGAGCTTGGGTACTAGCAATATTCATTATATACTGTATATTATATATCAGATTTAAATAAAGGCAGCTTAAATGATTATTAATTAATTTACCATTACTAACATGGTAGAAACCAGCACCATTGGCCATGTAGCTTTTATGAAAAAGATCATAAAAACAGTCCAGAGTACGCAGTGCATGTGCATTGACAGCTACCTGTCAGTGACAGTCAATATATGCTATAACAAGAACGCATCCGTTAATAGTGCTACTCCAGCAGACTTCTGCACTGCAATCCATTTCTCAAAAGAGCAAACAGATTTTTTTATATTCAATTTTGAAATCTGACATGGGGCTAGACATTTTGTCAATTTCCCATCTGCCCCTAGTCATGTGATTTGTGCCTGAACTTTTTAGGAGAGAAATGCTTTCTAGCAGGCTGCTGTTTTTCCTTCTCAATACAAGTGAAGGAGTCTCAGTGGGACATGGGTTTTTACTATAGAGTGCTGTTCTTAGATCTACCAGGCAGCTGGTATCTTGTGTTAGGGAGCTGTTATCTGGTTACCTTCCCATTGTTCTTTTGTTTGGCTGCTGGGGGGAAAAAGGGAGGTGGGTGAGACTCCAACTTGCAGTACAGCAGTAAAGAGTGATTGAAGTTTATCAGAGCATAAATCACATGACTTGGTGCAGCTGGGAAATTGAAAATATGTCTAGCCCGATGTCAGATTTCAAAATGGAATATAAAAAAATCTGTTTGCTCTTTTGAGAAATGGATTTCAGTGCAGAATTCTGCTGGAGCAGCACTATTAACTGATGTGTTCTTGTTATAGCATATATTGACTGTCACTGACAGGTAGCTGTCAATGCACATGCACTGCATATCACTTGTATGGTGCTGCTGTGGATACGTTTGAGGGTCTGGGTCATTTCTGTATGTAGAGCTTATGAACCACTTGGATGTTATAGTAAATGCAGTCTATACAGGATTTCAAGCAGTTTTACAGTTTAGTTCTCCTTTAAAGAAACAGTAACACCAAAAATTAAAGCCTTTTTAAGAAAGTAAAATAGAATGTTGTGTTGCCCTGCACTGGTGCAATTGTTGTATTTGCTGCAGACACTATACAATAGTTTATATAAACCAGTTGCTGTGTAACTATGGGGGCAGCCATTCAAAGCTAAAAAGGGAGAAAAGGAACATGATACACAGCAGATAACAGATAAACTCTGTGGTATACAATAGGATTCTTCAGCACTTATCGGTTATCTGCTGTCTATCCTGTGCGTGAATGGCTGCCCCCATGGTTAAACAGCAGCTTGTTTATATAAACGATTGCAGAGTGTCTGAAGCAAACACACCAGTTTTAACAGTGCAGGGCAATAGTACATTATATTATCATTCCTTTTAACACTTTCATTTTTTAGGTGTTACTGTTCCACTGTAACACTGAGGGCCTTCTATTATTCTCCATGTAATGTTTGCATTGAACTTCTAAGACAGCCCTGGCATTTCATTTTATAATAATAGTTTCTATTATGTATCGATGTTAGGAACTTTTGAACCAAATAATCACATAAAACATAATCATGATGATTGAGATAGCTTTAGATTTATTTTATCCATATAATTCTAAAGAATCCTTGAATTCCAAGTATACAAGGACTCTTTTTATTTTTGTGTTTTCTCTGATGATCTGGGGGCTCAAGGTTGCCAGTGTTCTCTAGGACTGTGCAAATTAGCTGTGGATTCTTATAAATCATAATTTATTTACTTGGGTCCTTAGCAGAGGGATGATATGAAAGAAATGCATTGGGGTATATTCTTTCTCAGGATGTTATTATTTATAGTATCAATGCACATGCATTCAAGAAAGAGAGCGAGAGAGAGAGAGAGAAAGACTATAACTATCTACAACGCTGCCCTCACCTTATACTTAGGGGGAAATGTTATAAAATTTGCAAAGAGCAAAACTGTGCAAATAAAAATTTGCCTGTGGCAATGTAATATTCTTCATTAGGCTTTTATTGCATTGCAAATCTTAAAGGGTAACTGTAATGCGAAAAAAAAATTTTTTAGAAATGAATCAGTTAATAGTGCTGCTCCAGCAGAATTCTGCACTGAAATCCATTTCTCAAAAGAGCAAACAGATTTTTTTATATTCAATTTTGAAATCTTACAGGGGGCTAGAGATATTGTCAATTTCCCAGCTGCCCCAAGTCATGTGACTTGTGCTCTGATAAACTTCAATCACTCTTTACTGCTGTACTGCAAGTTAGAGTGATATCACCCCTTCCCTCCCCCCCCAGCAGCCAAACAAAAGAACAATGGGAAGGTAACCAGATAGCAGCTCTCTAACACAAGATAACAGCTGCCTGGTAGATCTAGGAACAGCACTCAATAGTAAAAACCCATGTCCCACTGAGACACATTCAGTTACATTGAGAAGGAAAAACAGCAGCCTGCCAGAAAGCATTTCTCTCCTAAAGTGCAGGCACAAGTCACATGGCCAGGGGCAGCTGGGAAATAGTCCCATGTCAGATTTCAAAATTGAATATAAAATAATCTGTTGTCCTGGGATCAATTTGGAGTTGCTGCCTTCCTGAAAATCGAGAAACAACTCAAATCGAATTTGATTCAAATTCGATTCAAGTTTGTGCTTCCTCCATGCAACTTGGGCGGGAGTGGGCGGAGGCGGGTGGGGAGTGGGTGGGTGGAGGCAGGATGTGGGAAGAGCGGGGCGGAAGGATGGGGATTGGAGAGTGCTGGGTCCCTCTGAAGATTTATTTGCAGGGCGGCCCGGCGCACTCTAGTTACGCCACTGATCTTTAAATGTTGTTTGGTGAGGCAACCTTACAGTTGGAAGATATCATGATCTGCACTGGGTTTCGGACAATAATAATCTGTGGTTTTCATGTGATAATCTGAACAAAATCGGAGTTTTCGGCCATAAAATCTGAAGAAAAAATTGCACAATTTAGATTTTTTTTCATGATTTTATTGTTATTTCCCGCACCAGATTTTTACAAGTAGATTTATTGATAAATACGGTAAAAATGTGCACGGGAGTTTGGTCGAAGTGGTTTTAAGAAAAAATCTTTGGATTTTAGTAAATAACCCCTGCAGTAAATCTTGATTTAGTTCTTTTTAGAAATATAGGAAAAACACACTTTTTTTTTGAGATTCAATTGTTAGGAAATGGGCCCTTTAGTGTCTGACATTTATGTTAATTTGTTTGAGTGTGTAGTTACATGGAAACCCCATTGTAAATATGAATGGGAAACCACAAAGTCAAGTTCACTTGTCACTGCATGCAAGGAAGAACATTTATTGAAAGAAACAATTTATATAGGCATGGGATCCATTATCTGGAAACAAGTTATCCAAAAAGCTCCGCATTAGGGAGAAGCTGTCTCCCATAGACTCCATTTTTATGAAATAATTAAAAAAATTAAAATGATTTCCTTTCTTTCTAAAAATTGAACACAATAGCTTTATTGGATTCCAAATAAGGTATAATTAATGCTTGTTGGAGATGTAGTTACTGTTTAATTATGCTTTATATTTACATTACATTTTTAAATTATTTTTATCTGGAAAACATCAGGCCCTGAGCATTCTGGATAACAGGTCCCATACCTGTATTTCCAAACTATCTACTGGTTGAAGAACATATAATACAGCAGGCCATTAAGTTGCAGGTGTTGTATGTGTTCTGAAAATTAATAGCAGCACCTTTAAAATTCTGAGTGGTACTTTGTGCCTCCCTGTGTGTCAGATCAACACAGAAACAGCCAACTTTAATACAGGTATGGGACCTGTTATCCAGAATGCTCAGGACCTGGGGGTTTCCAAATAAGGAGTCTTTCTGTTATTTGGATCTCCATACCTCACATCTACTGAAAAATAATTTAAACATTAAGTAAACCCAATAGGTTTGTTTAACTTCCAATATGGTTTAATTATATCTTAATTTGGATCAAGTACAGGTATGGGACCTGCTATCCAGAATGCAATTTGGATCATCATACCTTAAGTCTACGAGATAATCATGTAAACATTAAATAAACTCAACAGTCTGTTTTGCTTCCAATTAGGATTACCTATATCTAAGTTTGGATCAAGTACTTGGTACAGGTATGGGATCTGTTATCTGGAAACCCGTTATCCAGAAAGCTCCGAATTACAGAATGCCCATTTCCAATAGACTCCATTTTATCCAAATAATCCAAATTTTTAAAAATGATTTCCCTTTTCTCTTTAATAATAAAACAGTACCTTGTACTTGATCCAAACTAAGATATAATCAATCCATATTGGAAGCAAAATCAGCCTATTGGGTTTATTTAATATTTACATGATTGTCCAGTAGACGTAAGATATGAATTCCAGAAAGATCTCTTATCTGGAAAACCCCGGGTCCCCAGCATTCTGGATAACAGGTGCCATACCTGTACTGCTTTATTAATACAAAGAAAAAGGAAATCATATTTAAAAAATTGGATTATTTGGATAAAATGAAGTCTATGTGAGACAGCCTTTACGCAACTCTTTCTGGATAATGGGTTTCCGGATAACGGATCCCATACCTGTACAAGGTACTGTTTAATTTTCCTTGTTAGGAAATTCTTATTTTTTTGGATTATGATTATTTGGTTATTTGATTTATTATAATTATTATAATAACCGGTCTTGCGGTTAGTCAGATCTTTCTGGATAACGGGTATCGAATAACAGATCCCATACATGTACTATAAATGCCTCTACTTTCCCTTTTGGATTTACTGTATTTTTTCAATAATGGAATTGCATAATTTATTCTTCACTATACATTTTTCAGCAGAAGTAAATTATTTTGCCAAGTAAAATACAGAGCATTGTAAAAATCCATAGAGGTTATGGGGAAAGTGTTTATTTGTGAACAAGTTTGCCCTCCATCAACTAACTTACAAACCTGTTATATTTTTCCTCAGGATAAAAGTTCCACAAACACCTACATGATGTCTGTATGTGTCTCTTCTAAATCGTATTTAGGTCACAGAGCAATAAAACATCCCACAAATAGCCATTATGAATGCTTGTGCAAATGTTTACCTATTACAAATCAACCGTCTAACCTCAATGCAGCCTTTTATTAAAGCAGTTTTATAAGGCTTCCCTTATACCAAAGGATATCAACAAGAAGTTGCACAATCATTAAAGTCTAGCTTAACTTTCCTCAAAGGTGGAACAAGGTCATAGTAATTTTATACCTTGTAAAGAAACTAACAGTGAGCTGGCAGTATTTTTATACGGTATATAAAATGTTGCTGTATATTTTAACCTTTCCTGAAATTACGTGACAACAACTGCAAGTAAAATGATAATGAACAATTATCACCAGAATGGTGCACCCTTTTATTTCCATTTGAAAATTAGGGTTTTTTTCAGTATACTTACATTTTTAAGGATAATTTAAAGAAAAACAAATCACATTCAAATCTTGTTTGTGACTGATGACTGCTGCATCACCTGTCAGTAACTTAATAAAGATATTAAATGCATCACTGAGAATCTATGAATCATTATGTCTCATTTTTTTGAGAGGTCGGTGGGTAGAGTATGTCATATAATGGACTATATAATTATAAACAATTAGAGATCCATTAAGCTGTTAGAGTCAAGGAACAATGATATGTGTACGTATTCACTAGGATGGTTTCATGTGCAGTATCACTGCTTAAACAGAACATATTGTAGGAATACCACATTTAGATTAGACCCTATTTAAATCCCACATGTGAAACCTAAAGATGTCACTTTTCATATTACATCATCATCAAAGAAGAAATGAATGTTAAACACAAAGAGAAAAAATCCAAACCACAGACTATACTGGATGATACTGATGTAGGCTGCTATGCTGGCATGTGCTGGAGGTTTTGCAGTTAACATGCAACACATTTAAAAACGGCAGAATACAGTCTGATATGGATAATAATACATCTCTGGGAAAAGTGTGATTATTGCAATATAATACACAGGAGCCATGAATATCCTTTAAATGATATCCTTATACTGTAAATGGTGACTAGTGATGTCATTTTGTCAAACACTCCTAAAACTTGTATATTATATTTAATAAAGTACCCCTTGTTGCAAAATATGAGGATATTAAAAGTAACCCAGGAGTTCCATGACCTGTATAATGGAACTCCTCGGTGACTTATAATATCCTTATATTTATTTATATTATTTATATTTATTTATATTATTCACTATATAATACACAAAAGCAATGAATATCTTGTAAATTATATCCTTATATACAGTGAGTACTGATGTCATCAGAGTTCTGGTGTCATTTCTGTCACATGACTCACTGAATCTTGTGTATTATAATAAATAAAGTACCCCTGTTGCAAAATATGAGGATATTATAAGTTACCTTGGAGTTCCATGACCCATATAAAAACACTTGTGTTATTATATGGTCATGAAACTCATCAGTAACTTATAAAATCCTTATCATTTACAACAGGGGATGCTTTATTCACTATATACCATCAATGGTGAATCAGTATAACAATGACAAAATATAGATGAAGGCTGTACAAAAACAGAAAACAAACAAAATGAGGACAGATTGGTTCATAATAAATGTGATGAAACTCGTCTTACACAATTGGGTTGAGTTACAAATAAATGTTACATTGCCTCTAATCAAATTGGCATACAATGCTCGGGGAGCACAAAGGAAATTTAAGAAAATATGGGAACCATGGTTAAATGCCAACCTCCAAGTACCTGTGTCAGATGACTGACCTCTTTATGTATAATTTTCTGTACACAAAGGGCATATTTATTATGCTGTGTAAAAAACAGCAGGATAATATACTGCACATCACCAATTCTTTCCATGAAGCAAGAAGCAATAAAAAATTATGGCAGCAAATCTGTCTTTCACTTGGCATAACATTAAACACACCTTCATTAATTTGCCATTTATTTTACACAGCTTTTTAAACTGTTTTTTCTGTGAATGTCATTTTATACAGCATAATGCATATGCCTCATTGTATGAGGTCACTATTAGGTTAGAAAGTCCAGGACACAGTTCCAAGCTCCTAACAGGCATTGCTAGTCCAGCCTGGGTGTTTTATGTCTACCTGAAGCATCTCAGGTGGATAATTAAAAGGCAGCTCAAACCACAAGGGAGAGCTCTAGTCTAGGGGGAAAAAACAGGAAAGTTGTTTGTGTGAGCTCACAAGGTTTGGAGTTTTTGGACATTTTTCTTTTCTCTGTTTAGGACAGACAACTGACCTTTGTTAGTTAGAAACCCATTAAGTGGCAAGAATTATATATTTGGTACAAGAAACAGACACCTTTGGCTTCAGGTGGAGCCCTCCACTACTCAGATGCTGCCAGGTTTTATTGCGGGTGAACAAAGAAGAGAGTTTTTGGGCAAGCACAGGAACCAAACGTGTATGGAAAGGACGAAGTAACAGTTAATAAAGTAAGGAATAGGCTGGGTCAAACTTCACGGGCAATGTAGTACCAAGGCGGGTAGCAGGAGCAAGTTTGGGTCACAGGCCAAGATCATATGCCAGGAAGAATCAAACGCAGTACCAAATCAGAATCAGAAGGTCAAAAACAGGCAGGGGTCAGTTCAGGCAGCAGGTTGGCGGAGTCAGAGACAGGCAAGGATCAAAGACAGAATATCAGCACAATGAATAAATACAGAAAGCACACAGGAACCAGGAAGGATATTTACATTGGGCAATGACAATCACGAAGATGTGCCTTTAAATATTGTGCAATGATGTCACGTGGCTCGGTGAAGAAGGCCAAGAAGAGCAGAACAGGGAAGCAGCACATCAGGAGCGGTGAGGGAGTGAAGAAGACAGCGACCATCTCTGCCGCCTGCCATGTGTGTTTATTACATGTCCTAAGGAACATTTGTTCTGGGATTGATGTAAAATTGCTGGTGGTAAAATATATGCATCACTTAGCTACCAGAAGTTGCCTTGCAATTCATACTATATGTAATGCAAATGTTTTACCACTGGCGATTTTCATTAATCCCGGGAGAAAATTTTGAAAGTTGCTTGCCCATGCTGGCTCAGATTAATCTTGGAATGGACAACAATTCATTTATTAAAGAACAACGAAGAAGTTCATCGTATCATCATATTTTACTGACATAACTGTAATATATAGTGTATCATAGGAGTATCAACTTATATTCAGCTTATATACTCTCATTAGTCACTCACTTCAAAAAATGAAGCTTAATGTGGGTGCTTAGATCCAGTGTAACAGATAAAACATTGATGTCATTCGCGGAATGTACTCTACCCAGAGTCCCTTATATGTAAAGTCCATATTCTGGCACATAACCATTTATATTAGCTACCCTGATTCACTCTAAAGTGTTTGTCAGGCGCTAGACTCACATTAGCTAAAGCATTAATTCACATGGTCCCTTTCCCCAACATTTACTAAGGTAGCCTTCATACCTTATGGTCCAGGGTTCTCCTCACTGAGGTTTCCTACCTCCAGCAGCATCCACCCCCATCATCCCTCTCAAAGGATCTAGAGGGGGCTTCCCACAGAGTAGGAGAGGCTATATCCCCTAAATGTGCTAAAAATAAGTCCTTTTCAATGCTCTATTGTTACATAGTTACATAGTTAAATTGGGTTAAAAAAGACAAAGTCCATGAAGTG
This sequence comes from Xenopus petersii, assembly GCA_038501925.1. Taxonomy (NCBI): domain Eukaryota; kingdom Metazoa; phylum Chordata; class Amphibia; order Anura; family Pipidae; genus Xenopus; species Xenopus petersii. Next base: position 43,285,719 of record CM076681.1, on the reverse strand, counting down.
CAAACCCTCCAAATGAAAACCCAGTACACACAGCCCTCCATACTTTCACACAAATTCTATATACCCATACCTATACTAACTATAGAGTTTAGTATCACAATAGCCTTTGATATTATGTCTATCCAAGAAATCATCCAAGCCACTGTTAAAGGCATTAACTGAATCAGCTATCACAACATCACCCTGCAGTGCATTCCACAATCTCAATGACCTCAATGTGAAGAACCACCTACGTTGCTTCAAATGGAAGATCTTTTCTTGTAGTCTGAAGGGGCGGCCTCTGGTACGGTGATCCACTTTATGGGTAAAAAGGTCCCCTGCTATTTGTCTATAATGTCCTCTAATGTACTTGTAAAGTGTAATCATGTCCCCTCGCAAGCGCCGTTTTTTCCAGAGAAAACAACCCCAACCTTGACAGTCTACCCTCATAATTGAAGTCTTCCATCCCTCTCATTTATATCCCTCTTAAGGACTGGAGTCCAAAACTGCACTGCATACTCCAGATGAGGCCTCACCAGGGACCTATAAAGAGGCATAATTATGTTTTCATCCCTTGAGTTAATGCCATTTTTTATGCAAGACAGAACTTTATTAGCTTTAGAAGCCACAGAATGACACTGTCCAGAATTAGACAACTTGTTATCTACAAAAACCCCTAGATCCTTCTAATTCCAGAGACAAGGGATACTTAAATCTGCATATGTTGTAGGAAATGGCACATTTTTATTAATCTCTCCCTAATTGTCCCTGTGTGCATGTATGTAACATCACAGTCAGGAGGCTCTCTTATTAAGCGCATATAGGTAAGGAAGTATGGGTGCCCACACAAGGAGCTCCTTCCCAGTGCAGGCTGCTATTTTGTACAAAATGGTATTGTTTTCCCCAACCATAGTGTGAACTCTGTAAGCCTTCCCTTTGATTCAATTTAATATTAATATTTAATATTGCTGATTTGCCTTTTATTGAGTTTGAGGGAAAAATGTGACCCAAAAAAAACAGCAACAAAACACACAACTTTTTTCCCTGAGTGCTTTTTTCCTCAAGCACTAGCATATTTAAGAAAAAACAGTCATTTTCTCTGTAGTCATGCAGGAGTGAGAATGACAATGTTATTTCATTTTCAATAAGACCACAAATGTTTTAATAAATAAAATAATACAGTTGCTTTAGACAAATCCCATTGACTGTGATAGAAACTCAGTATATTTGCATTGGCATCTTTTCACGTGCACTTTTTTCTTAAATCGTGAAAAAAACCCTCAAACTCGACTTTTGATATATCAGCCCCTTACAGTCGGGAACATACAGTGCTAAGCACCATTAATGCTTTAGAGGTATGGAAAATCAAATAGAACTAGAATGAAAGGTTTTATAAAGGCCTCTAAGAGGGATGCTATAATTTGCTACTGTATGTTTGATAATTAATATATTTCTACAGTAGCTGGTTAGTCCTCCTTTGCATATTTACATTTGCAATACATTATGAGAATGTTCTACCTCGGAGAAAAAGTTTAATAACTGTGAAAATTCATATCAATAGTACTTGATTTTTTTTAAGAAACTTTTTGATTACTATTTAAGTTGAAATGATATGATATATTCCTACTTTGCTATCTTCACACAGCATCCGTCCATTTTTACAGAAAGTAATCATAAACCCTTTTTTTTAAGTATATCTGTCTGTTTTCAGAATGCACTAAAATCAATGTCTTCAAGATTCAGCTGAGTACCAAATCACACTAAAAGCAGATCAATAACAAGAAAATTCTCAGTCCAATTAAACACATGGTGGGGGGTTTAATATACTGTTGCTGTGTTTAAGTACATGGCTCAAGATCTAACAGAAGGAAAGACTTGCTATTGATCCAACAAATAACTCAAAGGGAAAGAGTGACAGATGCCAAAGCACTTTTCTAAAATGTTTAGTTTGCTATATTTTCAAAATTTTCCCAAATATTCCTAATCATTACAATTACTATTGTATGATACAACAGGCAAGATAAGGGTCAGATTTATAAATTCGAATTCAAATTTCCAAGGGGCAGATTTATCAAGGGTTGAATTTCGAGGGTTAAAAATACCATCAAATTCGGCCCTTGAAGTAAAATCCTTCGAATTCGAATATCGAATTCGAAGGATTTTAGAGCAAAAGCTTTGATCGAATAAAAATCGTTCGATCCAACGATTTGAGCGATTTTAAGCTATCGATCAAATGATTTTTATTTGATCCAAAAAAAAAAACGTACAAAAGTGCTCTGGAAAGTCCCCATAGGCTAATATTGCTTCGGTAGGTTTAAAGTGGCGAAGTATGAAGTCAAAGTTTTTTTAAAGAGACAGTAGTTCAATTATCGAATGGACGAATAGTTGAGCGATTTTTACTTCAAATCGTTCGAATCATTCGATTCGATCGAATTCGAGCAATTCGATGGTCGAAGTACTAGAGATGGCGCGAACTGTTCGCCGGCGAACTTGTTCGCGCGAACATCGGGTGTTCGCGCTCGCCGGAAGTTCGCGAACGTCGCGCGACGTTCGCCATTTTGGGTTCGCCATTGTTGGCGCTTTTTTTTGCCCTCTCACCCCAGACCAGCAGGTACATGGCAGCCAATCAGGAAGCTCTCCCCTGGACCACTCCCCTTCCCTATAAAAACCGAAGCCCTGCAGCGTTTTTTTCACTCTGCCTGTGTGTGCTGAAGAGATAGTGTAGGGAGAGAGCTGCTGCCTGTTAGTGATTTCAGGGACAGTTGAAAGTTTGCTGGCTAGTAATCGTTTTGATACTGCTCTGTTATTGGAGGGACAGAAGTCTGCAGGGGTTTGAGGGACATTTAAGCTTAGGTAGCTTTGCTGGCTAGTAATCTACCTTCTACTGCAGTGCTCTGTATGTAGCTGCAGTGGGCAGCTGTCCTGCTTCTGATCTCATCTGCTGACTGCTGCAATAACAGTAGTCCTTGTAAGGACTGCTTTTATTTATTTTTTTGTTGTTTTACTACTACTACTACTACTACTACTACTATAAGAGCCCAGTGCTATTAGTCTAGCAGTGTTGGGGAGTGGGACTGGTGTGCTAATCTGCTGCTCCTAGTAGTTCAGCAGCACCAACTGTAATTTTTTTTTTTTTAATATTCATTTTTTTTTTATTTTACTTTTTTTTATTTTACTACCGCTGTAGTAGTGTATAAGTTGACCTTTTAGGCATTATTTGCCCTGTAGGCATTTTTTGCCCAGTGTGTTATTCAACCAACAGCCATCTAGCTGTGTGACCTTGTTCACATTCTGTCTAAATATCCATAATATTACCGTCTCCATAAAAAACACCGGAGTGACTTTTTTCAAGCAGCCATAATAAATTTTACGTAATCCGTATCCATCGCTGTAGTAGTGTATAAGTTGACCTTTTAGGCATTATTTGCCCTGTAGGCATTTTTTGCCCAGTGTGTTATTCAACCAACAGCCATCTAGCTGTGTGACCTTGTTCACATTCTGTCTAAATATCCATAATATTACCGTCTCCAGAAAAAACACCGGAGTGACTTTTTTCAAGCAGCCATAATAAATTTTACGTAATCCGTATCCATCGCTGTAGTAGTGTATAAGTTGACCTTTTAGGCATTATTTGCCCTGTAGGCATTTTTTGCCCAGTGTGTTATTCAACCAACAGCCATCTAGCTGTGTGACCTTGTTCACATTCTGTCTAAATATCCATAATATTACCGTCTCCAGAAAAAACACCGGAGTGACTTTTTTCAAGCAGCCATAATATATTTTACGTAATCCGTATCCACCGCTGTAGTAGTGTATACGTTGATCTTGTGGGCATTATTTGCACAGTGTTTTCTTCAAACCGCCATCTAGCTGTGTGAGCTTGTTCACATTTTGTCTAAATATTGATAATATTATCGTCTCTAGAAAAACCACTTGAGTTACTTTTTTTCAAGCAGCATTCTTATATTTTACGTAATCCGTATCCACCGCTGTGTATACGTTGACCTTGTAGGCATTATTTGCACAGTGTTTTCTTCAAACCGCCATCTAGCTGTGTGAGCTTGTTCACATTTTGTCTAAATATTGATAATATTATCGTCTCTAGAAAAACCACTTGAGTTACTTTTTTTCAAGCAGCATTCTTATATTTTACGTAATCCGTATCCACCGCTGTGTATACGTTGACCTTGTAGGCATTATTTGCACAGTGTTTTCTTCAAACCGCCATCTAGCTGTGTGAGCTTGTTCACATTTTGTCTAAATATTGATAATATTATCGTCTCTAGAAAAACCACTTGAGTTACTTTTTTTCAAGCAGCATTCTTATATTTTACGTAATCCGTATCCACCGCTGTGTATACGTTGACCTTGTAGGCATTATTTGCACAGTGTTTTCTTCAAACCGCCATCTAGCTGTGTGAGCTTGTTCACATTTTGTCTAAATATTGATAATATTATCGTCTCTAGAAAAACCACTTGAGTTACTTTTTTTCAAGCAGCATTCTTGTATTTTACGTAATCCGTATCCACCGCTGTGTATACGTTGACCTTGTAGGCATTATTTGCACAGTGTTTTCTTCAAACCGCCATCTAGCTGTGTGAGCTTGTTCACATTTTGTCTAAATATTGATAATATTATCGTCTCTAGAAAAACCACTTGAGTTACTTTTTTTCAAGCAGCATTCTTATATTTTACGTAATCCGTATCCACCGCTGTGTATACGTTGACCTTGTAGGCATTATTTGCACAGTGTTTTCTTCAAACCGCCATCTAGCTGTGTGTATTATCGTTTCCAGAAAAACCAACTGAGTTTTTGTTGTTGTTGTTTTTTTAAAAATAATGCCAGGCAAAGGCAGGCCGCCACGCAGAGGCCGTGCTAGGGGCCGTGCTGCTATGCAATCCTGTGGCCCTAGCAAATTGCCCATTTTTAAAAAGCCAATGACCCTGAACTCCCAAAATGCTGAAGAGGTAGTTGACTGGCTTACACAGCACACCCCATCCTCTACCGTTTCTAACTTTACCACAACATCCTCCTCATCCTCCACTGCTATGGCCACCCCACGTAACACTTCCTCCACCACCGGTGCCCCTTCTTCACTGGAGTCAGAGGAGTTATTTTCCCATGAGTTTCTTGAACTGAGTAATGCGCAACCATTATTGGCAGAAGAAGATGAAGGAGATGAGGACGTTACACCAGATTTAATTCTGGCAGAGAACACGACAGAGATGGACATAATGATGAGTGATGAGGAGGAGGTCCCCGCTGCTGCTTCCTTCTGTGATGTGTCAGAAGAAATTGATGCATCTGAGGAGAATGATGATGAGGAGATTGATGTTTTGTGGGTGCCTAGTAGAAGAGAGCAAGAGGAGGGTAGTTCAGATGGAGAGACGGAGAGTCAGAGAGGCAGTAGGAGAATAAGACTTAGAAGAAGCAGGGAGGACAGCCCGCAGGGATCAGTAGGGCAACAACATGTATCGGCACCTGTGTTCAGCCAGCCAACGCACCCGCCATTGCCGCCAATGCCGCCAACTTCTACTGTTACCGCCAGATCGCACACTTCCAAAAAGTCAGCAGTGTGGGATTTTTTTAATGTGTGTGCCTCTGACAAAAGCATTGTAATTTGCAATGAGTGCAGTCAGAAACTGAGCCTTGGTAAGCCCAACAGCCACATAGGTACAACTTCTATGCGAAGGCACATGAGCGGCAAGCACAAAGCACTTTGGGAGCAACACCTCAAAGGCAACAGGCAAACTAAAAGCCACACTCCTTCTGGTCCAGCATCTTACTGCTCTACCTCTGCTCTCCTTGACCCATCTGAACCACCCTCCACTCCGCCTTCCACCTTGACCACCTGTTCCCATTCCCAGTCATCTGCCACCAGCCAAGTTTCTGTGAAGGCCATGTTTGAGCGTAAGAAGCCAATGTCTGACTGTCACCCCCTTGCCCGGCGTCTGACAGCTGGCTTGTCTGCACTCTTAGCCCGCCAGCTTTTACCATACCAGCTGGTGGACTCTGAGGCCTTCCGCAAATTTGTAGCAATTGGGACACCGCAGTGGAAGGTACCCAGCCGCAATTTTTTTTCTAAAAAGGGAATACCACACCTGTACCAACATGTGCAGAGCCAAGTTACCGCATCTCTGTCACTTAGTGTTGGGCCAAAGGTCCATATGACTACTGACGCATGGTCCTCCAAGCATGGTCAGGGCAGGTATGTCACCTACACTGCCCACTGGGTGAACTTGGTAATGGCTGGGAATGGGAAGCAGGGAATGGGTAGCTCAACAACAACAACAACACTGGAGTTGGTGTCACCGCCACGGATTGCACGCGGTTCTGCCACCACCTCTACTCCTCCATCGCTCTCTACCTCGTCTTCTTCCTCTTCTTCTTCTTACTCTGCTGCTGGGTCCTCCTTCTCCTCCTCCACACCTGTGCACCCCCAGCTCCCCCTAGGCTATTCGACGTGCCAGGTACGCCGTTGTCACGCTGTCTTGGGGATGATGTGCCTGGAAAGCAAAAACCATACCGGATCTGTACTCCTGTCATCTCTGCAGTCACAGGCCGATCGGTGGCTGACCCCACACCAACTGCAGATCGGAAAAGTGGTGTGTGACAATGGAAGCAATCTGTTGGCAGCGTTGAGACTGGGAAATTTAACACATGTGCCCTGCATGGCACATGTGTTAAATTTAATAGTCCAACGTTTTGTCTCCAAGTACCCAGGATTCCAGGACGTTCTCACCCAGTCCAGAAAGGTGTCGGCCCATTTCAGACGTTCCTACACAGCCATGGCACGCCTTGCTGACATTCAGCAGCGCTACAACATGCCAGTCAGGCGTTTGATTTCTGACAGCCAGACTCGCTGGAATTCAACGCTCCTTATGTTGGAACGTCTGCTGCAACAACAAAGGGCCGTCAACGAGTACCTTTTTGAACTGGGTGGTAGGACTGGATCTGCAGAGCTGGGGATTTTTTTCCCCCGTTACTGGGTGCTTATGCGCGATGCCTGCAGGCTCATGCGACCTTTTGAAGAGGTGACAAATATGGTCAGTCGCACCGAAGGCACCATCAGCGACCTAATACCCTTCGCTTTCTTCCTGGAGCGTGCCGTGCGACGAGTGACAGATGAGGCTGTAGACCAGCGTGACGAGGAGCTGGAGGCGCACGATTTATGGTCGGAATCACCAGAACGAACCCAGGCACCTGCTGCAACGCAGGGAGAGGTGCCAGAAGTGGAGTCAGAGGAGGAAGGTGGCTTTGTGGAGGAGGAGGACCAACAGGAGCAGGCTTCCCAGGGGGCTAGTGGTGACCTTTTGGGGACCCCTGGTCTTGTACGTGGCTGGGGGGAGGAGACCGTGGATGATGCAGTCCTTGATAATGAGGAAGCGGAGATGGATAGCTCTGCATCCAACCTTGTGAGAATGGGGTCTTTCATGCTGTCATGCCTGTTGAAGGACCCCCGTATCAAGAGGCTTAAGGAGAAGGACCTGTACTGGGTCGCAACGCTACTAGACCCTCGGTACAAGCATAAAGTGGCAGAAATGTTACCAACATACCACAAGTCCGAAAAGATGCGGCATTTACAAACCAGCCTGCAAAACATGTTGTACAATGCTTTTAAGGGTGATGTCACTTCAGGAACTCATCAACATTCCAGGGGCAGAGGTGCCAGTAATCCTGCCACGAGCACACCTGCAAGGACAAAGCCCTTTGGCCGGTCTGTAACATCAGACATGCAAATGTTTTTCTGTCCAAGGCAGCGCCACAACCCTTCTGGATCCACCCTCAAAGAACGCCTCGACCGGCAGGTAGCGGACTACCTGGCATTAACTGCAGATATCGACACTCTGAGGAGCGATGAACCCCTGGACTACTGGGTGCGCAGGCTTGATCTGTGGCCAGAGCTGTCACAATTTGCCATGAACCTCTTGTCTTGCCCAGCCTCAAGTGTGCTCTCAGAAAGGACCTTCAGTGCAGCAGGAGGGATTGTAACTGAGAAGAGAACTCGCCTAGGTCACAAAAGTGTTGATTACCTGACCTTTATTAAAATGAATGAGGGGTGGATCTCGGAGGGTTACTGCACGCCGGAAGACTTGTTCTGACTTCTATGCAGCTGTCCTTCTCTTCAAGCCTCATGACTCCACACACAGCTGTCCTTTAGCGTCCTCCTCCCTCCGCCACCGTTACAAACTAGGGTGCAAACCCTACTGGTTTAATTTTTTCTGGCCTCAGTGGCTGCAACCAAAAAAACTGGGCAAACAATGTCTACAAGGTCAACGTATGGCGAAAAATGACTATTTTCAGCATTTATATGGCATATTTTTTCTGGCAACTGTGCTTCAGTGGCTGCGTCCAAAAAAATGCATATTTTCTGCATTTATATGGCATAATTTTTCTGGCCTCTGTGCTTCAGTGGCTGCAACCAAAAAAATGCATATTTTCTGCATTTATATGGCATAATTTTTCTGGCCTCTGTGCTTCAGTGGCTGCAACCAAAAAAATGCATATTTTGTCCATTTATATAGCATAATTTTTCTAGCCTCTGTGCTTCAGTGGCTGCAACCAAAAAAATGCATATTTTCTCCATTTATATGGCATAATTTTTCTGGCCTCTGTGCTTCAGTGGCTGCAACCAAAAAAAATTATATTTTCAGCATTTAAATGGCATAATTTTTCTGTCAACTGTGCTTCAGTGGCTGCGACCAAAAAAATGCATATTTTCTGCATTTATATGGCATAATTTTTCTGGCCTCTGTGCTTCAGTGGCTGCAACCAAAAAAATTTATATTTTCAGCATTTATATGGCATAATTTTTCTGGCAACTGTGCTTCAGTGGCTGCGACCAAAAAAATGACTATTTTCAGCATTTATATGGCATATTTTTTCTGGCCTCTGTGCTTCAGTGGCTGCGGCCAAAAAAACTGGGCAAACAATGCCTACAAGGTCAACGACGTTGACCTTGTAGGCATTGTTTGCCCAGTTTTTTTGGCCGCAGCCAATGAAGCACAGAGGCCAGAAAAAATATGCCACATAAATGCTGAAAATAGTCATTTTTTGCCATACGTTGACTCAACGTATATGGCAAAAAATGACTATTTTCAGCATTTATATGGCATATTTTTTCTGGCAACTGTGCTTCAGTGGCTGCAACCAAAAAAACTGGGCAAACAATGTCTACAAGGTCAACGTATGGCGAAAAATGACTATTTTCAGCATTTATATGGCATATTTTTTCTGGCAACTGTGCTTCAGTGGCTGCGTCCAAAAAAACTGGGCAAACAATGTCTACAAGGTCAACGTATGGCGAAAAATGACTATTTTCAGCATTTATATGGCATATTTTTTCTGGCAACTGTGCTTCAGTGGCTGCGTCCAAAAAAACTGGGCAAACAATGCCTACAAGGTCAATGTATGGCAGTTGTTTAAAGAGAACAGTAGATTACTAGCCAGCAAAGCTACCTAAGCTAAAATGTCCCTCAAATCCCTGCAGACTTCTGTCCCTCCAATACAGAGCAGTATCAAGCAGATTACTAGCCAGCAAACTTACTATCATCTGTCCCTGAAATCACTAACAGCTCTCCCCCTACACTATCTCTTCCAAGCACACACAGGCAGATTTTTCAGATACATTTTTGCCCTTGATCCCCCTCTGGCATGCCACTGTCCAGGTCGTTGCACCCTTTAAACAACTTTAAAATCATTTTTCTGGCCAGAAATGTCTTTTTTAGATGTTAAAGTTCGCCTTCCCATTGAAGTCTATGGGGTTCGCGAACCGTTCGCGAACCGCTCGCATTTTTGCGCAAGTTCGCGAATATGTTTGTGAACTTTTTTTCCGACGTTCGCTACATCCCTACGAAGTACCCAAAAAATGACAGAGGTCCGTTAAGCAATTTGGAGATGTTACTAGCCTTCCTGACATTCAAGGTTTTTTTCGATTTGTACGAATCAAATACGATTCAGATTTTTTCATGTTTTTAATACATATTGAAAATAATTGTTTTTAAACTATTATTCACATTTCATTCACATTTTTAGTACAAAAAATCTTGAATCATGAAAAAAATACCAATGTTGATAAATATACCCTTAGTTTTGTTTATCTGCATCTGTTGCATCTTGTTTTCAGGAATAATTTTTTTAACAAATCCTCCTCACAAGTTAATTGTGTCCAGAGGTTTTGACTCTTTTCTCTCTTAATATATTTCAAGAGGCAGGCATGCAAAGGATCTTTATGGATTGGTCATTTTGAATATATCATCATTATATATTGCAATATAGGCTTTTTATGAGGACTCAAATATATAGATATATATTTGTTAGTGATTTGGTTCGGGATTCAGCTGAATTCAAGTCATTTTTAGCAGGTGAATCCAAGAGAATGGCCAATCAGAATCCAAACCCTTTACAATGGTAAAAGTTTGCCTCACCCACTATAAACTGTCAGGGTACCTGGGGGTCCTGGGGTGCGGCGGGGTCGTCCGCCAGCGAGGACGCCTGCCGCACGTCCTCTTTTCTAGCCGCGCCAGCGTGTCTTTGCTGGTGTTGGCTTCTCTCTAGGGCGCGCGCGGCGCGCCTCCTGGAAATTTAAAGGCGCAGGCGCGCTGACGTCATACGTCAGCGCGCAGAGGTGCGAAATTCAAATGGTATTTAAAGCCCTGGGTGGCTGCTTGTAATTGCCCGTGATAGGATTGTATTCCTGGTGCTTCTGAGCCTTGTGCTATTGTCTGATTCTGTCTGATTCCTGTTTTGACCTCTGCCTGGCTATTTCGACTATTCTGAATTCTGGATCATGACCTTGCCTGCTTACGACTACTCTACAGTTTAACCCTTCGATTGATCACCCGGTTTTGACCCTTTTGCCTGTTTGACGTTTCTTGCTATCTGCCTGCCTCAACCCAACCTGTTTGACGATTCTTGTTATCTGCCTGCCTCAACCCTGCCTGTCTGACGATTCTGTTGCCTGCTCCATTTGTACCGTGACCTTCGGCCCAAAAGACTCTGCTACCTGCCGTGCCCCTCTGCTAGCCAGAACATCTCGCCTTGTACCACTCGTTAAGTCCATGTGGCACCCAAGTAAGCTGAGGGCTCCTCCCGAAGCCCAACGGTGGTCACACTACTGGTGAAGCCGAGCCGAGACCAGGGTACTTGGCACCTGTTCTGGTATTGGGTGCCGGCCATGACATAAACATTTTCTGGCCATGCGCAGCAAATTTCCGATGCTGCTGAGAGTTTGGATTTGGTTTGTCGAATCAGTTCCCCAGAATTCAGAGGTTCGGCCAAACTCCTAAATGCTGGTTTTGGTGTAAATATGTAATATTTGTCAAGTGTATTCATAATAAAGATTAATGAACTCTTATTCTCTTCTGTACTGCCATATATTATTTCCCAGTTTGTACGTTGTACTGGAGCAAAATCTATAGCATAAGAGAACTGAATATGGATCAGGCTTTAATCGCATTTGATTTGCCATTCATCTCATTATATGACAATCATTATTTATGGAAGTGTAATTGAGGAAGGTATAATGTTAAATAAAAATATTATGACAAAAATATTATAGAACACTATGTGCAGTGTTATGCAGCTTAATTCTACACAAGTCAACAAATCACTTGGGGGCAGATTTATCAAGGGTCGAATTTCGGCCATCAAATTGAATTACTTTGACTTTGAATATCGAAGTCAAAGTTTTGTTTTATCGAATTTGGCCATTAGCAGTCAAAGTAAAACGATTCGAAGGATTTTAGCGATCGATCAAACGATTTTTCTTCAATTCAAAAAACTTAGAAAACTGCTCTAGAAGGTCCCCATATGCTAACATAGCACTTCGGCAGGTTTAATTTGGTGAAGTATTGAAGTCAAAGTTTTTTTTAAAGAGACAGTACTTCAATTATCAAATGGTCGAATATTCAAAGTATTTTACTTTGAATCAAAGTCGAAGTCATAGTATCCTATTCGATGGATACTCGAAGTATCCAAAAAATTACTTCAAATTTTTTTACTTCAAAAATTCCCTCGAATTCACTTTGTCCCTTGATAAATCTGCCCCTAGGTCTTCTATCTTAATGGCAAACACTTAGGGACAGATTTACTAAGGGTCAAAGTTAATTTTCGAAGTAAAAAACTTGAATAGGCCTAAATTCGATTTCGACTTCAATTCAAATTGAAAATATTTTGAATATTCGACCATTCGATAGTTGAAGTACTGTCTCTTTAAAAAACTTCGACTTCAACACGTCGACATCTTAAACCTGCTGAATTGCTATGTTAGCCTATGGGGACCTCCTAGAACCCATAGCCAACATTTGGGGGCAGATTCATTAAGGGTCGAATTTCGAAGTTAAAATTACTTCGAAATTCGACCCTCGAATTGAAATCCTTCGACTTCGAATATCGAAGTCGAAGGATTTAGCGCTAATTGTTTGTTCGATCGATCAAAGGATTTTTCGTTCGATCGAACGATTCGAACGATTTTAATCAAACGATCGAAGGAAAATCCTTCGATCAAAAAAAGCTTAGCAAGCCTATGGGGACCTTCCCCATAGGCTAACATTGACTTCGGTAGGTTTTATCTGCCGAAGTAGGGGGTCGAAGTTTTTTTTAAAGGGCAAGTACTTCGACTATCGAATGGTCGAATAGTCGAACGATTTTTACTTCGAATCGTTCGATTTCGTTCGACTTCGAACGAATTTGAACGAATTTAACCAATTCGATGGTCGAAGTACCCAAAAAAAACTTCGAATTTCGAAGTTTTTTTTATTCTAACCCTTCACCCGAATTTAGTGAATCGGCCCCTTGGCTAAGTTTTTAGAAGTTGAAGTAAAATCATTCGATCGTTGGATGAAATCCTTCGAATCGTTTGATAGGAAGGATTTCATCGTACGATCAAACAATTTGACTTCGACCGAAAATGGCCAAATTCGATTAAAAAAAGCTTCGACTTCGACATTCGAAGTCAAAAGTAATGCAATTCGATGGTCGAATTTTGAAGTATTTTCCACTTCGAAAGTCGACCCTTGATAAATCTGCCCCTTAAAATCTATGGAAACACAGAAAACAAGAATTTCTGTTAAGGGAAGAAATAACATAAGAGAGCCAGTAAGATCCATCAGACATGCTCTGTCATAGCACCAAATTATAATCAGTGATAAGCAGAAGGTAATCCTGATGCCAATGACCTTAGTTATCTCAAAGAGATGGTTAATCAACTGCATAATATGAAGCCTAAGAGTTAGAAATGATAATTGCAACACATCTGTATGTAAACACATTCATATAGCAGTTATACAAATTAGATGTGATACCCACAATTAAATACATGCATGTCAAGGAATTATGCTAAATCTTGAAAAAAAGTTAAATACGGGAACAATCTATCATCTATCTTCTATCCGTAGTAGGAGCACTAGTGCTGTTAATTTATTTCCTATTCATTTTCTTTCATATCCTTCTGTGTTATCCAATTTTGTACAACTTTAAATATCATGAATACATACCGTCTGAAGATAAGCACTATGCAAGGGTCTAATAGCATTTAGCAAAAAATCTCAAAAAAGTGCACAGTAGACTACTTCTGACATTTACCGTATTTGTGCAAATTCCCCACAGCAATATTAAATAAAAATTTAAACACAGAAACACGTCAGAGGGAGTGACTAACAAGAGTTATGCAGACAGGGGGGAGGGAGGACACTGCCTTGTGATATGGTATGAGATTATTATCCAATTGTGACCTATCTATGAAATATTTATAAATGACTTTGTAATAAAAGGATAACTATTGTGACTTACATTGTCAAAGTCAAAAGTTTGGAGTATAAATTGTTTTATTTTGAATTAAATTCATCAATGCACTTTTTCCTGCATAAACTAATATTGAAAATGACCCTGGTGGAATAAAATGTGCTAAATATCCAGCCAAGTTTGAGGTTTATAGTAACAACACAAATTTAACTGTAACATTGCTCCTGTGAATTATAATTAGATTCCCTGTTGCTAATCTGTCCCTCTATGCCCATTACCACAACACATTTTTTTAATTCTTTTTAGTTTAGGGAATATTAGGGAGCCTTTTGCTTGTCTTCAAAGGGAAGGTGATGCCGAACTTGTTATCGAAAAAATGCTATTGAAGTATTGAACAGCAGGAAAAGAATGGCAAACCAAACATTGCAACTATGATCAAAACAACAGCCTTTGACTGAGTTAGGCAGCCCGTATGTGTTAAGCCAAAGTGCTAGTTTAAAGAGTTTTTGATCTGCCACTATATACTTCACGATAGATTGAATCTGAAAGTAATATTGGTTGGCTGATCACAGTGATAAAAATAATTTAACTCAAGAATAAAGTCTCCCTAGAAAATATATTTGGGGTTTTCCCATATTTTTCTTTTAGTTTTAATATGTAAGGTTAGTTTATAATTGTTGGATAGCACAGGTTTGTTTAATTTTAAAGTTGTTTAATATTGATATTGCACAAATACACACACACACGCAATGCTGTATACGCACAACTGATGCACATTATTAGTATTATGTCTTCATGCTAGGTTAATTTTGCAGTGTTGAGATGGCTATGCAGCTGCAGATAGAAGACAAAAGACAGGACATCTTGAGCTAAAATGTTTACATCTCCTGCATAGCACTGTTTGAAACATTTATCATAAATTAAATCTTGAACATGTAAATCAAGACATAAAAAATGATCTGAAAGCAAATAAAATTAATGAAGAGTCTTGTGCCAGCATGATACTCTCTGAGGGACTTTCACCTTACAAAAGTTTGACATTCATAAGTTTCGCCACAGCTGTCTATTCAACGAAAAAAAATTCAGTTATGTAAATTGTAATGAAAATTGTTTCTAGCGGTTGTCTCAAAATGTTCCATTTCTTACAAGCATTTATTATGAGTGGGATGATAAACTTTTGGGATTTTAGTTTAACACAAATAATAAATGTTACAAAATGAAACTTTTTTCATTTTTTTTTTCTATTTTCTTTTTTACATTGTTGTTACTTTTAAAACACAACCACAAATATAAAAAGGAACGCTTCAATAATTGAACCTGGAAAATAAATACGTTTGATCGAACGATTTGAATTTGATCGAAAATGGCTAAATTTAATAAAAAAAAACTTTGACTATCGAATTTCTACAATTCGATGGTCGAATTTCGAAGTTTTACCACTTTGCAATTCAACCCTAAGTAAATGTGCCCCTAAGTTATACAGAATTATGTATCCATAGAGCCAATGCACAAATCCTAGACACGTTACACTTGGGGGCCCATTTACTTAGCTCGAGTGAAGGAATAGAATAAAAAAAACTTAGAATTTCGAATGTTTTTTTTGGCTACTTCGAATATCAAATGGGCTACTTTGACTATGACTTTGACTTCGAATCGAACGATTCAAACTAAAAATCGTTCGACTATTCGAACATTTGATAGTCGAAGTACTGTCTCTTTAAAAAAAACTGCGACCCCCTAGTTCGCCACCTAAAACCTACCGAAGTCAGTGTTATGGGGAAGGTCCCCATAGGCTTTGCAATCTTTTTTGGGTCAAAGAAAAATTGTTTGATCGATGGATTAAAATCGAACGAATTGCGGTAAATCCTTCGACTTCGATATTCGAAGTCGAAGGATTTAACTTCGACAGCCGAATATCGAGGGTTAATTAACCCTCGATATTCGACCATAAGTAAATTTGCCCCACAATGTACATGATAAACACATTATTGCTATCTTTTACCATCTGTAACAAATATATTGACAATTAAGGATAAGCACAGTTTTGGCTGATACAGATATGCCATGAAATTTTTTATAAATCTGCTCTAGAATTTGAGCATGTGTTTTAGCTTGCCTGGAAGAAAATTGTATATAAAAAAAATACAAGAAAAAATGCCCATTGATTACAATGCATTTGGTGTAAGAGTTAAATATTATATGGAAATAAATACCCATTGGCTCCAATGAATTAGACACAAGAACATACGCCCATAAACTTCTATGCATTTAGTTAAAGAAAAAATGTCCTTTGACTCATGCATTTGGTGCAAGAATAAAATGTCCATTGACTTCAATGCATTTCACAAATTTGTCACCAGTTTCAGAAATCTTTTGTCATTGCAAAATTGGGCAGCTACACTCATCGCTACCAACAATACTTAGCAATCATGACATGGCAAGATATTGATTAAGGTATTTCCAGCCATGTAAATCCCAGAACTACCACCGTATCACTAAATAAAAATAAAAAAAAACAACTACACAAAAGAAGTGCACCAGATAGGATTTGAGAACTTTCTGCAAAATCTTAATATTAAGGCCAAGACTCTTATCTGCTATTATGGAAAAATCACTGGCCACTCAGTCATGGTCAGGATCTTATGCACAGGTCCCTGTATCTATCTTCTGGCCAAAGACTAGACAGTATTAATTATTTATCCATTTTGCCTCTGAGGCAGATTATATCTAGTCCGGCAGGGAAAACAGAGGGACTATGTACAAATACAATATTTTTCATATGAATAGGTAAGAAGAAAAACAGATTTGCATGGTTTATTATATTTTTTTTTGCTAGTTTTCAACTAAAACATGTTTGAAAGTAAGATTTTATTTCAAATTACATGCACTTCATAAGCATACATTTGTACAATATGTGAATATTCTTCTTTTAAATCTGTGCCATTATAAAAACAGGTCAGTATATCTGCTGTCATGTGGCAGCAACTATTCAGCGATTATGTGTATAATACAGACATCACATTTAATCAAATAATGGCAACTGTATGAATTTGGCATGTTCAGAGATTATTGCAGAAATCCATCAAACATCAAAAACTGAAGGGTGGAACTGTATATCTTTGTTTTATAATTATTGACAAAAGGACATGAGTAACTATAGCTCTATTATTAATCAGAAAAATGAAAGTGCATGTGTGTATCTTATTAATTTAATTTATTGCTGAATAATTAGTTTACAAATAATGGATACTTTTTTTTCCCTAGTGTTCTTCTTTTTCATCTTAAAGGACAGAAACTACTTCAGCATTGATTAGAAGAATATCATTGAAAAAGCCAAAGAACAACTGTAGATGGTGCTTGCCGAAAGCGCTTCTTCGTTAAATTGAATGCAGCTGGGGCACCACTTCAAGATGACTACTTTGATTTTTTTAGGTAATTGCCTTACTTATTGTATTTTTATAATAACATAAAATGTTGTCAGTAGATGAAAGCACACAGGCATGTTTGATTCATTGCCTTTCACATGAAACAAAGGGATGTCATTTTTTAAAATTCTCACGTTGGATGCACAACTCATGGTCGATAAATACTTGTCCACTTTATGAATGCATGCTCGTTTTAACTCTGGCAAATATAACCAAATTTCACCAGTAAGGAGAATAACAAAATGTAGTAGGACATATAAAACACACACAAATTGAAACTGAAATTCCTACATACTGATTTTTGCTATCTATTTGAATGTAACAACGTTGTCTTTGAAACCTTGTTTTCTACTGCAGTGTGTTGGCTAAACTAATATCTATATACATAATTCATCTACTTAGGGGGTAATTTATCAAGGTCCGAATTTATCTCAATATCGGCTACAAACTTCGATATAACCCACTCGGGTTTTTAATGCTCATTTATTATTGCATTTTCCTGAAAATTTGCAGGAAAAGCTCTGATTTTCACGATTTTTTAGTGGAATTTTCCATGAAATCTCAGAATTGTTTGGAGTTTTAACCCAAAAGCTCAGAAAACATTGCCCGAAACCCCCGACACAACCAAAAATCAATGGGACTGTTCCCATTGACTTTTATGCAACCTCGACAGGTTTGAGATGCCGTTTTTTTATATTCTGGCTTTTTAGCCCTTGGGGTTTAATAATTTCCGAAAAATTTGTGATTTTTTTTTTTTAAAAGTCCGGATTTTGGGGAATTTCGGGTATTCAGAGCTAAGTAAATAATCCCCCTAGTCTCAGTCCTATTCTTTTCAACTGCCTACACATAACTGAGCAATTTTAACAAATGAAGAGTAAAAACTGTGATAGTAATCAGAGCAAAAATTGCTCCATGTCTAGTGGCTTATGCTAACCAGGAGTTAGCTTTTATTGAACATATTCCCATGTGCAGCAGAGGACACAAAGGTGTCTGTACAAGGCTTGACTGTTTACATTTTTACCAAGAATTGCTGTCATGATGTAACTTTTCCAAAGCCACTGTGTAGTAGTAATCAAATATTATAGTTATGTTTTATATTTGAGGTATTTCATATAGATTTGGCTGTACAATAGGGGGCACATTTACTAAGCTTGAGTGAAGGATTGGAAGTAACGAAACTTCGAATTTCGAAGTAAATTTTTGGGTACTTTGACCATCGAATAGGCTACTACGACCTTCGACTTCGACTTTGATTCAAACGATTCAAACTAAAAATCATTAGACTATTCGACCATTCGATAGTTGAAATACTGTCTCTTTAAAAAAAACTTTGACCACATACTTAGTATGTAGTTTAAACCTACGAGGTACAATGTTAGCCTATGGGGACTTCCCCATTACTTTTCTAAGGTTTTTTTTTGATCAAAGGAAATTCCTTCAATCGATGGATTAAAATCCTTTGAATCGTTCGATTTGAAGGATTTCATCGTAGGTTTTCGATTCGATATTCGAATTTGTAGGATTTTACTTCGAGGGTCAAATTTGAGGGTTTATTAACCCTCAATATTCGACCCTTAGTAAATGTGCCCCCAGATGTCTAAAATGTTATCATTGTTTTATTTTAAATTTACAGTACCTGTATTTACTATAGATATTGCTCAGTGTGTATTGTATTGTATCAGTGAAATTTTGTCTGCAGTACTCACCACTTGCTGAAAGAATGCCATTTGTGAGCCCTCAAATAATGTTTTAGAATGTTTTTAGAAATTTTTTTAAGCTTATTTCTTTGTAGTGATGAACACATTTTTCACCAAGCATGGAATTGATTCAAAATTCTGCTCTTCGCCATATGCAAATTTTTTCATGAAACTGTGGCAAAAATCAGCCATGAAAAATCGCAAGACAAAATTGTCGCAGAGACAAAAAAGTCACCATAAGAAAAAATGGCAATTGACTTTAATGCATTTGGACAAAAAAGGTGCTGAGACAAAAAGGTTGCAAAGACAAAAAAGTTGCCGAAACATAAAAGTCGCCACAAGAAAAACACCGATTGGATTTAATGCATTTGGAGAGTGCAAAAAATTGTCATGTGATAAATTTTAATGCCTGTTGACTTCAATGTGTTTAGCAAATTTTTTGCTGTTTTGCAATTTTTTTCTCATTTTTACAAATTCTTTGATAAGGAAAGTAGCACTTTGCATTGTTAGTTTAGAAATTGCACTTTGCCATATTTTACATAGATTACAGGTATGCGATCTGTTATCCGAAATGCTTGGGACCAAAGTTTTTATGGATAAGGGATCCTTCCATAATTCAAATCCTCACACCTCACACCTAGAATTGGCAGTGGCTTCAGGCTGGGTTTTTTGCCTTCCTCTGGATCAAAACAGTGGATATATGATAATGTATTTTATGTTTTAATTTGTCACAGCAGTGGTTGGACCTTGCCAGAGTACTGCACAGGTAAATTTAGAAGAGGGAGAAAGGAGGTTCTCTCCTGTGACTGCGCAGTGGGTTGATTGATACCGACACTACTACTGCTTGAGCTAGGTGACTGCTTGGATTTCTCATCATCGACCCACTGCAGATTCACGACCGACAGCAGCACTGCTGAACTTCTCTCATGATGGAAGATGCAGCTCCTGCTGGTAGCAGATTTAGGTCATCCCCTCTGTAGGTAGAGGCAACCTCAGTGGTGGATATAGAGATGGGTGAATTTGACCCGTTTTGTTGTCGCCGACGCCCATTAAAGTCTTTGGGCATCTAAAAAATGTTGCCGTCTTTTTATTTTGACGCACAACGCCATACAAGTCTATGGGCGTAATTTTTTCAGCGAAACAAGTGAAAAAATTCGCCCATCCCATCCCTAACGACATAGTGCTGATTTCTCAAGTGAGGAGCAGCAAAGCATAGTAGTTCCCTTATGGAATTCTGGCTTTGAATATTGCCTTGGGTTGAGGCTGGCAAGGTTCTATTTATTTGATAAAATGTGAATAAATGTTGTGGCTATTTAACCATTTGATAAAAGACATATTTGATAATCTGAACTGATCTGTGTTCTAAAACCTTCTTTCCTATACACAGTTGACAGGCAGTTTTTTACACCATTCACTATTTAGTAATGGAAGCTCCATGATTAAACACAACAGTGCAGACACTTTCATAGTTAAAATGCATTTTACTGTTCTGCCTGTGTAAGATAATATAGATTAATATCGAACCCTACAGCCCTTCATTATATATACATGACAAAATTCAAACTCATATTTGTGTCTCTCGCAAAAATGTTAATTGTGTTGTGAATCTGTATCAGCAGAAAAAATGTGCTCATCCCTAAACATATTCTATCCTATATGTACTTCTGCATTTTTTATCATTGCATAAATCGGAGCGAAAATCCAAATCACACAATTTTGATGGGCTTTTTCCCGAAAAGTCAAATTTTTTGGATTTATGCCAGAAAAGCCCAAAATATTTTCGGCCTTATTCCAGCGCAGACCACAGAAGCTTTCAAATAGGATAGAGACCTCTCCCATATATACAATCTCGGCAGGTCTGAGATGGCGGATTTTTGGATTCGGGTTTTTTGTATCCTCGGGGTATAATAAATCTAGAAAAATGTGAGTTTTTTTCCCACAAAAAAAATTGGATTCTATAGTAAAAAAACTCAATTTTTTTTGAGTTTTTAGCAATCGGACTTTAAAAAATAACCCCCTCAATGCTTTTACTACTATATAATTGATTTTTACCTACAAACCTTTAACTATAACGTTAACATTCTTTTTGTCTACACAACCCTCTCCATTCTCTAATGCTGTACAATGCATACCTAATATAAAATCTTCTTCAGTTTCTACCTATACTGCAATGAAACTAAATTTGAATAAATAATTTCTTTCTGGCTACATTTTGCAATACAAACTGGGGGCCAAACTGTCTACTATCTCACAAAGCTGGCACATTTTACATTAAAGTAATTATAATAGAAATAGATATATCAGGTTTTAATTTGAAGCAGGCAAGCTCATTAAAATTGATATGGTAAAACCAGGACAGGGCATAGCATTTCATTTCTGATTAATGATCATTGCCCCAAGAAACATTTTAGACACCACAGAAAAACTAGATCACATAATCACAGTAAATTAATTATCATAGCTCACTTATCAATTAAATTGCACCATACATTATAATTTGCTTCTACTTAAGGACAATGCTTGAGGCATGAAAGAGGCAAACTGTATCATTAAGTACATACTTAAAATTATTTTAAATCATAATATATTTATTTTTAGTGACGTGGGATCTTTAACAAGCAGGGTTTTTTTTTAAAATACATGGCTAAATAAAATAAACAGGTTTTATTTTTCTTGTGAACAATTCTCATCTGTGAACATAAACCTTGTTTCTTAAAATATCATTTCAAAGCAATATTACATCTTCTTAGATGAATGGACTCTTGGTTGAGTAATGAAAATGAATGAATTTTTTTTTTAAAAAGTTTTTATTATGTGCCAATAGGTCATTACTGTTACAGCCTTTAAAAATCAATACATTTGTGTGTAATGTGTAAAACACTGCTTCATCTAAATAAACCTTTTTCATAAAAAATATATTATTAGTAGTATGTGCCATTGGATAATCCAAAATAGAAAATTGCCATTGTGCTAAGGGCCACCCTCTGGGATGATACAATTCATGGTGCACACAAACATCTGTACTAGTGATGGGCGAATTTGCGCCGTTTCACTTCTGCGGAAAATTCGCAAATTTTTTTTTTTGACGCCGTCAAATTTTTTGGCGCAAATTCACCGCTACTTCGTGCCATCACTTATCTGTACCAAAGGCAAACATAAATTTAAGGTCACATGAACCAAAGTTCTGTCTTTTACACTTCTACCTGTTATAGTTCAGGTGGTCTCTGGGATATATATATATATATATATATATATATATATATATATATATATATATATATATATAGATAGATATATAGATAGATAGATATATATATATATATATATATATATATATTGCAGTTTGGAAGATTCTTTAATAGTCTGGCATACCTCCCAACTGTCCTGTTTTGAGTGGGACAGTCCAGATTTTGACAGCCCGACCCGCAGTTCCAGGTTTGTTACTGAAATGTCCTGACTTTGTCTTTGATCTCCTGCACTGAACAGTCAGAAAAAGATACAACGTTTCTAACTTAATTGGCTTTTGGCAGAGAACCCAGAATAGATACTTAGCTACTTCTATAACAATGTAAGATAAGAAGGTCTCTTGGGGAAGCTGATTTTCAGGTTAAATGGCAATTCACATTCATTAGCAAAACTATAATAACAAATAAAAACCACAGAAATGTGTTAAAACTTTCATAACCTGCTACATTTTGTAAAATGGACATGGTAATTGGGGGTTCGGCCATAAAAATGGGCATGGTTAAAAAAAGTTCACCGCACTCAAATCTTTATGTTCCTCTTTCTATTTCCAAAATGTTGGGAGGTATGCCTGCTAGTGTTCCGGATCCCCTCCAGTGAAATTGTTTAGCAAATAAAATACCAGCCTGTTCCACACAGTGTCTATGCCTAATTCCTATGTATCAATCCTTAGGTGGATCTCAGTGCTGCTTTTGCTTGCTAAATCTACCTCACACCTCTAAAATATGTTGTTAATCTGTTGCTTTATTGTACCTCCTTCAAAGAAGGGCTTGATACCCAACATTTGCAAAAGGGATGATTTCTTTACAGGAGTCTGGTTCTTCAGTATGCCCAGCAGTATCCACCTTGTTGAGAAGGTGGAAGCTTATTTCTCGCATATTTCATTAAACATAGAACAGGAAATGGTCATTACTTCATTGGGCCAAAAGGTCATAGGGGTATTTGTGAACTGATAAACTGGTGTCTCCCTACATACACTTAGCACACCTATAATATATTTTTAGAAATGTCATGGCAAATGTAAGTTAAAATGCCAATAGTTACATAGTTACATAGTTAAATTGGGTTGAAAAAAGACAAAGTCCATCAAGTTCAACCCCTCCAAATGAAAACCCAGCATCCATAAATACACCCCTCTCTACTTTTAATTAAATTCAATATACCCATACTAACTATAGAGCTTAGTATCACAATAGCCTTTGATATTATGTCTGTCCAAAAAGTTATCCAAGCCATTCTTAAAGGCATTAACTGAATCAGCCATCACAACATCACCCGGCAGTGCATTCCACAACCTCACTGTCCTGACTGTGAAGAACCCCCTACGTTGCTTCAAATGAAAGTTCTTTTCTTCTAGTCTAAAGGGGAGGCCTCTGGTACGGTGATCCACTTTATGGGTAAAAAGGTCCCCTGTCATTTGTCTATAATGTCCTCTAATGTACTTGTAAAGTGTAATCATGTCCCCTCGCAAGCGCCTTTTTTCCAGAGAAAAAAAACCCAACCTTGACAGTCTACCCTCATAATTTAAGTCTTCCGTCCCTCTAACCAATTTAGTTGCACGTCTTGATACCAATTATATCATAATTTTTAGAGCATGCAATTAATTCCAGGTCTCCCATTTTACCTGACAAACTCCGTGCATTTGCCAGCATACAGCGGAGGTTACTACTTTTACTTTTGAAATTTGCAATTGGTTTATATTAATCGTTATTTCCAGATGGAGCACTAAGTTTCCCAAATAATTTATCTTAATATCCTTAAAATGTGACATCCCATTAATGTATACAAATAAATTAATTATTATGCCCCTAGGGCTAGCTAATGACCATTTCAAACCAAGGTAGACTGAATAAACCTTATTTGGTTTCACTACCTTTGCATACATCTAATTGGTCATAAAATTAACATTCGTTATTAAAAATTAATTATTGTAAACTAGAGGGTCAATGTACATTTCTCTAATAAGTGGTTTTGTCTAGTGTTTTATCCTGTAGCTACACTTGGGGGCACATTAACTAAGGGTCGAATATCGAGGGTTTATTAACCCTCAAGGTAAAATCCTATGAATTTGAATATCGAATTCGTAGGATTTACTGCAAATCCTACGATCGAACGATCAAAGGAAAAATTGAACGATTTGAAGGATTTTAATCGATCGAAGGATTTTCCTTCAATCAAAAAAACCTTAGAAAAGTAATGGGAAAGGTCCTCATAGGCTAACATTGTACCGCGGTAGGTTTAAACTACCGAAGTATGTAGTTGAACAATTTTTAGTTCAAATCGTTCAAATCGAAGTTGTAGTCGAAGGTTGTAGTAGCCTATTCGATGGCCGAAGTACCCAAAAAAAAAACCCATTGAAATTCAAAGTTTTTTTTACTTCGAATCCTTCATTCGAGCTTAGTAAATGTGCCCCTTGATGACAAATTCATTGCCTGGAGGGTTTCCTAAATAACAACTGGTATTTTAGAAAATGCTTAAACTGGCTTAAAGGGATACTGTCATGGGAAAATTTTTTTTTTTCAAAATGAATCAGTTAAAAGTGCTGCTCCAGCAGAATTCTGCACTAAAATCCATTTCTCAAAAGAGCAAACAGATGTTTTTATATTCAATTTTGAAATCTGACATGGGGCTAGACGTTTTGTCATTTTCCCAGCTGCCCCAAGTCATGTGACTTGTGCCTGCACTTTAGGAGAGAAATGCTTTCTGACAGGCTGCTGTTTTTCCTCAATGTAACTGAATGTGTCTAGGTGAGACACGGGTTTTTACTATTGAGTGTTGTTCTTAGATCTGCCAGGCAGCTGTTATCTTGCTTTAGGAAGCTGTTATCTGGTTACCTTCCCATTGTACTTTTGTTTGGCTGCTGGGGGGAAAAAGGGAGGGGGGTGATATCACTCTAACTTGCAGTACAGCAGTAAAGAGTGATCGAAGTTTATCAGAGCACAAGTCACATGACTTGGAGCAGCTGGGAAATTGACAATATGTCTAGCCCCATGTCAGATTTCAAAATTGAATATAAAAAATAAAAAATGTTCCAGAGTGTCAGAGTTAATGGGAAACAAATGGAAATTTTACAAAAATTGCATGGATAATGATGTACCACAACTATCACTTGTGACTTAATTGTCTCTAAGAGAATTCTAATTCTGGAAGGTAATTGCAATACACTACTGAACATTTATGTTATGTACAGGGTACTAAATATTTACAAATTGTATAACACAAGGAACGTTAATGCACATCTGTTTTTTTTTTTTTTTTTTTTTATTCATTTTCGTTCTCTTGTTTTCTTTTCTTTATTTTCTTTATTTAATTTATAATGTATCTTTTCTTTATTTTGTACTCCGTTTTCTTTGATGTACAACAAATCTACAATAAAAAAAGATATTGTTAAAAAAAAAAATAAAAAATGTATTTGCTCTTTTGAGAAATGGATTTTAGTGCAGAATTCTGCTGGAGCAGCACTATTAACTGATTCATTTTGAAAAAAAAAGTTTTTCCCATGACAGTATCCCTTTAAGTGTTGAACTGAATGTAGCCTAGACTGTAACCAGTGTATTCAGGGAGAAATGTAAAACAAATTTGCACTGATTTGTGTCTGCAATATTCCTTATAACAAAAGAAAGATTCATTTCAGAATGGGTTTCATAGTTGAAGCTTTAACTGTAAACAACAGTTACATTTTCCCCAGTGCTATCACAGTTTCAGTGTTTCTGCCATGACCCGTGCTTTACAAAAGCTGCAGGAAGCTCAAAGTTACCAACTAGCAGGTTATGAAGCAACTGCATGGCCCCTAACAATAATTCTATATCTTCATTCAAAAATACATAACCAGGTCACTGCTTGATAAAATAGGCATTATTGTTGTACTTGAATATGGGTTATCTCAGGTCAGCAGAGTATATATGCTTGCAGAGTTTATTGTGTTTTTTCTCTTTTATCACTGCTCCTCTCCATCAGATAGGCACGTTACCACTTGCGCCAGACTTGCCTTCGCCACCTCAGACCAGGCGAACTGCAATAGAGTAGATAGGGATTGTTTCAAAAAAAGTTAAAAAAACGCTGGCGTCTATTCCTTTTATAAGGGTGATAGGCTGAAAAAGATCGTACATTTTTTTTTGGGTACCCTCCTTCCCCCCTACATTTCCTTACATATGGCACCTAAACTATACAGTGGGCACATGTGTAGGGCAATATAACACCTCTATTTTATTTTATGAAGCTTTCCCAGGCTTGTGTAGTGTAATGTATTTGCTGCTACATATACGTCCATTGTACTTTAACTTGGCGCCGTATGCAAATTAGGCATCGTTAGCGTAACTTCGCTTTCCTTGACGAATTAACGCTAGCGCAACTTCGCTACCGTTCGCCTCCCTGAGCGCAACTTCGGATTTTAGTGAATTAGCAGTGCCCTGGCGAAGTGCGGCGAAGTGTACCAAATCTCCCTCTAACGTCAGCCAGTACACCCATTACACATCATGATGCTGCTGCAAAGGAGAGGATGAAAAGATATGCTGATCAGGGTGGCCATCACAGAAAAATAATAACAATGGAGGTTAGTGACTGGGTTCTTGTCAAGAGAGTGAGACCTGGCAGCAAGTTATCCTCACCATATCATCCTGAACACTATCAAGTTACCCAAGTCAAGGGTACTATGGTCACCACTCAGTGTAATGGAGAACAAGTAGAACTAGAAATATATCCCACTTCAAGAAACTTCAAGGCCACACTGGTGGAACTGCGGATATGTCTTCTGGAGTGCCTACAGCAACTCAAGAACCAACTGTACAAGAGGATCCACAGCCTGGTATAGCTCAGCGCTATCCACATAGAACAAATCAAAAAGACTGCCAGATCACCTCAAAGACTTTGTTTTTCAGTAAAGCTCTTGGGGAAAAATCCAAAGACCAGAGATCACTTGAGGTGAAAAAGTTAACCAAGTTTATTATTTATATAATAAACATATACGAGCTATGTGCATCCTGTACTCAAGAGAGACAGAAAACAGAACAAAGGATTGACCAAACATTATATACCCTCTGGTACGAAACTTCATGAGAAAGCTATGTGAAGGGAGTAAGCGGGGTTCAGGGGAGTAATGAGGTATCCAATTATCTGGTATGGGAAAATAAAGGAGTAGCCGTGACTGCGCTCAAGGAGGCGCAAGAATATAAATAAAATACAGGATACTGATAAGAACTGACTCAGCAGATGTTACACATAACCTTGGAGCTGTTCGTTCCACTAAGGGGGGCCAAGAATCTGCGAGCCAAGTGTGGCCTGCATAACTTTTCCTCCATACTCTTGATAGTGACTTTTCAAAAACATTCTGCCTCTGATTCTGTTGTTTCTGTAAGGTGGGGAGGGGTGTGATGTTGTTCCATTCATTCCTGTGTGTTAAATGTTCATTTTAATATGCATTAGCAGCTTAGCACTGGGTGGAGTAATGAGAAAGGACACAGGAAGGGGAAGTGAAGGGGGAGGAGTGAACAGTGTGGAGAGAGCAGCCAGGAATAAAGTTGACTTCTACCCTGCAATCTCGCATTTCTGTGTGCATTCTTCCAGTTCCATAACACCCTGCACCAGGTTATCACAAACTCGGACTAGGGAAAGAGCCTTTAACAGGTACCTGGCCAGCACTCCCCTATTGTTGCACCCTAGGCAGGTGCCTCTTCTGTCTACCCCTAGTTCTGGCCCTGGATGTATTAAAGCATGATCCAACCACCTCCACATTATGAAAATAGGACTGAAGAGCACATGTTGTCTTTTTCTCAATGATGCTTGGAATGAATAATTGAAAAAAAAAATGTATGGTGTCATGCACAGTTTCCCAAAATCCAGAACAGGACAAGGTTCCAGTCATGGCTAGGGATGTAGCGAACCGCCGCCGATGTGTTCGCGAATGCCGTTCGCGAACACCGGCAAAAAATGCGGACAGTTCGCAAACAGTTTGCGAACTTCGAACATCCGAAAATCGTTCGATTCGAACGATCGAAGGATTTTAATCGTTCGATCGAAGGATTTTCGTTCGACTCGAACGATCGAAGCCATTCGATCGAATGATTTCATTCGATCCAATGGCTTCGATCGTTCGATTCGAACGAAAATCCTTCGATTTTAGCGGTCGAAGGAATCGAATGGTCGAATGGTCGAACAATTTTTGTTCGAATCGAACGCGAACTCGTATTGGCAAACGTTGCGCGACGTTCGCGAACATTCAGCGGACGCAAACAGTCGAAGTTCGCGCAAACTAGTTCGCCGGCGAACTGTTCGCTACATCCCTAGTCATGGCTCACACTTCTGCCTATCAAGCTGCCTTTTGTTTCAGGAGGAGCTCTCAGTTATTCGGACGCCATTAGGTCTTAAAGTGAGAGAACCAGGGCACAGGTGCTGGGCAGACAAGGGAACCAGAGCATGCACAGAAGGAACAGGGATGAAGCAGAGCATAGTCAGGGGACAGGCCAAGGGTGAATAACAGAGAGAGAAGAGGTACCAAATATGAATCCAAAAACATAGTCAAGAACAGACAACAAGGTCAGGACAGGCTGCAATCCTTAATATCAGGATCAGGCAGAGGCCAAACACAAGAATCAATGCAAGAATTGCACACAGGAACTTACAAAACAGAACCTACGTTGGGCAATGTGAAAAGTGAACAGGTGCCATTATTTTTTTTTAACTTTGTGCCAAGCAAGATGATGTCACACTGTGCGTCAAATAAAAGGAAACATCCGCCACTTCGCACTGCTGGCCAGAGGAGTGCAGTCTGCCAGACCACGAGTGTTATTACAAATGAAAAGGGTGATATTTGCTAAGTGTTAAAGGAAAAGGAAAGTTATTCTTTAAACCTACTTCCCATATGCTAGCTTGATTTAGCTTTCATGAAACTCTAAAGAATTTTTCAGATGTGTTCCTTCTGTTATCTGCACTTTCATGCTGAAGCATGTTTGAATTAGCTGAATAAGTGAGTACCATGTTAAATCAGCGTTATATAATTTCCCCCAGCTAGTTTTATAAATTGTGCATGCACATCTTTTACCAGCCCACGGGGCTCAACCTAATATATAGTAATATATGAGAATACTAAATCTTAAAGGAACAGTAACATCAAAAATGTTTTGTTTTTTTGTTTTAAATAAATATATATATATTAAAAAAATAAAAATAACAGTGTTGCTCTGCAATTGTAAAATTGATGTGTTTGCTTCAGAAAAACTACTTTAGTTTATATAAATAAGCTGCTGTGTAGCAATTGCGGTAGCCAAAGGAGAAAAGGCTCAGGTTACACAAAAGATTGCAGATAAGCTCTGCAGAAGCGCTGTAGAACATAAGCTTCTGATCTGTTATCCACTATTTAACCTGTACCATATAGCCTTTTTCAATTTCTGCCATTGCTACACAGCAGCTTGTTTATATGAAATATAGTAGTGTTTCTGAAGCAAACAGGTCAGTTTTACTAGTGCAGGGCAACAGAACATGATATTTTCATTAACTTAAAAAACTTTAATTTGTTGGTGTTACTGTTCCTTCAAGTGCACAATACTTAAAGGGATACTGTCATGGGAAAACATGCAAATCAGTTAATAGGGCTGATGCTGCAGACTTCTGCACTGAAATCCATTTTTCAAAAGAGCAAAATTATTTTTTTATATTTAATTTTGAAATCTGACATGGGGCTAGACATATTGTAAGTTTCCCAGGTGCATCTAGTCATGTGACTTGTGCTTTGATAACCTTTAGTCACTCTTTACGGCTGTACTGCAATTTGGAAGGTTATCACTGCCTCCCTCTCAGCCCCCCCAGCAGCCCATCACCAGAACAACTGGAAGATAACCAGATAACAGACCCCCTGGTAGACATAAGAACAGCATGCCATAGTAAAAATCCATGTTCCGCTGTGACTCCTCCAGGAACATTGAGTAGGAGAAACAATAGCCTGTCAAAAGCAGTTCCATCCTAATGTACTGGTCCTTTTTGTAAGCACATGACCGGGCAAAATGACCTGAGATGGCTACCTACACACCAATATTACAACAACTAAAAAATACACTTTTAGGAATTACATTTTACATGTTAGATTGAATTATTTGCAGTGCATTTAGAAATAAAAATTACACCATAAAAATCATGACAGAATCATTTTAACTACCACTGACTGCAGACCTCAGTAATATAGAGAATCCTGGAAGAGACCTTCTACTCACAACATTCTGTTTGCAAACAGGGGAGGAGTTCATAGGAACATCATGCCTTTATGGAGATTCGGTGATGTTTCCAATTGGGGATAAGATAGAGATGGGCAGGAGAGAAACAGTGATGATGGGCAGCCAGGTCAGGTGAGCCATGCACCAACACTACAATAGAAAAAGTCTAGAAAACAATAAGCATGTGCATGGCTCAGGGGATTTTTTCTGTGCATGAGCTCTCCCTGCATTACTTAGGAAAGTGATTTATGGATTTATGTGTCTATTGCCTAGAGAGAGCTGAGAGATCTAATTACGATTTACTACTTTTCTTGTCCTTTAAAAATGTAAATTCTAGAAACACATCATTGTGAGATCACCTTTTAAACATTTTAAATGTTTTACATATTTTAAATGTTTTTATAAAAATTATTTTGAGGTTTGTATTTTGTAATTGAACTTCTGAGCAAGTTACCAAAATTAATTTCAAATAATAACTGTAAATTATAAGACATGTTTCCCACTAATAGACAGATATTTATTATATTCATGTTTGTGTGTGTGTGTGTGCGTTGGGTTCATTTGGAGGGATGAACTTGATGGACTTTGCTTTTTTTTCAACCCAACTAAATATGTAACTATGAAACTTTACATGCAATACAATATCAATAAGCCCTTATATTATGTCGTCATTTGTGTGCCGCAGGGGCCTGGGTGATCCGAAAGCTTGCAATTTTTACTTATTCAGTTAGCCTATAAAAGGTATCATCAAACTTTAAAATTTTCTGCATTTTTTCAATGACTAACATCTTACATTTGTGTTCAAAAGCACACAGTAATGAATTTAGTACTGGATAATAATATTTATTTATATGAGTCTTCTGCTTTTTACTTGATTTTCTATATCATGATACAGAACAAAATATTACCAACAGCTTTCCTTGAGAAAGGTGTGAAATAATATGATTTCAGCTCAGCAGGAGCCCAAATGAAGTGTATTCTTTGTTTCTGAGTAACATCCCAGAAACAAATGCTTCTGAATTCTAATTCTTCCCAAGAAACACATTCATTGTAAAACACTAAACACTGGTGCAAAAAGTTGAAATCATTTAGAAATGTTTGAGAGAACCAGTACAAGTCAATATTAAGAAGACAAAGTAACATTAATTTTTTCTAATGGTTATTAAAGCAAATAAATTACTGTCTTGCATAAAAAGGGCATTAACTCAAGGGATGAAAACATAATTTTGCCTCTTTATAGACACCTAGTAAGGCCTCACTTGGAGTATGCAGTGCAGTATCAGGCTCCAGTCCTCAAAGGAAAACCATACCCCCAAAATGAATACTTAAACAACAGTTTATATCAAATTAAGTGGCATATTAAAGAATCCTACAAACTGGTATATATATTTAAGTAAATATTGCCCCTTTACATCTCTTGTCTTGAACCACCATTTCATGATGGTCTCTGTGGTCAGATCACCTGACCAGAAGTACTACAGCTCTAACTGCAAAAGTTAGATGTGGGGAAGTAAAAGATGAAACTCATACTACTAACAAATTATAATATGAAAATGTTTTTTTTACAAGAAGTATGGTTCTACATACAGTATGAGCTGTTCTATGCAATATATATGTGTGTGACTAAACTAGTAAAATGCATGAAAAAATTTAACTATGAGGGTAGACTATCAATGTTGGGGTTGTTTTCTCTGGAGAAAAAGGTGCTTGAAGGGGGACATGAATACTCGTTATGGATATTAGAGAACATCATAGATAGTTAGCAGGAGATCCTCTTTCCCTATAAATAAACAAAGTTCCAGAGGCACCCCTTTATACATGAGGAACAAAACTCTCAATTAACGCATCGTAGGCGGCTCTTCATGGTGACAGCAGTGCATTCAATAACCTCACTGCCAAGTTATGTTATTGTAATAACTACTCACCCTGGTGGTCTAGTGGGCCAGCAGGGACGCCCGCCGTGCCTTCAGCGGGGATGCCCGCCACGCTGCTCTGCTTCTTCCTAATGCCGGCTTCCTAGGGCGCTCGCGGGGCGTACTTCCTCTTCTAAGGCGCAGTGACACTGGCGTGTGACGTCAGCGCGCAATGTTGCCAAATTGAAACTGTATTTAAAGGGACTTCAGTACTGTGTTCATTGCCAATTATTTGGTTTGTCTTTGTGAGTTCCTGGGTGCTTCTTGCTATTATCTTGTATCTGATTCCTGTTCCTGCCTGACCAATCTGACTTCTGTGATCCTGACCCCTGCCTGGTAACTGACTATTCTGAAATCCGTATTCCGAACCCGTGCTAGTCTGACTCTTCTGATTAATATCCTGGTTTTGACCCTTTTGCATTTCTGACTTTGCCTGAATTCTGCCTGCACCGACCCGGCCTGGTTTGACTACGTTTTCTGTCTGCTCCTTAAACTGTGACCTTCTGCCCAAAAAGACTTTACCTCCTCCCGAGGTAAAAGGTGGCTGTTAAAGGCGGAAGCAAGAGCTGAAACCAGGGAGCCTAGCATTGGTTCTGGATTCTGGGTGCCGATTGTGACAGACTCTGTTAATGCTTTTATGAATGGCTTGGATGAACAAGCAAAATATCCAAGGTTATTGTGTTCTTAAGAGTTACAGTTCAATATAGATATGCGTATAATAGTTTATATATGTGTGTATAGATATATCTGTTTATGTATGTGTATATTTGTGCACTGGAGATCATTTTGAATGGGTGCACTTGATGGACTTTTTGTCCTCCTTTTTATTTACAGGCAGGCTAACTGGTTCCTGGTGAAAAGAGGTTTTATAAACTTATGAACGTATGACATAAGAACTTTTGGGCATAAAGGGTGTTACTATTGTGAGAGCATAGATACTGTATATCTCTTCATCTTTTCTGGACTGGGCAAAAAAGGCTTGCAATTGAAGCAGAATGTAGAATCACAGTTAACATGCTTGCAACAATACCAGCTAAGAGATAATGACCTGGACACTAGACATCCAAAGAAAAGGACGGCACTCCAATACTTAGGAATAAGTATTTATTCCAAACACATACAAGGATCCAACGCCCTACGCGTTTCGGGAATCACTCCCTTAATCATAGGCATGCATCTTGGACCAAACAGACAAGTTATATACACAACGTCAATAGTGACCCCTACTGGGCCCAATACAGTAATACAAGTTAAAAACATATGTGCTTTATTAACCATTAAAACCAGTCAAAACCTCGTTTTCCATATTAAAAGAACTGACAATCCTTCTGAGAATGTGTGAAAATATGTAAAATAAATTGTATTATCTGCTCTGGAGAATAGATAGCTGGTAATAAATACTTGGTAACTTATCATCCGCAAGGAAAGGGTAAACCTTTACGGTAAAAAAGGAAAAAGAGTTTCAGTGTATATGTGTCTGTGGCACAATACATATGGGTGTAGAGAAACATTGTAATCAAAAAGTAGTAAAAAAATATATATATAGTAAATGGGAAAAGCATAAAGAGATAAAACATAAGTTAAAGGTAGGAGGAGTGGAGAGGGATATATTTAGAGCTAGAACCCAGTCCAGTTAGTGGCCCCAGCACCCTAATATAAATATAACAAATCATGTCTGGTATTCAGACCATTCGGTAATCTAGTCTCCATTTTTAGGATCCAAAACGCCTCTCTCAAGTTTAGTAGATGCTCAGCATCTCCACCCCTAAGGGGTAGTTTCACCTGTTCAATGACTTTCACCGACAGATCACGGATTCCTTTTTTCGAGCATATAGCAAAGTGTTTCCCCACGGGAGTCCCCTCATCCTTATTCTCAATCGATCTAATGTGTTCTCGTATCCTTTCTTTCAAACAACGGGTAGTGCGGCCCACATATTGCTTATTGCAACTCAAGCATTCCAATAGATAAACTACGTTCTTGGTGTTGCAATTAAAAAAGCCATTACTCTGGAACACACTACCCGTTGCACTAGATCTGAAAGTTGTCCCCGTGGAAATAACTTTACAGGTTTTACAGATGTTGGCCCCGCATTTATAGCTGCCCTTAGTGGACAGCCAATTACCTATCTATTCTCCAGAGCAGATAATACAATTTATTTTACATTTTCACACATTCTCAGAAGGATTGTCAGTTCTTTTAATATGGAATACGAGGTTTTGACCTTTAGTAGACTGGTTTTAATGGTTAATAAAGCACATATGTTTTTAACTTGTATTACTGTATTGGGCCCAGTAGGGGTCACTATTGACGTTGTGTATATAACTTGTCTGTTTGGTCCAAGATGCATGCCTATGATTAAGGGAGTGATTCCCGAAACGCGTAGGGCGTTGGATCCTTGTATGTGTTTGGAATAAATACTTATTCCTAAGTATTGGAGTGCCGTCCTACTCCTTTTCTTTGGATGTCTAGTGAATTCTAGCAGTGGGGACGCTGCGGACTGAGCACCCGTTTGGAGCAGCAAACAGGAAGGGTTAAACTTGGAGCGGTTCTTCTTTCGTGAAATTAAATCACCATTTGGTCCCAGCACCAGCTCGTTTACCTTCCATGAGAGGAGGACTGATACAGCATACGTGAATTCTACAGAGGGGTGATTTGTTAAAAGACTTATTAAGTGAGCCAGCCACTAACTATATTGGCGCTCCGTCAATTACCTCTACAGGTGCGGCGTTTCCAACTTTTGGAGCTTAGGGGCAGCAGACCGGGCTAAAGAGGCGCTTGGAGTAGACCGTGCAGACAGCGCGATAATTGGCGCCCCCACTAAGTGAGTAAAGCTGTTCTCTGCTTTGGAGCCGTGCTCCGCTAATTATCTTCACAGATGCAGAGCGTCTAGGCTCGGGGCTAATCTGCAGGTGACCGGTCTAAGGAAGCGCTGGCTGCAGTCTGATCAGGCAGCGCGAATACCGGAGCCACGAGGATTCGGCGTCTGAACACAGAAACGCTGAGGCTCTCACCGCGCCGGCTAGGAGCCGAACTGCTGCACCTTCTAATACGGCTGACTTTAAAAGACCTAAGCGACTTCCATCGGACTGTCCGCAAGATAAATGCGGTAGAGGGGTGAGTCATAAACCTATTGATTTACCTTCTACGATATATGTCGCACTGTCTTTCCTCTGATTGCTGCTTGTTACTTTTAAACATTGGTTTTTTACATCAGTTACCGTCTCCAGGCTGCAGTTTTACATTTAGCCTGATTAGTTACACTATTGGCTTTATAATATGGCAGCTGGAGGCGCCACAAACCCGTTGGAGACAATAGGGATGTGTGCTCTGGAGAAGCTGGAAGATCGAGTGAGCAGATTCAATAAATATGAATCGATGCTGGGCGACATGGTTCTAGAGGAGGATGTGTCTGATGTTGCCCCAACACTATTTAAAAACCTTGAAAAACAAATGTCACATGAGTTGTTGGTGTGTTGGGACATTCTGACTTTGGAGAAGTACATCTCTTCGAAGTGGATACCCAGGGGGCTCAGGATAAAGAAATTTCCCACTTTTGCGAAAGATGATGTGGACTTTGCCAATAAATGGAACAATGTACTAACAAAATGTTCCACTGAGTTAATGGGTCTAATAATTGAGTATAAAAAGTATGATCTTCTCAACACAAGGGAGGAAATTAAAGAGTCCCAACTTCTTTTGATGTCACTGGATAAAACACCGGAACTGGAAAGATTGGATTCTCAGTTGAAGTTATATTTACAAAAGCTTGAGGCGTCTGTAAGCGCCCGAAAAAGGCGAAAACTAAAACGGGACAAGAGAGACTATGAGAATAATATGGTGTATTTGTGGCACAGACCTAAATCAATTCTCACACCCAGACATAAGAATAAATCTGGGGGCTATAGTCAGAATAAGTCTGTCTCTTTTTCAAGCATATCCAGCGACTCAGGGGGTGAAACCTCCTTCTGTACGGAGGATATGGAGATGACATCATTACGTACCACAAGGAGGGCCCCTACAGAAGCAGATTTGGAGGATCTAGACGGTGTAGATAACTCTAAGAAGCCAAAAAACTACCAGGGGCAAGATCCGTTCCCAAAACGAAAGAAAATGGAAAAGAAGGGATGGGCGAAACGATACAATCAAACAGAAGGAAGACAAGGAGAGGGGGCAGGCAGCGGTCCCACGGAAAGAAGATATGGTCTACGCCTGAATTCGAAGAAGAGGGACAGGAACCTTTGAATGTAGTCAATATTTCTTCAGTGACATTGACCAAAGCCCAGCAATGTGTTTTAAGCAATGGTTTGTCTTTTGCCCCCACACATCACTTTAACCTTTTTAACACACTTCTAGATGTTAACAGGTTTGTACGGAAGTTAACACTTCGTAGACACTTTGGCACATGTGGGCTAGGTACGGACAGGGCGGATTATGTTTCCAACCATGGGATATCCCCTAAAAAATGTGGGTCAGGAACCGACGATATGTTCGCTTCCTTCCGCGAATATTGCTGTCTTACAGATCTGGACTCGCTGCAGCGCGAGAGCCTGGATGACTTTCAGGCTACGAGCGAGCAGCTTGACCGGGTAAAACTGTCAAAGGATAAAAAGATACCCTCGAGGTTTTACCCTTTGCAGTCCAGGTGTACCTCGATGGATACTTTCCAGGAACTCGTTGAAAAGGATCTTACTAAGTTGAATGCCAGCATTTCTGGCAGAGTCCCTGGAAACGTGTCCAAGGAGGAACGGCAGGCCATTAATACCCTTAGGGGGAATACAGATATTACGATTAGACAGGCGGACAAAGGTGGTTGTGTGGTGGTAATGGACACCACCGACTACCTACATGAGGCCAGAAGACAACTTGATGATCATGAAACGTACCTTAAACTATCTTCCAACCCACAATCAGAATACAGTAAAGATATTGAGAGGTTGGTTGCTCATGGGGTGTCTTTGGGCGTGGTGGATTCTCGGGACACTGACTATTTAGTCAGACACCAGCCGGTGGTCCCGATCTTCCACCACCTCCCAAAGATCCACAAATCCCGTATTTCCCCTGAAGGGAGACCCATTGTTGCGAGTATAGGGTCAATTAATGAGGGCCTCTCCGACTGGGTTGACACAGGTCTCAAACCCCTTGTCCCTAGATTGGATTCCTATATTAGGGATTCAGGACACCTGTTGGATAGACTGTCTAGGGTTGTATGGCTGGACACATATAGATGGATATCTATGGATGTTAAATCACTGTATACAACAATATCTCACGATCTGGGTATACACGCTATTTCAGAAATCTTAAAGGAAACACAATTTTTTACTCGGGACCTCACATATTACACCCTCTTGGTTCTGGAGTTTCTTCTCACGCACAACTTTTTTCTTTTCGATGGGGATTTCTACCTCCAGAGACGGGGGACCGCAATGGGGGCCTCATTCGCCCCCACCTATGCCAACCTATACATGGGTTGGTGGGAGCGGTCCAACGTCTATGGATGTGAAAATCCCTATCGTGAGCACATAATTTGGTATGGTCGCTACATTGACGACCTCCTGTTCATCTGGAATGGACCGGAGGAGCTGATCAATGACTTTCACGTTCACCTGAACACTAATTCACATAATCTCCAATTTTCACTTGATCACAACAGATCAGAGATCAATTTTTTGGATCTCACACTGGAAGGTGATGCTTCCACATGAAAAATTGAATCGAATATTTTTAGGAAACCCACTGCGGGGAACACGATTCTAAGGGCTAATAGCTGTCACCCGAAACACACTATACGGGGTATACCTTATAGTCAGTTTGTCAGATATAGGAGGAATTGTAGCAGGGACACCACCTTTAACGAACAGTCTAAGCTTTTGGGACATAGATTACTGAGGCGCGGATATACCAAGGAGATGATAAAAGCATCATGTGATAAAGCAAGCAAAATTGGCATGAATGAAGGTTCACATACCGTGGCTAGTTCAAATCGGGCACCGAATGCTAAAGGGAACGATAAGGATATATTCTTTATTACAGAGTACAGTGAGGAGTTTGGGAAAATCTGTAATGTTGTTAGAAGGTATCTCCCAGTACTGTTTAATGATGAAAAATTGTCAGGTGCCCTATCTGCCACTAATGTCAAATGCGTTTCGAGGAAAGCACCCACTTTAGGAAGAATGCTGGCGCCGAGTCTAGTGGCTACAGGTCGTAAAAGCCACAGAGGTAATTGGCTGTCCACTAAGGGCAGCTATAAATGCGGGGCCAACATCTGTAAAACCTGTAAAGTTATTTCCACGGGGACAACTTTCAGATCTAGTGCAACGGGTAGTGTGTTCCAGAGTAATGGCTTTTTTAATTGCAACACCAAGAACGTAGTTTATCTATTGGAATGCTTGAGTTGCAATAAGCAATATGTGGGCCGCACTACCCGTTGTTTGAAAGAAAGGATACGAGAACACATTAGATCGATTGAGAATAAGGATGAGGGGACTCCCGTGGGGAAACACTTTGCTATATGCTCGAAAAAAGGAATCCGTGATCTGTCGGTGAAAGTCATTGAACAGGTGAAACTACCCCTTAGGGGTGGAGATGCTGAGCATCTACTAAACTTGAGAGAGGCGTTTTGGATCCTAAAAATGGAGACTAGATTACCGAATGGTCTGAATACCAGACATGATTTGTTATATTTATATTAGGGTGCTGGGGCCACTAACTGGACTGGGTTCTAGCTCTAAATATATCCCTCTCCACTCCTCCTACCTTTAACTTATGTTTTATCTCTTTATGCTTTTCCCATTTACTATATATATATTTTTTTACTACTTTTTGATTACAATGTTTCTCTACACCCATATGTATTGTGCCACAGACACATATACACTGAAACTCTTTTTCCTTTTTTACCGTAAAGGTTTACCCTTTCCTTGCGGATGATAAGTTACCAAGTATTTATTACCAGCTATCTATTCTCCAGAGCAGATAATACAATTTATTTTACATATTTTCACACATTCTCAGAAGGATTGTCAGTTCTTTTAATATGGAAAACGAGGTTTTGACCTTTAGTAGACTGGTTTTAATGGTTAATAAAGCACATATGTTTTTAACTTGTATTACTGTATTGGGCCCAGTAGGGGTCACTATTGACGTTGTGTATATAACTTGTCTGTTTGGTCCAAGATGCATGCCTATGATTAAGGGAGTGATTCCCGAAACGCGTAGGGCGTTGGATCCTTGTATGTGTTTGGAATAAATACTTATTCCTAAGTATTGGAGTGCCGTCCTTTTCTTTGGATGTCTAGTGAATTCTAGCAGTGGGGACGCTGCGGACTGAGCACCCGTTTGGAGCAGCAAACAGGAAGGGGTAAACTTGGAGCGGTTCTTCTTTCGTGAAATTTAATGACCTGGACACTTGTTTTTTTTTTTTTTTTTTTTTAAATGGAGCATATAGGTGCTTTGGTGAACAGTGACATAGAAAAAGCATGAAAGGGAGATATTCATAGGAAATTAGTTTTTATTCAGAACACTACATAATCACAATAAGCAGCCAAGAGAAATTAGGGATAATGAATGTTACAGGAGGGAGCAGGAGTTTTTTGGGCTTTTTTTATAGGACTGATGATGCTTCAAGGCTAGTCACAGGAAGATCAGTGTATTAACACCAAATAATGATACAAGCTACCACCTTGTGATTAGTCTAAACCATTAGTCTAATTACAGAATGTAGCAACTGCTTGTTTTTTTTAGGAAAAAGGACAGAAATCTATCAAGTACAGTTTACTTCAATTAATTCTATAGTAAACGTAATTTGCTTCACTGCTTGTAGTGTACCTCATGAATTGAATTCCACTCTTCCCTATACTGTTACCTTGACAGCAGATGCAATATTAACCGAGACAAAGAGATGTGCAGATGACTTGCCCAGTGACATGTTTTTTTTTTTTTTTTAACATCAAACTTAGTTGCAGAGACATAGCGACACATAGAAAGGAGGCTTGGTGATTACAGACTATAAATAGAAGATAGGCAGATAGACATAATATATATAGAGATATGATCAAGCTGAAAATATTTTATATGGCTCTGCAGGTACCCTGGAAGGCCTATGTGCACAGGTGTTCAGATTAGCATTATCACAGATATGGTATTCTTTCTATGGTATATATTCTATGATATTATTTCTACTTTCAGACAAACTATTGTTTCTGCTATTCAATGTAACTGGAGGAGTCACAGTGGGACATTTTACTATTGAATGCTATTCTCATATTTACATGTTTTTTCATGACAGAATCTGACAAGAGCTCCATGTTTCTGTGCTGTCACCCCTGCTATGCTGATAGCACATGCTGACAGAGAAACCAACCTGTACTCTAGCCGGTGGAGAAAAGACAAAACAGTCCACACTGCCTCTAATTGATTTTAATGAAGGTGGCAGATGGGGCACTTTGTCCCCACAGGTAACAAGGTATCAATTGCTTCCTATGTGAATTGATGTGGGTTAAACTTATTTCCATTAAGGTAAATATTATTGCTACTACAGTTGCTTGAATGCTGAACATGTACTTTCCTCTAATTTCTATTGAATTTCAGGTCTTGCAAGTTGTAGGTGGAATAATTTGTAATCTGAATATAGCAGATTTTAAACTTTATTAAGTCTTGAATAGTCACATTTAAAAACTCAAACTCAACCCCTTGAATACTAATACTGTATATCACTCCTTATATGTTTGCCCATTGTGAGAAGCTGGCTGCTTGTACATGCAATTTTTGGGGGAATTCGCAAATGATAAGCCGAGGATCAGGGGCATAAGGACAGGGACACAAGTTTCTTAAGAGAAACACACCCGTTTATTTTCCATCTTTTAAACGACACACTTAATCATACGCAGGGGTGAGCTTTGCAGCATACAAACAGAAATCATACAATAAAGTTGGGGTGCACCGAATCCACTATTTTGGATTCGGTCGAACCTCGGAGTCCTTCGTGAAAGATTCGGCCAAATACCGGACCAAATCCAAATCCTAATTTACATATGCAAATTAGGGGTGAGAAGGGAAAAACATCGTAGACGTCCTTGTTTTGTGACATAAAGTCACGTGATTTCCCTCCCTACCTTAATTTGAATAAGCAAATTAGGATTCAGTTTGGCCATAAAGAAGGATTCGGCCGAATCCGAATCCTGCTGAAAAAGGTCGAATCCTGGCCGAATCCCGAACTGAATCCTGGATTCGGTGCATCCCTATAATAAAGCCCTGCCCACTAGGCATTACCTTTACACAGTTAAAATCCCTACCTAGGTTACGCCCCTTGTGGACAACCAGCAAAAAAAAACACAGGTTTGTGCTCACCCCTGTACGCATAGGACTTTCCCTGATAGTTTAGCCTCCTGGCTGTACTCACAGTCTTTCCCAGACTCTCAATCCAGAACCTCAACTAGCTCACGATTCTGGTCAACTCTTTGTGCAGATGCAGGCAGCACCCCCAGCTACTCTGAAAGATCCGAACACATCCAGGTCTTCTATCTGCTGTGCCCTGCTGAGAGACAATGGGGCAGATTCCCTAAAGGGCGAAGTGACTAACATGACGTCATTCAAGTGCTTCACAAATTTCCTAACAGGTGCAGGCGTAACTTCGCTAGTGAAATAGACGGACGCTAGCGATCATTCGCACTCTATCACCAGGAGTTGCCTTCGCCAGCTCAGACCAGGCAAAGTGCAATGGAGTGCATATGACTTCTTCAATTTTTAGTGCAAAATTTTTATAAGTCCCAAAAAACGCTGCTGCCTTTTCCTTTTTCAGAGTGATAGCCTGCAAAGGTCTGTAAACATTTTTTTGGGTAATCGGGTTCCCCCCTCCATTTTCTAACATATGGAACATAAACTATACAGTGGGCTCATGTGTAGAGAAATATAACAACTCTATTTTATTTATTAAAGGGATACTGACATCGGAAAACATGTTTTTTTCAAAACGCATGAGTTAATAGTGCTACTCCAGCAGAATTCTGCACTGAAATCCATTTCTCAAAAGAACAAACAGATTTTTTTTATATTCAATTTTGAAATCTGACATGGGGCTAGACATATTTTGTTAATTTCCCAGCTGCCCCTGGTCATGTGATTTGTGCCTGCACTTTAGGAGGGAAATGCTTTCTGGCAGGCTGCTGTTTTTCCTTTTCAATGTAACTGAATGTGTCTCAGTGGGACATGGGTTTTTACTATTGAGTGCTGTTCTTAGATCTACCAGGCAGCTGTTATCTTGTGTTAGAGAGCTGTTATCTGGTTATCTTCCCATTGTTCTGTTGTTAGGCTGCTGGGGGGGAAAAGGGAGGGGTGATATCACTCCAACTTGTAGTACAGCAGTAAAGAGTGATTGAAGTTTATCAGAGCACAAGTCACATGACTTGGGGCAGCTGGGAAATTGACAAAATGTCTAGCCCGATGTCAGATTTCAAAATGGAATATAAAAAAAACAGTTTGCTCTTTTGAGAAATGGATTTCAGTGCAGAATTCTGCTGGAGCAGCACTATTAACTGACTCATTTTGAAAAATTTTTTTTTACCATGACAGTATCCCTTTAAGGTTCCCTGGACTTGTGTAGTGTAATGTATTTTCTGCAACATATACATCCATGTAACATTATCATTTCCCACCGTATGCAAATAAGGCAATGCTAGTGCATCTTAGCTTTGATTGGTGATGTAACGCTAGCAAAAATTCGCCAGCATTCGACTCCCTGGACGAAACTTCTCACTTTAATTTATGCCTAGCAAAGTGTTGCGATGGCTGTGAAGCCATCGCTGGCGAATTTATGCCGGTTAGGGAATTTGCCTCTCCTAACTTTAAATACCCTTTCCACAGGAGAGCCTTCAGGTAAGCTCCGATATTCTAACTGGATCTGGGGACTGGAGTGTCTGGCTACTACAAACTTTAAACAGGGAAGCCATTCTTTGTTTATTAACCCCTTTCCTGGAGCTCACCACCATCACAGGATGAAATTAAAGGCTACAGTTGCCTTTTTGACCTCTTGGTCATCCTACCGCAACATGTACAGTAACCCATTGCAACCAATCAGCAGGTAACATTCACTGTCTCCCCACCTGTTTAAAGGAAAATATCTTATTGGTTTATATGGTTTACTGCACCTAGGCAAACTTAGTGGCTTATTTTACATACAGGTGCTAGATGTATATAATGTAGCTAGTGTGAATTATTAATGGCAAATATAAAGAATTTAAATCTTTTATTTTATTTTAATGTAGCGCTATAGTAAACTGCTTTATGTGAAGACAGTTTTAGCTTCTTTCCTTTGTGGGCTGGGACCACAGATGAGCTCTCTTTCTCAGGGGTAAGCCCTCACAGCGGGGTGGAGGCAGGGTGTAGTGTAACTGTAACTGTGTGCAATGCACAAGAGATTGGGCGCCAGTAGTTTTATTTGCTTAAACAATAAACAGAGTTTATTAACCAAAACCAGAGTTCACCATGGAGCATGAAACATAGAGTAAAACAGAGATCAATCAAGGTAACACAATATACTCACTGTATGAATATAGAACAACTCTCTGAGGAGTAAGGAGTACATGTAGAGAACAATGCAGCTTGTTGGAAGGTATTTCCCAAATCTTCAGGATTACCTTAAGTGGAACTCAGAAACTCTTACTTCCCTGAGTTTAACACTTAGGCCCTACTATCGGGTCAGTAATACCCGGGATCTTAATCCCTCTAATCTCCTCGGCGGAGCTTTGAGCTGCTCAACTAAATACCCTATCTATCACTCCTAGAGTGATCTATTAAAGGGTATAACTATCACTTCCCTAAACTCAGGATGAGTTCCACCACCCCTAAACTCTGTGGCCTAACAGAGGAAAGGTTCAGCAGCAATAGCCTCTACCTCATGGCTTTCAAGCCCTTTTATATTATACCACAGTGCCTCTAGCATCCACTGTGTGAACTGCAGGGATGACATAAGCACAAGGTCCCCATAAGGACCCACTGAGGTGTCCATATTACTAGGGATGTGCCTGTCTGTAATGGGTAAGGGTGTCTAAGATTTTCACATCCCTACACTAATATTTATTTACTCCTAATGCATTTGCATTTAGCAGGCACATGATTTATTACTATATAGTAATGGTTGTTGTTTTTTTTTTGAGAACACTTCTGCCAAGATAAGCTCCTCTCTGATATGTATCATATGTACTGTATAAATTAATGTTTGAAGAGAACAGATGTTGTTATGTTGAATTCAGATCATTTTAACTTCATTAAGTTGCTCACTACAATGTATTTATCATCTTAAAATATTGCTAAGTCTGTGTTTTAGTCCTTATGATAATAGTGTTTAACGGCCGTTTTCGAGCGAAGTAATAATCGTTCAATTGAACGATTTAAACCTTTGAATCGAATGGTTTGAAGGATCGTACAAAAAAAAAACTTTGCCTTCTAAAAACT
Organism: Xenopus petersii; assembly: GCA_038501925.1. NCBI lineage: Eukaryota > Metazoa > Chordata > Amphibia > Anura > Pipidae > Xenopus > Xenopus petersii. Next base: position 43,241,065 of record CM076681.1, on the reverse strand, counting down.
TAGCCAAAGACTCAGAGAGGTTCTATGAGGTCCTCCATAGGCTAAACAGCAATTTAGCAGGTTTAAGGTGGCGAAATGTCAAAGTCGAAGTTTTTTAAAGAGACAGTACTTCGATTTTCGAATGGTAGAATTTGTGAAGTTTTTTCAATTCAAATCGAATTTTGGCCTATTCGATGGTCGAAGTACCCAAAAATTACTTCGAATTTCGAAGTTTTTGAATTTGAAAATTCACTTTGACCCGACCACTTCGTAAATCAAAGTGGTCATTATTGTCATTACCAAGATGCCTTACTAAGCTAGTTAATTAAATGTTGATTGTTCCGGAGAAAAATACTGAAATAAAACTATCAGTTTAAAAAATAAAAATGAATAGGCTGATCACAAGCTGTACATGTTTTTTGTTGTTGTGCAGCAGACTAATATATTGGATAGAGGTTGCTTGCAGTGAAAATGGATAAAACTGCAGAGGAGCTGAACCAATTCAGACCTACCATGTACTATATGTCTGGCAATAACAAATAAAGTTCGGCAAAGCCACTGTTCTGAATGAATAAAAGCTTGCACACAGATTAATCCTACAGAGGGGAAATAGATATAAGGTAGTGATTTTAAAATGGGACTGAATATATGCTTTTACTAGATAATAAAATAATCTTAATAGAAGAAAAAATAATACTAAAGCAAGTAGATAATACACACTTATAGGATTTCTTTTAAAGCAAGGACATCTAAAAAGTGACACTCAACCCCCCTGCTGATCTAAAGTGTATTAGAATAAAAAAGCATTTACTCAGTGCTTAAAAAAAACAGGAAGGCATTGACAAATTAATGGAAACACTCTACTGCAGCATGAAATTAACCTGCTTGATAAATGTGGGTCTTATAACACAAAAAAAGCTCATAACACAAAAAAAAAGTTTGCTTTCATTTTATTTGCAAATGGGAATATGGCTGACCTGCCATAATTTGGGCATATTGTTGACTCTTCTAGCAGGTTGGTGAGTAGGGATGTCGCGGACTGTTCGCCCGCGAACTAGTTTGCGCGAACATCGACTGTTCGCGTTCGCCGAATGTTCGCGAACGTCGCGCGACGTTCACCAATTTGGGTTCGCCTTAGCTGGCACTTTTTTTTGCCATTTCTCCCCCAGACCAGCAGATACATGGCAGCCAATCAGGAAGCTCTCCCTCCTGGACCACCCCCACACCCCCTGGACCACTCCCCTTCCATATATAAACTGAAGCCCTGCAGCGTTTTTTCATTCTGCCTGTGTGTGCTTGGAAGAGCTAGTGTAGGGAGAGAGCTGTTTAGTGATTTGAGGGACAGTTGATAGTAACTTTGCTGGCTAGTAATCTACTTGATACTGCTCTGTATTGTAGGGACAGAACTCTGCAGGGATTTGAGGGACAGTGAGTTTAGGTTAGTTAGCTTTGCTGACTAGTAGTAATCTACCTTCTACTACAGTGCTCTGTATGTAGCTGCTGTGGGCACTGCTTCTGATCTCATCTGCTGAGTGCTGACTGCTGTAATAACCCAATAGTCCTTGTAAGGACTGCTTTTATTTTCTTTTTTGTTTTTTTACTTTGCTACTATAAGAGCCCAGTGCTATTAGGCTAGCTGTGTTGGGGAGTGGGACTGGTGTGCTGCTCCTAGTAGTTCAGCACCAACCAGAGTAATTTTTTTTTAAATATATATATATATTTTTTTATTTTACTTATACTGTTCTTTAACGTGTCCAGTGCTGTTTGCTGTTCTTCATAGTAGTGCACCAATAGTAGTGCACTTGCAGGCATTGTTGTTTGCCCAGTGTGTTCTTCAAACAACTGCCACCTAGCTGTGTGAGCTTTTTCACATTCTGTCTAAATATCAATAATAATACCGTCTCCAGAACCACCACCTGAGTGACGTTTTTCAAGCAGCAATAATATATTCCGTATCCACTGCTGTAGTGTATAGGTTGACCTTGCAGGCATTGTTGTTTGCCCAGTGTGTTCTTCAAACAACTGCCACCTAGCTGTGTGAGCTTTTTCACATTCTGTCTAAATATCAATAATAATACCGTCTCCAGAAACACCACCTGAGTGACGTTTTTCAAGCAGCAATAATATATTCCGTATCCACTACTGTATACGTTGCCCTTGCAGGCATTGTTTGCCCAGTCTTTAACCAAGTGCCACCTAGCTGTGTGAGCTTTTTCACATTCCGTGTCCAGAAACATCACCTGAGTGACGTAGTGTGATTTCTGCCCTTTATAGCACAAAACGCAGCGCTGTGTCAACAATGTATTTTTCAGATACATTTTTGCCCTTGATCCCCCTCTGGCATGCCACTGTCCAGGTCGTTGCACCCTTTAAACAACTTTAAAATAATTTTTCTGGCCAGAAATGTCTTTTCTAGCTTTTAAAATTCACCTTCCCATTGAAGTCTATGGGGTTCGCGACGTTCACGAACCGACGTTCGCGAACCGTTCTCACATTTTTTCCGATGTTCGCTACATCCCTATTGGTGAGTGAGAGCAAACTGCTTGTTTAGGCCATGTAAACCAAAATATGAGTTTTCTTCTTGTCTGTCATCACCAAAGTTCATTTCAATTCTTCAATTCATCGGTTGTATTTTCACAAATCTCATGTACTAAAAATTGTAAGTGCTTTTGTCAAAGGCATGTGCTGAATTTTCTCAGTAGAGAAATAAACCTGGTTAAGGTGAGACAGGCTAACAGGAGCCAAAAAGGCCTTCTCTTGCAAGACATGAAAAATAAAGCTTTTGAGAACAGAAGGTATTTACTCATGACATACACATAGCACTGCCTTAATACCATAAATGAGTTTTTAACTGTCACATGAGGCACTATGGGCAGAGAGATGTTAAATCTAAAAATAAGATGGAACAAGATTGAAACAGGCAAGTAAACACCTTCTGTTTTCAGAAGGCTTTATTTTGCATGTCTTGCAAGAGATTGGCCTTTTGGCTCCTTTTAGCCTGTCTCACCCTAATTAGAGATGGCGCGAACTGTTCGCCGGCGAACTTGTTCGCGCGAACATCGGGTGTTCGCGCTCGCCGGAAGTTCGCGAACGTCGCGCGGCGTTCGCCATTTTGGGTTCGCCATTGTTGGCGCTTTTTTTTGCCCTCTCACCCCAGACCAGCAGGTACATGGCAGCCAATCAGGAAGCTCTCCCCTGGACCACTCCCCTTCCCTATAAAAACCGAAGCCCTGCAGCGTTTTTTTCACTCTGCCTGTGTGTGCTGAAGAGATAGTGTAGGGAGAGAGCTGCTGCCTGTTAGTGATTTCAGGGACAGTTGAAAGTTTGCTGGCTAGTAATCGTTTTGATACTGCTCTGTTATTGGAGGGACAGAAGTCTGCAGGGGTTTGAGGGACATTTAAGCTTAGGTAGCTTTGCTGGCTAGTAATCTACCTTCTACTGCAGTGCTCTGTACAGTATGTAGCTGCAGTGGGCAGCTGTCCTGCTTCTGATCTCATCTGCTGACTGCTGCAATAACAGTAGTCCTTGTAAGGACTGCTTTTATTTATTTTTTTGTTGTTTTACTACTACTACTACTACTACTATAAGAGCCCAGTGCTATTAGTCTAGCAGTGTTGGGGAGTGGGACTGGTGTGCTAATCTGCTGCTCCTAATAGTTCAGCAGCACCAACTTTAATTTTTTTTTTTTTTAATATTCATTTTTTTTTTATTTTACTTTTTTTTATTTTACTACCGCTGTAGTAGTGTATAAGTTGACCTTTTAGGCATTATTTGCCCTGTAGGCATTTTTTGCCCAGTGTGTTATTCAACCAACTGCCATCTAGCTGTGTGACCTTGTTCACATTCTGTCTAAATATCCATAATATTACCGTCTCCAGAAAAAACACCGGAGTGACTTTTTTCAAGCAGCCATAATATATTTTACGTAATCCGTATCCATCGCTGTAGTAGTGTATAAGTTGACCTTTTAGGCATTATTTGCCCTGTAGGCATTTTTTGCCCAGTGTGTTATTCAACCAACTGCCATCTAGCTGTGTGACCTTGTTCACATTCTGTCTAAATATCCATAATATTACCGTCTCCAGAAAAAACACCGGAGTGACTTTTTTCAAGCAGCCATAATATATTTTACGTAATCCGTATCCATCGCTGTAGTAGTGTATAAGTTGACCTTTTAGGCATTATTTGCCCTGTAGGCATTTTTTGCCCAGTGTGTTATTTAGGGATGTAGCGAACGTCGGAAAAAAAGTTCGCGAACATATTCGCGAACTTGCGCAAAAATGCGAGCGGTTCGCGAACGGTTCGCGAACCCCATAGACTTCAATGGGAAGGCGAACTTTAACATCTAAAAAAGACATTTCTGGCCAGAAAAATGATTTTAAAGTTGTTTAAAGGGTGCAACGACCTGGACAGTGGCATGCCAGAGGGGGATCAAGGGCAAAAATGTATCTGAAAAATCTGCCTGTGTGTGCTTGGAAGAGATAGTGTAGGGGGAGAGCTGTTAGTGATTTCAGGGACAGATGATAGTAAGTTTGCTGGCTAGTAATCTGCTTGATACTGCTCTGTATTGGAGGGACAGAAGTCTGCAGGGATTTGAGGGACATTTTAGCTTAGGTAGCTTTGCTGGCTAGTAATCTACTGTTCTCTTTAAACAACTGCCATACATTGACCTTGTAGGCATTGTTTGCCCAGTTTTTTTGGACGCAGCCACTGAAGCACAGTTGCCAGAAAAAATATGCCATATAAATGCTGAAAATAGTCATTTTTCGCCATACGTTGACCTTGTAGACATTGTTTGCCCAGTTTTTTTGGACGCAGCCACTGAAGCACAGTTGCCAGAAAAAATATGCCATATAAATGCTGAAAATAGTAATTTTTCGCCATACGTTGACCTTGTAGACATTGTTTGCCCAGTTTTTTTGGACGCAGCCACTGAAGCACAGAGGCCAGAAAAAATGAAACCAGTAGGGTTTGCACCCTAGTTTGTAACGGTGGCGGAGGGAGGAGGACGCTAAAGGACAGCTGTGTGTGGAGTCATGAGGCTTGAAGAGAAGGACAGCTGCATAGAAGTCAGAACAAGTCTTCCGGCGTGCAGTAACCCTCCGAGATCCACCCCTCATTCATTTTAATAAAGGTCAGGTAATCGACACTTTTGTGACCTAGGCGAGTTCTCTTCTCAGTTACAATCCCTCCTGCTGCACTGAAGGTCCTTTCTGAGAGCACACTTGAGGCTGGGCAAGACAAGAGGTTCATGGCAAATTGTGACAGCTCTGGCCACAGATCAAGCCTGCGCACCCAGTAGTCCAGGGGTTCATCGCTCCTCAGAGTGTCGATATCTGCAGTTAATGCCAGGTAGTCCGCTACCTGCCGGTCGAGGCGTTCTTTGAGGGTGGATCCAGAAGGGTTGTGGCGCTGCCTTGGACAGAAAAACATTTGCATGTCTGATGTTACAGACCGGCCAAAGGGCTTTGTCCTTGCAGGTGTGCTCGTGGCAGGATTACTGGCACCTCTGCCCCTGGAATGTTGATGAGTTCCTGAAGTGACATCACCCTTAAAAGCATTGTACAACATGTTTTGCAGGCTGGTTTGTAAATGCCGCATCTTTTCGGACTTGTGGTATGTTGGTAACATTTCTGCCACTTTATGCTTGTACCGAGGGTCTAGTAGCGTTGCGACCCAGTACAGGTCCTTCTCCTTAAGCCTCTTGATACGGGGGTCCTTCAACAGGCATGACAGCATGAAAGACCCCATTCTCACAAGGTTGGATGCAGAGCTATCCATCTCCGCTTCCTCATTATCAAGGACTGCATCATCCACGGTCTCCTCCCCCCAGCCACGTACAAGACCAGGGGTCCCCAAAAGGTCACCACTAGCCCCCTGGGAAGCCTGCTCCTGTTGGTCCTCCTCCTCCACAAAGCCACCTTCCTCCTCTGACTCCACTTCTGGCACCTCTCCCTGCGTTGCAGCAGGTGCCTGGGTTCGTTCTGGTGATTCCGACCATAAATCGTGCGCCTCCAGCTCCTCGTCACGCTGGTCTACAGCCTCATCTGTCACTCGTCGCACGGCACGCTCCAGGAAGAAAGCGAAGGGTATTAGGTCGCTGATGGTGCCTTCGGTGCGACTGACCATATTTGTCACCTCTTCAAAAGGTCGCATGAGCCTGCAGGCATCGCGCATAAGCACCCAGTAACGGGGGAAAAAAATCCCCAGCTCTGCAGATCCAGTCCTACCACCCAGTTCAAAAAGGTACTCGTTGACGGCCCTTTGTTGTTGCAGCAGACGTTCCAACATAAGGAGCGTTGAATTCCAGCGAGTCTGGCTGTCAGAAATCAAACGCCTGACTGGCATGTTGTAGCGCTGCTGAATGTCAGCAAGGCGTGCCATGGCTGTGTAGGAACGTCTGAAATGGGCCGACACCTTTCTGGACTGGGTGAGAACGTCCTGGAATCCTGGGTACTTGGAGACAAAACGTTGGACTATTAAATTTAACACATGTGCCATGCAGGGCACATGTGTTAAATTTCCCAGTCTCAACGCTGCCAACAGATTGCTTCCATTGTCACACACCACTTTTCCGATCTGCAGTTGGTGTGGGGTCAGCCACCGATCGGCCTGTGACTGCAGAGATGACAGGAGTACAGATCCGGTATGGTTTTTGCTTTCCAGGCACGTCATCCCCAAGACAGCGTGACAACGGCGTACCTGGCACGTCGAATAGCCTAGGGGGAGCTGGGGGTGCACAGGTGTGGAGGAGGAGAAGGAGGACCCAGCAGCAGAGTAAGAAGAAGAAGAGGAAGAAGACGAGGTAGAGAGCGATGGAGGAGTAGAGGTGGTGGCAGAACCGCGTGCAATCCGTGGCGGTGACACCAACTCCACTGTTGTTGTTGTTGTTGAGCTACCCATTCCCTGCTTCCCATTCCCAGCCATTACCAAGTTCACCCAGTGGGCAGTGTAGGTGACATACCTGCCCTGACCATGCTTGGAGGACCATGCGTCAGTAGTCATATGGACCTTTGGCCCAACACTAAGTGACAGAGATGCGGTAACTTGGCTCTGCACATGTTGGTACAGGTGTGGTATTCCCTTTTTAGAAAAAAAATTGCGGCTGGGTACCTTCCACTGCGGTGTCCCAATTGCTACAAATTTGCGGAAGGCCTCAGAGTCCACCAGCTGGTATGGTAAAAGCTGGCGGGCTAAGAGTGCAGACAAGCCAGCTGTCAGACGCCGGGCAAGGGGGTGACAGTCAGACATTGGCTTCTTACGCTCAAACATGGCCTTCACAGAAACTTGGCTGGTGGCAGATGACTGGGAATGGGAACAGGTGGTCAAGGTGGAAGGCGGAGTGGAGGGTGGTTCAGATGGGTCAAGGAGAGCAGAGGTAGAGCAGTAAGATGCTGGACCAGAAGGAGTGTGGCTTTTAGTTTGCCTGTTGCCTTTGAGGTGTTGCTCCCAAAGTGCTTTGTGCTTGCCGCTCATGTGCCTTCGCATAGAAGTTGTACCTATGTGGCTGTTGGGCTTACCAAGGCTCAGTTTCTGACTGCACTCATTGCAAATTACAATGCTTTTGTCAGAGGCACACACATTAAAAAAATCCCACACTGCTGACTTTTTGGAAGTGTGCGATCTGGCGGTAACAGTAGAAGTTGGCGGCATTGGCGGCAATGGCGGGTGCGTTGGCTGGCTGAACACAGGTGCCGATACATGTTGTTGCCCTACTGATCCCTGCGGGCTGTCCTCCCTGCTTCTTCTAAGTCTTATTCTCCTACTGCCTCTCTGACTCTCCGTCTCTCCATCTGAACTACCCTCCTCTTGCTCTCTTCTACTAGGCACCCACAAAACATCAATCTCCTCATCATCATTCTCCTCAGATGCATCAATTTCTTCTGACACATCACAGAAGGAAGCAGCAGCGGGGACCTCCTCCTCATCACTCATCATTATGTCCATCTCTGTCGTGTTCTCTGCCAGAATTAAATCTGGTGTAACGTCCTCATCTCCTTCATCTTCTTCTGCCAATAATGGTTGCGCATTACTCAGTTCAAGAAACTCATGGGAAAATAACTCCTCTGACTCCAGTGAAGAAGGGGCACCGGTGGTGGAGGAAGTGTTACGTGGGGTGGCCATAGCAGTGGAGGATGAGGAGGATGTTGTGGTAAAGTTAGAAACGGTAGAGGATGGGGTGTGCTGTGTAAGCCAGTCAACTACCTCTTCAGCATTTTGGGAGTTCAGGGTCATTGGCTTTTTAAAACTGGGCAATTTGCTAGGGCCACAGGATTGCATAGCAGCACGGCCCCTAGCACGGCCTCTGCGTGGCGGCCTGCCTTTGCCTGGCATTATTTTTAAAAAAACAACAACAACAAAAACTCAGTTGGTTTTCCTGGAAACGATAATACACACAGCTAGATGGCGGTTTGAAGAAAACACTGTGCAAATAATGCCTACAAGGTCAACGTATACACAGCGGTGGATACGGATTACGTAAAATATAAGAATGCTGCTTGAAAAAAAGTAACTCAAGTGGTTTTTCTAGAGACGATAATATTATCAATATTTAGACAAAATGTGAACAAGCTCACACAGCTAGATGGCGGTTTGAAGAAAACACTGTGCAAATAATGCCTACAAGGTCAACGTATACACAGCGGTGGATACGGATTACGTAAAATATAAGAATGCTGCTTGAAAAAAAGTAACTCAAGTGGTTTTTCTAGAGACGATAATATTATCAATATTTAGACAAAATGTGAACAAGCTCACACAGCTAGATGGCGGTTTGAAGAAAACACTGTGCAAATAATGCCTACAAGGTCAACGTATACACAGCGGTGGATACGGATTACGTAAAATATAAGAATGCTGCTTGAAAAAACGTAACTCAAGTGGTTTTTCTAGAGACGATAATATTATCAATATTTAGACAAAATGTGAACAAGCTCACACAGCTAGATGGCGGTTTGAAGAAAACACTGTGCAAATAATGCCTACAACGTCAACGTATACACAGCGGTGGATACGGATTACGTAAAATATAAGAATGCTGCTTGAAAAAACGTAACTCAAGTGGTTTTTCTAGAGACGATAATATTATCAATATTTAGACAAAATGTGAACAAGCTCACACAGCTAGATGGCGGTTTGAAGAAAACACTGTGCAAATAATGCCCACAAGATCAACGTATACACTACTACAGCGGTGGATACGGATTACGTAAAATATATTATGGCTGCTTGAAAAAAGTCACTCCGGTGTTTTTTCTGGAGACGGTAATATTATGGATATTTAGACAGAATGTGAACAAGGTCACACAGCTAGATGGCTGTTGGTTGAATAACACACTGGGCAAAAAATGCCTACAGGGCAAATAATGCCTAAAAGGTCAACTTATACACTACTACAGCGATGGATACGGATTACGTAAAATTTATTATGGCTGCTTGAAAAAAGTCACTCCGGTGTTTTTTCTGGAGACGGTAATATTATGGATATTTAGACAGAATGTGAACAAGGTCACACAGCTAGATGGCTGTTGGTTGAATAACACACTGGGCAAAAAATGCCTACAGGGCAAATAATGCCTAAAAGGTCAACTTATACACTACTACAGCGATGGATACGGATTACGTAAAATTTATTATGGCTGCTTGAAAAAAGTCACTCCGGTGTTTTTTCTGGAGACGGTAATATTATGGATATTTAGACAGAATGTGAACAAGGTCACACAGCTAGATGGCTGTTGGTTGAATAACACACTGGGCAAAAAATGCCTACAGGGCAAATAATGCCTAAAAGGTCAACTTATACACTACTACAGCGATGGATACGGATTACGTAAAATTTATTATGGCTGCTTGAAAAAAGTCACTCCGGTGTTTTTTCTGGAGACGGTAATATTATGGATATTTAGACAGAATGTGAACAAGGTCACACAGCTAGATGGCTGTTGGTTGAATAACACACTGGGCAAAAAATGCCTACAGGGCAAATAATGCCTAAAAGGTCAACTTATACACTACTACAGCGATAGTAAAATAAAAAAAAGTAAAATAAAAAAAAAATGAATATTAAAAAAAAACAATTACAGTTGGTGCTGCTGAACTACTAGGAGCAGCAGATTAGCACACCAGTCCCACTCCCCAACACTGCTAGACTAATAGCACTGGGCTCTTATAGTAGTAGTAGTAGTAGTAGTAGTAGTAGTAGTAGTAAAACAACAAAAAAATAAATAAAAGCAGTCCTTACAAGGACTACTGTTATTGCAGCAGTCAGCAGATGAGATCAGAAGCAGGACAGCTGCCCACTGCAGCTACATACAGAGCACTGCAGTAGAAGGTAGATTACTAGCCAGCAAAGCTACCTAAGCTTAAATGTCCCTCAAACCCCTGCAGACTTCTGTCCCTCCAATAACAGAGCAGTATCAACACGATTACTAGCCAGCAAACTTTCAACTGTCCCTGAAATCACTAACAGGCAGCAGCTCTCTCCCTACACTATCTCTTCAGCACACACAGGCAGAGTGAAAAAAACGCTGCAGGGCTTCGGTTTTTATAGGGAAGGGGAGTGGTCCAGGGGAGAGCTTCCTGATTGGCTGCCATGTACCTGCTGGTCTGGGGTGAGAGGGCAAAAAAAAGCGCCAACAATGGCGAACCCAAAATGGCGAACGTCGCGCGACGTTCGCGAACTTCCGGCGAGCGCGAACACCCGAAGTTCGCCGGCGAACAGTTCGCGCCATCTCTAGTGTTATTCAACCAACTGCCATCTAGCTGTGTGACCTTGTTCACATTCTGTCTAAATATCCATAATATTACCGTCTCCAGAAAAAACACCGGAGTGACTTTTTTCAAGCAGCCATAATATATTTTACGTAATCCGTATCCATCGCTGTAGTAGTGTATAAGTTGACCTTTTAGGCATTATTTGCCCTGTAGGCATTTTTTGCCCAGTGTGTTATTCAACCAACTGCCATCTAGCTGTGTGACCTTGTTCACATTCTGTCTAAATATCCATAATATTACCGTCTCCAGAAAAAACACCGGAGTGACTTTTTTCAAGCAGCAATAATAAATTTTACGAGATCCGTATCCACCGCTGTAGTAGTGTATACGTTGATCTTGTGGGCAGTATTTGCACAGTGTTTTCTTCAAACCGCCATCTAGCTGTGTGAGCTTGTTCACATTTTGTCTAAATATTGATAATATTATCGTCTCTAGAAAAACCACTTGAGTTACTTTTTTTCAAGCAGCATTCATATATTTTACGTAATCCGTATCCACCGCTGTAGTAGTGTATACGTTGATCTTGTAGGCATTATTTGCACACTGTTTTCTTCAAACTGCCATCTAGCTGTGTGTATTATCGTTTCCAGAAAAACCAACTGAGTTTTTGTTGTTGTTGTTTTTTTAAAAATAATGCCAGGCAAAGGCAGGCCGCCACGCAGAGGCCGTGCTAGGGGCCGTGCTGCTATGCAATCCTGTGGCCCTAGCAAATTGCCCATTTTTAAAAAGCCAATGACCCTGAACTCCCAAAATGCTGAAGAGGTAGTTGACTGGCTTACACAGCACACCCCATCCTCTACCGTTTCTAACTTTACCACAACATCCTCCTCATCCTCCACTGTTATGGCCACCCCACGTAACACTTCCTCCACCACCGGTGCCCCTTCTTCACTGGAGTCAGAGGAGTTATTTTCTCATGCGTTTCTTGAACTGAGTAATGCGCAACCATTATTGCCAGAAGAAGATGAAGGAGATGAGGACGTTACACCAGATTTAATTCTGGCAGAGAACACGACAGAGATGGACATAATGATGAGTGATGAGGAGGAGGTCCCCGCTGCTGCTTCCTTCTGTGATGTGTCAGAAGAAATTGATGCATCTGAGGAGAATGATGATGAGGAGATTGATGTTTTGTGGGTGCCTAGTAGAAGAGAGCAAGAGGAGGGTAGTTCAGATGGAGAGACTGAGAGTCAGAGAGGCAGTAGGAGAATAAGACTTAGAAGAAGCAGGGAGGACAGCCCGCAGGGATCAGTAGGGCAACAACATGTATCGGCACCTGTGTTCAGCCGGCCAACGCACCGCCATTGCCGCCAATGCCGCCAACTTCTACTGTTACCGCCAGATCGCACACTTCCAAAAAGTCAGCAGTGTGGGATTTTTTTAATGTGTATGCCTCTGACAAAAGCATTGTAATTTGCAATGAGTGCAGTCAGAAACTGAGCCTTGGTAAGCCCAACAGCCACATAGGTACAACTTCTATGCGAAGGCACATGAGCGGCAAGCACAAAGCACTTTGGGAGCAACACCTCAAAGGCAACAGGCAAACTAAAAGCCACACTCCTTCTGGTCCAGCATCTTACTGCTCTACCTCTGCTCTCCTTGACCCGTCTGAACCACCCTCCACTCCGCCTTCCACCTTGACCACCTGTTCCCATTCCCAGTCATCTGCCACCAGCCAAGTTTCTGTGAAGGCCATGTTTGAGCGTAAGAAGCCAATGTCTGACTGTCACCCCCTTGCCCGGCGTCTGACAGCTGGCTTGTCTGCACTCTTAGCCCGCCAGCTTTTACCATACCAGCTGGTGGACTCTGAGGCCTTCCGCAAATTTGTAGCAATTGGGACACCGCAGTGGAAGGTACCCAGCCGCAATTTTTTTTCTAAAAAGGGAATACCACACCTGTACCAACATGTGCAGAGCCAAGTTACCGCATCTCTGTCACTTAGTGTTGGGCCAAAGGTCCATATGACTACTGACGCATGGTCCTCCAAGCATGGTCAGGGCAGGTATGTCACCTACACTGCCCACTGGGTGAACTTGGTAATGGCTGGGAAGCAGGGAATGGGTAGCTCAACAACAACAGTGGAGTTGGTGTCACCGCCACGGATTGCACGCGGTTCTGCCACCACCTCTACTCCTCCATCGCTCTCTACCTCGTCTTCTTCCTCTTCTTCTTCTTACTCTGCTGCTGGGTCCTCCTTCTCCTCCTCCACACCTGTGCACCCCCAGCTCCCCCTAGGCTATTCGACGTGCCAGGTACGCCGTTGTCACGCTGTCTTGGGGATGACGTGCCTGGAAAGCAAAAACCATACCGGATCTGTACTCCTGTCATCTCTGCAGTCACAGGCCGATCGGTGGCTGACCCCACACCAACTGCAGATCGGAAAAGTGGTGTGTGACAATGAAAGCAATCTGTTGGCAGCGTTGAGACTGGGCAATTTAACACATGTGCCCTGCATGGCACATGTGTTAAATTTAATAGTCCAACGTTTTGTCTCCAAGTACCCAGGATTCCAGGATGTTCTCACCCAGTCCAGAAAGGTGTCGGCCCATTTCAGACGTTCCTACACAGCCATGGCACGCCTTGCTGACATTCAGCAGCGCTACAACATGCCAGTCAGGCGTTTGATTTCTGACAGCCAGACTCGCTGGAATTCAACGCTCCTTATGTTGGAACATCTGCTGCAACAACAAAGGGCCGTCAACGAGTACCTTTTTGAACTGGGTGGTAGGACTGGATCTGCAGAGCTGGGGATTTTTTTCCCCCGTTACTGGGTGCTTATGCGCGATGCCTGCAGGCTCATGCGACCTTTTGAAGAGGTGACTAATATGGTCAGTCGCACCGAAGGCACCATCAGCGACCTAATACCCTTCGCTTTCTTCCTGGAGCGTGCCGTGCGACGAGTGACAGATGAGGCTGTAGACCAGCGTGACGAGGAGCTGGAAGCGCACGATTTCTGGTCAGAATCACCAGAACGAACCCAGGCACCTGCTGCAACGCAGGGAGAGGTGCCAGAAGTGGAGTCAGAGGAGGAAGGTGGCTTTGTGGAGGAGGAGGACCAACAGGAGCAGGCTTCCCAGGGGGCTAGTGGTGACCTTTTGGGGACCCCTGGTCTTGTACGTGGCTGGGGGGAGGAGACCGTGGATGATGCAGTCCTTGATAATGAGGAAGCGGAGATGGATAGCTCTGCATCCAACCTTGTGAGAATGGGGTCTTTCATGCTGTCATGCCTGTTGAAGGACCCCCGTATCAAGAGGCTTAAGGAGAAGGACCTGTACTGGGTCGCAACGCTACTAGACCCTCGGTACAAGCATAAAGTGTCAGAAATGTTACCAACATACCACAAGTCCGAAAAGATGCGGCATTTACAAACCAGCCTGCAAAACATGTTGTACAATGCTTTTAAGGGTGATGTCACTTCAGGAACTCATCAACATTCCAGGGGCAGAGGTGCCAGTAATCCTGCCACGAGCACACCTGCAAGGACAAAGCCCTTTGGCCAGTCTGTAACGTCAGACATGCAAATGTTTTTCTGTCCAAGGCAGAGCCACAACCCTTCTGGATCCACCCTCAAAGAACGCCTCGACCGGCAGGTAGCGGACTACCTGGCATTAACTGCAGATATCGACACTCTGAGGAGCGATGAACCCCTGGACTACTGGGTGCGCAGGCTTGATCTGTGGCCAGAGCTGTCACAATTTGCCATGAACCTCTTGTCTTGCCCAGCCTCAAGTGTGCTCTCAGAAAGGACCTTCAGTGCAGCAGGAGGGATTGTAACTGAGAAGAGAACTCGCCTAGGTCACAAAAGTGTCGATTACCTGACCTTTATTAAAATGAATGAGGGGTGGATCTCGGAGGGTTACTGCACGCCGGAAGACTTGTTCTGACTTCTATGCAGCTGTCCTTCTCTTCAAGCCTCATGACTCCACACACAGCTGTCCTTTAGCGTCCTCCTCCCTCCGCCACCGTTACAAACTAGGGTGCAAACCCTACTGGTTTAATTTTTTCTGGCCTCTGTGCTTCAGTGGCTGCAACCAAAAAAACTGGGCAAACAATATCTACAAGGTCAACGTATGGCAAAAAATGACTATTTTCAGCATTTATATGGCATATTTTTTCTGGCAACTGTGCTTCAGTGGCTGCGTCCAAAAAAATGCATATTTTCTGCATTTATATGGCATAATTTTTCTGGCCTCTGTGCTTCAGTCGCTGCAACCAAAAAAATTTATATTTTCTGCATTTATATGGCATAATTTTTCTGGCCTCTGTGCTTCAGTGGCTGCAACCAAAAAAATGCATATTTTCTGCATTTATATGGCATAATTTTTCTGGCCTCTCTGCTTCAGTGGCTGCAACCAAAAAAATTTATATTTTCAGCATTTATATGGCATA
This sequence comes from Xenopus petersii, assembly GCA_038501925.1. Taxonomy (NCBI): domain Eukaryota; kingdom Metazoa; phylum Chordata; class Amphibia; order Anura; family Pipidae; genus Xenopus; species Xenopus petersii. Next base: position 43,225,924 of record CM076681.1, on the reverse strand, counting down.
ATTTTTCTGGCCTCTGTGCTTCAGTGGCTGCAACCAAAAAAATTTATATTTTCAGCATTTATATGGCATATTTTTTCTGGCAACTGTGCTTCAGTGGCTGCAACCAAAAAAACTGGGCAAACAATGTCTACAAGGTCAACGTATGGTGAAAAATTACTATTTTCAGCATTTATATGGCATATTTTTTCTGGCAACTGTGCTTCAGTGGCTGCGTCCAAAAAAACTGGGCAAACAATGCCTACAAGGTCAACGTATGGCAGTTGTTTAAAGAGAACAGTAGATTACTAGCCAGCAAAGCTACCTAAGCTAAAATGTCCCTCAAATCCCTGCAGACTTCTGTCCCTCCAATACAGAGCAGTATCAAGCAGATTACTAGCCAGCAAACTTACTATCATCTGTCCCTGAAATCACTAACAGCTCTCCCCCTACACTATCTCTTCCAAGCACACACAGGCAGATTTTTCAGATACATTTTTGCCCTTGATCCCCCTCTGGCATGCCACTGTCCAGGTCGTTGCACCCTTTAAACAACTTTAAAATCATTTTTCTGGCCAGAAATGTCTTTTTTAGATGTTAAAGTTCGCCTTCCCATTGAAGTCTATGGGGTTCGCGAACCGTTCGCGAACCGCTCGCATTTTTGCGCAAGTTCGCGAATATGTTCGCGAACTTTTTTTCCGACGTTCGCTACATCCCTAACCCTAATCAGGTTCGGTTCTTTGCTTTGCTACTCCACAAGTCCTACCCACTCAGAAGTCATGTCTAACCAGATTGAAACAGGCTGTCTGCACGTTTGCATAAATGACTCCATTAGGCTGTATCTGTGCTATAAAACCAGCCGTTCTGGATGCATAGTTAGCCAAAGAGACATAAAAGAGTAATTTGCATGTCTCTACCCATAATGCCTCATGTGAGAGTTAAAATATCATATTTATTATTAAGGCAGTGCTAGGTATGTGTCATGAGGCAAGTACATATCTTCTATTCTCAGAAGGCTTTCTTTAGAATTTTTACAGTGTCAGTGTTGGACTGAGACTGGGGCTGTCTCCTCAGGGGCCCCCACCCTAGTCGTGTGCTCCTCACCCTACGCCAGCCCCCTCCACACTGCTTACTGCATATCTTTAACGTCTTGCTTGTGGCCACCATCGTAGGGGGATCAGAGAGCGGGTCCACAGTTCCACAGGAGCAGGCCTGGGTCGGAAGGCCCCAAATGTTTTTTCCTGGTTGTCCTGCTGGCACAACTCTGCTCCTCTGTGTAAATCCATTGTGAAATTTTTTTCAGATATTATCACCATACATATGTAGTGGGGAAACCTCTCTCTTGGCCAAAATTTATTCGTGTTCTCTTCTTAACCTAGCAAATTTCACTTCTGAAAAAAGTGAATGTTCACCAATGCAAATAGAATTACTCATTTTAGTAAATTGATGATGTTGTGACAGATTTTCATTGTTGGTGGAAATACGCCAAATTGTAACGCTTTAGTAAATTTTCCCCATTTTGTTGTTCTTTCCCCATTTTGTTTGATGTTGTATGTGGAGGAACAACCAAGATTATGACATTTACATAATTACATAGTTAAATCAGGTTGAAAAAAGTCAATTCAACCTCTCCAAATGAAAACCAGCATCCATACTGTGAAGGTTAGGGGGATAATAGCAGGGTTTGCACCATAAATGCAGGAAAGCAATAACAGTACATTTCTTTTTTTAAATCAAACAGCTTCCAGCAGAAATCGATGGCAACAAATAAAACAGCTTCATTCAGCAATAGAAAGTCCAACAATAACAGAAATAACTTACTTTAGAAGGGTCAGCATTCAACACCCGAAAAGACTGGCCAGGCTTGGTCTCTGGGAAAACCCACTAGCAAAATCTCCAACTTATCAGACCCTAACCCTCTGGTCTCAGTAAGTTCAGCTGGTGAAAGCACAGGGCAGCTCCCCTACAGGGGCGCTCCTGGCCCCTCCGCCACCTGAGGCAGCAGCAGTTGCTGCTGCCCCCCCCTCCCCCGGAAATTCGCTCTTAAAGTACCAGGAGCAGCATTTTTGCTGCCCCTGGTACCTAGTGGGGCGCTGTCGCCTGAGGCGACAGCCTCAACTTGCCTCATTGGCGAAGCACCCCTGCTCCCCTGTGCAGCTCCTACTATCCTTCCACACCTGCTGCTCACTCCCCTACATACCACTTGGCTGTCCAGCCCACATGTCTGGCTGGTTAACCCACTGGTGTTTCTTAAAGGGGTCCCTATTAAATGTATGGCTCAGAACCTAAAGACAGGGGATACATATCTGCCATCCACAATATATCCCCTTTGACTTGTACAATACACACACCCCTCCATACCGTCACATAAATTATTTATACCAATATCTATACTAATTATAGTATTTAGTATCACAATAACCTTTGATATTATGCCTGTCCAATAAATCATCCAATCTACTCTTAAAAGCATTAACAGAATCAGCCATCACAACATCACCTGACAGTCTACCCTCATAATTTAAATCTTCCATCCCTCTAACCAGTTTAGTTGCACATCTCTGCACCATCTCATTTATATGCCTCTTAAGGACTGGAGCCCAGTCACAAACAATAGGAAGAATCATCTAATAGGAAGAAATTTGCAAAAGAATATAAGAAACTAAAAGAGTCTAAAGTATCTCTCGAAATGATTTCAGATGATACAATTACTCCAGGAAAACAAAGGACCTTATTTTACAATTTCAAAAGATATACAAATATTATCTAAACTTTTTTTGCTTAGAAACTTGTCTAACTTGTCTATGCATATGTATATATATAGATATATATAGAATTGTACTGCTCAAACATTGAAGGAAAATAACATAACATATGGACTCCAGCAAGACTAATGATTGGTGAATCTGACATGTTTCGATTCGCCAAAAAATTGTGAAACGGCAACAATTTGCCAAAAGCATTGAAGTCTATGGGCATCATTTTTGTTTTTCTCGCAAGATGTAGCACGTCAAAAAAATTTTTGCCGCATGACAAATTTTTTCACCCATTGAAGTCTATGGCCATCATTTTTTAGGCAAACTCTGCGAGAAATATCGCTCATCACTACCAACAACAATACTTTTCTATTTCTGGTAGTAATGTCCTTCTCATCTTGATATTATAATTATCTTTGCTGCAGGGATTAGATAATGATTTTAGGACACCCCCCAAAGCGTCTAATGTTATCAGCATTATAAAGAAAAAAATACATATTCAATCAATCATTGCAAGCTCGAGAACTGATAATAAGACCTGATATCAGTGGCCTTAAGGATCCCTGGGAAAAAAAAGCTTCAAATGATTTATTTGCAATTCAAACCAATGTCATTTTCCAGAAGTCTTGTTTAAGTCTTGAACTTTGGGATGGATTTATTATTCAACTTGATAGTCTTAATTAGAGCTACGGACATATGCTTTATAGTTTCCAAAAATGTTCTTCCGCATAATTATCAGTAGATTGCACATTTCGACACTGAAACAGAAGACAAGTCAAGAGAATAAATTAAGCAGAAGAAGCCTATTTTAGGTGTAATGTGAAGTACCAATATATTACTATCTGTCTGTAGATCTACTTATGTTTCAAGATTGGTAGTACAGTAAAGTAAAGGCCAGGTTGTCATGTCGATTTCCAGTAAAAGAGATTTATATGTGTTGTGAATGGGATAAGACAGACTAAGAGTTCTTCAAAGGGCAAATACCCTGGTCATTAAGAATTAAAGGAACAGTTCAGTATAAAAATAAAAATTGGGTAAATAAATTGGCTGTACAAAATAAAAAAGTTTTTACTATAGTTAACCAAAAATGTTATCTATAAAGGATGGAGTGACTGGATGTCTAACATAACAGAACAGAAAAACCTTCCTGCTTTGCAGCTCTCTTGGTTTCCATTGGTTAAAAAGCAGTAACCAATCAGTGATGGGGGGGGCACATGGACCATAACTGTTTGCTTTTGAATCTGAGCTGAATACTTAGTACCAATTGCAAACTCACTGAACCTTTTTGTCCCATGGGCCCTCCTTAAGTTGCTGATTAACTAGAGTTAAAGAGCTGCAAAGAAGGAAGTTCTGTTCTGTTATGTTAGACATCCATTCACTCCAGCCTTTATAGATTACATTTTTGGCTAACTAACTATATTAGAAATATTATTTATTTTGCACAGTCTATCTATTTACCCTGTTTTTTATTTTTACACAGAACTGTTCCTTTAAGGCAACTGTATTCAATTGAACAAATAAAGACATTTCCACTTTAACTAAGCATACAAGGGCACATTCACTTACTTTGACACAGTGCAGTTTTGAGCACATTTGCCATGTTTTTCCCAGAATGATAATTTTTAACATAATTCTAGTGACATTGCAAACGTAATGATCCATAATTCTTCAGGACAAAAGGGTTTCTTGAAAGGTTCTCTTTAGTTCAAGCATCTGATGTTTTGGAACAGCAGATACACTAAAATGTCAGGACAGGAACACTAGATATAGGTAATATATATATTTTATATATATATATATATATATATATATATATATATATATATATATATATATATATATATATATATATATATATATGTATATATTGGAAATGAGCTCACTGAACCATGTCAATTAAAACTCCCCTCTTCAAATACCTTTCCATTGTCCTAGCTCAAATGGTTGAGCATGTAATTACATATATATATATATATATATATATATATATATATATATATATATATATATATAACTTGCATCTGCCTTTTCACCACACATCCAAATACATGCAAAATCTAGTCATATTTAGCTGTGCAACATTGCGTGAATATGACTGTATCTCATTTCAGACAAAACCAAAACACTTATTGAGTGTCTTATTATCTCCCACCATGATTACTGCAATCTACTCCTCGCTTCCAACAAGTCGCCTTTCACAACTCCAATCTGTTCTAAATGCTGCTGCTACTCTCCCCAATGCACTGGCTCCTAATCTCCTCTAGAATCAAGTACTGTATGTTTAATTTGTATTTCAGAAAACTGACTTCATCTGCAATAAAAGTTTAACCAGTATAACAGTACAGATGGCTATAACTATTTTATGCAAAGAAATGAAATTATTATATAAGGTACAGATAGAGCTAGCCTGTTTTGTGTGTCTGGTGCACTGTAACTAAATTGAATAGACGCACTATGCGTGCTGTATGCAGTTCCCCATGTTGCCTTGATGAACAACAAACGTAGATACATGCTTACATACTCTATTCATCAAAGTGCCATTGTTTTTATATTTTTCTTTTGCAAATATTTGCATAACATTAGATATGATCAAGTGACTCCTCTAATAGTATATATAATCATGGTTGGACTATATACAGCATATTTGACTCCAGGTGATGGTGAAGCAGTAAAGCTTAGAGGTAGCTTATGAGTATAGGCATTAGAAGGTCATGAATAACTAAGTAGGGAGCAAGTGAATAAGCACAAGAAGAGCATATTAGTTCCCAGGGAATACAGTATATGCAAAGGAATCCAACAGCAAATGCACACTTCACCAGAGTTAATATTTTAAAGTAGTAATGGATGGAAAGGTACCACATGCACCTTGGAACAATGCCTTAGTTTGTCAGTAATTCATTTGGGGTCATCTTTTGGAACATACCCTAGCTTGCTCATCATGCTTGTGATCATCTGTACTCATAGACATGGGCGTTCCAGGGGTGACAAGGTGCACGAAAGCCCTGCATTTAGTGCCTGCCCATTCCTTGCCTCATAGCTTTGAGTACAGGATGTTACAAAATTAGATTTGCTAACATTTCTTACATATTTCTTACATATCTGCGTATATTCCTCTAAGCCTTTAAGACACATTGGGCCAGATTCATAGAGGCGATTCAATTTAAGATGCAATTCAATTAAAAAAACTCATCTCACAGTTTATCACATGAAAACTCTATTGAAGTCTATGGGAAAAAACAAAGAGAATTAGGAGCCCATTTTTTTCTCCTCAAATTTGAATCTTGTCAATTTTCACATGATACACCATACAAAAACACTTGTTTTTTCTTCAGGAAGGTAATGGATGCATCATTAATAAAGTGATAAAGTTACAGTTTAATCACTTTAGCTAAAGAACACGGGTTGTTTCAGTTGTATTTTTTCTTTTTATTAGCATAAATCTGTTAGCAAGTTAGAAATCTGGCAAAATATAGCCAGGTGACCCGGGGTGACTGTATATTAAAGTCTAGTGGACTAATGGCAACAGTAGCCTAATGAAGCCAAAAAGGTTTTTATACACAGTAAAACTGCAATCAGTATGAAATCAGAAACTCGGATACAGGAATTGTGCTTTATATAAAGTAATTTTGCTAGATTGCGACCATTACTATCTTATTAAAGAAATCTGATTTGTTGATGCCATAAGCATTAATCTAGAAATTACTGGTTTCATGTGCCCATGAAAGCACTGTCCAGCACTGTGAACAGTTGATAGATCTACAAATCCTTTTCCAGAACAATGGACAGTTGATGTCTCCACTATTCCTTGTCCAGCACCATGGGCAGTAGATACTGTATCTCTACTATTCCTTATCCAGTTCCATGAACAGTAGCTATCGCTACAATTTCTAGTCCAGCACCATGGACAGTTGATATCATCACTATTCCTTGTCCAGCACCATGGGCAGTAGGTATCTCTACTATTAATATTCCTTGTCCATCACCATGGGCAGTGTATATAGCTTTACTATTCCTTGTCCAGCATCATGGACATTAGATAGCTTTACTATTCCTTGTCCAGCACAATGGGCAGTAAATAGCTCTACTATTCCTTGTCCAGCACCATGGGCAGTAGGAATCTCTACTAATACTATTCCTTGTCCAGCACCATAGATAGTGGATAGCTTTGCTATGCCTTTTCCAGCACCATAGGCAGTAGATAGCTTTACTGTTCCTTGTCTAGCAACATGTTGGCACTCCTTTTCCTTATTATCAGTGACAGAGAAAAGTAGATATATCCCTGTTTAATACTGTGGATTGTGATAGATGCACATTTCCCAGTCCATAGTACTAAATAACAGACATTCAGACTCAATGCACTTCACGTCTAGTACAAAAGGTATACTTATAATAAATAAATATCTATAACTGGCCTAAATATACAGTACCTCTGGTCTGTGTGAATCCTTGGTGCAGATAAGCAATTTGCTTCCACTAATCATTGTATATATATATATATATATATATATATATATATATATATATATATGGCATTGAGACTTCTTCTAGAATAGCAAGACATAGCAATGCTAGACTGGTTATATTGATTGTGATCAATTATATATATGCAGTTGTTTCAGTCTACAGCATGTATACCTTTCAGCAGTGAAAATGTTTGTAATGCATGTGGTTTTTCTAAGCTTTTGACATCCAGCCATATAAAAATAAATTCCAAAAAAAATCTACATTTCCAAAGGAATTGCAAGATGTATATTTTTCAGTACTGCTGGTTGTGCAGGACTGTAAGCAGATGTCTCTGAAATAGCCTGTAATTAAACCTTGACTCATTTTGGATGACTTACACATTTGCAGTAGAAGTTTAGAAGAAGATGTAGTTCAAAACCAGAGCAGTAGGGACCCTGCAATTGCAGTTTTGTTTTTATAGTAAAATATACCAATTCTAAAATCAAAATACATTTGTCACCATCAGAACTGATGAGTCTTGGAACGTGTTACAAGTTTATATCACCAGCTGCGGCTGCCTCACTGACACAACAAAATCTATTGTACTTAAAGGATTTGATAATTATGCACAATTTTATCTAATCATGCCTTTCAGAAGTTCTAGTGTGTTTAATTTGTTTTGAATTCTAATTGCATTAAACTTCTTGCCTGGGAGCTTTATGACTTTCAAAGCTTCAAACAAATGTGTTTTTAAGACTCCCGATCTGCAAAGGTCTAGTGATCTTGTAAGTATAGATTTTTATTATTAGCTAATCATTTGTATGTGTTTAGCTGCTGCAAACTGTACAAAACTTCAGATACACTGTTTTGAAGCACTGCAGGTGATTTTCTCAAATGTCTTTTCTGCCATTTATTTAATAACCATAACCAGACACCTGCCTCATCTCACTATTCACAGTGCCATATATTTTCATTATACATTTGGTATTTCTATTGTGAAAAAAATGCTATTATTTCACATCTAAAGTAAATTCACACACACATTAGATAATGCTTAATTCCTTTCAGTTTTTGGCACACAGCGTAGCTTAAAGCTTTAAACTCCAAAAAAGTGCAGTTGTGTACAGATGCTTATTCCCTGCAGCCACTAAGCAGTAAAAGACATATGCTCATGTTAGCACATTAGGGACAAATATAGATACAAAACATAATTTATCATGCACTAAAATTAATTCTGGATGCAGGTGACCTGAATCTTAAATATTCAGCAATTTACTAAGTCAGCTTTACCAATGTGTAGATGGAAGTTGTATAGATGACCTGTACATATATTTATGCTTTTCTTATTTTTAAGACAGGAAGCAGGCAATAAGAATGATTGTATCATTTGGGTTGCTCTAAAACAGTTAAAAAGCAATATGCATTTCACTGTAGAAACTGGAGTAAAGTAGTACATTGCATTAAATATGCTGAGGAGGGCTGGGAGCACAGGGGATAAGAGAGTCCTAGGAAACAGTTTTCCCCTGCCACCGATACAGGCATAAGTGATATAGTTTTGTTCCTTTAGCTCCAGCATTTGCGACTTTACCATCAAAGATTAGTAATGAGATGTGCAGTATAGAAAGCAACACAGTTTGCAGTATTAGTCTTATTCCATGATGATTTTATTAGTGATTACTCCTAAACAGATAAAAGGGAGACCAGAAGGCAGAGGCTTCTATAATTTGATTTGACTTTCAGTCCATATTAGTAATTGTTAGGAGCAAGGTTTGTTTGACAAATGTAATCTCACTTCATGCTATTCCAATAATTGTTCCATGCTTTCTAGCCATTAATTATACCAGAGTCTCTGAGCATGTAAAGAGAGATGGGAGGAGGGAATGGGCTTGCTGAGAATAAAAAGATGGGGAAAGATTGGGTAGACTTGTGGGGGGGGGGTTAATCTAACCTAATATTTTAATTGTCCTTGCTTGATATTTATTGTTCTGTTTTTTCGCCAGTCTTGTGCCATCGTATTAACGGTTTCGACCATTAGTCTGACTTTGTATACATTAGTCTTGACCCCAGATTTGGCCTGTCTTGTGACAGTTCTAATTATTTTGTGTTTGTTCTCTACCTTGCAGCATTAGTAGTAGGATGCAACACAGGCAAAAATGTTCACATTGAACCAGGTTTATAAATTATTCAACTAAATGTCTTTATTTAATTTGATCATCTGTGAGTCATTATATAAATAGAACATGTGAGCAGAACTGAATAACATCTCTCATGCATGCTGTGACTGTACTCTGTTTCCTAGGATCTCATTCTCATCATCTTTCTCTTCATGTACAGATTTGCACAGATGGAACAGAACTCTGACCTAAAATAACATTTTCACATGGTATAATCATGCCAGAAAAAAAAAACTTGAAAGCATGTACTGGGTACAATGTTTATCATTCTACAATATGCAAGCGTTATTGTGCCAAATATTAAAATATATAATTGCACAGATGCAATTAAAAGCTTGTGTATTTGCACATATATATTTTCAAATACTACTGTAAATTAAAAATGTGTTTGTGGAGTTTCTAGAAAAGAAAAGGGTGGAAAGGTGATACTGTAAGTTATCTTTATAATCTTCTACCTAACTTTAAACTGCAATAAATTTTGAGCATCTCTTAAAAATGGGCGACCCATCAAATGATTAGCTGAAAGAGCTCTGTAGCATGCCCATTAAGAAGAATACAAATTATATCATTTGATAAGTGGCAATAAAATCTGTCATACTGTACACAAAACAAAAAACAGTTAATAAAACATACACAGTGTAGCCCCAAATAAATAAAACATGCAGTAAATAATCTCAACTTTGATAACTACCTGAAGAAAAGCTTTGGCAAAACTGAATTTGGATGCAAATGCATACTTAGGGGCAGATTTACACAGGGTCGAATATCAAGGGTTAATTAACCCTCGATATTCGACTGTCGAAGTTAAATCCTTCGACTTTGAATATTGAATCCTTTGAATCGTTCGATTCGAAGAATTTTAATCCATCGATCGAACGATTTTTCTTCGACCATAGGCTAACATTGACTTCGGTAGCTTTTAGGTGGCAAACTAGGGGGTCGAAGTTTTTTCTTAAAGAGACAGTACTTCGACTATCGAATGGTCGAATAGTTGAACGATTCGAAGTCGAAGTAGTCCATTTGATGGTCGAAGTAGCCAAAAAAAACATTCGAAATTCGAAGTTTTTTTCCTCTATTCCTTCACTCAAGCTAAGTAAATGGGCCCCTTAAAGTAGATAATTCCCAAGTTATTAATAAGATTATGCAAAAAGCATAGTTTCATTTAAATAAAACAAACACTAAGGGGCTGATTCACTAACTTCGAGTGAAGGATTCGAAGTAAAAAAACGTTGAATTTCGAAGTGTTTTTTGGGCTACTTCAACCATCGAATGGGCTACTTCGACTACGACTACGACTTCGAATCTAAGGATTCGAATTAAAAATCGTTTGACTATTCGACCATTTGATAGTCGAAGTACTGTCTCTTTAAGAAAAAACTTCGACCCCCTAGTTCGCCATCTTAAAGCTACCGAACTCAATGTTAGCCTATGGGGAAGGTCCCCATAGGCTTTCCTAAGTTTTTTTGATTGAAGGATATTCCTTCGATCGTTGGATTAAAATCCTTCGAATCATTCGATTCGAAGGATTTTATCGTTCGATCGAAGGAATAATCCTTCGATCATTCGATCGCACTATTTGCGCTAAAATCCTTCGACTTCGATATTCGAAGTCGAAGGATTTTAATTCCCAGTCGAATATCGAGGGTTAATTAACCCTCGATATTCGACCCTTTGTGAATCGGCCCCTAAGAGAAAGTACTCTAAACATCAGACATGTGCTCAAGATGATGGGGAACAGTGAAGGTGGCTAGCCATCCTTGTTAAGAATGATCTTGTTTCTGCTATGATACATTAAATTAAATGATTTTGGATATAGATGTGCAATATTCAGCCCAAGTGCTCAGAAATTTGAAAATGAGTTTTCAAACAGGTTTTCATTACAAATCCTGGTAAGCATGTTGGTATAGCCCAAAGGTTTTCTTTAATATTATTCCTTTAGCAAACCAGAAATATTTGCATACATTCACTGTGTTATACATGCAAAACTAGCTCTTGCCTGTGATTGGGTCTGTAAGGGTATGGGTGGGAGCAGGAAGTCCCCATTCAGCTTTAGGCATGCTCTATTCCATGTGGGAAACTCACACTAGCCAGTGAGATGCCTAGGGTAAGGGAGACACTTCTGTGGAAATCAAAAAGGAAGAACCCAATGAACTAGGAAAGAGTGATGTTGAGGGGTTTTGCTCCTTAATAGGGATTGGCAAATTTTTTCTCCTTGTTTCGCCACGTAAATGACACCCATAGACTTGTATGGTGTCGTGCGTCAAAAAAAAGAAAAGACGCCCATAGACTTTAATATCTGTTGGCGACTGCAAATTTTTTGCCAAATGAAACGGGCCCATCCCTACTCCTTAAGAAATAAGAGATAGACTTGAGTAGTTTGTAAAGTCGGAATCATTCAAGTAGAGCAAAATTGTTAATATATAACAACTTGAGAAGGTCAGCTCAGTGTAAAGAATTCTCCCTTGAACCACACTTGGAGGGCTCACCTGGGAGAGTGACAGCAGAAATTTGTGTTTCAAAAGAAGCACAAAAAACTGTATTTGGAGGTTTGTCCTATTTTTCAAATCACTCATGGCATGCATTCACTAATGGGTTAATCTCCCTCTGGGCCAGGACAGGACCTCCCTCTAAAAAGTTAAAAGGGACAGCCCTTCCCATACTCTTTTTTTGTCCTGTCCAGAGGTCAATGGATGATTACAAGTCATGGAGCATGCTTCTCTTATATGTTCCCAGTGTGAGGGGGTTTTCTCTCCTCTCTCTTTCACCTCTTCATGCTGGAAGTCTGGACGCTCCCCAAGGAAAGGGTTTAGCCGAGAAGGGCCAGGGACTGGCAGTGTAGGAGCCAGAAGGCCAGCCTTACCTCCCATTAAGGGTTAGGTGTGGCTGGATGCACAGGCATAGGATGTGCACCTCATTGTGATGTGGCTGTCTGCCACATGATGATGTCACAGGCAGTGTGTCTTCAGCCGGGACTGCGGAAAAGACAGTGCTGTAGGAGAGGTGAAGCAGGTGAGCCTGGTGGCCTGTATGAGCCATGGTATATGCCCGGGGTTATTGTGCAGAGCACGGAGACCGGAAGTTGGGGATCCGCCATTTTGAAATTGCACAAAACGCGCACTGAGGGAATGAATGGTTGGCTATTTTGATGCCAAAACACGGATATGGTGGTGGAGATTATGCTGGAGCACAACAGCACCTTTTTAAACAGTTGGAACTTCATTGCCATTGTGCAGATTTTCTGTGTGAGTCACAGTTGGCAGTAAGCAGGTATGTGAGGGAGTTTTTCCTCTTTATCCAGAATACCCTTGAGAGGCAAGTCTGACAAATAATGTTTATGTGTAGCATGCCTATGGATCCCATGATGCTGGGCAAACCACCTCACCCCAAGGGGAAAATATCCTTTAAAAAAAAGAGAAAGTGTCAATGTGCCTGTGTCATTGTTATTATACAGCCTTCCTGCCTCTGAGAAAAAGGATAAAACACCAGAGAAATAAAGCCAGGAAGACCTGGGAACAGCTGGAACACAGGGAAACCAAGCATTTGCAGAATTCCTAGCAGCTGTTATAAAACAGGCCAAGGCAGGCTCATTCAAGCAGACATATTGTTTGTCTGAGGTCTCTGAGGGTGAACTGTCTGATGGCTCAGAGATGCTTTGCTTTCTCCGTCTTCACATCACAACAACAATGAAGGTGTGTTTGCTCAGACATAAGTTAGAGGAAGGTTATGCCTTTTTGCTCAAGTCTGGGCCATAAACATTCAAGATCGTTGGGTATGCAACACAATCTAAAAGGGGTTCCGGTTGGAGTTTGCAGCAATACCAAGAAGAGATCATTATCCAGAGTCGTCATTTCAAAATTCGGTAGAAAGTCAAAAGTTGATCCAAGAATATATGAATCAACTGTTGAAGTAGTGTTGAACCAAGAAGAACCAAGGGGTTCTATTCGAGACTTTTTCAAAGCTTCAGGGGCATTGAGGGCAGTCTTGGACATGAGAAAATTTAACACATTTCTAAAGAAAAGAAGTTTCAAGATGGAGTCATTGGGATTAATCAATCAGTCCATCTCGGTAGGAGACTGGCTCACAAACATAGATTTGAAGGATGCCTACTTCCACATACCTATTTGCCTAGAACACAGGAAGTATTTCCACTCCGCAGAAGGTGAGGTGCATGTACAGTTCAAATGTCTCCCTTTTGGGTTGTCCCATTCACCAGAGTGTTTACCAAAGTCCTCATGTCTCTCATAGTAGAGCTAAGAAAGGAGGGGATAGCAGTCTTCCACTACTTAGATGACATCCTTGTGACAGCAAGTTCAAGGGAGGAAAAAGGGTGGTAGAATTTTTTCAGTGTCACGGATGGATAATCAATCTGGAAAAAAGCCATCTGTCTCCAACACAGTCTCTTGAATTCTTAGGGGCATATTTTCAGACAAGGGAAAATGTACTGAGCCTTATAGAGAAACAATGGATGTCATTGATGTCGTCAACCATCCAGGTGGTACAATGGGCAAGGTGGCATTCAAGGGCCCTTCAAAACTTTGTGTTAAAGTAGGTAAAGTGTCCCCAACTAAAGTTGCACAAGAAATTGAAGTTGCCTCAGAAATTACAATTTAGAATGGTGGTCCATTCAAAAGGATCTTACAAAAGGTATGTATTTGGAAGAGCCAGAGTGGACAATTCTGACAAACAATGCATCAGGTGTAGGTTGAGGAGCCCATTTAGAAGAGCAATTCATCCAGAGATCCTGGAGAATGAAGCATGTATCATCAAACGTCCTAGAGCTGAAAGGAATAAAAAAGGCTCTGTTCACTTTCGAGAAGATAATAGAGGCAAAGAAAGTAAAAGTAATATCAGACAACATTACAGCAGTGGCTTATCAAAAACAAGGATGCATCAGAAGTCTGACATTGCTGGAGGAAGCAGGTCAAATATTTCACTGCTAGAAAATTTTACAGCAGTTCATTTGCCAGGAACAGAAAAGCTAAAAGCAGATTTCTTAAGTCAAGTTATGGTAGATCCAGAAGAATGGAGTCTGCACAAAGATATCTTTCAGGATTTAGTAAGCACATGGGGTCTTCCAGAGGTGGATGCCATGGCATCCGTACAAAACAGAAAGTGCAAAAGATTTCTTTCAAGATATCCATGCAAAGAGGCCTAAGGCAAGATGAGTCCTTGGGGTGGATTTATGTCTTTCCCCCAATTCCTCTCATATGGAGATTGCTGAAGAAGGTGGACCAGGATGCAGCAGATGTGGTAGTCGTGGTTCCCTGTTGGCCAAGAAGGCCATGATATCCACTGCTTCACAAGTTGACTCTGGGTAATCCAAAGAGAATACAGAGATTTCCAGGATGGTTGACAGAGGGGATGTGCCAGTGTCAGGAGGCTGAGTTCAGGAAGAAGTTATTGAATTTCTATTACAATCAAGGAAAAGCTCAACATTAGCGCAGTACTATAAAATTTACAATAGCTGCGGGTCAAGATCCGAGATGTACTACAGTCTCTACTCTAGTGAATTTTCTATTCTCGGGGTCATCTAAAAGGTCTCCGTTTGAACACTCTGAAAGTACAAGTGTCAGCAATATCAGTGTTAACAGGGAAAAGTTGGGCGCTAGAACCATTTTTCAATGCACCTATGAGAATAAGGTAATTCATAAAGTGTCTCTACCATGGGATCTGCCATTTGTTCTAGATGCATTAGTAAAAGTTCTGTTTGACCCACTGCGGGAAAGCTCATTGTGGAACCTCAAGTTATTCTGTTGGTAGCAGTTACCTCAGCTTGTCGAGTAGCAGAGCTGTCTGCTTTATGTGCATCTGAACCTTTTACGACAATCTTTAAAGACAAAGTGGTGCTGTGGCCTGCCTTTAAATTTTTGCCAAAGGTGATGTCCAAGTCTCATATGGACCTAGGGCAGTATTGCCTCCATTCTGTCCATCTCTGAAAGCAGAAAAGGAGATCCGTTGGCATAAGTTAGATTTAGTGAGAGCAATAAAAATATACCTGGAAAGAACAAATACTTGGAGGAAATCAGACCAGCTGTTGTTGTGGTTCCCTGTGGGTTAAGGAAAGGTGAAGCTCCTTATAAAAAGATGATACATTCATGGATCACTGCAGCAATTGCAAAGGCTTACAATGTGGCAGGCAGGAAGGTTCCCCGGGGGTTGAAAGCCCATTCTACTAGGACATTGGCAAGTTTCTGGGTAATGGAAGCCAAAGCATCGGCAGAAGTCATTTGTAGATCTACAAGCTGGTCTTCAGTCAACACTTTTATAAAACTTTACAGATTGGATGTTCTTGCTTCCCAAGAAGCTAGATTTGGGAGAAAAGTATTGCTGTGAATTGTGCATTTTGCTGAATAAAGCATATTTTTTGTTTTTATGGCAAACTTGTGTGGTGATTCCTCCCTGGTATCAGTTTTGGTAGTTCCCATTGATGAATACATGCCATAGGTGACTTGGAAATCGGGAAATTGTTTAATACTCACCATAATTTCTGTTTCATGGTCACCTTCCATGGCAGCATTCACCAGGGAATACCCACCCAATTGAACAAGCTTTACAACTAAGACAAGTCAGTAGGGGAGGGGCTGTCCCTTTTAACTTTTTAGAGGGAGGTCCTGTTCATTGGCCCAGAGGGAGATTAACCCACTGGGGAATGCTGCTATGGAAGGTGATCAGGAAACAGAAATTATGGTGAGTATTAAAAAGTTCCTGTTTTCTGGGCCTCATTTGCAAAATGAACAAAAATTAACAAAATATGGAGGTTCATTCAGTGTAAGTTAATTTAAATTGATGATGCTCTGTGGCTACTTTCTCACTATATGGTATATTTTTTAAATTTGGGAATCATTATTGATTTTCCGTACATAGTTTCACTAGTACGACACTTAGGTACTGTCACATTTACTACTTACATATTTTTAGGGAGTGAAGACTCCTGTAAATGTTTCTGTCTTTTATTATGCCCTCGTACTATACCCATAGAGTTTCTCTTTAACTGAGCTAGAAACCCATTTTTGGCAATAAGCCCAATCTTAGCTATAATATATGAGGAAAATTAGGGGCTTCAATGTTATATTATAAAACTATACTGCTAAACTATAGATTTTTGAAGCTATCTCACTAATATGCATTTAGTACTGTCTTTCTGTTTATATAGTTGGGCATTGCAGTGAGCTCTTTGCACATAGTGTAAATGAGTACAAGATAAAAGAACGCAAGGCTGAGGTGAAGGACAATAACTCTCAAAAGACCAAAGATTTCCATAATCAGAATATAAATCTCTTGTTAACTCTAATGTACATGAAAAAGGTAGATTAACTTTCAAAAGTAGATCAGAGAGGCATTCAAATAAAATGTTCAAGTAAATCTTTTCAGGGGATTGTCATTTATTGCTCAAAATCTGTTCTGCATTCCTTAAAACTGCTGTAATATACTTGACCTTGAAATTTCACTTAACATGCAGAGGAATAAAATGCATACCGTGCATATGACCCAAATAAATCAGACTGGCATTAAAACAAGTGCTTTTTGAGCAGCATTTTGTTCTAAAAAGAACTCACTTTAGGCAAAAATCCATGCTTCCATACACAAATATACTGCACCTAAAAGATTATGTTTAAATATTTATAGAGCAGATACCTTATATCTTTACACTTTAAAAAACTGTTAGAACCTTTTAAATATATATTGGTGAAAAAGACACTTCATCTGGAGTTAGCAAAGCAATAATTATATTTGAACTATGGGCATGGATGTGTTTACAGAATGCTTTAGTTTGGCAGTTTTAATTAAAAAAAAAGGATATATATACAGTATTTACTGTTAACAAAAAAAGCAAAACACAAAAGGAAAGTTTTGGCTACTTTTGCAATAGAGAAATGAATACATGCTGATCCTTTACTCCTTTAGTCACTCATATAGTTACAAGGTCAATGTTTCTACTTAGGTAAATGCATATATCATACAGGTACAGGTCACAACCATATGTTTAGTTAGGTTGAATTAATATCTAAGTCAAAGGTAAATCCTGTGGGAAAGCAAACAAGCCCCCAGGAGGGTCACACCAAATCTGCCTCCCGGCGTCAGTTTCTACTGATTGGTTCACAAATCATAATTATACTGCTCTATTCTGCATGAAGAATGCCCTACACATTTTTTTTTGTTTACTTATAAAGAGATGCTACACAGCTATGATTTCATATATTTAGAGAGATCATTCCTGTAATCTTGTTATAAATGGAAAATAGTTTCCATAAAAATATGTTTTTTTTTTTCAAAATGGAAATGCACATTAAAATACAGCACTGTACTTGGCAAAATAATAGACAGTATTCAAATCGGTATTGCTTTTGATACTCATTCCAAATTTAAAAATAATACTTTTATAAATCAACTATTTAATAATGACAGAAAAATTATCACCAAACCTAACTGCCAGCACTCAGGGATACTAACCTTTTGACACTATGAGCCTGATCTACTTTTCTAAATAAACCAATTATGGACAAAAAGATCTAAAATTGTAATGACCAATCCTCCAGCTTCTGATGGCATTATAGCCAAGTCTAATAAAGATATAATGGGGAAAATGATAAAACTAGGTCTGTCAGCTACTTAGGCTGCTGGGTTACTTTTGCCTGTCAACCAATAAATATCAGTACAAAGTATGCATACAAATCCAATATACTCATTTGGATGAATGGAAACAACTGGTGTTTTGTCACCTAAATGTACCAAATGTACAGGCTAAAAACTACACTTCAGGAAGGGTGACACGTAGAAATGAAAAATTGCAGATACTTTAAGACAAACAGCAAAGTTGTGATTTAGGTACAGTAAGTAGGAAGGTCCTTCCATCTAAAGCTACTCCTTGCACTTCAGCATAGTTGCCGAGTAGCCAGGGTCTAAAGATGCAGAAAACTTGTGCCTAAAGAATCAGCACCAAAGTAACATGGAAATGATGACGTATGAACACAGAAGATTTTCCATTGCCTTTGTATAGAATTCACATTGCTTGCATTTGTACTAGATGCATCATCCCTTCTAGGCCACATTGAAGCTGAATTAAAGGAAAAAATGCAGAGTGTGTAAAAATATGCAGACTTGTACTAAAAATTTAATTTGCACACTGCATTTGCACTCAGTTTAACATATGAGCCCTATATATTTTAAGCTCAATGTACATTTCTGGGGTTTGAATGACCTATAGAGTAATTTTAAGACTGTAAGTGCATGTCGATTTTCCTCCAGTTGTTGCAACATATCCCATTTCTTTAATGAACCTTGTGTCAAAAGTTGTTCCTTGTACCTCCATATAGTGTGCTTGGCACTGGTGATGGGCGAATCTGACTTGTTTCGCTTCATCAAAAAAATTGGCAAATACATTGAAGTAATTTTTTTTTTGATGTGGACAATTTTTTTCCTGAGGCAAACCTGGAAAATATTTTTGCTTATTATTACTCAGCACCACATGATTTGTGCACATATTGATGCAGGTACCTCTGGAGGTGGCAATAGCTAAAAGGAGAATTCAACCCTAAAGCAAATGCCCCTAACATTTTACTTGCTCCTCGGTGCAGATTCAGGCATCGGAGTTCACGGGCGCCATAGTTTTCTCCTCGGAAATCTTCGGAATGAGCCCTTTGTGATGGCATATGCGCAGTTAGATTACAGATAACAGGAACAAGGTGAAGCAGAGCACACTCTGGTATCTTCGCAGAGAACGCCTGGTGCACATCGTAGAGAGTACGGCAACCCCCAATGTGTAGTAGAAATAGAAAAACTCTGGCACTCGAGACAAGTGAAATGCAGGGTTTCCCCTTGCTATTTATTTCTTGTGCAGACGTGCAATGTTGCAGGGCGAACCCCTTTATCAAGCATGATATGCACCCCTTTATCAAGCATGATATGCGCAGTTAGACCAATTTGCTGATTTACATCAACTGCGCATGCGCGAAACTCATGAAAATTGGAGAAGCGCCTGAAGATACCTGTGAACTCTGATGTCTAAATCTGCACCGAGGGGAAAGTAAAACATTAGGGGCATTTGCCAGGGGTAACACTTAGGCTGGGGGAGGAGGGAGGGGGTCTATGTAGGGTAGGGGGACAGGGTTTTTTTAACTTTAGGGTTGAATTCTCCTTTAAGGGTTCCCACAGTGGGTTGGGTCAATAGATTCAGTGCATGTGCACCTAAAGTATCATGCGTACACTGATGATAGATTTTATGATTGCATCGGCACAACCCCCCCTGGGACCACAAAGGAAATATGGGAAAAGAGCTAAATTGTTGGTAAAAACATGGAGCTTGTGTCTGAAATTGCTCTTTGCACACTGCAGATGTGAAACATGAATAACTCCTCTCATATTTGCAGGAATGAATTCAAATTAACATGACGTTAAAAGATAAAACATAATTAATAGACATCTTATTCAATGGATCATTTAAATGAATCTATTTGTCCATGTATCAACCATAATATCTTTAATATAGGCAACATTTCAAAAAACTGAAATAGGTCATTTTTAATCCCTAGTAGATTTTGTAACTAAGGGAATGGAAGATACTAAAGTAATTTCACAATCTGAGACAATTAAAATAGCGTGTACTAACTTTTATGTATATATGCTGATTTGACATTTCATCAATTCCAGGAGAACAGAATATTCAATTCTAGTCCAGATTCAATACAGCAAAAAGGATAAAAAAAATCCTAATCCTAAAAATTCTAATTCAGTGGTTCACGTAACCTTCATTTTATAAGTTTAATAAACCATATGTTGTTCTCATTGAACCAAGTCTGGCCCTTTGCTCCCAATAAATATTACAGCAATAAGAAAATTCAAAATAAAAGAAAATAAAAACATATATATATATATATATGGCTGTCTCCCATACCTCCCAAACCTCTTCTTAATTATCATACCCCAAACATATCTTCAAATTGTGCTCAAGGGTTTTAGAAGAAATTTGACATGTTGTATTTGTTATGCATTTTCTTTGTTCTCTTGGTTATGTGCTGGTAATTCTGTTATTTATTATCATCACAAACATAGTATTTTCTTTTATGTTTTATTCTATTATTTTTTTCTATTAAGGGACATTACTGAAACTGTCATTTTATAGACAATTTTTTTTTTGTCTGATATAAAAAAGTGTAAAGAAAAACAACTTTAATATGGTGCCTGAACAGCTTAGAGTCTTGTAAGAAAATCTGTAATCTAAATTATAAGGATATTATTTTTTACCATGCACAGTTCATTACTGACATATTTTTGATCTTCAAAGATGTATATGGCAGAGCTCCAACACAGGAATACAAAACATGGTATAATTAAGTATGTGAAAAAAGATAGTGAAGAAGAAATAAAATATTGCAGATGCAATATTCTTTTAGGCAGAACATTTAATTTGCAGAAACCCTTAAAAATAGCCTTAATAAAACTTTACTCTTATTTTATAGAAATGTGTAAAATTAAATGAATAAAAATAACTAAATCTAGAAATACACTGGCAACTACATTTTGTATTGTTGTTTGTGGCTAATAATACCAGAGCAACCCATGTTGGTTGTTAGTCTAAGTATAGCTTAGAGGTGTATCAAGACCTTTTGAGAACAGAGAACTAAATAAGTTATGGGCAATACTTCAGGTGATTCTAAAGAAAAAAATGCACATACTCTGGACAAACAATTAAAAAAAAAACACAGCAAACAGATATGTGTTGTGCAGACACAATTCTTTTAAAGATAAATTCAGCAACAAATGGGGACTCACACATTGTACAGATATGGGATACATTATCTGGAAACCCATTGTCCAGAAATCTCTGAATTATGGAAAGGGCATCTCCTATAGACTCCATTTTATTCAAATAACTCAGATTTCTAAAAATAATTTCCTTTTTCTGTGTAATAATAAAACAGTACATTGTACTTGATCCAAACTAAGATATGATTAATCCTTATTGGAAGCAAACTAGCCTATTGGGTTTATTTAATGTTTACATGATTTTGTAGTAGACAAAGTAGGAAGAGCCAAGGAAAAGATTCAGTATCCGGAAAGCCCCAGGTCTCGAGCATACTTGTATTTTCATTAGAACTACATATATATATGTGTGTGTACATATGTGTGGGAGGAGCACTTACTTGCAAAAGAAAACATACTTAAATACCTATAACATATACTTGTATGTGTGTAGCCCAAAACACACATCTGCATCAGACACTCTGCACTCATTATCAATATATTCAGGACACTTACCGTATATACTCGAGTATAAGCCGACCCGAGTATAAGCCGAGGTACCTAATTTTACCTACGAAAACTGGGAAAACGTAGTGACTCTAGTATAAGCCTAGACACAACTGTCTCCCAGCAGCGCACATTCCGCCAAATCGACCCCCCCAGTGATCAACCGGACTTCTTTGCAAAGTTGATGGTGACAGAGAATTGCCAAACTGATTACTGTGTGCATTGTCCCACTGTCCCACTACCATGTGCAGAGGGTGCTGTGTGATATTGCCATCACTGTTAATCTTTTGTATAACCAACAGAGGGCGCTGTGTGATATTGCCATCACTGTTAATCCTTCATATAACCAACAGAGGGCGCACTGTTAGTCTTTCATATAACCAACAGATGGCGCTGTGTGATATTGCAGTCACTGTTATTCTTTCATATAACCAACAGAGGGTGCTGTGTGATATTGCAGTCACTGTTATTCTTTCATATAACTAACAGAGGGTGCTGTGTGATATTGCAGTCACTGTTATTCTTTCATATAACCAACAGAAGGCGCACTGTTATTCTTTCATATAACCAACAGAGGGTGCTGTGTGCTATTGCAGTCACTGTTATTCTTTCATATAACCAACAGAGGGCGCACTGTTATTCTTTCATATAACCAACAGAGGGCGATGTGTGATATTGCAGTCTCTCCCCAAGTGAACTGTTGGTATAGGAATGATTAAAAGTGACTGCAATCTCAGCTACTGCCCGCTGACCCGAGTATAAGCCGAGGTAGACTTTTTCAGCACATTTTGGATGCTGAAAAACTGGGCTTATACTCGAGTATATACGGTATGTGTTTTCTGCATTTAGCTACTTAGGAAAATGTCCTCCCCTTTAAACCAAACATGAATTATTTGTCCATATATTGCAATATATTAAAGTTGGCCAACTATGTCATCCCTGGCCAGACCTACATTCACTTTCATCTTATTGAAAAAT
This sequence comes from Xenopus petersii, assembly GCA_038501925.1. Classification (NCBI taxonomy): domain Eukaryota; kingdom Metazoa; phylum Chordata; class Amphibia; order Anura; family Pipidae; genus Xenopus; species Xenopus petersii. The sequence goes on along the minus strand of CM076681.1, from coordinate 43,203,351 downwards.
GTTCTTCTTCATTATACCAATTCACAGGACAAATGTGCATGTGAATGAGATTTTGTGGGAATAAGGGATAAATAAAGTTAAATGTGGTGTCACCTATAATATGCTAGACTTGCCAATAATGTAATTCTGAGAGAAGTATCCACTGACAACCGCATCTTTGCTAAAGGTATGGTCTAAGGTTCTTTCTGGCAAGACAGGCTGATGCTTAATTAGAAGTACATGAAAACTATAGAATCACAATTCAAAAATCAGTTTATAAGGTGTGACTGCAAGCTGGCTTTTAGTCCACAACTGGCATCCAAATGCAGTCCAAATCAGCGCTAATTGATCTGGCTATTGAGACCAACAAGTGAACTGCAATTGTCAGTATAAGTGGTGCTGGTTAAGAGAAATATTACCTTAATACCTTTGAATGTTTTTTCTTACAGTTGCAGATTTCTGTCCCTGAAGTTCTTGTACTGACAGTTACAATAAATTATTGTCAATAAAGAGCTGAATGGTTTTTGTGCAAGTCAGATAAAACAAGGTTACTGGTATCATAATATAATAAATGTAGTACAAACTTGATCCAAGGACTGACAGACTGCAATTTTAGGGTCAGAATGTTTTTTTACTTCCTCTGTATGAATTAGACAATAGATATTACTACTAAAGTGAAGTTTTGTATTTAATAAGCATGTGTCTTGTATTGCCTAGTTTGTTACAAGGTTACAAACTGAATAGCAAAGTGTGTATAAAATAAGGTAAATCATTTTTGTAAATTAAATTTTCAACCTCTTGCTCGTATCTGTTTTTCTACGTAGTGCAGGAATTATGGTTAAACCAACTTCTGAAGTCTGAAAGAAATAATATTAAATATTTATCTTATTGTGTAAGAGGGCTTTTATTTAAGTATGGAATATTCCACCTTGCATGCAAATGACTACACACTGTACTGCACTATCCACTTATAACATATAGATGCAGTTTTGCTGTTCCATTGATAAATTAAATATTCTGTGCGTCATTCAGTCTGACTCGAGTTTCCCTAGTCTAAAATAAAGCAACATGGGGGAGGCCCATTTATCAAAGGTTGAATTTTGAATTCATGTGAATTTTTTTTAATGCAAATATACTCACAATTCGACTGGGAGGTTATTTAAGAAAAAAATTGAATATCAAATATTCGATCGAATGGTTCTGAATGGTTCTGACCTGACCTAAATTTTTTTGAACTCTTGAAGAAATCAATGAGAGTTGTCTTAGCCGAATTTTAACTAGTTATTCAATTCATGTTTTTCAAGTTTTTCGTGCTTGCATACCAACTAAAAGTGATGAGTAAAACACAAATTTGAGGTATTTGATTTTTCCCTACTATTTTATTCATTCTTTTTTTCATATTTAGATTTTTTACTAGATAAGGTAACATTCATGTTTTTTAAATTGTGAGTTCATTTGAAGTAGAAAAAACCCTCTAAAATGACAATGACAAAGTCGAGTTTTTTGAGGTTTTGAGCTTTTAAACTCACTAAAAGTAATGAGTAAAACATGAACTTCAGGTATTCAATTTTTTCATATTTTTTATACTAAAATTTTTTACTAGATAAGGTAACACTCTTTCTTAAACTATGAGTTAATCTGGTTAAAACTAAAGTTACAGAAATGAGAATTTTGATAAATAGGCCTCTCTGTTTGCAGAAGAGTTTATGGCCATACATTTTTCCACTTTATGGTATAATGATAGTCTTTTGAAAAACGTCCTGGGTATGTACTATATGATATTTTTGATCACATTGATACATTGTGACATGTTTCCAAGTAGGCTTGATGTTTCTGTGCTACTTTGTGGAAAGATCTGAGCAGGGTTAATATTAGGAAAAGAGACTAAACAAATGGTTTTTAATTGCATATAAAAAAAATTATCTTTGTGGGCAAACCAGCATGACTGCCAAGATAATCTTCAAATTTTCCACAGTGCAATTATCAGCAGTAGCTATATACTTTTGTAAAGATGAGGCAAGAATTCCTGATGATTTATGTTGTCATCTTTCAAATATAAAGGCAGGAGAGATGCCAAGAGATACCCAGAGAGAGTACTACACAAAGATTAAACAGAATACACTAAAAAGGAAGGCTCTTTCATCTGCACGAAAATACATTTTGATCCAACTAGAACATATGATTAATATCATTTAAGTGCCAGCGATAAACTGTCTGAGTTACAGGACCTGTTGGCAGATATTTATTTTCCCCATGATATGAATGATGTCTAAGACAATATGAACATATAAGATTATTTTAATGGGATTTGAATCAGAGCATGAGTATATAAATGTTGCACGTATTTTTGTTTTGTATTTTAGAATTATAAAATGTTGTCATATAATTGAGGTATTCGGGGGTGGTCCTGAGTAAACATTGTCAAGGTGCTGTAAGAGTCAATGAGAGGTGCGCTGATCCTATTGGACCATTTCTACACCAATCACAAAGTTAGAGATTTTTGGATGTTTTCTCTCTATGAATTGTCCAAAAAACATTTTTTTTTTTTTGAGATTTTCAAGGTAATTGATTTTGTTTTGGATAGTTCAGCTTTTTTTTTCATTTGTATTTTTTTTTAATATGAAATTTCAATGACAATTGTGGTTTTAGAGTTTGTGAGTTTAGCGGTGGTTTCAAAAACCTCTTAAACCACTAAAAAACGACCCTTAATAAATAAGCCTCTTAGGGGCAGATTTATCAAGGGTCGAATTTGAAGATTAATAAACCCTCAAATTCGACCCTCGAAGTTAAATCCTTCGAATTCGAATATCGATTTAGAAGGATTTAGAGCAAATACTTTGATCGATCGATAGAATAAAAATCGTTCGATGGAATGATAAAATAGTTTGAATCGAACGATTCGAACCATTTTAAGCGATCGATTGAAGGATTTTTATTCGATCAAAAAACGCTTAGAAAAGTGCTGGGGAAAGTCCCCATAGGCTAACATTACAGCTCGGTAGGTTTAAATTAGCGAAGTATGAAGTCAAAGTATTTTTTAAAGAGACAGTACTTCGACTATCGAAAGGTAAAACGATTTTTTACTTCGAATCTTTCTAATCATTCGATTTGATCGAATGTGACCCATTCGATGGTTGAAGTACCCAAAAAAATACTTAGAAATTCTAATTTTTTTTTCATTCAAATTCTTCACTCAAGCTTAGTAAATCTGCCCCTTAAAGGGATACTGTCATGGAAAAACATGTTTTTTACAAAATGTATCAGTTAATAGTGCTACTACAGCAGAATCCTGCATTGAAATCCGTTTTTCAAAACAATAAATGGATTTTTTTATATCTAATTTTAAAATTTGCTACGGGGCTAGACATTTTGACATTTCCCAGCTGCCTTCAGGTCATGTGACTTGTGCTCTGATAAACTTCAGTCACACTTTACTGCTGCACTGCAAGTTGGAGAGATGTCATTACCCCTCCCTCCTACAAGCTGCTGTAATGTAAATAGAGCCTTGTCTGCTAAGCCTGTCAATTGAACAATAGGCAGATATCAAGATAAGCTCCCACTGACACCAGTTCAGAAGGACTGAAATAAGATAGTCCTGTGATCACTGCCCCCACTTACGTTTAAAAAAAAAAAATATATAGCTCAGGAGAAAGGAGGCAGTAAGTAGTTAATGAAAAAAGTATTGCAGGCAGGAAAGGAGCAAGGTCTGTGTGTGGTGGATAGCAGAGGGACTCACAGCTCCTTTACTACATCTAGTAACCAGTAAAACAAACTAGGAAGGCAGCAAGGAGAGAAAGTTCCCCCCTCCAAAGGAAAGCAAAGAACAAACTTACAGAACTGCAGGAGCTTTGATAGTGTCTGTGGGAGGAGGGGCTGCTAGTGCAGCTGTAGAGCAGGCAGAACGTAGGAAAGTGAAAATAATTGCTTCCCTGCAAACCATGTGACCTCTCTCCTCCAAACATCACACGCATGGGCAGAGAGGGAGGGGGAGTGTACAGCTAGATTCTCATGTCGTAGTGCGACTTGGCTTTTCATTACACAGTGGCTGCCTCCAAGCGCACAGGTAATGCTGTGCCTGCTGTTAGAGCAGCACAATATGAATGTGTAATGAGCAGAAATGGAAGCCCCCATGACAAAATACAAACTAAAATAACTTATGCATGGATTTGTGGATTAACATTTTATTTGCCAGACAGTGTTTATGGATGTGTATTTTTTATAAAAATGCAAAAAAAAAAAAAAGTTTAAAATGACGACAGATTCCCTTTAATGTATGGTGATCCAATTGATGAAAAGTTTTCTTATCAGCAAAAAAAACCCAGGTCCTTAGGATTCTGGATAACTGGTCCCATACATGTACGGTAATCTTATAACTAAAAGAACTATCCGTTTATTATTTTATGAAATGCTGTTTTATGTTTTGTACTGAGCTTAGTCAACTAAATAGACATTTCAAAAAGAAATACAGGGCTGTGTAGGTTATGCAGAAGGATATAAAATGTATACTGTGTACTATCATAAAATGCATCTTGTATTTGATATGTACTGTAGATTAAATTAATTACTAAAGTATTAATGAGTGGATGAGTATGTAATTTAATTGTTATTTATTATAACAAGCAGAAAGGTGCATGTTATGTTAACAAGTCCTACAAATCAAGCCAGTTGTCTTAAATTGCTGCTAAAGTTCTGTCAGAATGTGAGTTATAATGGATATTTAGCAGGTTTATGATTCAACCCCTTTCTTTGAAAAGAAGGTGAACAATTTGAACATCGCAGCTGGATGTCAACCTTTACAGAGAGATATAAAGAGAGAGAAGGCAAGTGCTGCATGTGTGGTTCTCCTTTTGGAAATACTGTATTCAACCAAAGCAACTGATTTACAGCATTTCCTTCCAATATGTTCATAATAAACTGTAAATGTGACAGAAAAAGATTATAATTAACATTAAGTGAGAAATTGCTTTTCAGCTGTGAATTGGACAATTACTATGAACTAACAGAACACAAATCCATAAACATTATTTTTTTTAACATAAATCTTTTAAGTTTGTATTCAGAAATGGTGTTTCATAGAAAACCTTTATATCTATGCTCCATACTGATATTTTATATATTGTTATATTACTAAAGCACTTTAAAAAATATATTAATGTGCATATCTGAGGCGTTACTCTTAATAATACAGTAACAAAAATACAACGATATGAATAGAAAACATCAACTCCATGTGATGTACTTAGCTAAGAAGTTCATGCTGTAATCACAATTATTATAACAAAGCCATAGAATCATGTTTACTTCTCTATTCTTTAAAGTTCAGAAAGGTCGCAGAGACAAACCTTGGTTACAGCGGGGAGCAAATTTAGGAAAGATTAGCTCCCAAGTTTAGTTACAATGGGATATTTTATAATACATTCTGGAGTTAGCCAGAGTTAGTTCGAGATCTCATGACATTGTAGCAAACTTTTCAATGGCTAGTACTTCCTACAACTATTGGTGTTATCTTGGGCAGGAAATTGGCAGTGTTATAGGTGGAAAAATGTCAACTTTACAATTAAATCATCATATATTTGAACATAATTATATGCTTATTGAAACTAGTTAGTGTGAAAAACATATTTACTGTATTCATGATTTGTTTATCATTTTAAAATGTAAAAAAAAAAAGATTGCTGAACACTATTGTGCTGAACACAAAATTGTGTTTTGAATATGAAAAACAGTCTGGTTTTTCTTTATGTAAATGTTGTTCTCTCCTCATGTGTATCCTGATGCTGATATGTTATATAAACCTATGGATTGGAATCTATTACCTTTAAAATAAATATATATTTGTCACAAGAGTTAAAGGAATTGGTCAGAATAAAAATAAAAACTGGGTAAATAGACAGGCTGTGCAAAATAAAAAATGTTTCTAATATAGTTAGTCAAAAATGTAATGTATAAAGGCTGGAGTGACTGGATGTGTAACATAGTAGCCAGAACACTACTTCCTGTTTTTCAGCTCTCTAACTCTGAGCTAGTCAGCGACTTGAAGGGGGGGCCACATGATACATTTCTGTTCAGTGAGTTTGCAATTGATCCTCAGCATTCAGCTCAGATTCAAAAACAACAGATATTACCTACAGGTATGTGGCCCCCTCAAGTCTCTGATTGGTTACTGCCTGGTAGCCAGGGTAACCAGTCAGTGTAAACCAAGAGAGCTGAAAAGCAGGAAGTAGTGTTCTGGCTATTATGTTAGACATCCAGTCACTCCAGCGTTTATACATTACATTTTTGCCTAACTAACTATATTAGAAACATTTGTTTTATTTTGCATATCCTGTCTATTTACCCAGTTTATATTTTTACACTGAACAATTCCTTTAATACTGCTCTTGTGGTTTCATTATGCTACACTTGTGTTCCACTGAAACCATTGCAGCAACAATAAAATGTAGGTCATTTAAGTCTATTGTGCACACGTGTTCTTCAGATCCTTCATGTTTGTTAATGTGGGCCCTTATTCTATAGCACCATAAAGGGAGAGAAACTGAAGTTTCATAAAAATGATTTATTCAACTAATCTATTTACCAATTACAATGCCTGGAACTTCAGTAGTTGTTCCATAATTTTGCTCACCATATGTTAAACCTACTGAAAACATTAAAGGAAAACTATACCCCCAAAATGAATACTTAAGCAACAGATAGTGTATATCAAATTGAATGACATATTAAAGAATCTTACCAAACTGGAATATATATTTACATAAATATTGCCCTTTTACATCTCTTGCCTTGAACCACCATTTTGTGACTCTATCTGTGCTGCCTCAGAGATCACCTGACCAGAAATACTACAACACTAACTGTAACAGGAAGAAGTGAGGAAGCAAAAGGCAGAACTCTGTTAATTGGCTCATGTGACCTTACATGTGGTCTGTATGTGTGCACAGTGAATCTTACGATCTCAGGGGGCGGCCCTTATTTTTTAAAATGGCAGTTTTCTATTTATGATTACCCAATGGCACATACTGCTAAAAAAGTATATTATTATGATAATGGTTCATTTACATGAAGCAGGGTTTTACACATGAGCTGTTTTACTCAGTATCTTTTAATAGAGACCTACATTGTTTGGGGGTATAGTTTTCCTTTAAATAAGCCTAAAAGTATGATTTTGCCACCAATATGGATTCATTTTATTAAACAAATAATTAGAATTAATCGCTTAAAATTGAATTTATGAAAGATTCCTGAAATTTGAACCTTTCTAGATAATGGATTTTCAGATAAAAGTTCATACACCTGTAAATAAAAAATGGCGTATGCCTGTTGCAGGTTATAGCACCACAGTAGTCATTACATGTCTTGAAAAGATTTCCTAATAAACTACAGTACAGGCAAGTTTGCTTAAGGCTGGACATACACAATGCGCCTTCTTGAGATCCGACATGCTGAGAGGAAACGGATGCAAAGAGTCGGATGCAACGAAAATAAGGTAAGTTATAGAAATGTCAATCGTTGTCGCTGCATGCATCAGACACGACACAACTATCGGATGTGAACGTTGCACGTTGCGTCTTCTTCCGGCAGTCATGTCATGTTGGATGTACGCAGCGACAATGTCCGACACTTCTATTACTTACCTTATTTTTATCGCATGTGTCTCGCTACAAACGTTTCCTCTTATTGCGTCGGATGGGGCCAAGCCACGCCGTGTGTTTCAGCTCTAATGCAAAGCACCCAAAGCTATGTTATTTAATCTTGCATTATACTGAGCTTTGCAAATCAAGTTTGTAGCATCCCCTGTAACTTACAAGTACAACATTTTTTAATTCATTTTGCTCTGGTACAAAAATTAACTCAGGCGTTGAAAATATATTGGAATTAGCTTTGGGAATATTGGTATCATGTTGGTCTGTATTCTGTCTATATTCTGACAAATCCGATGAAGTTAGAAGATAAGTTTTTTTCATATCAGTCTCAGCCCACACCCACTACACAGGAGATGCTATCAATTATTGGTCCATGTTATATTTGATAGTGACTTTTAGTAGTGGAAACTATTCCACTATTTAAAAGCCATAAATTACTGGTTAATATAGTATATAAAGTTAGTATGTACAATTTAGTTTTCATAATAAAATAAAAACATTTACATGACCTAAAATTGCCAAACTACCAGTAAAGCCTTTGTTTTGACATAACAAAATTAAAATAATAAGTAGGAATGACAATTTTTTTCATTGTCATTTTCGCTTAATTTTGGTAATGATCAAAAAGTACCTGAATTTTGCATTTATGATGTTTTGCTGCCATCTTCTGATAAAGTGTCCTATAATAATATAATTAAGAATAATCTTATCTTTCTTAAGATAATTAAGACGAATCAGCAATGCTTAATCAATAGAGCTAAGGGAATTTGTATCCATGCTAGTTTTTCAGCAATTTCAGCAATCGCCAAATCAAGTTTATTTTACTTTTTGTCAGGTGCAAGAAAATAATGAAATCAATCTTTGATTTGTTTTTACATCTGCCTGTATGTCTAATCGCTCTCTCTTTGTATACTTTTTTATAATACTAATTTTCTAGTATAATATTCACCTATCCTTACAGTATGCAATGATGCAAGAAGAAAATATTTTAAATGATTGTTACCTCCTAAAATTACCATTATATCAGTGTTTCAGAAGAACCTTCTACTTCAGAGTCTAGGCTGAAATGAAGAGTGGGCCATAGCTTTTATTGGCAGGCCGAACTCTGTTGAACTATTAGCAGGGAAAACCCCTCCTACAGTATGTTCCTCCCTGAGTGTCTTTGTTCCCAAATTGCCCATATTTGTCATAACCCCCTACAGTTATTTATAATACAGGTATGGAACATGTTATCCAGAATGCTCGGGACCTGGGGGTTTCCGGATAACAGATCTTTCCATAATTTGGATCTTCAAACTTTATATCTTCTAGAAAAACATGTAAACATTAAATAAACCCAACAGAATGATTTTACATCCAGTAAGGGTTAATTATATCTTAGTTTGGATCAAGTACAAGCTACTGTTTAAACATTATACAGAAAAAGGAAATCATTTTTCAAAATTTGGATTATTTCAATAAAATGGAGCCTATGGGAGACGGCTTTCTGGATAACGGGTTTCCGGATAACAGATCCGTACCTGTATTATAAACGTTGTTCAAATCCAATTAAAGAAAATGTATTTGTGTTGCTGTGTAACTCCCTACATCTTTTACATAGATATGGGGTTTACTTATCATGCTGTGTAAAAAGTGGAGAGAGAAATATAACTGAGAAATTTGTTTTCAACAGTTAGAAAACAAAAGCAAAGGTCTGATTGGTTGCTATGATCAACATCACCAGTTATGTTTTAGTCCACTTTTTACACAGCTTGATAAATAGACCCCCATGTTGTTTAACTACAAAGCATGCAGTCAGTATAAAGTTTCAGGAAGATGGGAATGGATGGAAACCATATGCTACAGTATGTCCCTTCAAAATATCTTACTTATGGATCTATCACATTTCTTAGGCAGTAAAAAAATGAGGAGGAATTGGAGCCATCTGCTATTTAGCAGTGGACAATGATCTTACCTTAGAATACCTAGAATATATTTGTCTTTCAAAAATTCCTATAGCAACTCATATTTCAAAAGAAATGGTGGGTATTAGTATGATGGCTTCAGATCAATGCCTATGCTGAAGTACCTGCCATGCTATTCCCTTATGTTCATATTCTAAAACATCCATGTGTGCTTAAATAGTGCATTCCAAAACACTGTATTGACTGGTGTCCCCAGGGCCGGTTTGCAGGGGGGGCGTCCCTAGGCCGTGCTGTCCTAGTGCCTAACTGTGGCTGACCGCGCGATGTCCGCACACCTCTCCCAGCAAGTGCAGACATAGAGCACTGGGGAGCTCCTCAATAAGCCGCTGGGCTGCATGCCGCCCCTAAGATTCTGCTGCTGTAGGTTGGCGTTCCATTTCGTCACATTGCAGTGTATTACATATATATATTGAACCATAAAAAGCCCACTCCCCTTGTAAATTGAAACCATTATATTGATAATGAATGGGGATATGCAAACTGTTTTGTACAGTTTTGTGGGTAAACTAGTTTTGCCAGCACTGTAAAAAACACTATAGTTGCACCATGTATGCAGCTTGAATGGGAAGGAAATAAGTGTTGAGATATTGTAAACTGTGACTAGCAATTCAGGCAGTAAATCATAAAAAGTTCTTATAGTTTGCGAGTATAGCCCACAATTTTTTCTGCCTAAAATGGTTCCCTTCCTTTGTAAAGTTGCTATTGCCTCACAGCCTTTTCCAATCTCTGCAGTGACCTAGTTCACCCTGAAATTGCTGGGCTGAAATTCATCAAAAATATACAATATATACTGATGCTTTTCAGATTTGGTGTAGTTTATGCACAGATCATATCTGTTTACCACCAGAACAATAAGCAAGCTATTTATTTCATAGAAAGGAAAGCATGAGGCAAAATATTTTCTGAAGGTATCTAGCTGGGTTTTGTCATGTGATCATAGTTAAAATATATGTGTGTTTTATACAACACTGCAAATGCATAGTATTTACCTGTTCAGGCAGGTGACTTAAATATGCTGTTTGATGTAAACAGGAGTCTGAGATCATAATCATAAACAATGTTTTATCCAGTAAGTATGCTTTATAGGATATATGCCTTCGTAATGGGTATATGGAAGAGAATTAGCAAGTTGCACTTGCATACCCTGGCCTTGAATTGAAGATAATCCCTGGTGCACAGCAGTGGTGGAATCGGCGTCCCACCTTGTAATGACGGATCAAAAGAAAATTCACTGGCACCCAGGTACTGCTAGCAGGGTAAACCCTTGCTGATTTATTCAATGGTTTGCAGCATGCAACGTTTCGGGGTAACCCCCTTTATCAAGCATCTATATATGGAAGAGAAGCCATAGTCACCAGTAGTGATGGGCGCATTTGCTGCAAATTTGCGCGATTCGCCGCCAGCGAATAAATTCGCGAAAAGCCCGTGAAAATTCATGAATTTTTCGGCGAAGCGAAACGATGCAAATTCGCCCATCACTAGTCACCAGATTACAGATGCAGCCACTTTGGTTTGTCTGTTTGACACAGAATAACTAAACACAGATATCCCATTTATCTCATTTAACACAGAAAACTGCGTCACAATATCCCATCTAATTAAAGCATTCACCATTGTGAACAAAGCTTTGGTATGCTAATGAAAAGGTTAAATGCATTAAATGAGTTAAGATGACTTAAGATAACACAGTTTCTTCAATTACCCCTGAGTCATGGCGCATTTAACTCACAAATCCAAGTGGCTTCATCTGTATATGGGTAACTTAATTTTAAAGCAACCCTGAACAAGTCCTCAACTGTCAATACCTCATGTGCGATAGCTATACATGAGCAATTTGCTGTATCATTGAACCTAATTAGCAGCAATCGATGTTGCAATATGTGTGAAGCAAGGACAAGCCAAATGCAATTAGTGAGAGAAAGAAAATGAAATTCACAGAACTTAAACAGGGAATAGTGGAATTCATACTAGTACATTCATAGCTATTAATTAGCAGTGAGACCACCACACCAAAAGCTGGGGGTATATCCTCTGCAGCATATAAGTATCAATTTATCCTCAAGCTGACTGTACAGTGATCCATGACTGAGCAGTTTTACCCCTGGAAGCTTAGTAGCTTTAGTTAGTTCTACTGGGAATATTCTGATTGTTTTATGCACAGCACAATAAGACTGCCAAAATAATGTTTTCACTTTCTGTTTTTTACCTACTTTAAATTATAGGCACATCTGAATATTAAATTTCTGGTAGCTTTATCAGACATTTCGCTATTACAATTAGCTGATTCAGTTATACAGAACAAATGTAGACTTGACCTTTTCTGCATAATAGCAGAATACTAAAATGTTACATACGTAATAAAGTGGAATGTTCAAGCACTCTATTAATACAGAAGAGTTAAAAGTCATATGATTTATATCAAGGTTAGTTTTAGGTTCTAATTATGTGATTTAGGCTAAGCCAATTTGTCACAGGAACATCCGGAGCAAGGAGTAAAGGACACTTTGCACAAGAGGTAGGTGAAAGTGTTAAATATATAAAGAGTTGAAAAGTATTTTGTTAAAATATTTGAGTGTGCATGTTTAAATGTTTGAGTTTGCAATAAAGATCGTTCAGGGCAAATAAACTGGAAAGGAGCAGATATGGTTTCCACTGAGACTTCCATTTGTCTTCATTACAGTAAATGCGAATTTGCTAGTGCCTTCCATTTAATATTTTCCATATCTGTTTTCCAAATGATTGCTTAGGTGCCAATTATGAAGTGCAAGAGAACAACCCTTTGTGCCCATGCATGGCGTTCATCCCTGCTGAGGAATAGCCGTAATGTGCATGTCATGCCAGAATATACACGTCCCATTCATGGGGATAGCTGAAGGTCTAAAGCCGAATGCAGGGCTGGATTTACATAGCGTTGCCCCTAGGCCTGCTGTCGCTCGTTGCCCCAGTCCCCTCCCCTTTCTTCACACATATTTTTGGAGCAATGGGGATTGGCGCACAGGAAGTTTAAAAGATTATTGCACAGTATCTCCTGCGTATCTCCAGTGTTTCTGAACCAATGTGGGTGTGGGTGGGCAGCATGCCCCCCCCCCTAAAATCCTGCCCGCCCGGGCCTTGGTGGCCTTTCCACAAATCCGGGCCTGGTGGAATGCAGGGACTTGCAGCCATTTAGCAATGGAGAAGGGCAGTGGGCAAAATGCAACAAAATGGCCAGTTGTGGCAAGTGACTGTTGATCTGCACTAACACCTGCCAAAATCCTTAATCTTGTTTGTACAATTACATTTGGGGAAAATGGTGGCAGATTATTTTCCACCAAATAATAAAAGCATGGAAAAAACAACTTGTATAACATGTAAAAAAAAAAGAGAATTCATCCCTATGTTTTAAAAATTAGTGAATTAGATTGTTGACCTCCCTATTGTTGTTCTCAGTGGCAAATCAGTAAGCCATGACTCTATAAACTGATACAGTTCCATGCATTAGTTGAGCTTTTCTAAAGGCAGTCAAAGAGAAACCATTACAATCAGATATATCTGATGCTGGCATTTTTTTCTATCAATGTTTTTTAAAGGACATGTAAATCCTACATTTTCCTACCATGGCATCCTTTGCACATCATATAGCCCCTCTATTTCCCGGTGGCCTCACGAACAGCAGCTCTCACTCTGCTGTCATTTTAACTCTGATCAGTGACGTTTACGTTTGCAAACTGCACATGTGCCTGTAAAGTTCATGCACTCAAAAATGCAAGCTTACAGACACAGAACTTACTTACTGATAAATTGTCCTGCTTAGATTGAGCACTCTAATGGTTAACCATTGAGCTCAGGAGGTTAGGAGAAAGAAATAGGAACAGATAGCTAGAGCAGCTGGCATTGATGGGAACCATGATTGAGTGTAGGGCATGTTTATTAATCTGTGCTGAGAACGACTAACTGAGCATGCTCAGTAGCCAACAGCCAAACTAAATTCCTGAGGAAGGGGGTTGAGTAAGCTAGAGTATAAGAAGGAATCCTACGTGTTGCCACAGCCTTACTATTAACCTTTAAACAACTGGAATGGCAGGTATTTAAAGATTTCAAAGAGGCTGTTCACAGGTTACATTTTTGTGTAGTGAGACCTTGCATTTCCTTTAAGTTCAATTTAAAAAAAAAAACAACTGTACAAATTAAAAAGAATTGAATAAAAATTAATAAAAAAGTAAATGAGCATTTTTAAATAAAAAAGTGAGTTATCCGAATTACCAGAGTCTCTAACTCAAAAAATGTTTGCCTGCCTTCTCAAAAGCAAATAACCCTCTCCTTTCCACCCAATGATAAACAGGCAAAGATAGCTGGGGAAATATAAGGCAGTGTCTCGTTTTTAAATGCCTAATACCTTTACTTAATCAGGTCACCTAGTTTATCTGGTTTATCCCTAATCTTTTTAAATCTTTATAATCTTTATAAATGAGTCATTTGATTATACAAACCTGACTACAACTGGAAGAAAATGAAGTACAGAGATGGTGCTTAAATAAAACATTTATGCCGTGTTGGGCATAGCAAGCATTGTACTCTGAACTGCAATCCAAGCAGATGATGCATAAAATAGTTCCATTCAATTGGATTTCCTGGAGACGATGATTTATGTGATTAAAGATGTGAAAAGAATGTGACATTCTGTGCAGTGATTACTGCAACCCTTAGAGAAGTCAATATGAGTTGACTTACAGTATATACTGCTTCCGAGCATGCCTTTCTCTTCAAAATAGCTCATTCCCCATAAACTTTACCTGTTGGTGTTGCCATAGTTACACTTTACTGCACATATTTCTAATAATAAGAGTTTTACCTTTCAAACACTATGACCTAGAGTATGAGACAAATAATATTAATATCTTTAATATTTACTGTGTGAAACAGAGAAATTTGAAAAAGAAACTGTTATATTAATGTGTATGTGTTGGCATTATTAAAAAAAAAAAGAAAAATACAAGAAAATGTGTGTGTATATATATATATATATATATATATATATATATATATATATATATATATATATATTTATATATATATATATATATATATATATATATATATATATATATACATACATATATACACATACACACACACACACATATATATATATATTTATATATGTATATATATGTATGTATATATGTATATATATATATACATACACACACCAATTAGTAGAGTATGACCCAGGTGCTACTCTCAATAGCGGTATACAAAAAAACAAAAAAGTGAGGTGCACACCAGGAGCCTTTTCAAAAGGTTAAAAAATCTTTATCTTTATTTAATACATCATTAAAATAGGTAGGAATTTCGATCTTTGCCTAAGACCTTTCTAAGCACTAATATTGTCCACTATTTGATATGTTTCATGTGGTTTTTACAGCCCCCAAACGAGGGGAGGCAAGTTTAATTACATGGGTCTTTTGGAAGAACGTGGTTGGGTGAGTGTTATTGGCTTTAGCTATTTATTCACAGAACATTTTTATTGCTGTGTGTATGGTCTTGAGAAAGGTCTTAGGAAAAGACCGAAACGTTGACCTGTTTTAAAGATGTATTAAATAAAGATAAAGATTTTTTAAGGCTCCCGGGGTGCACCTCACTTTTTTGTTTATATTTATAAATCTTGGTTTTTAGCCTTATGTGTGTGTACAGTCTACTCTTTTTTTTTTTTTTTGTAACTTAAATTTTGTTCTTTATTGATTTTACAGGGATCATACAAAAAATGTACCCTTTTTCACATCATTTGTTTCATGTAGATAATGGAAGCTTACAGTTTTACTAACAGCAAAAGTAAAATGCCCAAAATTGCTGTCTATAATCTGAGTAACATTGTTGAATTATTTAAACACATAATATATTATAACAGTGCTGGTTATTCTGCAACAGTATCTTATACCTAAAGTGGTCATTTCTATATGTTCCTTCTGAAACACAAAGAATGTTAGAATATTTAACCTTCCAGATTCAACTAACAGGTAAAGGGGGGAGACCCTGTAGAGTACCGGCAACCAAACCTCTCAGAACCCATATGTCCCAGATTTTTGTGTATTGGTCCATTCGGTTGGTCAGATGAGCTATACCTGCTTCGAATGCTTTATTCGAATTTACTCTGGCAATTATTTCAGCCAAGGTTGGTGGCGTCGAGATCTTCCAGTTGGACGATATTGCCAAGCGAGTAGCTGTTAGAACTTGATTGACCAAAGTTTGTCCACATTTGCGTAAACTGGGTATAGGTTTGCCTAATAGCAAGTTTAAGGGATCCAGTGGTATTGTCCGCTGAAATAGCCGACTTAAAAGGTTCGTCACTTCAGTCCACAGTGGCTGTATCACTGGGCATTCCCAGAACATGTGTAGCAATGTTCCCAAAGCTCCACAGTTTCTCCAGCAGAGAGGTGAGTGTTGCGGAAAAAATTTATGCAGTCTTTCAGGTGTGTAATACCAACAAGTCAATATTTTATATATATGTTCTTTTTGTCTCACACAGGTGACCACCTTTTTTGCATTGTCCCATATCATAGACCAGTCCTTAGCTTGTATCGGTTGTGGAAAAGCCTGATCCCACTTTTCCATATATCTATGTCTGTGTCGGTCCGGATCCGAAGGTGTAGTCAGTAGGTTATAAATTCCAGAGATGAGTCCTTTCTGTGGTAATCCCCGAGCTGCCAGAATTTCGAATGCCGTAGGGGAGTTAGTCCTAACATAGGAGGCATAAGGTGTAAGAAAGTGGCGAATCTGAAAATATTCAAACAATTTTATGTCAATCGCTGGTTGCTGCTCTCTAATTGTTTGAAAAGATAGCATCGTATAAGTTGATAGATTCAGGAGGTCCTTTATCGTAAAGAGCTGTAGTTTTGACCATCTTTTATAAAATGATGGTTCGTGTCCTGGTGGAACCTTGGGTTGTTCAAATACGTTGTCATAGGTGATTTAGCTGAAGTCAGCCTGTGTTTATGTCTGGTTTTCAGCCAAATGGAATATGTGAGTTTTGTTGTGGAGAGAGCATTTGAAGGAATCCGAATGGATGGGGTGGTATCCCATATAAGAGAGTTTAAGTGGAATTCTTTTGCTATAAGGCTTTCAATCTGGCCCCAGCTAGTGGACGGTTGGTATCGTGACCACTCCAAAAGTTGTCTCAACTGCGCAGCTTCGTAGTACGTACAGTCTACTCTTGTGTACCAAATACCTTACTTATCATTACCCGACTTGGATTCAGCCAGTTGCAACTTCTCTGTAAAGCACGTTACATAGGACTCTTCCTCTCAGATGGACCCTTGCTGTATTCATGGAGGAAGGTATAATCACACTGAATTACACACACAGAATGGATATTTTGAATAACTTTGGGGCGAGTGGTTTTGAAAAAAAAAAAACTCTTTATATGCTGGATCTGGCACAATCACTTCCCCCAACTGTAAAACTAGCGTATCTATCCAACCAACCCATTATGGGTACTGCCTTATTAAGACATGGGGACTGCCTTAATAAAGAAATGGGGACTGCCTTTATAAAGGCATGGGGACTGCATGCCAGCTACTCTATTATTTTAGTCACTGATTTTGGAGGAACAAAAGGTGGTGTAGTGTGCCATGTCAACTTATGAAGAGCTTATTAGTAAAGTATTAAGGTTATACTTACATTTCTGATTACATTCATTAACATCATAATAGAGAACAGTGACATTTTTCATCTGGTACAGGTTTCACAAATCCATGCTACAA
The DNA here is from genome assembly GCA_038501925.1 of Xenopus petersii. NCBI lineage: Eukaryota > Metazoa > Chordata > Amphibia > Anura > Pipidae > Xenopus > Xenopus petersii. The sequence goes on along the minus strand of CM076681.1, from coordinate 43,186,026 downwards.
TTTTGCCATGTCTTGTTTTATCAGAAAGAAAAAAACAGCACAGTTCTGGAAAAACATTCTTTTGACATATGAAATCAAGATCAACCTATACCAGAAAGATGGCAAGAAAAAAGTATGGTGAAGGCATGGGACAGCTCATGATCCAAAGCATACCACATCTCTATAAAACATGGCAGAGGCAGTGTGATGGCGTGGGCGTGCATGGCTGCCAGTGGCACTGGGACACTAGTGTTTATCCATGATGTGACACAGGACAGAAGCAGCCAAATTAATTCTGAGGTGTTCAGAGACACTGTCTGCTAAAATCCAGCTAAATGCAGTCAAATTGATTGGGAGGCATTTCATAATACAGATGGACAATGAACCAAAACATTCAGCCAAAGAAACCTAGGAGTTTATTAAAGCAATGAAGTGGAATATTCTTGAATGGCCAAGTCAGTCACCCAATTGAGCTGCATTTCACTTGTTGAAGACTAAACTTCAGACAGAAAGGCCCACAAACAAACAGCAACTGAAAGCAGCTGCAGTAAAGGCCTGGCAGAGCATTAAAAAGGAGGAAACCCAGAATCTGATGGTGTCCATGAGTTCAAGACTTCAGGCTGTCATTGCCAGCAAAGGGTTTTCAACCAAGTATTAGAAATGAACATTTTATTTTCAGTTTTTTAATTTCTCCAATTACTTTTGAGCCCCTGAAATGAAGTGATTATGTTAAACAAAAGGCTTTAGTAGGCTCAAATGTTTATGCAATCTTTTTGTTCAACCCACTGAATTAAAGCTGAAAGTTTGCAGATCAACTGCATCTGAGTTGTTTCATTTAAAATTCATTGTGTTATTGTACAGAACCAACATTAGAAAAAAAAAGTTGTCTCTGTCCAAATATTTATGGACCTAACTGTATATCTTTAAAAAGATGTGCCAATTACTTATAGGCAACATTTTGTGGCAGGAATGGATTCATTGTAAAATATAGCTATTCATCATAGGCAAGACTGATATTCACCCATGTATTGGTCAGGAGGGTCATTCCAGGCCTGTGTATGACCAGCACCAGTCTAGCATAAAACAATGTATACCTATTAGTGATGGGCAAATTTGGGGCATTTTGCTTCGCTGAAAAATTTGCGAAATGGTGCCGGTGTCTCAAATTTTCACTGGCGAATTTTCACGGCAGTTTTGCGAATTTATTCGCCGGTGGTGAATCAAAGGAATTTGCTGTGAATTTGCACCTGGCGACTTTATTCGCCCATCACTAACACCTATATAAACAAAGCAATTAGATCTTTTTAAAGGATAATCTCCACAGTCGCAATGTATTGCATACATTATATTTTTATTTACAACAACTATTTTACAAAATTTTTTGCATAATTTTGGCAAAGTGAGACTGAGGTCTGCAATTCATATTTGTGTGTTTTCTATGGGAAAAATGCATTGCCTAGCAACTTGCTTCAACTCAAACCTATCCAGAATCTAACAGGGATGAGGCATTAGACTGGAAAATGAAAAACAAGTTTCTATGTTGCGTACCTACCTTTCTGAAAACAACTCTTAATGAATATGTCATCCTATGAATAGCGAGTTATTTATATGTTCCAGTCTATTTTTCTAAACATTTTCTTTTATGTATAGATGCCTCTCTAGCTCTACTTTAATGGCAACATGGTTCAAGTGTCGTGATTGAACCACCTCACTCATTTATTATGCAATCGTATACAAGAAAAAGAAAAGTAAATTGAAAACAGCGCGTGACAGGTAATCGTGTATTGTAGATAAAACATACTGACAAACAACTCGCCACTGAAATGTGCAACTATATTTACTCTCTTTGAGAAGCAAAGCTAAACATAAGCTACTTTTTAATGATTAGGGATTTGAAAAGTGTATCTCAACATGAAAGCTTAATTAAACATAATGAAATGTTATATAGTAGCTGTTTCTTTAGACAAAGTCTGTTGAGTCTTGGCATCAAAGATATGCCAGTTCAGGTAACTTATTTTCTTTTAAATTTAGCGAAGTATTTATTTTACAGGCTTAAGAAAGGCTTGTGGGCAGTAGAAATCTCTCTTTTATAAACCAACAAATGTTTACTGTATTTAGCGAGCAGTTGTTAACTTGGATAAAATCTTCCAAATCTAAAATAGGAATACTGAGCATGATTATTGAGCCTTTCTTTTATGCTTTGCGACATTAACATATCAGTCTTGTGATTGCACATATATATTTTAACAATTTCAGTATTTTCAGTTATTTTACAACCCTCAAATCATCTAATATACAGGCGAATAATAAAGTCTAAAGCTAAAATCACAGAAAATGTATTGTTTTCTGGGAATGATAATTTCTGTATACAGTGTAGACAGGATCATTTTTCAATGGAGTAACCATAAGGAAACAGCAAATACACACTGCAACACAGCAAAGTAAATCATCAGATTCAAGTTTGGCTTTCTAAAGAGTTTATTTTGCCATGACAATGCAGAAAGTAATGAGCCCTTTTGAAGAAAATGAAGAGGTAGAACTTTAAAACAGATCCATAATAGAATTTTATGGTTGGTGATGGGGGGGTAATGTAATTCTTTGGAAAAGTATTGTTTTTGTTGCCATGTTTAGTTTTTTACTTCATTATGTGGGTGTTCTTCTCTAGCCCACTAGTTAGGACCTTGCCTCTGGTGGCAACAAGCACAGCTACAGTGGCGTCTAAAAGTCGCCTCTTGTTATTTAAGAGCCGAATATCCGGGTTCTGCTAGTGCAGATAGTGTTATTGTGCTCATTGCACTAGTGATGCTGCCTTCCTTTGACCTGATGCTGATGATATATAAGTGTGGAGCAGGAAAGGGGGAGGCGTCTGGGCTGCTGCCTCAGGCCAGGGTCTCAGATTGGAACAAACTTATAGTAACTTCACATTAAAAGCATTTATTTGGAATACCTCAAAATATGAAAAAACATCAAGGCATGCCAAAATAAATTAAGAGATCCAAATTTAGACTTACAAACAGTTTATATTGCAGTGAGAATGCAGAATGATATGAGTGCTTATGAATAAAAACTAAGTAGTGGAATGTATTGAAAGCTGAAGCAGGCAAACCCAAGCATCAAATACCTTGGTATAAAAATCCAAGCTAATATAGCAAAAACCTATCAAGAGAATTACCTACCTCTCCTAACTTCTATTCAAAAAATAACTGGAAACTGGGACAAACTGCGACTCTCATGTTTTGGGAGAATTCAGGCAGTCAAAATGTTTATAATACTTTATTTGTCCGAAATCTTTTTTTATATCAGTAAAATTGATCATTTCCAGGTTCAGTTGAAGGGGGAAAACCATGGATTAAAGCACAATTTATTAATATTACCTAAAGACAAGGGGGGTTTAGGCCTTCTGGATCCTTTATTACGTTTCTATCCAACTCTCCAGGGTTCTGGAATGGAACACTGTAAAAAAAGGAAAAATAATGGATCATACTAGAGCAATCCCTATTGAAATACCCGATAGAAAATACTACTGTATATGGTTAGAAAATAAATCTTTATTAAGGGGTATTTCTGATCACCCTCTAATTAAGGCGACTCTTAAAGATTGGTACCAAACTAAAAATATGTTACAGTTATCCCCCCCCTCCATCCAGCCTCTGATGCATAACCTTGAGTTTGCTCCTAGTATGGAACCAGGATCATTTAAAAAATGGAATATTTGGGATAACAGAACCACTAGAATTAGTGACTTCATAATTGATAACAAGATGATACCCCTATCAGAGATTCAAAAACAATGGGGATGCCACCCTTGGGATATATGGGGTTATAGACAATTACACTTCTACATACAGTCTAATAAGTTGTTTGACTGGAGCAGGCCCTTAACACCCTGGGAACGAATGGTAACTTCCCCATCAAGAATTAACAAACCCCTTTCAAAAATGTATTATTTATTTAAGATGCTTCTTAATAAGTTACCAAAAAAAATAAGACTTTCTGCAATAAGTGGGAAAACAAATTAAAAGTAAAAATCACAGAGCCTAGGTGGAATAAAATGTTTACCAATATTTTTAAATCGTCCAGGGCAGTTAGCACAAGAGAAGCTGCTTACAAATTAATTACAAGATGGCGTTACACCCCAGACAAGTTAAATGTATCCGAACTTATCTAAGATATGTTGGTGGTGTAATTATTGTAATTATTGTTTTTTTAGCCATGATTTTTTGAGAATGTTCTTCAAACTGCCAGGGTCTCAGATTATAAACATAGCAGTGCCACACTAAAAAAAAATTATTTGGTACACATTAAAATATGAAAAAACATCAGGTGATTCCTTAGAGGAGGTGAGGGTCTCATGTTAACTTCGACAGTCGAATATCGAGGGTTTATTAACCCTCAATTTTCGACCTTAAGTAAATTTGCCCCTAAGTGTACACTGGAAGTTTGTATGTGAAATACCAAACATATAAGTCTCTGTCCTTATGTACCAAATAAACAACAATGTTTTTACATGCCTATATGGAAGATAAGCTCTTTGAGTGCTTGTTCCACTTCAATAAGGTTTTGATCCACTCCCCTAGCTGAAGGTTTAGGGTGGTGCCCCTGGACTTCTTCCTACAGTTGGTGAGTTTAGCACCTAAAGGTGGCCATACACGGGCCAATAAAAGCTGCCGACAGACCGAGTCGGCAGCTTATTGGCCCCATGTATGGGGGCCCCCGACGGGCTTCGCCGATCGAGCTCTGTCGAAAGTCGGCCAGATCTCGATCGGATGGGATTAAAAATCCCGTCGGATAGCGGCTGCATCTGTTCGTTGATGCTGTCCCACGATCCGACCGCCCGTTTGGCGAACGATAGGATCCGATCGTTGGGCCCCAGGGCCCACGATCGGATCAGCCCGATATTGCCCATCTCAAGGTGGGCATATTGGAGGGAGATCCGCTCGTTTGGCAAAATCACCAAAAGAGCGAATCTATCCATGTATGGCCACCTTAAGACCTAATAATATCTTCTCATGTCTAACTTTAATTATAAATCACAGAAGTAGACATTATTAAAATATTTACATGTAAAAGCTATATAAGCTATATACAGTAAGCTTTAGTGGTAGCAGACAGATAAATGTCTCTACCTCATGTTTTGTCTCAGAGTGGACCCCTAATATAGTTTAGTGTTGTAGAGAGTGGAGATCACGCATATTTTATTACATATATCATTGTTAATAAAACAAAATTAACTGAATGTGTTTTCTTGTTGCAAACTGCAAATTAAAGCACACACCCTTGGAGTTGTACGGAGTGATGCAAGCTGCAGATTCATTCCCCTCCTAGTAAAAACCCATTCATCTGTTCTTGCCTGACTTGTGAAGCAGACATCCCATTGTTTGGGGCACCAATAGGGCTAATCATGATAAAACTCTATAAGAGCTCCTGGGATACTATTTATAAGGTCCTATTTAAGTGTGGGTGACCATAACTCATTTAGTGAACATTGCCATGTTTTATCAACATGTTAATGTAGGACTAAAATGTTGTTGAAATTGTTAAAAGTGGGTGAAAATGCAATTACAAAGAAATCCCATTATCATAATATCAACAATTCCATATCTTACTTTGTTTTAAGGACATTCTTTTTTTTTTAATAGGAAATCATGAAATCCCATGATCTTCTCTGGTGAACAGAAACACTGAAACATTGATATTACAGAGTTTTTTTCCACAAATCTTGAAAAATTTGTGGTTTTGCTATATTTTTAAAAAGCTTGAAATATTCAATATTTATTAAGTGTGAAAACCACAAAAAACTCTAAGGTCAAACTACACCAAATAAAAAAGTTGTCAAGGTGCTATATAAGTCAATGGGAGCTGCGCTGATCACATTGGATCACGTTAAATCAGTTTGGACTTTTAGAGGTTTTGAGATTTTTTCTTCACTTGAAATTGTCTGTTACCGCATCGTTCTATTAATAAATTCAATGACAATCGGGGTTTTAGAGTTTGTGAGTATAGTCGTGGTTTCAAAAACCTCTAAAACTACTAAAATCTGACCTTTAAAAAAGCCTCCAAGTGTTACAGAAGGTGGAAAAACTGGCCCACACACTAACTAGACTGTATAAACAGATTGCATAATAATACAAACACTACTGTTTATTGTATTTTTACTAATAAGGTTCCCAAATGCCCATCTCTTCAATGTTAAATGTTAAATTGTGATACCAGATTTAGTCTTCTCTTGCAAGAACAGCAACCAGCTCATTGTTGAGCAGTGATGGGAGAATTTGACCGTGAAATTCGCAAAGCATCAAAAAATTTGCAAAACAGCGCCGGCGTCCGTTTTTGATGCCGGCATCCATTTTTTTGATGCCGGCGCACATTCGTTGGCAAAAATGCACCCGCGTCCAAATAACCAGACGCCGGTGGGAATTTGCCGCAAATTTGCGCCTGGCGAATAAATTCGCCCATCACTATTGTTGAGATGATTTTTCACAATTAAGCAAAAAATAATTGAAAACACCTATGCTTAATTTTCAAACTCCATCTGTATATTTCTGTCTCTGTATATTTCTGTCTCTGTAAGTTCATGGACATGTTATTTGATCTTCATAGTGCACTGTATCTTTATGCCACACACTTCAACTACTGTCTCCTGTCTTGAACCTTTCAAGACTTGATATCTTCAGTACAGAAGATATCAAGGTTTGACTATAGAAGAGTAGTCTAGAGGGGACAGAGTCAGTGTAATGGATTTTAGGTTTATAAATTATTTCTCAATGTTTCCTATTTTGTTTAGTTTTTTTATTATTTCTTCTAATATGTATTGCAACTCAATTCTTTCTGTACAAGTGCTCAACAGGCACAACAATGTGGTTATGAAATATAATAAATCCTACTCCAATCTTGAAGAAATAACACAAATTTGACAAGGTATAATAAATTAAAAACTGATCAATGAACACACCTGTTTCAGCAATATAGAAGAGATATCATATAACAATATAAAGGGAGTCCTACAGATGCCCAGATCTTGCTAAAAAATGTACTGCAAAACATTGAGACTATATTTTGATTTAGATTAGAAAAGAACCACAATAATATCTTCATCTATATTTCTCTTGCATTTTTGTAAACTGAGCAGCAACAGCAGTAGAAAGATATACTGTATATGGATTTAATCAAGGAGTAGATTTAAATTGCTGCTACTTGAATCACCAGTTAAATTGCTTGCTAATTACCGGATATCAACTACCCTTGACATGGTAGGATGCAATAAGAGTCACCCGGTTATTGCCCAAAAACATGAATTGTATTTATAGCTGCTAAAATGTCAACAACATGTGTTATTTACTGCTAATAGACATTAAAAACATCAAAATTTTGCTTTTGTTTTATCGTTACTCAATTAGAAATATTTAAATTTTCTATAAATAATTTCATTAAAGAATAATATTTTCTGGCTTGTATCATCCCCAATCAAAGTATCTGTCACTGATTTTTTTACCGTCATAATAAATCAAATGTATCATTGTAATTATCATCCTGTTGTTTGAGGCAATACTCAATGGCTTTCTAGATTACTGTGAAACTGCTGAAAATGTATCCTCCCTTCTACTGAATTTGTTTTAATCAGAGTTTAAACAAAAATCTTAAACATCTGAAGAGGAATTATACATTTATTAGTCACTTTAACCAAAATGTGCTTTTGAAAAAAGGAAAAATGGTTCTAAATCGTGCATTTTGCAGAAGAGAAGCATTGGCTTCAATGGAATATCATTTGGTAAAGTTGCGAGGAAAAAAATAATAAGTTTTGTTTTTCCATCCACTCTTCTGTCAAAAGATATACGTTTCTTGTTCAACCAAGAGATAAATCATAAAAGAAAAATGAAAGGTGCTTTCAAATTCACAGACAATGTTTTGATGACCATGCATCATAGTGAATTGAAGAAGAACTTCCAGCTATCTGAAGAAAAAAAACAATGAATAATGGAGGACAGGGATTCTGCACAGAAACAGTAACTGCATTATCAGATAAATTATTGAAAACATGCTTTAATGCATATTTTAGTGCTCATGAAAAGACCTGCATTTACTTTCAGAGCTCTGAGTTTATTACTAATTAGGTCACACATTTAGGAACTATATTAGTATCAATATTATATTCCATACTGTTACTTTTAAAGTTTTTACACGTTTGAGAGATCACCTCTTCTCATTTGTCAAATTGGGAATGGTAAGTTTTCCCCGATTAAGCGGGTCTGTCAGTCAAATGGTTAGGGGAAGACTGGCATAGATAGACAGTGGTAGTGAATTAGTCTGCAAATGATACAACGCTAGTGATGGGCGAATTTCTCCCGTTTCGCCGAAAAATTTGCAAATTTCCCACAAAATCGTGAAAAATTTGTGAAACTCAAAATATTTTTGACGTGGCATCAATTCTGACGCTGGTGACAATTCTGACACTGGAGACAATTCTGCTGGACATTAAAGTCAATGGGCGCTTAGAATTGTCGCCGCCGTCTGAACTATCACCAGTGGCGGAATTTTTGCGGGAATTTTGCAATTTTATTCGCCAGCGGCAAAACACGAAAATTCGCAACGAATTCGCACCTACCGAATAAATTCACCCATCACTATACAGCGCTATTTTAGGTTTTTAGTTTTGATGTTTCTTAATCATGACGGCTGAAAATTAAATGTCAAAAGGGTCTGAATGTGGTAATAAAGAGTATTTCCTTTAAATAATTGTATTCCTTTTTTTTATACATCCCCATTGAGATTTAGGGGTTCCGATTTGGGTGTAATTAGTTACCCATACAAAGTGTTTTTGTGTGTCTAGTGATAGATATCAAACAAGGCTGTTTTTGACAAATAGGCAATCCAGAGCTGATGCTATATGGTAAAAGAAAAAGTCCTTGGCAGCTGTGAGAAAAGGAGACGAAGGGGGAAATTTACTAAAGGGCTAATTTTAGTCTCGGAAGGCTCTGCCACACTTCGTGCAGCTTCGTCAAAAGTTAAATTGCACTGCATACACTTATTATGTCCAGAAGAACACTGGTAAAGTTTCCCTAGCGAAAATGCTTCAGTGCAAGCATTTCTAAGTGAACATTCGCTAGGGTTACTTTCTTCCTAGCAAAACTTCAGTAAAACACTTAGGTTCAGATTCATCAAGGGTCGAATTTCGATGTGCAAAAAACTTCAAAGTTCGACCATCAGATAGGTTAGCTCAACATTCGAAGTCGAAGGATTTTTAAAATGGTACGATGAAATCCTTCGAAACAAACGATTTAATTTTTGTATGATTTGTATGATCGTACGATTTTACCAAAAATCCTTCGCTTTCTCAAAACTTGCCCAAACACTCAAGATAGGGTATAGGAGGTCCCCCATAGGCTAAACAGCAATTCCGCAGGTTTAAGATGGCGAAGTGCCGAAGTCAAACTTTTTTAAAGAGACAGTACTTCGATTTGCGAAATCAAAGTTTTCACTTCCATTCGAAGTTAAAGTCGAATTTGGCCTATTCGATGGTTGAAGTATCCAAAAATTACTTCGAAATTCGAAGTTTTTGAAATTCGAAAATTCACTTTGACCCTTAATAAATCTGCCCCTTACTGTAGGTCAATATGAATATGGCGGGTTCATATAGGTCATATATATGTCTTTATTGGTGATGTTGGTGAAATTGCTTGAAGAGGCCACTTATTAAAAATGTCCAAGAAAGTAAAATAAAGACAAAAAAGATTCTCAACTGTCCTAGATATGAGCCCACCCTAAAACAAATGTGGCATGAAAAAATCTTATTTTAAAAAATATTATGAAAAATATATTTAACAGTTAAAACTTTTAAAAATAATCCCACTTTAAAATATGAAAAAATGCCAGCGTTTTTACTTTTTTTTTACTTTTTGGCATACAGGATATGATGTCACTGATATAAGATTGTTGAGGATGTAGCTTCATCTTATCAGTTTGGCAGGTATATCCTAGCGAGGGAGCAGACTTTGGTGAAAAGGGAAATGTATTGTAAAGTTCACACTTTAGTGAATTTGCGGAATAACGATTGTTCGTCTGAGCGGAAATTCACCTAGTGAAAGGGCGCAAAATTTTGGTTAGCAATTAACTCTTTTGCACCGAATTGTCCTCTCTGCCTATTAGTAGTGATGGGCGAATTTATTCACCAGGAGTGAATCCACGGCGGATTCCTGCGTTTCGCGGCCGGCAAAATTTTCCTTAGCAAAATGTTTCCTCACTTCGCCCTTTAGTGAATTTGCCCCATAGGTGGTACCCTAAATTCAGAGATCAAATAGGCTTGGGCAAATTTGAACCGTTTCGTTTTACCAAAAATTTGCCGCCAGCAAAATATTGTCGACGCCCATTTAAAGTCTATGGGCAAATTTTTTTTTGACGTGCAACGCCATACAAGTCTATGGGTGTCATTTCAGGGGCGAAACAAGGCGAAAAAATTTGCCCATCCCTAGAGATCAGCATATTCACAATACACCAGATCCTTCTCTGCATTCACTGATCAAGGGCTGAGGTGGTTGGCTGCAATAACACAAAAATGCCATTATGATAGTGGTGAATGGACTGCAAATTATCTGCAGCAAGTATATTTGCAGTGTGTATAAGAACTGAATTAATAGTAATTAACTGTTGCCTCGTACTTTTAAGGTAAAGTTTGCAACTATTGTTGCTTTAATGCCTATTATAAAACTTGTCACATCACAAATGTATTATACAGTATATCATTTTACAGTGGGCCTATAGGTTGGACACCTTTTAACTTGTCCAGCGATAAACACTGTTTTTGAACTTGTCATGACCCAAATTACCTCACTAGGCCTTAACATCCATTAGGAGTTGTCACCTATTGAAAATTACAATTCTGCATATATATATCAACGTCTGGTGACATTTTGCTATGATGGTTAATTTACTTTTAAGTTATATTTTCTAAGCAGTGCTATTTTTGCTTAAGTATAGTATTCAAATCCATATCTTTCCATTTGCAGACAAAGAAAGATGAAATAGAGGCCAGCTGCACAGTGCAGACTCATGAATATATTTGTATTTTAGATAAATGATTATATATGTTGAGGGCAGCAAAGTCACTGAATAATATAATTAAACTATGAATAGTGGAAGTAATTATCGGCTATGGCTTTGTCATTGACAGAAAATGTGTATCACAGCGCTCTGTAATTCAATGCAAAAAAAGCGAATGTCACCCTCATTATCAAAATAATACAATGATCTTCTCACCTCTCTTTTAGAAATGACACTTTTACATGTTTCATTTGGGCACTTCAATAAATGTGCACCACGTTATGAAATATTGCACTTGAGAAAATATATTAGTATGTAAATGCAACCAATAGTCTTATTCCTATACAGTTACAAGAGATCCCTAACCCAGGAACGTGTTATTCAGAAAGTTTGGAATTACAGGAAGGCCATCTCCCATTTTACACAAATGATTATTTTTTTCTTTAATTTCCTTTTGTTCTCTTTAATAATACAACACTACCTTGTAATTGATGGTAACTAAGCTGAATGATTGGTGGCAAAACAACAATATAGGGTTTAAATGTTTTTTTTTAGCAGATTCAAAGACAGCACATGAAAGATCCCAAGCATTCCAAATAATAGATCCCATACCTGTATAACAATTGGAAAAAATCATGTAGTTTATGTTTAGTCCTTCGCTTATGTAGTGCCAAGAGTGTTATTGTTAGGCTAGGATTAATAATTAATTAATTAATCCTGTATTAGCACATTGCAATTATTTTTAAAATATCATGGCCTGAAAACCTTTTTATTAGTTTGTCAGCAAACCCAAATTTGTGGGAAGGCCACACAGGCCTGGGCCTTGGCTGCAACATTTTGGGGATGGCATCAGGGAAGGAGGGTGTGGGCAAGGCTCCATGTCATTGCATAGACTATACACAGGCCATACATTTCAAATCTCTTCTTAGACTTCATTCTTCTAACTGGAAGGATACAGAATAGCCATACATAAACTTTTTATTTACCTACTGCACATTAAATGAAGACACTGAGAACCCAGGGTGGATTTGAAAAGGCAAAATAATTAACAAGGTAATTTACTGCATAAACTGTAAAATGTCTGGAATTCTTGACAGTAGGAACTTACCAAGTGAATTGGCAACCTCCATGCTGGCCATCCTATGCTACTGCACTCTTTGGGCTAGTAAAATTCAACCCATTAACTCCCAGGACCATACCCAACCAAGTACTAACCAAACTCTACCAAATAGAGGATACTGAATACTAAACTCCTCACACAACTGAAAAAATAACCCTGAAAATTACTCTACCTTGTCACCGAGTTGCAGGGCAGGAGAGTGGGATGTTGTGCCAACCAAAAATTGGGAGAATTGGTGCACAGTGCCAATAACGGTACCATTATTAGTCAAGATGCAAATATCGAATACAAATAATAAAGGGAGAAAAAATACTCACAGCCCACCCTAGTCCATGGATGCATAAAGTCCAAAACAGCAAAAATGTTCTTGCGCCAACCAGCCAGCCACTAAACCAGACTGAGGAATTTCAAGATATGCACTTCCTTTCCTTGCTGACCATTACCACCTATACCACTCTTAATTTCCCTACTACTACTCCAAGAAGCCAAATAATTTCTGTAAACAGCTAATCTAAATAACAGGAAATACATTTATAAATAATGTTAAAACCACTGACAACATTTACTGTACATTGTATAAGTGGCTTAGCATTTTCTTTCCTTATGCAGAAAGAGTTTTGGGGGGAAATTCTTGTAAATAGCCATGTTTTCTATGCAATTCCCTGTGCATCATCTGTATACTTTATATTTAAAACATTCAGTTATTCAAGAGGCATTGCACTAGTACAGGTATGGGACCTGCTGTTATCCAGAATGCTCGGGACCTGGGGTTTTACAGGTAACGGATCTTTCTGTAATTTGGGTCTTCATGCCTCTACTAGAAATTAATTTAAACATCATATAAACCCACTAGGCTGGTTTTGCTTCCAATAAGGATTAATTATATCTTAGTTTGGATCAAGTACAAGGTACTGTTTTATTATTACAGAGAAAAAGGAATTTTTTTGGATTATTTGGATAAAATGGAGTCTATCCAAATAATCCATAATTCAGAGCTTTCTGGATATCAGGTTTCTGGATAAGGGATCCTATACCTGTACTAGAAGTTAGGCATGGCTCCATGAAGGTAGGATGAAAGTTCATTGTCAGTTTAACTTTGCAAATCTGCCATTGATACTGGTAATTCAAACACAACCTATTAGGTTAGTAATCCATTGATAAAATCTGAATTGGCTGCATGAGCAAATGAGTCCAGAGGCATATCAACCATATAGGCACTCAACAGCCTGTGTCTTGGGCGGCAGCATTAGGGGGAGGAACCTTGGATGCCTACTGTATATTGTAAATGAAAGTTTTGCAAAAAAGCCACTTCCTCTGCTGCCAGATACTTCCCCATGACATCCAGCAGCAAAGGTGAAGGGTAGGTGGTCTGTCCTATGGGACACATGTGGGAGCAACATCACTTTATCATCATCATTGTTTAAGCCAGATGGACGCACACACGCAGAAGGACTTGATGCTAGGGCAACACCGGACCAAAATACCCTCCTAAATGAGTCAACATCACAAATAATCACAAATTCTGTTTCTAGTTTAACCTGAAAAAACACTGAGCATGGTAGTGCATCTCTATTTAGTTAGTGTTCTTCTTTCTTTTGAAAATCAGCAGTCTGTAAGTACTGTACTTTATATTTGTGAGTCTACCAGCAACATTGTAAGGGTCATCTACTTGCACTGCAGTTGTGGTGCTTCATATTTTCACGCAGTCCGTTGCACTAAAAATCTCATTAAAGGTCCTAGAGACAACAAGCACTTCCATATAGTTGTGCTTGGGTCCACTGCAGGAGCTGGTGCACCTACTGATGCAGGTAAACCCTGAAGCAATAGCAACTGTCTAAATCAATAGGAATAGTGCAGGTAACAAGTTACTCTCACCCTGAGTGCTGGTAATGACAACGTCTGGACTCTTCAGTGCAATAGCCTTCAATTTGCATTGAAGTGTGAGTGCAACCATGTCAATTTTTATGCAATAGCAGCAATTGCATCTGTTGCAACTGCCCCTGGTAACTGCAGTTATGCTAAAATTCTGGGGTTAAAAAAAATATTTGCAATTGCATTTGAAAATGTGCTTTGCACACTGCATGTGCGAAAAGGAATGGCCCATAATATTCTGTTACAAGGAGGAAGCAATGACCATAAGGATATAAAAAACCATACCTGTCAATACATATCATTTCTTTAGGTTGCTGAATTCTCAGTTTATAATATCATATTAGATTGTCTTTGGTGATTCATGGCAGTCTGTGGTGTATCTATTTTGTGTTCTGCATTTGTGTTGAAGAGACTGTTGCTGTATTTAAATGATAGCAATAAAGTTTATGGAAATTTAAATTCCTCTCCCAAGGTACACGTTTGGCTCTTCTGTACATTTTTTCTTTTTCTACTCATACTGCAGTTTCTAATCATGCTTCTAAAAAGAACAAAACTATTATTTCCTTTCATCTCTGTTCTCCTGTATAATTTTAAAGAAAACGTAGGGAGTTAAATTAAACTAATGAGTTGAACGAGCTCACTTTCAAAGAACCGAAACATATGTATAATAAAAGGTGTATTGAATGCGTTATAGGGCAATTATTCTTTAAAATTTAACAGAATTAGCAAGACCAGCTAAATTGGCGTGTAATGATGCTTAGCATTAATGCCTTACTTTCTCTGCAGTAACATAAAATTGTTAAATACATATTTTTTCAATGTCATTAAATTGTAGGTGACATTGATATTTCTTTCATAATCATAAAAGCTATCATCACAAAAGAACACTGAAAGTCAACCAGATTTATCTATGGTTCCATTAACCCTTTTAAGCAGGTAAAGCTACATACTGCAAACAAAGGTGTATGTACATGTCCTGAGTTTTTAGGTTACACTACAGTAAAAACGCATACATAGCTATCAGTCTGCAACGCAAATGGTTCTTCAAGGTGCAGACATTGAGGTTGTGAAATGCCCTGCCGGGTAATGTTGTGATGGCGGACTTCATTAATACCTTTAAGTGCAGTTTGGATGACTTCTTGGACAAGTATAATATCCAAGGATGCATATATTTTTATATATGTATATGAGTGTTTCAATAGGTCTGTAAAAGTTAGTGTACTGTATATATCTTTTTACATATGACAGTGTATCGATGGGTCTGTATAAGTATGTTTATATTTATGCCCTAGGTCTTATTTGAAGTGTTTGATAGACTGTAAACTTTTGTCAACTAAAATTAACTAACTATGAATCAAATCAATGCATAAACTATCATGTAGGTGATCCCATAATTTAATATAAATTTTCCCACCAGAATACCTAAACCATGGGCCTGCTTTCCAAACTATTTGTACTTTATTCCTTACATAACCTGTTTATTCTCCTAGTCTTTTTACTTTGCAAAATACAATGTATCCTTTCATCTGTGTTGCCTCTTTGTTTTCATATGGAAATAGGCCAAATGTTTAGGAGCAGAAGGGCCCACTATCACCTTGAGTTTTACTGGTATCCCAGCCGTCCAGTCTGATATTTGGAGGAATAAAAAATAAAACCTACCCTACCAAGTCATGTCATATTACTATAGCATTTAAAATGTGGGTACAACATGGGGAACATAATTGGTTGGACTTTCTTCTTCATTCAGACCCTATCTTTCTCCGCTATAAGTCTGATTTAACCTACACAGAGCTTTACTTAAGCTGTATTCCTGACAGCATTTCAGGATATATCAGTGATTGCCAGATTCCAAAATAAGAAATAGTTTTAAGTACCTAGGGAGTCTGAAGAAATTATTTTGCTTTACTGGAAAGCCTTTTGGGGTCTCAAGGGCAGTCACAAATAAAGATATATGTGTAGCGTGAACTCAAAGAAGTTGATTATTTTTATCTTGTATGCTGAAACTTTTAGACTGGAGCACTTAATGCATTAATAAAAGCTGCAATGAGTAAAGTGTTAAAATTATGCCAAAATGTGCTCCAGTTAAAAAAAAAAAAAGACCTCCATTTGGCTAAAAGACATGTCCATGTAAGCAGATTCTGAATTAAGGAGAAAGACAGACAGGTACTAAAATGTTAAGTGAATGAGAAAGCAGAATAGGGACCGCACAAGCTCACCGTTTTCCCCTCCATTTCAGGTGCTCAGTCTCACAGTGTCCCCACTGTGGATACAGCAAAGATTCAAGGAAGCAGACGGCACTTCTGAAAATGGGGTTTATTGGAGTACTTGCTGGTAACACCTTCCTTGAATCTTTACTAAAATGTTAAACTGTATTTTTATTATTATTAACTTGTATTTATATAGCGCCAACATATTGCGTAGCACTGTAAAGTAAATGTGATTATACAACTACATCACACGAATTACATATAAAGAATATATGGAGTAACAAACATCACAATCAATACAGGTACAAAAGTTGAGGAAGGCCCTATGCATAGGCATACAGTCTAAAGGGAAGGGAGTAATACACAAGGTGTGGGAGTGGGCAAGATCAAAGTAAGTGGGTGCGAAGTGTGGTACTGTATGTGGTGTTGAGTTTGGTAGTTAAGCAGAGTGAGGGTAGGCTTCTCGAAAGAAGTGCGTTTTCAGAGATTTTTTGAAAGCAGAAAGGTTGGGAGAAAGTCGGACAGACCGTGGGAGAGCGTTCCAGAGGAGGGGTGTAGCCCTTGCAAAGTCTTGAATGCGAGCATGTGAGGAGGTAATAAGAGAAGAGTTGAGTAGCAGGTCAGTAGAGGAGCGTAGTAAGCGAGTGGGTGAGTATATAGAGATGAGTTCAGAGATGTAGGGTGGAGCAGAGTTGTGAAGTGCTTTGAAAGTCAGTGTCATTAATTTGAATTTGATTCTGAAAGGTAACGGAAGCCAGTGCAGGGATTGACAGAATGGCGAGGCAGAGGAGGAGCGGTTGCTGAGGTGTATGAGCCTCGCAGCAGTGTTCATTATGGACTGGAGAGGTGACAGTCTCTGGAGGGGGAGCCCAATTAAAAGATAATTACAGTAGTCTAGACGCGATATGATGAGAGAGTGAATAAGAATTTTGGCAGCATCTTGGGTGATAAATGATCGTATTTTGGATATGTTCCTTAGGTGGAAGTGACATGATTTAATAAGTGACTGGATATGAGGAGTGAATGACAGGGCAGAATCTAGGATTACCCCAAGGCATCGGGCCTGGGGAGAGGGGGTGATAGTGGAATTGTTAACTATGATGGATACTTCGGGGATGCTACTGGTGTTAGTTGGAGGAAAGAGAACCATTTCAGTTTTAGAGAGGTTTAATTTAAGATAGGGTTGCGACATCCAGGTAGAGATAGCGGAGAGGCAGGAGGAGACGCGAGTTAGGAGTTCTGGTTTGAGATCAGGAGATGAGAGATAGATCTGAATATCGTCAGCATAGAGGTGGTAGTGGAAACCATACGAATTTATTAATTTGCCAAGGGAGGAAGTATAGAGGGAGAATAGTAATGGTCCCAGGACAGAGCCTTGAGGAACTCCAACAGAAAGAGGTAGTTGAGAAGATGATACTCCATTGTAGAAGACACTGAAGGAACGATTGGTGATGTAAGAAGAGAACCAGGACAGGGCTGTGTCACGAAGGCCAAGCGACTGGAGGGATTGGAGGAGGAGAGGATGATCTACAGTGTCAAATGCGGCTGAGAGATCAAGCAGTATTAGTAGTGAGAAATGATTGTTGGCTTTAGCAGTTAAAAGGTCATTAGTTAGTCGAGTCAGGGCAGTTTCCGTGGAGTGTTGTGGCTTAAAACCAGATTGTGGGGGGTCCAGCAGGTTATTGTCAGAGAGGAATGAGGTAAGTCGGTTGTAGACTAGGCGCTCAAGTAGTTTAGAGATGAAAGGTAGCAGAGAGATAGGTCGGAGGTTGTCAAGATTGGAGGGATCAAGAGAGGGTTTTTTCAGAATGGGGGTGACAAGAGCATGTTTTAGTTGAGAAGGAAACAGTCCAGTTGAGAGCGAAAGATTAAATAGGTGAGTTAAGGCTTTGATTAGACAAGGATTGGTATTGCGGAGAAGTTTTGAGGGAATTGGATCAAGCGGGCAGGTGGTAAGGTGAGAAGAGGCCAGAAGCTTTGAGACTTCCTCATCAGTGACAGGGGTGAAGGAGCACAGGAGAGACTGAGTGTTGAGGGAGGGTGGTGGAAGTCTAGGGGAGTTGAGTAGTGTAATGTCCCTTCTGATAGTGTCAATTTTGTTTTTGAAGTGTTCAGCAATATCTTGAGCAGAGACAGATGTGCATGGAGGGGGTGGAGAAGGGGAAAGGAGAGTGTTAAAGGTGGAGAAAAGTTGTGCTGGTTTTTTAGAAAGGGAGTTAATGAGTGAAGTAAAGTATGTTTGTTTGGCTTGGAAGAGGCTGGTGTTAAAGGAGCGCAGGGCAGATTTGTAGCTCCAAAAGTCTGATTCTGAACGGGATTTGCACCAGCGACGCTCAAGTGCACGTGAGTGTCTTTGGAGCGCTTTTGTATGAGCAGTATGCCAAGGTTGAAGTGGTTTGGGTCTAGAACGTTTAGTTTTTATAGGAGCAAGCTCACTTAGGGCAGTGGTGAGAGTACTACAGTAGACAGAGGTAGCCACATTAGGACATGAGATGGCTGAGATATTAGAGTGAAGAGAGTCAAAGGAAGAAGAGAGATGTGACACGTCTACAGCTTGCAAGTCACGGTAAGTACGTGTTTGGGGAATGGCAGGGGGTGAGGAGGGAGTTAGTGAGAGTTGAAATGTGAGCATATTGAGATCAGAGAGGGGAAATGGGGAGTTAGTAAAGTTGGAGGTTGAACAGAGTCTGGTAAATATGAGATCCAGAGCATTACCGCTGGAGTGAGAGGGGGAGACTGAGCACAAAGATAAGCCTAGGGAGGAGGTTAGTGAAAGAAGTTTAGAGACAGAAGAGTTGTTAATGTTGTTAACGGGTATATTAAAGTCACCTAATATCATCATGACTGGTATGTTAGGTGAAAGAAAGTAAGGAAGCCAAGCAGCAAAGTTGTCCAGAAATTGTGCAGTTGGTCCTGGTGGTCGATATATGACAGCAATGCAGAGTGAAACAGGAGAAAAGAGCCTAATGCAGTGAGCCTCAAATGAGGAGCATGATAAAGAGGGAACAGGTGGAAGAACTTTAAAAGTACAACGGGGAGAGAGGAGCAAACCCACCCCACCTCCAGGTCTGTTATCAGATCTGGGAGTATGAGTAAGGTGTAGGCCCCCATAGGACAGGGCAGCAGGTGAGGCAGTGTCAGTAGGAGAAAGCCAGGTTTCAGTAAGCGCAAGTAGGTTAAAGGAATTTGCAATGAAATGGTCGTGTATAGCGGTGAGTTTGTTGCAGACAGATCTGGCATTCCAGAGAGCACATGAAAGATTAACTGGGTTTTTGGGTATAGGAGTAAGAGTTCTGTACTGTTTGAATTTGCTCCGGAGAGAAGGAGCTCTTGGCCGTGTTATAACTGGGATGGGGTAAGGGCCAGGGTTTGGGGAAATGTCCCCAGCTGCCAGCAATAGAAAGGAAAGAAAGACTAAGTGAGAGTGGGATTTATAAGTCCTTGGTTTGTATGAAAAGGAGGAGTTTTGTGGAATAGCTAAACAGAGTACTTTATAAACTTCATGTGTGGAGAGGGAAGGAGAGGAGAGTAGAGAGGCTGAGATTTGTATAGAATTGGGATTTGATGGAGGAGGTAGTGAAAAATGTTTTATGAAGCATGAGAGTGAAAGGAGGAGAAATGCAGGATAAAGCATGTTTGGAGTAAGAAGTAACAAACTAGCAGGTACAAACAAATCTGTTATCTTCTTATCCCAGATTGTTCACTGTTGTTTGCAGGGGAATCCGGTTCCTTTTGCCTTGTCAATGCCTTGTCCAACTGTCTTGTATAACTGTCATTTCTAAGCACTTGTGAAATTTTAGCACTTAACAAATGTTAGCACGAGTGCCATGCCCCAGACACGAGTGCCATCCCCAATACTGAGTCTGAATTTATATGTAGCTGATTGGGAAACCAGAGCCTAATTAATCAATTAATCAATTAAATAGCTAGCAAAGGGCAGAGTTTTACAGACACCAGAACCAGGTTTGGGGCTATAAAAATATCTCTTGTTCACGGAGGAGTGGACACAGATGTGTGCTTTAGATATTTATCAAAGAACTAAAGTAGAATAGGCCTGACAGACAAAAGTTATTGGGGTTGACAAATACAAGTAGGGATATAGCAGAATTACCAGAATAAACAGTTGCAGTATATGGATATGGCAGTGTATGGATATAGCAGAATTACCAGAATAAACAGTTGCAGTATATGGATATAGCAGAATTACCAGAATAAACAGTTGCAGTATATGGATATGGCAGTGTATGGATATAGCAGAATTACCAGAATAAACAGTTGCAGTATATGGATATAGCAGAATTACCAGAATAAACAGTTGCAGTATATGGATATGGCAGTGTATGGATATAGCAGAATTACCAGAATAAACAGTTGCAGTATATGGATATGGCAGTGTATGGATATAGCAGAATTTGCATTTAATTGATCATTGTGTGAATGTACATACAGTAGCTATATCTTTATATTCGTGCACAGCTCCTTAAACATTGATAAGCATTTTAGTGCTGTAGCTTGGAGCAAGAATTCCCATGAGTTTTTGCTACATTCTATTTTCCCCAGGCTATACACATGTACAGTTTTTGAATCATAGGGCAGCTGCTTGACTTGACAGTGGTTAGAAATACATAATCCAATCAAAATATACTCAAATACATGATGACAGTTTGAAACATGAAAAGCAATGATATTTTTATATAACTGAGTGAAGAAAAAATATTTTTGGAGAACTTGGGAGAAGTGGTGATTAGAACTTGAGGCAACAATAAGGTCATTATTAAACAATGAATAAACCTCCCATCCCCGGAAGGACCAAATCATGAACCTAAGCCACTGTGCTATCATCAGGGCATTGTATAGTCTGTAATAAGAATTATTATTATTATGTCCACTAATAATATATTGAATAAAGTACCCCCTATTGTAAAATATAAGGATATTATAAGTCACCAAGGAGCTCCATGACCGTATAAAAGCTTTTATACAGTTCATGGAACTCCGAGGTTACTTCTAATATCCTCATATTTTCCAACTAGGTACTTTATTTATTATAATACACAAGTTTTAGGAGTCATGTGACAAGAATGACATCACTACTCACTGTTTAAAACTGATGACATCACTAGTCATATATGTAGAAATATATATATATATAAGCCAATTGTAATTAATCTTTAGGCAAAAGATATCTTGAGTTTTTATGACTCCTTCAAAGGAGTAATAAAATGCAAAAATAAGATAGGATGCTTTGATCATGTGGGACCCCCCCCGAGAAACCATCTGGAGAGGGTCTTTTACATTTCAAAGAGGAACTGTTTGTACAGTTGTTATTGGTAAAAGGGACATCTAAAGAAATCAGCTAGTTTTTATGTTTAACATGTCATCAGCCAATCAGAACCATTCCCCATTTGGGTCAATGGCATAGAAACAGTATAACAATGGAGTTGGTCTTTGGCTGAAGAGAAAGGGAAGCAGAGGATAAAAGAGAGAGGGAAGCAGATGAGAAGAGGAAGGGAAGCAGAGGGAGAGAGAAAGAAGGATTGGGAAGAAGACGAGGGAGAGAGAGAAGGAAGTATAACCTGTGGGCACATTTTGAAAGCTCTTTGTATAATTTGCTCTCTCTGGGCTGGATAATCTGAATAAATCATTTCATCTCTGGGAACCTTGGTTGTATCATTTACCTGGCTGTGGTAAATTGCGGACTCTACACATATTATAACACTAAACAGATAATATTGCGGAATTTACAACAATATAATTTACAGGATTTCATGGCTCTTGTTTATTATATAACAATATGAACATACTTGCTTGCCTATTTTAATCACTTACAGTATCTATGGTTTTTGTTGTTACTTGAGGTAAACGAGGCAAACAAGGATAGCTCCAGAAATGACAAAGAAGGTTAAATCAATAAGCACAAACGCTATTCAATGAACTCATTTTGATCAAGGGGGTATAACTGCCCCTTTAAATGCATGTGTTCTTATGGTTATTTCCTGCAATTCATCAGTAGTAACACAGGGCTGCTGGTCACTTACAGAGGAGAGATGCAGCTTTTTACCATTCCTGCAACTCCCTTTTGGAGGTTTCTTGAAGTGGCTTCAGAAGAAAATTTAAATTGTCAACCTCAGGAAATGTGAAGGATTGTTTAAGCACCATTTTCCCAAAATTGGTAGTACCACTCTATGTAACAACATCATAGTTACATAGTTAAATTGGGTTGAAAAAAGACAAAGTCCGTCAAGTTCAACCCCTCCAAATGAAAACCCAGCATCCATTCACACACCCCTCCATACCTTCACATAAACTATATATACCCATATCTCCTCACAAGCTTTTTACAGAGAAAACAACCCAAACCTTGAGTCTAGCCTCATAATTTAAGTCTTCCATCCCTCTAACCAGTTTAGTCGAAAATCGCTGCACTCGCTCCCGCTCATTTATATCCCTCTTAAGGACTGGAGTCCAAAACTGCACTGCATACTCCAGGTGTGGCCTTATCAGGGACCTATAAAGAGGCAAAATTATGTTTTCATTCCTTGAGTTAATGCCCTTTTTTATGCAAGACAGAACTTTATTTGCTTTAATAGCCACAGAATGACACTGCCCAGAATTAGACAACTTGTTATCTACAAAAAACCCTAGATCCTTCTCATTTAAGGAAACTCCCAACAAACTGAATCTCATTTTCCAGTTTGCTGCTCAGTTTTTCAACTTTGTCAAATCACTCTGCAAAGTGGCAGCATCCTGCATGGAACCTATAGTTCTGCACAATTTAGTATCATCTGCAAAAATAGAAACAGTACTTTCAATGCCCACCTCCAGGTCATTAACAAACAAGTTGAAAAGCAAAGAAGCTAGTACAGAGCCCTGCGGTACTCCACTAACAACACTGGTCCAATTAGAAAATGTTCCATTTACCACCACTCTTTGTAGTCTATCATTTAGCCAATTCTCTATCCAGATACAAATACTATGTTCCAGGCCAACATTCCTTAACTAACCTTCTGTGTGGCACTGTATTTAATGCTTTAGCAACTTCTAAATAAATCACATCCACTGCCATCCCAGAATAGAGGTCCTTGCTCACTTTCTCATAAAACAAATTAAGTTAGTCTGGCAAGATCTAAAAGATATAAAACCATGCTGGCACAGACTCGTAGTATTATGATTTGTTATGAAGTCGAGCTTTTTTTTGTTCTCATCAACCAGCTGCCCCCCCTCTGATATTAAGGCCCCCCCTCATGTAAATCAATTAAAATTGCAGTCCTTAAATTAAAATGTACTGTGTCCTTAACCTTCTTAAATTTACCCTCTATAATTTCTTAAATGGGACCCAGACATAAAATATCTGTATTATAAAAGTAATTTTCAAATTATACACGAGACTCAAATAATAGTTTTAATAAAACACCCATACCTGTTATAAGTTATTTAAACACCTTAGCTGTCAATCATATATTACCTGCCCCTTCTGTATGCCTCAGGCATAGAAACAGGGGAGGCAATTACTTTCACTTTCCATTCTGCACTTCCAAGATGTTGCAGCACTCCTTTCATTCCAGCTCTCTCTCTTCAATGCCTTTAATTGTGTAGCCAGTGCATTGGCATTGACATCAGGTACCTCATTCTGGCACATAAAGATATTGGGAGGATGCAAAGCTTGCCTTAATAACAGCATTTACAGAATGGCAGTTGCCCACTTGCTGTCACTGTAAATTCCAAGACTTAATTAAAAAAGATAATCATTTTTAAAAAAATGTATATAGTAAAGTTTATTTGGTTTGAGTAGAACTATAAAAAAGGATTTTGAATTATTTCATAGGGGGAAAGGTCCCCCTTAAATCCATCAGTGCTACTGTGTGAATAAGCAGGATGCAAGCACTGTTATTCCAAACAGATTAATTTGTCTGGAAAATAAGATCCAAATTATTATGGCTTTATCCAACATGGCCAACTTTAAACTACAATTACAATACATACAATACAAAACCTTTACTTTTTAGTTTCATTTATGACTAAAACCTCTGTGCGGTGAATTCTCACCTACAGATGGTCATTGGATCTCACCACTCACTCACAGAGCTTATTCCTCTTCTGCAGTAAAACCTGTTCATAATCAGGCCAGGAATGGATCAATGTAGAACTAAATTCAAGCTTAACAGTGAATGAAACTGTAGGGACCTATAGGATATTCTATCCCTATAGAGTTAATCCCCTACCTTTTGTATGTAGTTCTCTTTTCCTTTGTTATTGGGCCAAGCCCTTGTAACTGGCAAAGTGTAACACCCACACCTATTGGACAAAGAGTGTAATGACACTCCCCTGCCACACTGCTATATAGTGCTGTGCAGGGAGTGTCCTCTCCCTCTTTGGCTCCTGGTGCTGCTGCTAGGTGAATCTCCATTGAGCCTGGGATCACCATAGGCCCCAGTAAAGCCTTTACCCCAAAGGGACCTGACACCTTTGGTGCTAAGTCGGGGACCAGGTAACCCCGTGAACGAGGACCAGCTAGCATAGTAAGATATTGTTATAGTCTCTCTAGGAGAGAAAGACAGAGAGGTGTAGCAGAAAGAGCAGCTGTCGCTCCAACGAGGATTGTAGGAGGAAGTAGCTTCCCACAAGGCCTGTTTGCCTTTAGAGCAGGAACCTCAGTTGATAGGGCAGTAGGTGAGCAAAGGACTACCTGAACCCTACCTGATAGATCCCGATCCCCTCACTGTGCAACGTCGGTTGAACTGGGATTTGATGTACACCTATCTGCAATATCCTTTGGGAGTCGCATCTGTTTGACTGTGAACCTTTACTGTCCAAAGTGATTCCACCTGCTGTGTCCTCAGAACTATTGTAAGTAAACCTGTGGTCATTTGCCTCTGGCATAATAAATCTGCTCCTGTTTTACCTTTTAAAAGAACCTCCTGGTGTCCATTATTCTATTTTTGTACTTATATGCCTGTGAGTTGTAGTTCAACTACAGTTTAAAGGGGAAGCTTCCATTTGGCGAAGGCTCTGCCCTGGGTGAGGATTCGCAATGTAACCCATGCTCACTACCTAGCTGGTCACCCTTAACTCCTAATTGGCAGAATAGGCCAAGAAAGCGTTACAAAACCTTACATTGTTTGATTTTTGATTTTGTATAATCAAAACTGATTTGTATAGAGTAGCAAACCATATAATCTGTAAGAGTGTCCCTTTAACTATACACAATGCCTATTGATTAATGCCAGTGAGCCAGGCTTGGCACAGCAGTGTTGATAATGACTGTCAGGGCTCAACTATAGCTAATTTAACACAGACAAATGACAGGAAATATTACGAATCAGTAATAACTGCAGCAACATACCAGTCTTCACTCACAGCTCAGCAAGTAGCTTCAATCACTAGCAACCAGGTGAAAAAAGGCTCTTCCAACTTAGCTTCATAATATCCATGGCAGGCTATTTGCCCTAACAGTAGATTATTTGCACAAATAGAAATATGTTATTGTGTCATATTTATAATGTGGAGCTTTAAATAGTATATAGAAAGTGAATAACAAAACACGTGAGTGTGTTTCTTTGCCTCATCATGACCTAATGCTGAAACATTCAGATCTACTGTATGTAAAGAAGCCCCATTTGCAAATCACTCCAGATATAGCCAGATATTGCTATATATTTTTTTCATAATAGATACTGTACATTTAAAGGAAAACTATACCCCTCAAACAATGTAGGTCACTATAAAAAGATATTGCATAAAACAGCTCATATGTAAAACCCTACTTCATGTAAATAAACCATTTTCATAATAATATACTTTTTTAGTAGTATGTGCCATTCGGTAATCCTAAATCTTTTTAAAAAATGTAAAAAATAAGGGCCGCCTGGGATCGTTGGATTCAAGGTGCACACAAACAAACCATACATGTTAGGTAACACAAGCCAATTAACAGACAGAGTTCTGTCTTTTGCTTCCACACTTCTTGTTACAGTTAGAGTTGTAGTATTTCTGGTCAGGTGATCTCTGATGCAGCACACAGATCATCACAAAATGCTGGTTTAAGGTAAGAGATGTAAAAGGGCAATTATTTACTTAAATATATATGCCATGTAAAATTCTTTAACATGTCACTTAATTTGATATAAACTATCTGTTGCTTATGTATTCATTTTGGGGGTAAAGTTTTCCTTTAACCAACTACTTATGACATTGTCAGCTTCATACTACAATCCCTGAACTAGCTTACATTAACACTACTGAATATATATATGCAGCAATAATGCATTCTTCACATGAAATGAATATTGTTTCTTATATTACCAACTGCTGAAATGATTCTTCTGATCATGCTGTATTTCATTAACCACCAGACCCCTACAATGCTCGCTCCAGATTGCCTTCTGCAGCAAATATCCCACCTGTTTCTAATTTGCCAAGCTTTTGGAGCATTCATTAGCTTATTTACAACATATCCCACTGTTGCAGTTTAACTCCTGTGTCAACAACAAACTCACGTTTACGACTGCTATGGAAAAATATAATTCAGAGAGCATAAAGGACTGGAAGTAGGAAAGAAATGCTGAAATACAAGAAGTGAAGATGGTTAGAGCCAGATAAGGGAAGTGAGAATTATATGAAGTATGAATAGCAGCTCATCCAGCAAACTTTTTAATATCCATATACTGTATGTACATTTAGGGGCAGATTTACTAATGTTCGAATGGTAAATTTGAATTCGAATTTTCGAGTTCTTTTTTTTTTGGTCGAAACTCACAAATTTAAAACCACCAACTCGAATTTCAATGTGAGATTTATCACACTTCGACCCTGGAAACAGTTCTAATTCAACTATTCTCCACCTAAAACCTGCCGAGTTCATGTGGAAGTCAATGGCAGAGGTCCCCTGAATTATTTGAAGATGTTAATAGTTGTGAATAGAAGTTCCGCTTCAAAAATGAAGCCCCATAGATCCAATCGGAGAAATAAAAAGTTGCGCGTCAAAAAGTAGACGAAAACTAGATTCAAATTTGATCCGAATTTTCTGGTCGGGAATATTTGATCGAATTTTCTAATTTTTTCATAAATAACATACCATTCAAATTGTGAATATAATCACATTTATTAGCGTTTAAAAAAATCACATTATTTTAAAATTCGACCTCTGATAATTACCGGTATATATTATAAATCTTGATGTAAAAGTTTAACTCCAGAGTTCCATATTGTTCCTCCTTCAATTCAATTCCATAAGTATCAATATTGCTCATTACAATACAGTTATATTGCAACTGCCAATTACTGTAATATCATTTCATAATTTCTGTTTACCATGAGAATTGCCATAACATAAATAAGATAAAATCACTACAAAGCCTCTTCATTTACCTGGAATCACTTGAATGCATTTAATATTAAATATTTAATGTTTTATCAAATATATGTTTATTTAACTATTATGCCTAACAAATGTTTGACCAGAATTAAAAGTTTTATTTGATTAGCATTTCTCCAGAGTCGTTTTTTGTGGCAAACAATTGATTCTTTCCGTCATGGAGACAGAACTGTGTTGTAACAAATGATGTGGATGATCCAGCCATACATATTTCTGAGAAGTAATTAAACAAAGTGAGCCAATGCATGTGTGACCAATAACAACAAACTGTAAAAATTCTCATAATTACCTGAATGATCGCTCTGCAGATTATCCATGTTCTTTAACTACTGCAAGTCAGAGCCAGTAGAAGCTGCACACTCTAAAAATGTTATTGCCTGCTTTGGCCAGATGGGCTGAGGCTGAAATTTGCAACCCATCTGCCTACTGAGCAACTATACGTGAGGAAAGACGTCCAAAAGGGAGGTAGAGAAAGGGGACCAATCAAATAATTGATGGTTTGTTTATGTGCTCTAAAACACAGATTGTTCTGAGCAGGTTTTTGTCTATAAAGCATTGTACATTCTCAAACTGGTATTTCTCTGAAACCAAAGAATAAATGTATTTGTCAAAGTGTGGTTCCTAGTTTTAGAAATAATTACCTGCATGCATTGCTTCATAGCAATAACGAACAGAAGATATTACAGCATGTTGCTTGTTATATTAAAAGTGTTTATGACTTCCAACCAGGTTTCTCTCTAATTGGAAATAATCATCTTTTCAAATTGACACCAATTAAATGAAGGGTTTTTAGGGTTGATTCTCACACTTGTGGCTCACAGTTGTATATAGTTGGTAATTGCCGAAGTTAATAGTTTTGTTTTTATTGGTGTGTTTTTCTCATTACAATTAGAAATGAAATACAGGACTATCAAAACCCAAAATATAAATGCAGTTCATCAACTAATGTCTTTGATTCTGTTTTATTTTAATAATGTTTTTTGTAACACATTTTATTAGTTATAACAATGTTGTTCATGCAGTACATTGAATAAAGAAGGTAAGCAAAAACAGGCATTACAATAAAAACCATACAAAGAAACTAAAGAAGAAGAATTTGCCAATCAGTCAATGCCCATAGAGTTAGATTAACCAAATACAGTTGTTCCTAATTCTTGATCTTGTCATTCAGATTGAAAAGGTTCTTGCTAAGAAACATTCAACAATATCAACAAAGGAAGTAATAACAGTGATAGAGAGATGATATTTTAATATAATGAATGTAATGGAGATTCAACCTTCGGAGGCCAAGAGTTCCTAGGGCACCCATATTTATTAAAAAGTGAGGGCAATTGCAAAGCAAAACATTGAATAGTTGGCTGATTTCACCAAGAAGAAAAAAATACAATTAATGGTTGTAATAAGTAGCAACCACTTCTTCTTGTAGAACCCAAGAGATTAGCAGAGGGAAAGTAAAGGCTTGCAAAAGGTGAATACCGGGAGTCATAGTACAATCATAGGGGCATCTATACTAGGGCAAATGGGTGTTTTTGGTGGAAATTTGCCAAAAAAGGCATTTCACCATGACATGGCCCATTGTAACTGTTAAACATATATTATTTACACTTTTTTAACCATTTGAAGCTCATGCCACATTTGTTTTAGGGTAGGCTCATTTTTAGGACAAGAGGATCTTTGTCTTTATTTTGCTTCCTTTGACAATTTTAATAATAAGTGGCCACTTCCCGCAATTTCACCAACATCACTATGTTACAAAGTTTCGCTAGGAAGAAACACTAGAGAAATTTCACTTGGAAACTTCTGCGCTGACACATTTTCGGTAGCGAATATACACCAGTATTCATTTGCCTACATGAATTTTTTACATTTTGATGAATACCCGTCGTAGTAGTAACGAATTAGCGTCTGACGTAGTTGTGCAAAGTATGGCGAAGCATACCAAAACGAAAATTAGGACCTAAGAAAATGTGCCCAATAGTTGGATTACTGCTGATTGGATTATGATACAGTATGTTAGCCTACATTTTTAATTTTCTAGTTCCATTAGAAAGACAGAATGGAAAAACCCACTATTGTTTGCAAAAGGTTAATTCCTTTGTAAACATTTGCTCAGAATTTCACTTTCTCCTTTGTAAATACTTTCCTGATATTTTTAAGCACCTGCTAAATTCCTGAGAAATAAAAAGTTACCATGTTTTTTTAACTTTATCCCTTCCAATTTCAAATAAACCCCATATGGTTGTAAAAACGATGTACTTCTGCTCATATTTTTAAAAGACTGGCAACTCTCTGAATGGTTGCATTTTCTGGCAAAGGTGTCTCTTTACAAAAAATTGCACAGAATACATTACTAATAAGCACAGGAATGTGTATTGTTCAGTACTCTCCTTTTTCTGAAAGCTTGAAGCAAATTTCGCATTTATCGTCATAAATGTATGATATGCAGTATTAGGGCTCTTACAGATGAGCGTTTTTCCCTGCGCTCCCCTGCGTTCTGTTTTTCTGCGTTCAGCCGCAGGGGAGCGCAGGAATAGACGTAATACATTTTTTCCAATGGGGCTGTACTCAGACAGGCGCATGTAGGCGCCGAACGCAGGTTGAGACGCAACATGCTGCATTTTTCCTGCGTTCGGCGCCTACAAGTGCCTGTGTGAGTACAGCCCCATTGGAAAAAATGTAATGCGTCTATTCCTGCGCTCCCCTGCGGCTGAACGCAGAAAAACGGAACGCAGGGGAGCGCAGGGAAAAACGCTCGTCTGTAAGAGCCCATACTTTTAGACTATAATTAGCATTTCCATCTAACCCCTTTAATACTCGCCACATATTGAATCGGCATCATAAATAGTTAATTAGCAACTAAATTAGATGTATGTTGGATGGCAGCCCATGAATCAGTTGGGCATCTAAGTTAATTGCTAATTAGCCATGCAGTAGTTAGATTCAATATGTGGCCTGTATTAGGGCAGGACTCGATGATGCAACTAAACGCAGGTAGTTGTGGCCACTAGGGATGTAGCGAACGTCGGAAAAAAAGTTCGCGAACATATTCGCGAACTTGCGCAAAATTGCGAGCGGTTCGCGAACGGTTCGCGAACCCCATAGACTTCAATGGGAAGGCGAACTTTAACATCTACAAAAGACATTTCTGGCCAGAAAAATGATTTTAAAGTTGTTTAAAGGGTGCAACGACCTGGACAGTGGCATGCCAGAGGGGGATCAAGGGCAAAAATGTATCTGAAAAATCTGCCTGTGTGTGCTTGGAAGAGATAGTGTAGGGGGAGAGCTGTTAGTGATTTCAGGGACAGATGATAGTAAGTTTGCTGGCTAGTAATCTGCTTGATACTGCTCTGTATTGGAACAAAAAAATAAATAAAAGCAGTCCTTACAAGGACTACTGTTATTGCAGCAGTCAGCAGATGAGATCAGAAGCAGGACAGCTGCCCACTGCAGCTACATACAGAGCACTGCAGTAGAAGGTAGATTACTAGCCAGCAAAGCTACCTAAGCTTAAATGTCCCTCAAACCCCTGCAGACTTCTGTCCCTCCAATAACAGAGCAGTATCAAAACGATTACTAGCCAGCAAACTTTCAACTGTCCCTGAAATCACTAACAGGCAGCAGCTCTCTCCCTACACTATCTCTTCAGCACACACAGGCAGAGTGAAAAAAAGCTGCAGGGCTTCGGTTTTTATAGGGAAGGGGAGTGGTCCAAGGGAGAGCTTCCTGATTGGCTGCCATGTACCTGCTGGTCTGGGGTGAGAGGGCAAAAAAAAGCGCCAACAATGGCGAACCCAAAATGGCGAACGTCGCGCGACGTTCGCGAACTTCCGGCGAGCGCGAACACCCGATGTTCGCGCGAACAAGTTCGCCGGCGAACAGTTCGCGACATCTCTAGTGGCCACTGCATGTGTCACTATTGTGTCAAAATGAACACGGTTGCGTGAGCAGATGTTTGGGAATTGAGTGGGAATGTTAATGTTAAAATGCAATTAGCATGTGATTCTTTTGGGCTAAATCTGTAGCACCTTTTGATGCAACCTTCTGTGGGAACCTTGGAATTACCACCTCAATTAAGGCATTTACACACAAGTGTTTTGTCCTGTGCTCCCTTTTGATAGTTTTTTCTTATGCACTCACAAGGGAATGTATGTGTTAACAAAGTCCATTGGTTTCTATAGCATCTGTACACACTGCACTACACAGAATTACCTAATGCAGGTGGAATTCAGCAAGTGTGTAAAAGCCCATCAAGTGGTAATGGCTCCTAGGTTCCTCAGCAGCGATAGATTTACTAGCACACTATTTAGCAGATGAGACAGGATGGATGCAAACACTTAGCTCAGCGATACAAAATATGCATATTTGGACACGAGTAGAGATGGCGCGAACTGTTCGCCGGCGAACTTGTTCGCGCGAACATCGGGTGTTCGCGCTCGCCGGAAGTTCGCGAACGTCGCGCGACGTTCGCCATTTTGGGTTCGCCATTGTTGGCGCTTTTTTTTGCCCTCTCACCCCAGACCAGCAGGTACATGGCAGCCAATCAGGAAGCTCTCCCCTGGACCACTCCCCTTCCCTATAAAAACCGAAGCCCTGCAGCGTTTTTTCACTCTGCCTGTGTGTGCTGAAGAGATAGTGTAGGGAGAGAGCTGCTGCCTGTTAGTGATTTCAGGGACAGTTGAAAGTTTGCTGGCTAGTAATCGTGTTGATACTGCTCTGTTATTGGAGGGACAGAAGTCTGCAGGGGTTTGAGGGACATTTAAGCTTAGGTAGCTTTGCTGGCTAGTAATCTACCTTCTACTGCAGTGCTCTGTATGTAGCTGCAGTGGGCAGCTGTCCTGCTTCTGATCTCATCTGCTGACTGCTGCAATAACAGTAGTCCTTGTAAGGACTGCTTTTATTTATTTTTTTGTTGTTTTACTACTACTACTACTACTACTACTACTATAAGAGCCCAGTGCTATAGTCTAGCAGTGTTGGGGAGTGGGACTGGTGTGCTAATCTGCTGCTCCTAGTAGTTCAGCAGCACCAACTGTAATTTTTTTTTTTTAATATTCATTTTTTTTTTATTTTACTTTTTTTTATTTTACTACCGCTGTAGTAGTGTATAAGTTGACCTTTTAGGCATTATTTGC
The DNA here is from genome assembly GCA_038501925.1 of Xenopus petersii. Classification (NCBI taxonomy): domain Eukaryota; kingdom Metazoa; phylum Chordata; class Amphibia; order Anura; family Pipidae; genus Xenopus; species Xenopus petersii. The sequence continues at coordinate 43,153,308 of CM076681.1, read as the reverse complement.
CCTGTAGGCATTTTTTGCCCAGTGTGTTATTCAACCAACTGCCATCTAGCTGTGTGACCTTGTTCACATTCTGTCTAAATATCCATAATATTACCGTCTCCAGAAAAAACACCGGAGTGACTTTTTTCAAGCAGCCATAATAAATTTTACGTAATCCGTATCCATCGCTGTAGTAGTGTATAAGTTGACCTTTTAGGCATTATTTGCCCTGTAGGCATTTTTTGCCCAGTGTGTTATTCAACCAACTGCCATCTAGCTGTGTGACCTTGTTCACATTCTGTCTAAATATCCATAATATTACCGTCTCCAGAAAAAACACCGGAGTGACTTTTTTCAAGCAGCCATAATATATTTTACGTAATCCGTATCCACCGCTGTAGTAGTGTATACGTTGATCTTGTGGGCATTATTTGCACAGTGTTTTCTTCAAACCGCCATCTAGCTGTGTGAGCTTGTTCACATTTTGTCTAAATATTGATAATATTATCGTCTCTAGAAAAACCACTTGAGTTACTTTTTTTCAAGCAGCATTCTTATATTTTACGTAATCCGTATCCACCGCTGTGTATACGTTGACCTTGTAGGCATTATTTGCACAGTGTTTTCTTCAAACCGCCATCTAGCTGTGTGAGCTTGTTCACATTTTGTCTAAATATTGATAATATTATCGTCTCTAGAAAAACCACTTGAGTTACTTTTTTTCAAGCAGCATTCTTATATTTTATGTAATCCGTATCCACCGCTGTGTATACGTTGACCTTGTAGGCATTATTTGCACACTGTTTTCTTCAAACTGCCATCTAGCTGCGTGTATTATCGTTTCCAGAAAAACCAACTGAGTTTTTGTTGTTGTTGTTTTTTTAAAAATAATGCCAGGCAAAGGCAGGCCGCCACGCAGAGGCCGTGCTAGGGGCCGTGCTGCTATGCAATCCTGTGGCCCTAGCAAATTGCCCAGTTTTAAAAAGCCAATGACCCTGAACTCCCAAAATGCTGAAGAGGTAGTTGACTGGCTTACACAGCACACCCCATCCTCTACCGTTTCTAACTTTACCACAACATCCTCCTCATCCTCCACTGCTATGGCCACCCCACGTAACACTTCCTCCACCACCGGTGCCCCTTCTTCACTGGAGTCAGAGGAGTTATTTTCCCATGAGTTTCTTGAACTGAGTAATGCGCAACCATTATTGGCAGAAGAAGATGAAGGAGATGAGGACGTTACACCAGATTTAATTCTGGCAGAGAACACGACAGAGATGGACATAATGATGAGTGATGAGGAGGAGGTCCCCGCTGCTGCTTCCTTCTGTGATGTGTCAGAAGAAATTGATGCATCTGAGGAGAATGATGATGAGGAGATTGATGTTTTGTGGGTGCCTAGTAGAAGAGAGCAAGAGGAGGGTAGTTCAGATGGAGAGACGGAGAGTCAGAGAGGCAGTAGGAGAATAAGACTTAGAAGAAGCAGGGAGGACAGCCCGCAGGGATCAGTAGGGCAACAACATGTATCGGCACCTGTGTTCAGCCGGCCAACGCACCCGCCATTGCCGCCAATGCCGCCAACTTCTACTGTTACCGCCAGATCGCACACTTCCAAAAAGTCAGCAGTGTGGGATTTTTTTAATGTGTGTGCCTCTGACAAAAGCATTGTAATTTGCAATGAGTGCAGTCAGAAACTGAGCCTTGGTAAGCCCAACAGCCACATAGGTACAACTTCTATGCGAAGGCACATGAGCGGCAAGCACAAAGCACTTTGGGAGCAACACCTCAAAGGCAACAGGCAAACTAAAAGCCACACTCCTTCTGGTCCAGCATCTTACTGCTCTACCTCTGCTCTCCTTGACCCGTCTGAACCACCCTCCACTCCGCCTTCCACCTTGACCACCTGTTCCCATTCCCAGTCATCTGCCACCAGCCAAGTTTCTGTGAAGGCCATGTTTGAGCGTAAGAAGCCAATGTCTGACTGTCACCCCCTTGCCCGGCGTCTGACAGCTGGCTTGTCTGCACTCTTAGCCCGCCAGCTTTTACCATACCAGCTGGTGGACTCTGAGGCCTTCCGCAAATTTGTAGCAATTGGGACACCGCAGTGGAAGGTACCCAGCCGCAATTTTTTTTCTAAAAAGGGAATACCACACCTGTACCAACATGTGCAGAGCCAAGTTACCGCATCTCTGTCACTTAGTGTTGGGCCAAAGGTCCATATGACTACTGACGCATGGTCCTCCAAGCATGGTCAGGGCAGGTATGTCACCTACACTGCCCACTGGGTGAACTTGGTAATGGCTGCGAATGGGAAGCAGGGAATGGGTAGCTCAACAACAACAACAGTGGAGTTGGTGTCACCGCCACGGATTGCACGCGGTTCTGCCACCACCTCTACTCCTCCATCGCTCTCTACCTCGTCTTCTTCCTCTTCTTCTTCTTACTCTGCTGCTGGGTCCTCCTTCTCCTCCTCCACACCTGTGCACCCCCAGCTCCCCCTAGGCTATTCGACGTGCCAGGTACGCCGTTGTCACGCTGTCTTGGGGATGACGTGCCTGGAAAGCAAAAACCATACCGGATCTGTACTCCTGTCATCTCTGCAGTCACAGGCCGATCGGTGGCTGACCCCACACCAACTGCAGATCGGAAAAGTGGTGTGTGACAATGGAAGCAATCTGTTGGCAGCGTTGAGACTGGGAAATTTAACACATGTGCCCTGCATGGCACATGTGTTAAATTTAATAGTCCAACGTTTTGTCTCCAAGTACCCAGGATTCCAGGACGTTCTCACCCAGTCCAGAAAGGTGTCGGCCCATTTCAGACGTTCCTACACAGCCATGGCACGCCTTGCTGACATTCAGCAGCGCTACAACATGCCAGTCAGGCGTTTGATTTCTGACAGCCAGACTCGCTGGAATTCAACGCTCCTTATGTTGGAACGTCTGCTGCAACAACAAAGGGCCGTCAACGAGTACCTTTTTGAACTGGGTGGTAGGACTGGATCTGCAGAGCTGGGGATTTTTTTCCCCCGTTACTGGGTGCTTATGCGCGATGCCTGCAGGCTCATGCGACCTTTTGAAGAGGTGACAAATATGGTCAGTCGCACCGAAGGCACCATCAGCGACCTAATACCCTTCGCTTTCTTCCTGGAGCGTGCCGTGCGACGAGTGACAGATGAGGCTGTAGACCAGCGTGACGAGGAGCTGGAAGCGCACGATTTATGGTCGGAATCACCAGAACGAACCCAGGCACCTGCTGCAACGCAGGGAGAGGTGCCAGAAGTGGAGTCAGAGGAGGAAGGTGGCTTTGTGGAGGAGGAGGAGGAGGACCAACAGGAGCAGGCTTCCCAGGGGGCTAGTGGTGACCTTTTGGGGACCCCTGGTCTTGTACGTGGCTGGGGGGAGGAGACCGTGGATGATGCAGTCCTTGATAATGAGGAAGCGGAGATGGATAGCTCTGCATCCAACCTTGTGAGAATGGGGTCTTTCATGCTGTCATGCCTGTTGAAGGACCCCCGTATCAAGAGGCTTAAGGAGAAGGACCTGTACTGGGTCGCAACGCTACTAGACCCTCGGTACAAGCATAAAGTGTCAGAAATGTTACCAACATACCACAAGTCCGAAAAGATGCGGCATTTACAAACCAGCCTGCAAAACATGTTGTACAATGCTTTTAAGGGTGATGTCACTTCAGGAACTCATCAACATTCCAGGGGCAGAGGTGCCAGTAATCCTGCCACGAGCACACCTGCAAGGACAAAGCCCTTTGGCCGGTCTGTAACGTCAGACATGCAAATGTTTTTCTGTCCAAGGCAGCGCCACAACCCTTCTGGATCCACCCTCAAAGAACGCCTCGACCGGCAGGTAGCGGACTACCTGGCATTAACTGCAGATATCGACACTCTGAGGAGCAATGAACCCCTGGACTACTGGGTGCGCAGGCTTGATCTGTGGCCAGAGCTGTCACAATTTGCCATGAACCTCTTGTCTTGCCCAGCCTCAAGTGTGCTCTCAGAAAGGACCTTCAGTGCAGCAGGAGGGATTGTAACTGAGAAGAGAACTCGCCTAGGTCACAAAAGTGTCGATTACCTGACCTTTATTAAAATGAATGAGGGGTGGATCTCGGAGGGTTACTGCACGCCGGAAGACTTGTTCTGACTTCTATGCAGCTGTCCTTCTCTTCAAGCCTCATGACTCCACACACAGCTGTCCTTTAGCGTCCTCCTCCCTCCGCCACCGTTACAAACTAGGGTGCAAACCCTACTGGTTTAATTTTTTCTGGCCTCTGTGCTTCAGTGGCTGCAATCAAAAAAACTGGGCAAACAATGTCTACAAGGTCAACGTATGGCGAAAAATGACTATTTTCAGCATTTATATGGCATATTTTTTCTGGCAACTGTGCTTCAGTGGCTGCGTCCAAAAAAATGCATATTTTCTGCATTTATATGGCATAATTTTTCTGGCCTCTGTGCTTCAGTGGCTGCAACCAAAAAAATTTATATTTTCAGCATTTATATGGCATAATTTTTCTGTCAACTGTGCTTCAGTGGCTGCGACCAAAAAAATGCATATTTTCTGCATTTATATGGCATAATTTTTCTGGCCTCTGTGCTTCAGTGGCTGCAACCAAAAAAATTTATATTTTCAGCATTTATATGGCATAATTTTTCTGGCAACTGTGCTTCAGTGGCTGCGACCAAAAAAATGACTATTTTCAGCATTTATATGGCATATTTTTTCTGGCCTCTGTGCTTCAGTGGCTGCGGCCAAAAAAACTGGGCAAACAATGCCTACAAGGTCAACGTCGTTGACCTTGTAGGCATTGTTTGCCCAGTTTTTTTGGCCGCAGCCACTGAAGCACAGAGGCCAGAAAAAATATGCCATATAAATGCTGAAAATAGTCATTTTTTGCCATACGTTGACTCAACGTATATGGCAAAAAATGACTATTTTCAGCATTTATATGGCATATTTTTTCTGGCAACTGTGCTTCAGTGGCTGCGACCAAAAAAACTGGGCAAACAATGCCTACAAGGTCAACGTATGGCAAAAAATTACTATTTTCATCATTTATATGGCATATTTTTTCTGGCAACTGTGCTTCAGTGGCTGCGTCCAAAAAAACTGGGCAAACAATGTCTACAAGGTCAACGTATGGCGAAAAATTACTATTTTCAGCATTTATATGGCATATTTTTTCTGGCAACTGTGCTTCAGTGGCTGCGTCCAAAAAAAACTGGGCAAACAATGTCTACAAGGTCAACGTATGGCGAAAAATGACTATTTTCAGCATTTATATGGCATATTTTTTCTGGCAACTGTGCTTCAGTGGCTGCGTCCAAAAAAACTGGGCAAACAATGCCTACAAGGTCAACGTATGGCAGTTGTTTAAAGAGAACAGTAGATTACTAGCCAGCAAAGCTACCTAAGCTAAAATGTCCCTCAAATCCCTGCAGACTTCTGTCCCTCCAATACAGAGCAGTATCAAGCAGATTACTAGCCAGCAAACTTACTATCATCTGTCCCTGAAATCACTAACAGCTCTCCCCCTACACTATCTCTTCCAAGCACACACAGGCAGATTTTTCAGATACATTTTTGCCCTTGATCCCCCTCTGGCATGCCACTGTCCAGGTCGTTGCACCCTTTAAACAACTTTAAAATCATTTTTCTGGCCAGAAATGTCTTTTTTAGATGTTAAAGTTCGCCTTCCCATTGAAGTCTATGGGGTTCGCGAACCGTTCGCGAACCGCTCGCATTTTTGCGCAAGTTCGCGAATATGTTCGCGAACTTTTTTTCCGACGTTCGCTACATCCCTAGACACGAGTATGAATGCATCCATTTAAGCTCAACCACACTTACAATGCTATTGCAAAACATCCTTGTTTTGTACATTTTTCACCATACTTGTGTACTAAGGGGAAATTAAATGGAAATTAATTTGGAAATTGTCTGAAAAACTGGACATTATAGAGGTTTTCGCGGTATTTGTATTTTTTAGCAGATCGTTCAGCGCTACTTATATATTTGGATCTTTTAGTAAATTCAATGACAATTGTGATGTTGAAAAATGGTTTTGTGGTGGTTTCAAAAACCTCTAAAACCACTGAAATTTAAACTTCAATAAATGGGCCTCCATGTCTGTTTAAAATGTTGAATAAACTGCTGGCCTTTGGCTTTTTTCCCACAGAGCAGAAAAGTCTGAAACACTGGCTGGAGGGACACCAGGAAAAAACCCGGTGGGCCCTAGCAGCCCAGACCCGATCCTCACCTGCATTCCCCAAGGCTGTTGATCTTCCTCCTTTGATGGGCTGATGGTACTTTAAATGTACTCTCACTCAAAGGAAGGGGTAGGGCAGGTGGCAGCCCTGTAGGGGGTGCAGGCAGCACAGCTGGGCCCCATGGGGGTGTGGGGGCCCCTGGGACGGCAGCCCCGGTGTCCAGTCCGACCCTGGTCTGAATCAAAGTCTTACATCAGAGTCAAACTACTGTATAATTTAAACAAAACCATAATATGAATTATGTCAACCTTCTTTCAAAATACTTCTACAGTATACTTTACTGGCAACTATGTTAAGAGAGATTGTAGCTGTAATAAACCCTCAAATCAGTTTATGAGAAGTTTTTGTGGTTTTTACATTGAGTATTTTTGGAATCATTAGGATTTTAAATACATGGAAAAATGACAAAACAATATTAATAAAATGTGCAAGATGCTCAGTGTTTAGTCTAAAAACAGATTAATGATTTGTGGCTTACAACCACTAGTTTAATGGCCAAATATAATGTTGCTTGCATGGCACTATAAAATGTGCCATACAATTTCGTTTCAGCTCACGAATAATGAAACGAAAAAGCAATCCATATGGAATAATTAAGAAAACATTTTTTTATTAAATTCATTATGTCACATACACAACTTTTTCGAAAATACAACTCAGGTTCTATTATAATGTATTTTATATATTGTATATACATTTAATACAAAATGCACCTTATATTATCTCTTGGCTTTGTTGTGACTCCTCTCTTCTTAGTTGCTAGAAAATGCCAACTGCTCTTTTTCTTCTCTTCTCAATTCACTGGATTTTGTATACATTTAAGAACATTTTGATGTAGAGGTTCAAACTGACTTTTTTGTTTAGGATCTGTGTCCTTTTTGTACTCTCATTACAAAATGGATTTAGCTTTAGCATTTTGCTTTTTTTCTTTTCCAATTATGTTTATTGGCATTTTGTAAACAGTGTGATAAAAACTGAAAAGACAATAACTTACAGTACAATCTGTTATCTTAACATACTTACAATTTGCTTTGATTGCGTTCATCCTGTAATGATTATTTACAGAAAAGACAGGACTAGGCTAGAAAAATATTATTTGTAGAAGGACACAGGTTCTAAATAGAAAAGTCAATTTGAAGCCCTACATCAAATAATGTTCTGCTACATACCAGCTCATTGAGAAAAGGATGAAAAATAGCAGCTGCCATTTTCCAGCACCTAAGAAGAAAGGAGTTACCAGGAATATTGTAGCAATCATAGCAAACACAGGAGATAATTTGGGGGGCATTCTTTATTAAATGTGTATACTAACAACCTTTATTGTGGTCCTGGCAAATCATAATTAAGGTGCAACATGGTCCCTCTCTACAAAATCCTGCCATCTTGTCCTGTTATTGCTAACGAAACCTTGGTGTTACAAGGAAAGTGTTTTCAGATGAACAAGCACCATGAACACTATGCCAACAAGCACAACAGCTAATGCTACAGAAAAGGCCTTCAAGGCAGCAAAGTTTGCGGCTGAGCAAGTGCCTATGCACGACCATTTGTGATATGTGAGTGGGTATTGGAGCTGATGTTTTGCCAGAAGGACTATGAACAGCAAATGGGGTAGATAATCCAACCCTACTTAATTCACTCTTGGTGCTCAGTGATGGGGGAAATCAGCAACATCCAGTCAAATGTATTGGAGTATCAAGCCTGACAATGGGGAGTGTCCCTGAAACTTTGCACCATGCATTTAATAAAATTGCAAGGGCCTGCCCTGCAAACGCATATCTTGTGTGCCGGTGATATTACTATAACTGATGGAATTGCAGCCAATGCTCAACAAATTACAATTACATTTTTGCTTTTATTATTTGCTCTTTTATTATTCTGGATGTCGTCTTTTCTGATATGTGGTGTGTGTGACATGTGCTCTCTGCACTAACGATGTGGGGCAGGTAAGGAGGTGCATCATAAGACAGCTGTTAGTTATAAATTAATGTAAAGGTCTGTGTAGTTTGCTGATGCTATATAAAAGAATTATGAGCCCTAAATGTTCTACGCTGCTATCTGTTGTCACTGCAACACAAATATTTCCATCTAACCAATAAATTATATTAATTAAATTACCTGACTTTTTAGCATATTTTAGCTTTATTTGGCATATTAAGTCCCCTCTACCAAATGTGGTCCAGTTGACCACATTTGCATGTAATTTTTTTTTTAAGAGCATCCACCAAGGAGGAGCCCAGAGCCCTTTGACCTGCTCTCCCTGGTTTCTCTCTTCTTAAAGATGACCATAGGTTTATCAGTACAATCACACCTTGGGACAAATTCGCCCATCACTAGTTGCTGCTCATCTTAAACAAATGAGTATTCAGTTTATTACTATCCCAACCAACAACTGAACCTAACCTTTAAAAAAAAAAAATACAGTGAATTGTTATCTGGATAATGCTGTACTATACTTATGCCTTAGACTTGGGCCACTGTATGTTCCTTTTACTGCTGCAGGTATGGTATCTGTTAACTAGAAAGCCATTATGCAGAAAGCTCTCAATTACAGAAAGGCCATCTCCCATAGACTCCATTTTATCCAAATAATCCAATTTTTTTTTATTTATATAAAACAGTACCTTGTACTTGATCCAAGCTAAGATATAATTAACCATTTTTGGAAGCAGAACCAGACTATTGAGTTTATTTAATGTTTTTTTTTTTTCAAATTTGTTTTTATTGAGTTTTAACTGTCCCACATACAAACAAACAAAAAGAAAAATGAAAATAAAAAAATACAGATATAGATTCACACAGTTGTAAACAACAGTCAGCATATAAATTCAGATGTTTTGTACCGTCAATATTACATCCTGTTATTAAGACAATAAACATGAATCATCTATAACCAACAGCATGACTGTCCCCATGATATAATGTTGCAAGAAACTGTATGTATAACTACTGTGAACAATAAAGACACAATTTTCCCTCTATGTGCTCAACTGTCTTTCTTGACCAAGGGAGGGCGGAGGATGGATTACATTCTCATCAGTTAGCCTGAGGTAAGAGGCCTGGTAGATGCTCGGAGAGCCACAAGGACCAAATCTTATCGAACTTTTTTGGGCAACACCTGCTTAAGTATGTAAGCTGATAAATAGGAACGGAGGCATTTACCATATCCACCCATTGCTTCCTTTTTGGAGGTTGTTTCGATTTCCAATTAAGGGCAATAAGTCTCTTTGCTTGAATTAGGAGATAACTCATTAATGCTCTTTCTGACGGGTTAGGGGCGGTTTCCGCTACCTGGTTCAGTAGTAAAATTAGTGGATCAAGTGGGATTATGAGAGCCATTATATGACTCATTTCAGTAACCACTTTCCCCAAAATCAACTCCATACCATGTGAATGTAATCCGCTGGAATATGACCACATTTTGGACAGATGTCTGGGATATCAGAATTTATGAGATGTAATCTGTGTGGTGTTAGGTAGGACCTATGCATGTACCTAAACTGTATCATTTTATCTTTAGCACTAATCAACAGTGCACTATATGTTTCTAGTATCTCGTCCCAAACATCAGGGGTGAGGTTCGGTATATCCTGGATCCATTTGGCATACAGTTTAGGTAAAACTGGGTTCTCTGGTGTATTTAATAAAGAATAGTATTGGGAGATTTGTTTTGGGAGTTCAGGGGTAAATATCATTTCCTCCAACCTCCGTGGGGAGGAATCTAAGACAGAATCTCCGAATTGGGCCTTCCAGGCATGTCTAAGTTGAATGTAACCAAAAAACATCTGGTTCGGTAAATTATATTTGGCCTTCAGTGAGTCAAAAGACAATAAAACACCATTCTCTGTAATATGGTCTACGTATTTGATATTGTACCGGGCCCAGATCCCTGGTGTAAATGTGGAAGTTGTGGATTATACCAAAGGGGGGTAAATGTAGAGGCATAAGGATCTTTCCTAGGAAAGTGAGTTAGGGCCATCCTCCAAATTTGTACATTAGCTTTTGTTAAGGGGGATATGGCCGATTTCCGTTTGGTACCTTGGTATAGCAGGTTTTTTAAAGCTTCATATGATCCCACTGTTTGTGCTTCAATAGTTGTGGCTGCATTTTGGGGTGTCGGGGCGGCCCACCATCCTGATGTCACCAGTTTGGTGGCCAAGTAATAATAAAATAAATTATGAGCCGCCAGCCCCCGCCCCTTGTCTGTGGGGTGTTGTAGGATAGCAAGGGAAGTCCGAGGAGCTGTTGCTGCCCAGTAGTGTGTGGAAAGCAGAGATTTCAGCTTATGGAAATATCTACTAGGGAGTGTGAGAGGGGCTTGACGAAATAAGTAAGTGAATTTGGGAAGTAGGATCATCTTAAAGAGGTTTATTCTGCCTAATAGTGTTAAGTTCCATAATTTGGTCTTGTTTTCTAACAGAGGTAATAGTGGGTCCAAATTTAGTTCCATGAATTTGTTTAGATCTCTATGTATTTGAACACCAAGGTATTTAAAAGAAGGAGTCCATTGCAGAGGAGCTTGATAAAGGTGATTGTCTACTGTAAATGCATCAATCGCAAAAATTTGGGATTTAGCACAGTAAGGGCGGTATCTAAGGCTCCGTAGGGATTTTCTAAAAACAAAATGGTGTCGTCTGCATACATCCCAATCGTGTCCCAGTCTAAGTCCCTTCACCTCCCCAGTATTTTTCAAAAGGGACGCCAAGTGTTCCATGGCCAGCGCAAACAGGAGAGGGGAGAGAGGACACCCTTGCCTGGTGCCTCTACCGAGAGGGAAAGGTCGGAGATGGTGTGATTAGTTTTAAGACGAGCTATTGGGTTGTGGTATAATGCTGCTACCCACCTTCTAAAATTGGGGCCTATACCCATGGACTCCATGGTGGACCAAAGAAAACTCCATTCCACAGAGTTGAATGCTTTCACATTATCGAGCGCCACTATGACTCGGTTTCCAGCATAGTCATGGTTTATGATCATGTTAATATATAATCTGCGGATATTTATGTCAGTCGTGTGACCAGGTATAAATCCTGTTTGATCAGGAGAAACTAGTTTCGTGATAACTTGATTCAACCTTTGGGAATGGATTTTGGCAAGAATCTTGGCATCTACATTTATCAATGAGATTGGCCTATAGGAGGCACAGTCCAAGCGGTCTTTCCCTGGCTTAGGAATGAGCGTAATAAGTGCTTCATGCATAGAAGGGGGTAGGGTTTCACCGACTTGGACGTCATTGTAAAGGGAGGTATGTATAGGCTTCAATTGCTTCTCGTGTTTGGAATAGAAATCTGTCGGGAGTCCATCAACTCCTCGGGTCTTACCTGGGGCCAAATTAGAAACTGCCTCTCGCACTTCTGTTTCCGAAATGGGGTCGTCTAACAAGGCAACTTCTGCGGGTTCTAGTGTGGAAAGGGGGATGGTGGCAAGGTATTCGTGTATCTGCTCCCTGGGGCGGGATACCCGTGAAGTGTACAAATGAGTTTATTTAATGTTTACATGATTTTCTAGTATACTTAAGGTATAAAGATGTAAATACAGAAAGATCAATTATCCAGAAAACTCCAGGTCCCAAGCATTTTGGATAGCAGGTCTCATACCTGTAAAATCCCTCACTTTCCACAGGCAATTTTCAGCTTATGTTTTCTGTAAAATTATCTAGTTATCTTTGTCTAGCTGTTTCTTTTTATTTTCTGATTAAGCATAAAATTTTATTTTTTTCATTTTTTGAAGTCTGCTCTTTGTGGACCACCTGACAGCTACTTGCTGATGGAGCCAGCAATTCCCCTTTCCTATACTATTATTCTGTCAGTAACTTTACACATAACTGCTTTTTCTACATGAATGTTATACATATATAAAACAGATTGCTTGTTAAAATTTACAGAATGGAATTAGTAATACAATGATATCCTTTTGTGCACAAACTAGATTTTGTTCTCATTCTTTAATAGTAATCTGTGTATATAGTCAAATACTTATGTACCTGGAGAGATATTCATTCTGTTTACTAGGGATATTTTTGTATACACATTTGTATTTGGGACAAACGGCACCCCATACATAAAAGGGGGGATGTAATTAAAAGTCTCAAGTGTTTTGTAAAATGGTGACTTTTGAATTTTTAGCACTGCTCGCAATGTAAAATCAGTCATTGGTGAGTAATATATTGTGCATTAGCGCTAAGCAAAGGTTTCATGTTAACACCTGCTCTGGAGTTTCATTAAATATTTTGTCACTAAAAAAACATTGCGTTTACAAAGATTAATTACATACTCTGTGAATGTTATCAAAAGCCATTTGTTCGCAAACTTTGCAATGAAGTTAATTATTAATCGGTCAAAAAGGATGCAAAATTTTACGCTAATATTCGCAAGCGTCTTTGTGAGGGTTTTTTTCACTAGTGAAACATATATTCCCCAAAGAGTTCCCATAGTGTTAATTACTCTTGGTACTTGTGCATTCAAAACTACCACTATATCTATGAATCAGATGAAGAAACTCGGGTCATTTGTTAAATAACAGCAAAAAAAAAACAAGAGTTGTTCTCCCTGAATCTTGTACAAAGAGTTGCTTCTGTCTGAGGTTCACTGTGTTGTAGATCTTCGATAATATTCATATCTGGGCATAAACATGTAGCCCAATTTAGTCATTGCAGCTTCATTTATACTATTTCCACTTTCTTTGCTTTGCTGCAATTACTGCAAGTACTGCGACCAATTGTCCGTGCTGCCACTGTAACATCATTTAATTAGAATTAGACCTGTGAGAGTTAATCTTTTGGTTTGTCCTTACACTGATCCCATTAATAGTTTTGTCTTGGTGAGTGTATGGAATGCATTTTTTCTATATTTTATTAGCTGGATCAGTCAAAACAGATATCTATTGAACCATTTTGGTTTTGAAATCTCAAGATTTTTTTGTGTCATTTAAAAAAAAGGATTTATCATTTTTCAATAGATCTTATTGATTATTAAAAAAAAATTCTGCGTGCCCAACATGCTAACATATTGCATGTGTGTAAGCCATGCTAATGTTTTACCAGTACAAAGACAAATACAAATTTTACAATAATATGTAAAAGGTAAAGACCCCATGGGTGTTTGCATTTCCTTTAAAATTATTTTTTTTATCATTTGATCATTCCTGCTGCTAACTCATAAGCAGATGTGCCTTTCTCCCAATTCACCTATGTGCTCAAAATATACATTATACCATGTAAATGGCATGCATATGGTTGGCCTGAGGTAACAATTGGTAGATGACATCCTACAGCTGCACAACCGTTTATGATTAATGACTCGCCAGTAAAGTTTTGTCCACAATGGATTCTCGTTGGATATTTTTTTGTATTATAAAATCAAAGAAATAAATGGGCATCTACTAAACAAATCAGGCTTGAGTTATTATTTGTGTTATGCATGTTGTATTGTTAGATAAGGTTCATATAGGAATGCTGGAGATGCCTTTAATAGATGCTGTGCAGGGAAGGGGAGGAATCACTCCCTGCCAGGAGTTGCAGAGAGAGAGTGTGACTTATAAGATACCTGAGCTCAATACAAGTAGGGTTGCACCCATTTAAAATAATTCTAACTGGCATGGGGGGATGCTTCTGGTGATAGGGTGCAGACTTCTTACATTAAGGTAGCATGGCAATGACATAAGTGGGTGGAGCAATTTCATGAGTATCTAACGTGGGTAGCTATGTAGGCCTTTACTGCAGAAAGTAGGTAGTACATCCTTGATACAAAAACCAAGGCAACTACACCCAGGTTCACAGGGACACACACGAGCCAAATGAAAAGAACTTACAGTTACACTTTACCAGGGATCCTCTCGTGTACTCTATCTCACACACAATTAGTCTTCCCTGAAGCCTTCAGGACCTTTGTCATGTGGAAGTGCACTGACAGAATGCTGTTAGCCATTAAGGGGGCCTCCTCTCCTAATAAATGGTCCCCTTGCTTCTCTGCAATGTCCAGTATACAGTGGCCCAAGCTTCTTCTACATCATTGTCTCACTACAGTTCTATTAGGCTGCCACTAACCTAGTCCTACACAATCTTATTCCTTAACTTGCTTACAATCGCCCAGGAGCTCTACCCTAATTTCTAACTCCCTGTGGGGACTCAGATTGCCCTTGCTAGCTGCCCTAACCACCTCTTGCTTCTAGAGCGAGATAAAACAAACCACTACATCATTATCTAATCCTAACAAGGAACAGGTTCCCACTTGTTTTGACTCAATATGTGTCTCGCCTGCTGTTGATGATAGGCCAAATAGGAAATGCCTAGCGTGTGCACTTCCTTATAAAGGCTCTGTGTGGGAATTCCTCTACAGGCCAGTCATAAGGGCTGGCATATTGCCTCAACTTTACATTTCTAAAATAAAGTATAGTTGAATCATTAAGTGGTGATGATGTGTGGTGGCATTGATGGCAGATTCTCTATATGCATACAGTGAAATAGCCAAGTATTGGGATTAATCAGGTTTTAAATGGCTGGGCTGGGGCCAAACACAAGGGTATGACAAATTTAGAGGCAACTATATTGGCTGGTGTTCTACTGGCCGCATGGCAACTCCCCATAGCAGTAAAGGGTACTGAAGGAAACTGAGCCCCCCTTCTCCAAGAATAAAAGTAGTTTGAATCTGACATTTGATTATACTTTTCCTACAACTTTTTTCCTATATATACAAACACCATAAAATACTTTAGCGGTTTAAGAATCGTTTTCCAGGTAAGGAATCTTTTCATAATTTGGATCTTTGTGCTTTAAGTCTGCTTAAAATCATTAAACATTAAATAAACCCAATAGGATTGTTTTCCCACCAATATGGATTCATGCAATTTAGGTAACCTCAAGTACAAGCAACTGTTTAAATATTACAGAATAAAAGAAACTCTTTAATATTTGATTAAAATGAACCCTATGGGAGACAGTCTTCCCATAATATGGAGATTTCTGGATGATGAGTTTCCAGATAAGGTATCCCACTCTTAATAAATTTACCTTCAGTGCATAAAATATATAAGATAATTACAATTTAGTAAAATGGTAGTAACATGTAGGAACGTACTCATATGTAATAAAAGACACTAAGTTTGTCCAGGTGCAGCAACCCATAACAGCCAATAAAGGTGTTTGCTTGTATACAGGTAACCTGCAGATGCTAGAAAGAGAAAAATTGGCATAAAAAGTTTGCCTTTAAAAATAATGATTACAAAAAATGAGGTGTTAGTACCACACTTTGGCTAAAATATGTAAGCTTACATGCCACATCAAGGCCCCTCATTGTACGCGAGTCCTACACTATCTGTGGGCATTCTAGGTATCTAGTGCATTTCAAATCAAGCCACCCCCCAGCAAACAGTGTGACTGAGGAGTAAGACCAACAGTGCACTTACCCTTAACTCAGAAACTCCAGTGAGAAAGCAGGGCGCTTTTAAGCCCCAGCCAATAAACATACACGAATAAATAATTCCTTGCTTTAAAAGGGTTGTTCACCTTTGAATTAACTTTTAGGGGCAAATTTACTAAAGGGCGAAGTGACTAACGCTGGCGAAAATTCTCCAGCGTGACGTCATTTCGGGACTTCGCTGATTTACTAAAGGAACTGTAGCAGTACTTTGCACTCTAATGCAATTTTCGCTCTGGAGAATGAATGTAACTGCACAAATTCGCGGATGCGGATTTTAATGAACGTTACATCTCGCGCCAGACTTTTCGCAAAAAAAAGTCCCAAAAAACGCTGGCAACTTTTCAGTTTTTCAATATGATAGACTGCAAAAGATCGTCATTTTTTTTAGGGTACCCGGCTTCCCCCCTACATTTCCTAACATATGGCACATAAACTATACACTGGGCTCATGTGTAGGGCAATATAACAACTCCATTTTATTTTATTAAGGTTCCCTGAGCTTGTGTAGTGTAATGTATATGCTCAACATATACATCCATTGAAATCGCTTTGGTTGGCGAATTAACGCTAGCGAAACTTCGCATTTTAGTGAATTAGCGTAGTCCTGGCGAATTTTACCCTGTCAAAGTGTGTCGATGTGAGTGAAGCCGTTGCTGGTGAATTTCTGGAGATTAGTGAATTTGCCCCATAGTGTGCTGAAAAAAAATTGATATTCGACACAAATTTGAATTGGCTTTTCATTTCTTTTTATTATTTGTGGTTTTTTATTCAGCAGCTCTTCGAATTGCGAAGTATTTTTTTGGGTACTTCGACTTCGAATGGGTCAAATTCGATCGAATTCGATTGATTCGGAGTAAAAATCGTTTGACTATTCGATAGTCAAAGTACTGTCTCTTTAAAAAATACTTCGACTTCATAATTCACCACTTTAAATCTACCGAGCTGCAATGTTAGCCTATGGGGACCTCACCCATCACTTTTCTAAGCCTTTTTTGATCAAATAAAAATCATTTTGATCGATCGCTTAAAATCGTTCGAATCGTACGATCGAAGCATTTGAATATTCAAATTCGAAGGATTTTACTTCGAGGGTCAAATTTGAGGGTTTATTAACCCTCGAAATTTGACCCTTGATAAATCTGCCCAGACATGTTAAGAGTAGTGATGGGTGAATAAATTCGCCAGACACTAATTTGCGGTGAATTTATGCGTTACGCTGCAATCTAGTTAATTCGCAAAACTGTGATGACAATTCGCCAGTGAAAAATCTGCCACATCAAAAAAATTGACGTGTGTCAAAATAGTCGTGCGGCAAAATTATTTGGAACCCCCGGCGCTTCGCACAGATTCGCCTGTCACTAGTTAAGGGACCATCAGTGGATGGGTAAGATAAAATCTGCAATATAGGGTAGATGAGGCATTGCATCATACGTTGCAGTCAGTAAAGAGGATTCTCTACAGAGGAATTTAGGTTGCACACAATGACCACAACTGCAATAGGATCTCATTGAAGAGTTGTCTTGTTATATTATCGAGGCCATAGTGACAGGTTCCATTGAAACAGTTGCCATGGAGACCATGGTGACATTTCTCCCTGAAAAACAGTTGTCAAGTTTTCTATGTGGAAATCAGTGTTGGGGTAACAATTATCATAAAGACAATGGCATAGAGTCATATTGACAGTGAAGCTCCTTCTGATGAAGTGGCAGGAAGCTACGAAACACACTAAGCGGGCAACCTAAGTGTGTGTTTTGCTGCTGTAATTATGGAGATTTTAAAGGAATTTTTGAATAAATTTTGACTTTTTAAAGATTTTTTACCAACTGGCCTCCTCGGTGCTCCGTTCTTTGAATCTATTATATATAAAAGATAAAGATAAAGTGAAAATATGAAAGTAATGCTGATATATTTGCTTTAAAGTGGTTGTGTGTTTTGTACTTATATGGGGGAATGTAATAAAAGTCGCTAACGGAAAAACTATTCGCGATGCGAAAGGTTATGCCTTTGCGCAAACAAATTTTGCTTTTTGCGAATTTAATGTAGCTTTTGCGAACCTGGAAACTACTTTCGACAGTGGAAGACCGTTTGTGAATGTTATAGTTTGCGCCAATGCGCTGTCTATGTAATAAAACTTCTTAATGAAAAAGTCTTTATGTTTGCTCCAAAAGATTACAACACCTTCAAGCACTTCTTAAGAGTGGCCAATTAAAATTCGCAATGCGCAATTAAAATTTGCAATGTAATAACAGTTTAAGGAACAATATTGCATTGCTAGATGTGGCTTTTTAGTCTTATTGGTGCGAATTGTTTTGCGCTTTGCGACTTTAATTACATTCCCCCGTAAAATGCTTAGATTACCTTGTGGGGGTGTGATTGTTAGATAGCTCAGTTATGATCCCAAGCCTATAAACCCTTCTGAAATTCTTGTAGTGGATGCCAGTGTGGCTCTGAGGAAGTGCAAGAACTGCGTTAGTTTGCACCCCACTGCTGTAACTTGTATATGTGTGCTTGAATAAGAGCTGAATTGATATTAAAACGTTTTACCCCTTTCGAATCAGCGCTTGTAATGCGAGGTAGATGATACAAAGTACAAGCCGGTGGAGACGATACTGGGATCTCGCAGGAGCAGCAATCAGAGGGGGTTACCAGTCTGGGTGAGCTCCACCATTACCACGCTATATTTTGCTGTAAATGCCAGTGTGGCAGGCCACTCTGATGAATTGCATGGAACATGAGAAGTAAAGGGCTCGTGAAACACTAGGGAACCATGTAATTAACAGTTGCCTTAAAGTATTTTTATTTCCAGGGTTGTGCTTAGAGGTTTATGTCTTCATACTCAACTGACTTGCGTGCTCATTTTAACATTAACCACTTTCCTGCTGTAGATCATAAAACTTATAGTGCCAGTTATCAAGTACCTGACTGCCAGTCTCAAGACATAAGGCAATAGAATAGTCAGGTCGGGTCGAGACAGGCAGAGAATAAACGTAGTCAGGCAGGCAAGGGTCAAATCAGGAAGTCAATCAGAGGGGTTAAGCAGAAGAGGTAGTCGGTATTCAGACAAGGGTCAGGATCCAGAGGTCAGAATAGTCAAAAGCCAGGCAGGGGTCACAACAGGAATCAAACAGGTTCAAAATAGGTATAGCAAAAGCTATACCCCCACTAGACCACCAGGGTAAGTTTTCGTAACAGCGTCATAACACTACATCTCATGGGGATTGAGTCACATATGGAGCACAAGGCAGTTAAACAATATTGGCAAGTAACAATCCGCTGCACCTATTAATGCTGTGTTCAGGTTGGTAGTAGCTCCTGTGTTGCCCAGTGTCAGTAGCTCATGATTCAGCAGAAGAGGCAACAGCCCTTAGTACTGTATGGAGGTGAAAGGACTATGTTTGGACTTACCTTTAATAAATGTCATAAATAATGAAACTTTTACTTCCATTTACTGCCCATAAATTATTAATTATGAACCGTTTATTACACATTAGGAAATGATCTGGTTTTGGCAGCTGCACTTGTGCTATTTGGTGCCTATGATCAACATTATCATCATACATAGATCCTCTATATTCCAAAGAATAGTTTGCAGCTAAAGGCATCAGGCAAATTGGTATTCCCTGAAACATCATCTTGCACACCAAAAAACACAAGATGGGGAGCAACAGGGTTAAATATGTTAGGAAACACTGCTTATGGCAGGGTTTAGGATCAAGGTTCTATTGTGTAGGGCCAGATTTAAATATACTGCACCCCTAGCCCCCTCCTTTCAAACTCACACCCCTACCATTCACACCCATCTCGCTCCCCTGTTCTGCTTCTTCTGGTCCAGTGAAATAGCACTGATGGGGCACTGGAGACAGAAACGGCTGTCAAAATCTCCCGCCTAGTCCCCAGTGGAGTTGCAAACAGCATGCAAAATTCCACCCCTCCACCATTTTTGCCTCCCTGTTCTATGGCCTTTGTGACCTGCCCACAAATCCATGCTGGCTCTTGTGCGTGTGGGGGTGCAAAAATGTTTTTATTCTGGACATAGCACAGTTCTTACCTGCCACTAATAGACGTGTTCCATATATAAGGTCAAGCTGCACCGTTTTGTGTCCCTTAGTTTGTCAGTCCTTGTGCCTGCACCGATGGTCAATGATCCCTTTTATTTCTAAAGGTCTGCTTTAAAAAGGAAAGTGCCAGATTCAAAATAACACATTATTGAATGGAGGTTTTTTTTTAACTTTATTTGAGAGAAAAATAATGTGCCTGCAATTATCCAAGAGATAATGTAGTGTTACAATTAAAAGAATGCAAATGAATACGTATGGGTATTCTCTGTTTTTCAAAGGGGCTACATGAGTGCATTAGTCTTTTAGACAACATTATCCACAGAGAAAGCACAACACTCTGGGCAGCACTGCTCTAATCAACTAAAGTCTTATTTCCCAGAATAGCAATTCAGTTCTAAATTAAGATGAAACATTATCAAGGTTTGTAGGGAAAAGGTATTCAAATACTTCACATTGGTGAGGAATAATTAGCAGTTAAGTGCAATTATTATGCATCTATTATTAAATGTGTCATGCTACATACTGTATGTGCAACCATTTTAACACACGCTCTCTATTTAAGAGCCAGAACAATTAATCACATAATTCTTATTAATTCAATTAATCACATAACTCTTGCCTTGCCTTGGTGTTATTTTCTTTTGAACCATAAAGGATCCAATACAGGTGCACATGCATAACCCACAGTGTGTTTATTATTTTCAGTTACAAGTGCCAAGAATTTTTTTTCAAACTCCTTCAGAGACCAAACTGCACATAGCTAATTTCTGTAATGACATTAGAATGGGTCTGTCTCATTTATTCCAGGCACTCTTTTTACTGTACGCTTTCTGCTTGGAATTACAAGCAAGTCACACTCTAGCATACAAAGTAAGCAATAGCATTATTAGAGTGAGGCATCTGAGTATATCCCGGGTGCCTAGCTGAACACAAGGATTTTATGTCAAGACTAGTTTTATATCATACACATTACAAAAAAAACTCTTCAGAACATCTATATGGCTGTAGAATAATATATGTAATTCTTGAAGATCTCCTTGAATTATTTTCTAATATAATAAATAATATACAATTTGTAAGCAAGAGAACATTAATCTTCTTGTGTATGGGGCATTGCCCAAGGAGCAGTGTCATTTCCTTGTTACATACTATTGTGGAAGGGAATGGCAAAGATATACTAGATACACTAGATTTATGGGATATTTCAATGAACTCTCAATACAAAAGTGGTATATTTATCAAATTTGCACAATCGTGACAAAATAAGTCCTGATGTAGGAATCATGACAAAAGCTCTTAATAAATATCGTATGTGTATAGAATGAGTATAGAATGAGCATAGAATGAACAGCAATCAATGTTTTGTGCGCAATGACTGGAATATCCATCTAGAAAAGATTGATTTCTAGTTATTTTCTTGATCTATTTCTTTTGAAAATGTAGAAGTCAAAATAAGCTGTCTATGAGTGATCCCCAGTAGTAGCTAGCTGTAAGGTACAGAGTCTTCCAACTTATGTCATCTCAGTATACACAATATAGTCAAAAATATCCAAACACCAGCCCCTTCATTGCTGATATAGCAGCCTTTACTCTTTTAATAAAGGTATGGGGCCTATTATCTAGAATGCTCGGGACCTGAAGTTTTCCAGATAACTGATCTTTCCGTAATTTTGATCTTCACACCTTAAGTCTAGTAGAAAATCATGCAAATATTAAGTAAACCCAATAGATTAATTATATCTTAGTTTGGATCAAGTACAAGGTACTGTTTTTTTATTACAGAGAAAATGAAATAATATTTTAAAATTAGGATTATTTGGATACAATGAAGTCACTTTTAACATTAGTGACATTTTAGTGTGATCAATTGATCAAGCCATATTATCACAGAGACATCAAATAAACTACTCAATAGGGGCAGAGAAAGGCTGCTATAGTAAGGCTCATAACTCTTTGGACAGAGACAACTTTTTTCTAATTTTAGTTCTGTGCATTACCACAATGAATTTTAAATGAAACAACTCAGATGCAGTTGAACTGCAGACTTTCAGCTTTAATTCAGTGGGTTGAACAAAAAGATTGCATAAAAATGTGAGGAACTAAAGCTTTTTTTTAACACAATCACTTCATTGCAGGGGCTCAAAAAAAAAATTGGACCATTGATTCAATGTGCATGTGCAGGTGTGGGCAATTCCTTCATTATGTCATTATGTCAAATCCAGCTAAATGCAGTCAAAATGATTGGGAGGTGTTTCATAATACAGATGGACAATGACCCAAAACATACAGCCAAAGCAACCCAGGAGTTTATTAAAGCAAAGAAATGGAATATTATGGAATGGCTTAGTCAGTCACCTGATCTGAACCCAATTGAGCTGCATTTCACTTGTTGAAGACTAGGGATGTAGCGAACGTCGGAAAAAAAGTTCGCGAACATATTCGCGAACTTGCGCAAAAATGCGAGCGGTTCGCGAACGGTTCGCGAACCCCATAGACTTCAATGGGAAGGCGAACTTTAACATCTAAAAAAGACATTTCTGGCCAGAAAAATGATTTTAAAGTTGTTTAAAGGGTGCAACGACCTGGACAGTGGCATGCCAGAGGGGGATCAAGGGCAAAAATGTATCTGAAAAATCTGCCTGTGTGTGCTTGGAAGAGATAGTGTAGGGGGAGAGCTGTTAGTGATTTCAGGGACAGATGATAGTAAGTTTGCTGGCTAGTAATCTGCTTGATACTGCTCTGTATTGGAACAAAAAAATAAATAAAAGCAGTCCTTACAAGGACTACTGTTATTGCAGCAGTCAGCAGATGAGATCAGAAGCAGGACAGCTGCCCACTGCAGCTACATACAGAGCACTGCAGTAGAAGGTAGATTACTAGCCAGCAAAGCTACCTAAGCTTAAATGTCCCTCAAACCCCTGCAGACTTCTGTCCCTCCAATAACAGAGCAGTATCAAAACGATTACTAGCCAGCAAACTTTCAACTGTCCCTGAAATCACTAACAGGCAGCAGCTCTCTCCCTACACTATCTCTTCAGCACACACAGGCAGAGTGAAAAAACGCTGCAGGGCTTCGGTTTTTATAGGGAAGGGGAGTGGTCCAGGGGAGAGCTTCCTGATTGGCTGCCATGTACCTGCTGGTCTGGGGTGAGAGGGCAAAAAAAAGCGCCAACAATGGCGAACCCAAAATGGCGAACGTCGCGCGACGTTCGCGAACTTCCGGCGAGCGCGAACACCCGATGTTCGCGCGAACAAGTTCGCCGGCGAACAGTTCGCGCCATCTCTATTGAAGACTAAACTTCGGACAGAAAGGCCCACAAACAAACAGCAACTGAAAGCCGCTGCAGTAAAGGCCTGGCAGAATCTGGTGATGTCCATGAGTTCAAGACTTCAGGCTGTTTTCAACCAAGTATTAGAAATGAACATTTTATTTTCAGTTTTTTAATTTGTCTAATTACTTTTGAGCCCCTGAAATGTACTGATTGTGTTAAAAAAAAAGTCTTTAGTTCACATTTGCAATCTTTTTGTTCAACCCACTGAATTAAAGCTGAAAGTCTGCAGTTCAACTGCATCCGAGTTGTTTAATTTAAAATTCATTGTAGAAACAGAAACAAAATTAGAAAAAAGTTGTCTCTAGTGGGCCTAACTGTATATGAAATGAAAGATGCCCATCTCTTTGTCTCCCTCTCTAAAAGAAGCAACCGTGTTTTCATAAGCTGTAATAATAACTATAATAATAATACCAATAACAGCAACCTTAGTCATCTGTTTCATGAGTTGGCAGTAGAAAAACTTGGTTGATTACATAGATATACCATCTACCATAAACTCAACCTAAATGAATACTTAAATGTCATACATTTGAGAGCTTCTGTAGGTGCTGGCTTTTAGCAATGGGCGAATTTGTCCCATTTGATCGCCAAAAAATTTGTGAATTTCTGCAAGATTCAGAATACACCCGTGTCAATTTTGACACCCATATTAATGGGGGCGTCTGAATAATTTTGACGCATGACAGTTTTATGCGCAACTATTCAGAAGCGGTACAAATTTTTTGGATGCGCCAAATTTTCACCACAGTTTCGCAAACTTATTCGCGCCTGCGAAACACGGAAATTTGCTGTGAATTTGTGCCTGGAGAATTTATTCGCCCATAACTACTGGCTTTGTCCCTTTGTAATAGAGTCAATACCACCTACAATAAATGCCAGAAAAATAATGCTCTCTTTTTATCCAGTTTAGGATTATAAATAGAAAACAACAATATATAGGGGACAATTCATTAACTTCGAGTGAAGGAATAGAAGAAAAAATACTTTGAATTTCGAAGTTTTTTTTGGCTACTTCGACCATCTAATGGGCTACTTCGACCTTCGACTACGACTTCGAATCACAGGATTCGAACTAAAAATAGTTACACTATTCGACCATTCGATAGTCGAAGTACTGTCTCTTTAAGAAAAAAGTTCGACCCCCTAGTTCGCCACCTAAAAGCTACGGGACCCAATGTTAGCCTATGGGGAAGGTCCCCATAGGCTTGGCTAAGTTTTTTTGGTCGAAGGATAATCCTTCGATCGTTGGATTCAAATCCTTCGAATCGTTCGATTCAAAAGATTTAATCGTTCGATCGAAGTATTTGCGCAAAATCCTTCGACTTCGATATTCGAAGTCGAGGATTTTCATCCCCAGTCGAATATCGAGGGTTAATTAACCCTCGATATTCGACCCTTGATGAATTTGCCCCTAAGTGTGCAAATTACAACCTCAAAATAAGCACATGTTGAGCAGCAATTTCCTTTTACAAAACCCTGCATAAGAGTACTATGTTAATTATTTCCTAATAAAATGCTCTTCAGCAGTAGTGCATGTTATAATTATACTAATGAAGTCACTGAATTGTTATTCATGAAACATTAGAACATTATTGCAGCACCACTTGATCTACACTTAGGAGTTATTTACAGGGGATGAAATAAACCTTCCTTGTTTTCGGAATTTGTGATTTACAGGCATTTCTGAACTGAAAATTCAATTTTACATTTTATTATTACGATTCAAAGCAGGTTATGAATCTCTTTTTATCTGACATCTTTGTGTAATTTTAATTTGGTTACAATGCCATTTTATTTTATTAGCTGTCTCATCAGTTTCTAAGGGCAGAACATTTCAGAATGCAAAGAAAGGAAAGCATGGAATAAAAGATGGAGGTCCTTGAATGCTCAGTAAAGATTAATATGTGTTAGAAACAATTTATTTAGCATTCCACTTCACCCTTTCTCTACAAACCACAGTACAATGCAATGCAGAGGCCAAATGGCCTACATATAACGGAGGAGCATACATAATATATATTATTAAAAGATCAGTAACATAAATTTGTTTTCAAAAAAAATTGTTAGCATAGAAAAAAAAACACAAAGACAACTGGTCCTTTAAAGTAAGGGAATCAAATGTAGAAGTAATACTTTGTAGTACTTAGTAGTAGTAAGTACTTAGTAGAAACATATTTAAGGCAAAAACTTGACCTATTTAACTGCCTTCTGCACACTGCTCACAACTGTACAGTCAATGGGGACAGATAATGATGTGGCGAAAGATGGCAATTTGGATTAAAAAAAAAACAGACATACAGTATATTCGCCCAAAATGTGTCAGTATTGCTGTATACATTTTATTTCTACATGTTGAAGTTATTTGTAAATGAATGCCTTTTGGCCGTTGTCTAGAAGCTGTTAATTGAATTGGTATTGACAAAGCACATGATGATAAATGGAGATGTGATCTACGGATTCTAAAATCATCTCTGCAAATGCCTTTATCTCATTTTATTGCAAAAGTTGAAGAACAACCTTTCAAGAACCAATCCCTTCCTCTGGCAATTGCCAGAATAAGTTGGTGTGCTTCTTCCCTATACATAATCTATGGATTCTTACCATGAATATATCTAAGAGCATATAGGACTCAATGAAGATATGGCTTACAAAACATATGTCAAGGTTTTTTGAGATAAGATCTATTTTTTTCTGTTTTTTTTATGCATTTATCAAACAAAGATAAATCAAGAGGGCAAAAGAAACAGGGTGGGTTGATCAATAGAGTTGATATATCAGTTTGTGAAAAGAGTGTCATTTTATGTTGAATGAGAAGCCAAAGGTTATTAATTTTAGTAATTTGCAATAATAAATGTGTATGGACATAGTGAAAGGCTTCTTTGGATGCGCTGTTTGAATAACGATAGTTGGCATATGAGGGACTGACAGCATGATGTGCAAATGGGAAATATTCTCCACAGTGAATTTTTTTTTTATTTCTCACTGTAATTGTCAAAAAAAGCCCTTAATAAAGCTTATGCCAAAGAGAATCAAGCCTGTCAATCCTGCAGCAATACTAGTGGAGCTCTATGATTCTGCGTTCATCAGCCAATAAGTACACAATGAAGTTTGATGTGACATAGTAAAGATCAGAGACATTGCCACTGGTTTTGGTTGCTATATATGTATCAAACGTGCAAGAATGACTGCTTACATGACCGTGGAACACGTTAGTTATATAGGTGCACCACTGTAATTGTAATAATGCGAAATACATTGATGCTTGGATGTAGCTAATTTTTGTGTGGTTACCTGCTGCAGAGATGATTGAAGTAGTTCTAATAATTAATAAAACAAAAAAGGATCTTAAATATATCTTAATGCCACTTGGCTGGCATAAAGGCAGTATGCAAATTGCAAAAAAAAAAAATTGGCACATTGTCCCCGTTTTTGCACTTTTCCCTTCCACTTGGTAAATAGACCATATAATTACATAAAGATGCTAAATTAAGGATAAATTTATCTTAGTAAAAGTAATTAGATGTTTTAAAATACTAACCCTTACTTTAGGCAATGCAACTTAATTAAAATCTGATATTGAGTAGTTTTTCCATGAAAGACAGGAAATCATTTTTATAAAGCTTTAAATTATTTGTATTATATAATTATAATATCAAATCAGTTTTGTATGTTTAACAAATGTGTTTTGTACATGTAACATATTATTACAATAACAAAAGGTACATACTGTAACTATCACTATAACAATGGACAAATGCATTGCAACATAAATAAGTACGTAATAACAAACTAATATATACACTATCTTTGCCTCGGAGACTACTAGTCTAACTCTTCCACTACCTGGATGCGGTAAATTCCTTATCTCTCTAATTACACTATTTGCTCTAATGAATCTAATGAGCATGTACCTACAAATGACTGAATTACATTTATTTTATGCATTCACAAGAGAGGTAGAATACTTGGATGTGAAGATCATAAAAGTGCAAAACAACTCTTTGAAGCTGATTTATTTTGCATGCAAAGAGCTACTGAAGAAAGGGGTACCCTTAGTACTTAATTAAAAAGAACTGTGCACCAATTTGATAATGGGTTCCACTGCAGTCTGCAACAACTGCCACTCTCTGTCTTACACATGTAAATGACGTTCAAGTTAGGGAATGGGTATTAAAGGTAGGGGGCCCTACTTACCACCCCTGCCCACCATTCTTTAAGAGCTTAAGGAGGAAGAGATATAGTTTGGGGAAATCTGCCATCTTGATGCTACCCATGTCAGTAACCACTAATGTGTTGCATGCAGTCAGTTTTCAGTTAAAATAACTGAAAAACTACAAATACTTTATGGGTAGTGTTATTACATAAGAGAAATCGCACATTTGAATAAATATGTTAGAAGGAGCATATGAAGATTGAAAGAATATATATATCCTGAAGACGGCTCGAGTGTAGCAGCCGAAACGTTGAAATAAAACTTACCACGTTTTTTCATCAAAATCCTAGGAGGATACCTGGGAAAATCCAGGACGGAGCTTATTTATGCCCCAGGTTCCTAACAGAGTGGTTCCAGGACTGCTAGTCCAGCTCGGGTGTTTTGAGTTGTCCTGAGGTATCTCAGGTGGTTAATTAAAAAGGCAGCTCAAGCCAGAGTGGAGAGTTCCTGGCTGGGGAAAAGATACAGGAAAGCTGCCTGTGTGAGAGGGATTGAAATCACCAAAAGGTTTGGAATTTTATATATTCCTGTATGTACTTTGTTTTGGGGAGACAGGCGGTAGGCCTTCTCCTGGTAGTTAGGAAAACTGACCTGTATTAGTTAGAAGCCCATTAAGTGGCAAGGATTTCATTTTGAATTGTTTATGTTGTTTTGCTGCAAGTGAAAATAAACTGCCAGAAAGAAAAAACCCACTTATGAATTCCCTTACATATGGTGAAGGGTGCTCTGGCACAAAATAAAGCAACAAAAGGCAGTATAATATTGCAGAGACTGTGAAAATAAAGGGGTGGTGATCCCTTAAGAACTGTGCAGCATGGAGGAGATTGTGAAACAGTTAATGCTGTCTAATGCTGCACTTCAGCAAGCCAATGCTGAATAGAAGGCAACAAATGCCTCCCATCAACATACACAGCAGCAAGCGGAAGCCCGCCATAAGGAGCTGGTCCTACAGTTGCAGCAACAGACAATGGCTCAACAACAGGCACAGCAACAGCAGATGATGGCCATGTTTAAAAATCTGGCAGAAGATGCAGAGGAAGACCGGCAGGTACTGACAGGATTGGTCCAACAGTTGGCACAGAGACCCCAGGAGCCACCTGCAGTAGTACATAGCAATGGACCCAAAATCAATGTAAGCCGCTTCCTCCAAAAGATGACATCAAAGGATGATCCGGAGGCATATCTCACTACATTTGAGCGGACCACCGAAAGAAAGGGTTGGTGTGGTTTGTATTCATGGTGACACACGGGAGTATCCCGTGGCAACCCTAAAGTTTAAAACGGGCCTTGGTACAGTGACTCACTCTGCTGGGGTAGTACCACACCTTCTGCATGATGCAATAATTGGGAGAGATTTTCCCCAGTTTTGGGATCTCTGGAATCAATCAGTTTCTCCCTGCTCTGATGCATTGGTTGAAGGACCTGTGCCCATAGAAAATTCAGAGCTAACAGGTTCAGAGGATCCTACTCAGGAAACCCCAGCTTTCCCTTTCTCTGTATAAGCAGGAGACTTGGAGGCCACTGAAGATGGTCAAAACCCTAGTGGGGAAACCAGTGAGTCAGGTAATATTGACAATGTTGTGGATTTCTCTGATTTGAATGT
Source organism: Xenopus petersii (assembly GCA_038501925.1). Classification (NCBI taxonomy): domain Eukaryota; kingdom Metazoa; phylum Chordata; class Amphibia; order Anura; family Pipidae; genus Xenopus; species Xenopus petersii. The sequence goes on along the minus strand of CM076681.1, from coordinate 43,124,430 downwards.
ACACAAAGAGAATTTCGGTACAGAACAGTTAAAAGACCCTTTCCTTATAAAAGCTAGAGAAAATGTGAAAATAATTGATGGGGAACCTATTAAGCCAGAGCTCAGGTTATCCTATCCTCACATGGCTTTAAAAGGGGATCTACTGTACCAAGTATCAAAAAAATCAAATGAGGTGATTGAACAATTAGTGGTACCCAAACCATACAGAAAAATGGTGTTGGATCTTGCCCATGGTCATGTAATGGGGGGACATTTGGGTGTGAAAAAAACTACCGAAAGAGTTTTGCAGAGATTTTTTTGGCCTGGTGTATATCAGCAGGTAAAGGATTACTTTGAGTCCTGTCCTGTTTGCCAGATTTCCACTCCAAGGCCACATTTTCGTAGTCCCTTAATCCCATTACCAATTATTGAAATACCCTTTGAGCGGATAGCCATGGATCTCGGCAGTGGCGTAACTAGTTGTTACTGGGCCCCATAGCAAATTCAATTTAGGGCCCCAAAATATTTATAAGTTGGCCTATTTTACCAAGATAGATTAAAATTGCTAATTAATTAGGGTCTCACTGGGCCCCTACACTCCTGGGCCCCCTGCAACCGCAGGGTCTGCTTCCTCTATAGTTACGCCCCTGGATCTCGGCCCTTTGTTAAAATCTGCCTGGGGTCACAATATATATTAGTGATCATGGACTATGCCACTTGCTATCCGGAAACTATTCCTTTGCGCAACACTTCTCCTAAAACCATTGCCAAAGAATTGCTTCATGTGTTCAGTAGAGTTGGGATCCCTAAAGAAATCCTCACCAATCAGGGTACCCCTTTTATGTCCAGAGTAACTAAGGAACTCTGTAAATTGTTTAAAATTTCACAATTGCGAACCTCTGTCTACCACCCTCAGACAGATGGTCTTGTGGAACGTTTTAACAAGACCCTAAAAAGTATGTTGAAAAAGGTAGTGGACAAAGATGGGAAAGACTGGGACTTCCTTTTACCCTATCTTATGTTTGTTATTAAGGAAGTTCCCCAATCCTCTACAGGTTATTCTCCATTTGAGTTACTCTATGGGAGACATCCTAGGGGGCTCTTAGACATAGCTAAGGAAACCTGGGAAGGGGAAGTGACACAGGAGTGTAACTTGAACACATATCACAAATGCAAGACAGAATTGCTTCAATTATGCCCATTGTAAGAGAAAACTTGGCCCAAGCCCAGGCTGCCCAACAAAGGATATACAACCGTAATGCTAAAATACTTGTCTTTTCACCTGGAGACAGAGTACTAGTTTTGGTCCCCACGGTGGAGAGTAAGTTCCTTGCAAAATGGCAGGGACCCTTTGAAATAATTGAGAGAGTTGGGGAGGTAAATTACAAGGTACACCAACCTGGCAAGAGGAAGCCAGAACAAATTTATCATGTTAATTTACTTAAACCCTGGAAAGACAGGACATCATTAATTGCAGTACCAGCCTATGCTGTTTCTAAGGACACTCACGAGACCCATCTGGTCCCTGAGGTTACCATTGCAGAAACGTTGTCCACCTCCCAAAAACAGGAGGTAAAAGAATTCTTAATGAGGAATAGGGATACTTTCTCTGACCTCCCAGGAAAGACTCCCGTTGTTGAGCATGAGATTGTAACCGAGCCAGGAGGTCGTGTTAAACTCAAACCCTATGGGATTCCCGAAGCTAGACGAAAAGCTGTGGCTGATGAAGTGGCAAAAATGCTTGAGTTAGGGGTAATTGAAGAGTCCAATAGTGACTGGTCTAGCCCGATTGTTCTTGTTCCTAAGCCAGATTGTAGCTGGCGGTTCTGTAATGATTTTAGCAAGCTTAATTCGGTATCCAAGTTTGACACTTACCCAATGCCTAGGGTAGACAAACTCATAGACAGGCTGGGTACTGCTCGTTATCTGACAACATTGGATTTAACAAAAGGGTATTGGCATATACCATTATCGGAACAGGCCAAGGAAAAAACTGCTTTTGTCACTCCAGGCGGTTCTTTCCAGTACAGAGTAATGCCCTTTGGCCTACAAAATGCCCCTGCCACGTTTCAAAGGGCTATGGATAGAATATTAACACCTCACCAACAGTATATTTACTGCATATTTAGATGATGTGGTGATACACAGTACAGATTGGGAGTCTCACCTGCACAGAGTTCAGGCTGGATTCCCTCCGTAAAGCGCATATATATATATATATATATATGAAAATAATGTCCACCTTTATCATTACTGGCCTCCATCACCAGCATGGAGATGGGTAACCTTGTAAGGTTAATATTACTGTTATTTTTCTTAACCCAGATTTATAAAGGTGAAGTGAGACCTGCTCATAGAAGAGGAAACATTATTTAGAAATATGCAGAATACTTCCAAAACTGACCGTACAAGCTAAATTGTCATAGAAATACTGTTCAGCATGGTTAATACAGTATGTGTCCTAATAAAATAAAGTGAAAATACTGATGTTTTGTAAAGCCAATCAGACAAATATAAGAGCAGAGATAGACTATTAACTTGCAATGAAAGTAAGAGGAAGAACACTAACCAGGGCTGAAAATAGCTTTTAAAAAATGGAAGGATAGTTTTAGCATTGTGCTTCTGACAGTTTGATAAATCTCACTGGCAACTTTAGAATAGGTTTGACAGGCTTCTTATCTTGCCCTTTAGCAATAAAACTTTCCAAAAAGATTGTAGTTATCTCTTTGTCTTGAAATGCCCTTAAATCTTCAGTTCAATCACTGAAGCTATTACCTTGCATTGTAAATTTGTCAATATTTTACAACATTACTTTTTTCCTTTTTTATTATTTCCCAACTTGCAAGTCAGAGGTGTAGTTGTAGCCCACAATATGATCAGCTATCTTACACTAATGTAACTTTTTCCCACCTCAAGCTGATTTTCTGAAACTTTTAAAAATTGTTACTATAATTATCAACTAGTGCTTTAACACTTAAGAAGATAACAATCTTTGGCCTTATTTGCAAATCTGATTTAAACTGACAAAGCAGAAAGCCATGGCAATATATTAAAATAACTTTATTCAAGTTTTAATAAAGACAAGCACATTTATCATCATTGTCATATATATATTTATAGAGTGCCAGCAAATTATGCAGTCCTTTATATTATTTTATATTAAAAAATGATCTTACAAAAAATTAACAATTGTGGTTTTACAGAGTAAATCTAAAGGGTTAGGATATAGTTGAAACTGAAATATTGGCGATTTATATTAAATTAAATAAAGCCTCCCTAAACAGGTGGGTCTTTAGGGAATGTTTGAAAGTTTGGAAGGAAGGGGAGAGTCTGATAGCTTGAGGCAGAGAGTTCCAGAAACAGAAAGAAGCCAGAGAGAAGTCTTGTAGTCAAGAATGAGATGAATTGATTAGAGGAGAAGAGAAGTGAAGGTCAGAAGCAGAGCTTTGGTTTATAAAGAAGTCTATTTTGAGATCATAACTCGAAAATAAGGAGGGGCTTCATTGCTAAGGGTGTTGAATGGGAGTGTTATTAAATTGAATTTGAATCTAGAGGAGATTAGGATCCAGTGAATGGATATGTACATGTTGATATACATGTCTAGCAGCAGCATTTAGAAGAGACTAGAGTTGTGAAAGGAGATATGTTCGAACTCCTGCAAGGAGTAAGCTGCAGTATTCAAGGTGGGAAATAAGAAACTGAATAGATGTTTTAGTTGAATCTGTGCTGAGGTAAGGTTGTTGTGCATTGAAATGTAGCAAGTCTTGAAATGTGGAAGTCCACATCTATTGACTGTAGGGATGCACCACTAATTTGGGATTTTTGAATCTCAAATCCTTCATGAAAGATTCGGCTGAATACTGAACAGATTCCGAACCATAATTTGCATATGCAATTTATGATTAAAGGTTTAAAGAGTGTGCATGATTAAAACATTTTTAACTTTCTTCTTTGTGTGACAAAATCACATGATTTTTAGGATTTGGATTCTGTATTCTGTAGAGAGTGAGACCTGAGGGACAGGGAAAGATTTTTGAGGAAATATAATAAATGCTGTTTTAGAAAGATTTAGTTTTGGTAGTGCTGTGACATCCAGAGGGCGACAGCAGAAAGGTAGTCTGTAACTAGGAACAGTACAGAAGAAGAGAGGTCAAGAATAGGTGGGTAGAGTTTGGTGTCATTTACCTAAACATGGTACTGAAGTCCAAATGACTTAATAAGTGTTCCTGACTGAATAAATAGTTTATAGTGTGAGCAGCAGTGGACATAAGACAGAGACTTGAGAAACTCAAGAGATAGGGAATTTTTTTAAGTGATTTTTTTTTACTTTCAAACTAAACAGATGGAAATGTTTTCGCTGCAGTTTCACGAAACACATAAATTCACCAGAAAACTGACCATGGTGAAAATGTTCGCTCATCACTTGCAGTGTCATAAATGCCAGCAGAGTATATAATGTCTACGAGGAGTGGGGGTGAACTGTATCAAAGGCTGCAGAGAGGTTTAGAACAATTATGGAATGGTGACTTTAAGGGGCAGATTTATCAAAGGTTGAAGTGAAAATTCAAATTAAAAGAATCGAATGTTGAGCTAATTTGTGTGTACGACTAAGGAATTGTTCAAAATTCAAATCAAATTTGAAAAAAAATTGAATATAAAAATGTATCATTTACTATCTCTTTAAAAATTTGACTTCAACCATTCACCATCTAAAACCTGCTGAATTGCTGTTTTAGCCTATGGGGGACCTCCTAGAACCTATTTGGAATCAATTGGTGGACTTTGAGAAATCAAAGTTGTTTGAAATTTGACCCTTGATAAATCTGCCCCTAAGACTTTGCCAGAAGACCATTGGTAGTGAGTACTTGTTTTGTTGAGTGTGTTGGGCAGATTTCAGGGAGTTGAGAAAGGAGTTCTGAGACAGATGCTGGAGCAGGTGTTACTGCCCAGGAACAAATTTGACCAATGTTTATAAATAAGTACTGCTTTGGGAATCAACTTCCATCATGAAACTTTTAGATTCCTTATAAAACATTTTAGGAGTCAAAACTTTGCTTCAATTGTTCTCTGAATACACTATGCAGAAGCTCAACTTGTATTAAACATGATGGTTTTGGAAGTTGTGCATATAATATATTGCATATATTGCATTGTGTGCAACCAAACCCCCCCCCTGAAAATTCCAAGTTCATTCAGCAATTAAATGGGGGGCCCTGGTTCACTGCCCTGAGCCTAAAACATAGGAGGCAGATAAACCATGTTTAAAAATGTGGAAGAAACACTACATGGATCACCCTAGGCTCAGACTTGCTTTACATGTTTCACTCTATTTCTAGCGCTTGAACAAAATATTACTGGTTGTAAAATGTTGATAGGTCATTATTATGTTCATCTTATTATTAGCTAATATATGCACTAATATTCAGAAGAAATTAAATTAGACTTACCTGTATCTCTGAATTTTTTAGAATAATTATAGTTTTCCCATACAATGTAAATTTCTTTGCTGGCTGTATTTTAACATAAATAACATAAAAATAATTTTCTATACACTACACCCTATATAGCAGTTATGGTTACCCTTTTTCCACTCTATTAAGTACTAATGTGGATACATTTTCCTGCTCTGGCAAGACACATTCGATTTTATACCAAGTGAAGTAGTGCATGACTGGTTTGTGTCTGATTTAAGAGCAATAAATGTTGATATGTGAAGGTTATATCTTTATATAATTTTGTACCAAGGCTATAAGAGGGAGCCATGCAGATAAAAAACCATGTTAACAATACAAAAAGCTTTCACAGTCTGAGTGTATCATTTATCAGTGGAACAAAGAAATGGATACATAACTTTAAAAAAATCAGGCACTGCCAGTGGAGCATCAATTTTAGGATGAGGTAGTGTGAAAAATCAGGGACACTTCTAGAACTCCATCACTGATCCAATTTAATGTATATGATAACGCTTTGTAATGTATATTATTACCCTTTATTTATTAGAACTGTCAATGATTTTAAAGGGATCCGGTTTTAGAACATAACAATGTTCTTAATTGTAATGTGTTTTAATCAAAGTTCAGTTCTAAATTAGACATTTTGAGCTTGATTCAATGTCTCTACCTGAGATAAAGAATGCGCTATTGTACCTAATTCAATTCATTGACATAAGGAATTTAGTTAATGTGAGAAATGTTCAATTTAGTGGTACTGCATTATTGCGGCTCCAATTTTGGACTTCCGTTTTGTTATCACTTTGTTTTCACAAATCATGCAGCATAAATACAACATGGGGCCGATTCACTCAGCTCGAGTGAAGGGTTCGAATGAAAAAAACTTCGAATTTCGAAGTTTTTTTTGGGTACTTCGACCATCGAATTGGTTAAATTCGTTCGAATTCGATCGAAGTCGAACGAAATCGAACGATTCGAAGTAAAAATCGTTCGACTATTCGACCATTCGATAGTCGAAGTACTTGCCCTTTAAAAAAAACTTCGACCCCCTACTTCGGCAGATAAAACCTACCGAAGTCAATGTTAGCCTATGGGGAAGGTCCCCATAGGCTTGCTAACCTTTTTTTGATCGAAGGATTTTCCTTCGATCGTTTGATTAAAATCCTTCGAATCGTTCGATTCGAAGGATTTAATCGTTCGATCGAACGAAAAATCCTTCGATCGTTCGATCGCAGGATTAGCGCTAAATCCTTCGACTTCGATATTCGAAGTCGAAGGATTTCAATTCGAGGGTCGAATTTCGAAGTATTTTTAACTTCGAAATTCGACCCTTCGTGAATCGGCCCCCATATGTCAAGTTCATAACTTTTTCATTTTTTCAGGCAGAAAATAACTTCGGGTAACCCTCTAAAGCTCCACATTGCCTAAGCTTTCTATTAACATCACAACTAATCAAAGGTTATTACTTAAACACCACACCCAGATATAGCAATGCTATGAAAAGGAGTTGTTGTTTCGGAAAATCATTGAACTGTGTGCCTTCCATGCTGCAGGTGCTTGCATGCTTCAAATCTGCTATTCCAGGTACGTTTGGCCTTACAAAACATACACCCATGTGCATTTTGACAACCTACAAACCAACCATGTTCACTTCACTGTGTACAAAAACAACCTAAGTTTCACTCTTTTCTTTTTTTCACACTTTCACATTTTTCCAGTTGCACACTTAACCATATCCTTTATATTACCCAATAACCCATACAGGACAAAAAGGACCTTCTTCAGCCTCCCAGGAAGAGATATTATTTTTCTGTGACTGCCTTTGCCCTCCATGCTGCAGGTGCTTTCGTGCTTCAAGACTGCAATTCCATGTACGTTTGCAGTGTCGGACTGGGACACCAGGGGCCCACACAAAAATCTTTAACCAGGGGCCCACCAAGTAATCTTAGACCGGGGCCCACTCTCAGTTCTATTATTCTTCCTCTCCTCACTTAACCTCTATTCTCCTAGTCTCCTTTCTTTACATACTGCAATCTATCATCCCAGCTATTCAGCCACTGTGTTCTCATTGAAATAGGGAATGGACATGAAATAGGCCAAATGTTTAACAGCATGAGGGCCCACTGACACCTGGGCCCACCGGGACTTTTCTTGATCTCCTGGTGGACCAGTCCAACACTGTACGTTTGGCCTTGCAAATCAAACACCATGTGCATTCTAACAAGACAATCATGTTCACTTCACTGTGTACCAAAACAACTTCAGCCTAACATTTTATTGAAGGATTTTTCAAAATGTAATCTTATAGTGTACACCAATGCAGCTGAAAAGAACCTTTGCCAGCCTTCCAAACATATCATCTATCTTTCATTTTCAGCACAAGTTCATCTTATCTTAAATGTTTTTGGTTTTTCAAAATGAGGTTTGATGTTTAAGTGCCAAAAAATAAACCACATCTCACTTATCATCATCTCCAACATATACCTATTTATTTAATACCATTTACTGGCCATTTCTTGTTTGTTCACTTATTTTAAGTCTAAATATAATTAATCTTCTTCAGAATGTGCATTTAAAGGACTAAATCACCCTGTTTAATGAAAATATTTAATGATTAATTCAACATGTCATGTTCCACGATTGGTGGTTGATCCATCATGCAGTGTTGTGGTGTCAGGTTTGATTTGTTTATGTTTCTAAATAGTTTATGTTTGTGTCCATTTCTAAGACTATTCCAATGTGCCATAACAAAAATGTGCTGCTTGCTAGGATCACATGCTGTAACAACTAGATAAGTGTTAAAAATATGGTGCATTAACCAAATATGAAGCTAAGCATTATCTCCATGCTATATCTGTTCTGAAAGCTTCAATCACATTGAATTGTCTCTATGTAGCCAATGTTATTATTTGATGTGAATTTCACTGTGTCTCAAATTCCTAAACATAATTTTTTCCCCCTTTAAGATGTAAATTTATCTTGAAAATGTTTAAAGTAGAATGGACACTACCACAATCCACAGTGGCCCTGAAAATCAGGGAAGCAAAATCAGGTCATCTACCACCTCCAGACATGGCTCACCTAGTTCTGTTAGAAGAACAAGGAGTTTGTCAAGCCAAGTCAATGTACCAAGGTCAGAAGACAACATTCATTCAGACCACACCAATGTCAATCCAGTGGATGATGATGATAGGCAACAATGCCACAGGTTTAGTTTTGCAGAAAATGATGCTCTAATCAAAGCTATCATTGAAAGGTATAATGATCTGTTTGGAACTGGCAAGGTCCGTACATCCTATTCACAAAAAACAGCCTGTTGGAATTAAATCACAGCATGAGCAGTGTACGCAGGACCTCTGATGTCATCAAAAAATGTTTGTTTTTTTTTAAAGATTTTCTTTATTGAACAGTTTTCATAACTTTTGTTTAGAGAGACTAGAGTCGAAGGAAAAAAAGAAGATAGAAAAAGAAGAGAAAAGAGAGAGACGGGTTCCCGATTTCACCATCACAGTTAATACATGACTTTGCATGACTTTGGCAGTTTAACAGTGACTCTCAGGTTCGGTTGTCCAAGCCCGGTGCTGCATCATCTAACCAGCGACCCCAGATTTTCCCAAATTTTTCGGGACAACCCCGGGCTATATAAATCAGTTTCTGTTTAGGAAGAGTGCCATCAATCATTTTTTTCCAGAATCCCAGAGTGGGCAGTTCCATGGCCTTCCAGGTCAGGAGTATTGCCTTTTTAGCATAATGGAGAAGTTGATGGAGGCATAACCTGTCACCCGAGGGGAGTCTTAGGTCCCCAATCTGCCCCAGTAAACAAACTTCCGGTGTCCGGATATAAGGTAGTCCCAGAGAGGTGTCAATAAAGGCAAGTACTGAGGGCCAGAAACATTGTATCTTTGGGCATTCCCAAAACACATGTAAATAATTGCCTTCTTCTACCCCGCATTTCAAACATTGATCAGGATAACCTTGGTAAATTCGAGCCAGCCTGTGTGGTGTGTAATAAACCCTATTCAAAAATTTTGTGTGAATGTATCTGTCTTTTAGTGACATGTTTATTTCAGGTATCTGCTCAAGTATTTCTTTCCAGAACCCTCGTCCAACCCAGGCACGTCCTGGGCCCACTTACTTCTAATATGTTCTATCGGGTCAAAGTTCCCCTGTAGGAGGATGGTGTAGAACCAACTAACAGGTTTAGTGAGCTCAGGCCTGCGTAGATAGCATTCCAAGGTCGTTTCCATAACACTCAGAGGTTCCCTGGCAAATTGTGCTACACACGCGTGCCTAAGCTGTAAGTACCGGAACAACATACAGTTAGGTAATTGAAATTCTTGCTTCAATTGGGCAAACTGCTTTAAACTTCCTGAGGACACAATATCATCAAGAGACCTCACCCCTACAATAGCCCACAAACTAACATTTGGTATACCCCTGAAGTGGGTGAGGTGTTTGTTGCCCCATAATGGGGTCCATTTTGACCATTTATCTCCTTTCCTATACTCTGGAGAGACAGTTCTGTCAAATATTTGGATCACTGATTTCATATTTGGAGTTAAGGGGTATATAGAGGGTAGCCCTCTATGAAGCTGGTTTGCCAGAGCTTCAAAGGAGGAGATTACTGCAGAATCCAGAACAGTCACCTGATTGTTGGGGTCGGGATTCAGCCACCACCATGCATAGACTAGTTGACTAGCACAAAAATACAGATAGAAATTAGGTAGCGCTAAACCACCCTTTGACACAGGGGCCTGTAGCATCTGCAAGGAAATACGAGGTCTTTCTCCTGCCCAGACTAAATTTCGTATGCAAGTGTCTAGCTCTTTGAACCACCTTCTACTGGGTATGATGGGTGCATTGTGAAATACATAGAGGAATTTAGGTAAAAAGATAATTTTTATCAAATTTACCCGGCCTGGTAGGGATATCGGAAGGGTACTCCAAGTTTGCGTTTTCTGTTTTAGGGCACCAACCACTGGGGAGGGATTCAAATCTATGTAGTTTTGCGGGTTTATGTGAATTATGATACCTAGGTATGTAAAGGAGGTAACCCATTGTAGCTGTACCCCCCGAGGTAGATCTCTATGCCCTTCATTGTCAATGGGGAACAGCACAGACTTTGACCAATTGACCCGAAGGCCAGAGTAGTTGCCAAATCCTTTAACTTCCCTTAAGAGCTCTACAAGTGCGTCCCTGGGGTTGGCCAGATATACTAGCATGTCGTCTGCATATAATGAGATTTTTTCCTGTAGCCTTTGTAGTTTAAGTCCTTCAATTTCAGGGTTGTGGATTAGGATAGCTAGTGGTTCTATAGCAAGGGCGAACAGTAAGGGGGACAATGGGCAGCCTTGTCTGGTCCCTCTGGCTAGCTGAAATTCTTGGGATAGCTCTCCGTTAACCAGTATTCTGGCTCTCGGAGCATCATATAATGCCTTCACCCAGGTGACAAATTGTTCTCCCAAACCATATCTAGTTAAAAGAGGCCAGAGATATGACCATTCCACCGTATCAAAAGCTTTTTCCGTGTCCAGAGATACTACCACTCTTTCCCCAACAACCTCATGAGTGGCCCATATGTTAGTGAAAAGCCGTCTGATGTTGACATCTGTGGCCCGATTGGGCATAAAGCCCGTCTGATCGGGATGGATTAGTTCAGAGAAGATTTCAAGTGTTCCAAGATATCTGGGTGGGATAATAGGGAATCATTCAATCTCCAAGGGGTTAGAGTTCTCCTAGTAGGGAAAAGTCCTATATCAATTCCAACTGGTGCATGGTCAGACCATGACTGGATTCCTATCCAAGCTTTAGTGGTTTGTGCAGTGGTCTGGGGATCTAAGAGAAAAAGGTCAATTCTCGTGTGGGTCAAAAATCTGGGGGAGTGGTATGTGAAATCCTTTTCTAACGGATGCAGAGCTCTCCACACATCAATAAGGGCGAAACTTTGAAGCAGGTCCCTGAATTTTTTGGCTTGTGTCAATTGCTGCTTATTTATAGCTTGTGAGGTAGTTCTATGGATATCCATAGGGGGGTCAGGTGCAAGGTTAAAGTCCCTCGCTACAACACATTTGCCTTTCCTATATTGCAGATGCGTCAGTGTCTTACCTAGGAATTGCAACTGGTTTTCATTTGGGGCATAGATGTTAATCAGTGTATACAATTGATTATCAAGCATGCAGACTATCAGTAGATATCTCCCCAAGGGATCAGCCACCATGCGTTGCATCTGAAACGCGGTAGAAGCGCCAATCAATATAGAAACTCCTTTAGTTTTAGTATTTGATAAGGTGTGAAAGTTATGTGGGAACCTTCTATTACGAAACGCCGGCTGATGGTGTTTTTTAAAATGAGTCTCTTGGAACATCAGTACATCAGCTTTATAACATGGGACCTGTTATCCAGAAAGCTCCAAATTACGGAAAAGTTGTCTCCCATAGACTCCATGTCCTCAAAATAATGTAATTTTTTTTTTAAATGATTTCCTTTTTCTCTATAATAATAAAACAGTACCTTGTACTTGATCCAGACTGAGATATAATTAATTCTTATTGGAAGCAAAACCAGCCTATTGGGTTTATTTAATGTTTACATGGTTTAATGTATGAAGATACAAATTGCATAAAGATCCATTATCCAGAAAACCCAAGGTCCCAATGTAAGGAGCGCTCACCGGCACTTCCGTCCTTACTGCACTTCCATCCTTACTGGCATCTTCCCCAAGATGGGGACGCCGGACACCAGCGCGCCAATCCTGGCACAGCATCATGATGCCAGCGTCAAGACGTGCAGTGTCAATGCACAATATCAACGTTTGATGCATGACGTCATAACTCATGTTTGCATGTTTTTGTCGCCTATAAAAGGATGCCAGAGGCCTACAGACTTTGCCCAATTATAGGTTCAACTCTGTTGTGTTCCTGGGTGTGAATTACCATTATTGAATTCCTGATGTTGACTTTGGCCTTTATTTTGACTACGAACCTTTGCTGCCTGAATTGACCTTTTGCCTGAATTGATTACTCTTCTATCTTGACCCCTTTGTTACCATAAACTGTGTTTGGAATCTGCAGCTTCCTCCTTGGTCCACAACTGCTAACCGAGCCTTCAGGCCCTAACACCCAAACATCTTGGATAACCCGGTCCCATACCTGTACCTATTAATATTTGTGTTGTGGTTTTTTTGTTTTCCTTGATTTCTTTTTCAAAGTAAAATAGCATGTATGTTTTGATTATGCACGTTTCGGATTTGGCTCTGCATCACACTAAGAAACATGCGAATAATTCTACATGCAGTTTATTACAACTTGTTGCATGAATATTAAGGTGTTGAGAGATTTAAGTAGACACATTTCAAGCATGATGTTCATACTCATGAATGTAATTAATACACCTGTCACCTTAAGCAATATGATGTATGTACAGCTTGAGAGTGACTACTTACCCCGGCACATGAATGATTCTCTTATGGCATTATCTAGGAAGAAAATCTTGTTACATGTATTGTGTTCTGTTAATGTTTCCTAAAACAAGATTACTGCAAATGCTTTCCATAAAGCCATTGCACAGAATGTTATTGATCACATAAAATAACTTAATGTTTGAATGGAGTCAAGTCTTATACTGAAGGCTTATCTAATATTCATAGATATTTCTGCTGGCGATGGTACAAAATACCACTCCAGTTCTTTTTTTTAACTGCCAGTAAAGGATACATTCTTACAATAGTATGAGCTATTTTCTTTTAAAGTGATAATGACAATTACTGTTCATGAAAAGAAAGAGGTGTGGTACCTATGTACAAATCTTTTTATAAAAGACTAATGATTTGCTTTATTTGGAAAGTTCCCCATAGAAGAACACAAACCCATTCATTCCTGTGAACTGTCCACTACCTCCGTTTTTGTTACTTTAATTCTCGTTGGAGACAATAAGGCATCCATGTTGGTATGTAAATGCCATGGGGTATATTTATCAAAGAGTGAAGTTAATAGTGAAGTTCCGCCACTAGAGTGAAATGCCGCCACTCCCCATTCATTTCTATGGGATTTTTATAGGTGTATTTATCAAAGGGTGAACTTTCACTTTCACCCATCGATAAATACGCCTTTCAAAATTCCATAGAAATGAATTGAGAGCTGCAGAATTTCACTCTAGTGGCGGAACTTCACTCTTTGATAAATTTACCCCCATAGCTTTTATAAACTGGCAAAGATAAAGTTATACACACATAAGAACAATGAATTATAATAAAGTGCAAGTAAATAACATACCCTGTTTCCATTCACAGAATGCTTGGCAAAGATGATTGTATGGCTGCTTGCCATGTTGGCCATAGCAGCGCTGGGTGGGCAAATGGTGGCAGGCAATTATGAACACCATATTCCTGGGACCCTTGACAATGGAGCTAAAACCCACCACTGGAACACATGTGCTGAAACACTGGAGTCTAGTGACCACCTCTAGCAAACATACCTCTGCAAACTGTGACTAGGGGAATGCCATCGCCCCCCCCCATCAACCCTATGTCCAGGGTGGGTGGGAGAGATGCTGAACCTTCCAAACAAATTTAGATAAAGTGGGGGTTACTTCCTTCTGTCTTATACTTTCTTATACTTCATTCTTGTTCCACATGTTTCCCTTTGTTATATCCTCTTATGGCCCACATTCCACCCTTCTTCTCTCAAACTATCCTGACTTTAAACCCTTGGCCTCCCTTTACTTTCTGCCCCTACATCCTATATTAATGCAATGTTGTTCTGTCTCAATTATATTTATTAGGGTGAATTTGACCTTTCACATCTATAAGAACCAATTGAAATCAACTACTCACACTAATCAATACAATTCTAACAAATTGTTACCTTTAAATCAGCCAAAAGCCATACATGATAAATGCTTTTCTTTATTTAAACATTTTCCTTACTCATAGGAATGTAAAAGGCAGTAACATTCTGACAGCTGGAAACCCTTCAGGATTCCCCAGTTTCAATTTTCATAACTCAGCCCCAAATTGTTAAAAAAAAACAATATTTTAAAGCAGTTTCCTAAGATTATTTTTAAGAAACAACATTTTTTATTATGTAGCTGTAGCATTAGTTGTCATGCAGCAATATCATTTTGCCTCTTACCATCTTTTTTTTGTCTGCAGATTATTACTGACAGTTGTGCAAGTGTGCAACAAATATCAGCATTATTGCTAATGAAATATACTGTATGGTGGTTAATGGAACAAGTACATTCTCGTGTCTAGTGTATGGTAAAATGATTACTTGCAATCCTGAGGAATATTAGTATACGAAGCAATAGCTAGCAGACATTTACTTTCAATCTCATGCTTTTTTTAGAAATATCCAAGGACTATCATCAAAGCCTACGTCAAGTTACACAATAACATTTACGGCATCACTAAAATATATTCTGTCTTTAGTGATGGGCTGCGTCAATTTTGACGCCGGCGTTAAAGTCAATGGGCATCCGAATAATGTTGACGCAAGACGGTTTTGATGCGAGCGACTTTTCTGACACCCGTTCAAGATTTATTTACGCCTGGTGACTTTATTCGCCCATCTGTCACTCCTATTGCATAAATGATATGCCCAAAACTGACTAGGTCAGCTGCACTTAGTCATGTATTGCCATTATCTGGTTATACATTTATTATACGTATGTGATCTTTTTTTTTATTAAGGTCTATTTCTTATGATAGGAATAGGGATACAGAAAAAAGTGGGTTGTTGATGTGCTCTTTTTTTTATTAATGTCAACTTCTTATGATAGGAATAGGGATACATGAAAAAGTGGGTTATGGTGGTGCTTTTATAGTTTTAGATACATTGAGGGTAAAATGTCTTATGTTTTCCCATCTCTAGTAACCCATAACAACCAATCAAATGCATGTTATACACTAAATAGCAGTGTGTTGGGAGTTTCCTTAAATGAGAAGGATCTAGGGTTTTTTGTAGATAACAAGTTGTCTAATTCTGGGCAGTGTCATTCTGTGGCCACTAAAGCAAATAAAGTTCTGTCTTGCATAAAAAATGGCATTAACTCAACAGAAGAAAACATAATTATGCCTCTTTATAGGTCCCTGGTGAGAGTTAATCTGCTGGGTTTCATTTGGAGGGGTTGTCTTTTTTGAACTCGATTTAACTATGTAACTATGTAAATGTTTGTTATGATCAGTAAATGCTATCCACTGATGCTATAGCATACTAGACATGTAGCAATCTCAAGATCATTTATGATACTACCCCCCATGGTATATTGTAAAAGTTGTATTTTGATTCCTGTGAGTGTGCAAAGTTGAAAAGACATAACTGAAATATAAAACCATAGCTGAAATATATAATCTAACTGCTGTGCATTTCATTAGACATAATTGGGCTGATTCACTAAAGGTCGATAGTTTTTGTGCTTTATTTAAGACGCGTTATTTAAGGAATGATTCATCAAAGTATTTTTGCATGTGTTGATAGACATATCGCAAGCGTTAATTCTACATTTCTGCACAGCAGTATTCTAATTGCATTGTTATATTTATAGAATAGAATTGATCCTAAAGCATTATTCACTAACATCTTTTAAGCGATAAAAGCATAAAATAGTGTGATAATTACTGTGAAATTTAACACCTCTCAGGAGTAGGCGTTACTAAACAACACCAAATGGATTAATAGAGTAAGATGTAGTGAGGAGCTGTAGGGCAGCAATTAAAGACCTTTATGAGGAACTGGAGATTTACCTACAGCCACTAACACATTTTCATGATACCATGGGCAGATCCAGAATTCCCTACGCTCTGTGTCATGGAATTATATTAAGTTTCCCAAGGAAAGGAATCACTAGAATACTGTAAAAAGAGACTTCTACTCTGCCAGTGGCGTCCAGAATGTCTTAAGTGCTATAAATTGCACTAATAGCGTGTGACAATATCAAATGCCCTAAAATATCCCACAAAATAATGCATGCTATAAAATACTGCCCACAATTTAGCTAAAATGAACATAAAAATATCACTTCTTAAAAGGATACTGTCATGGGAAAACATGTTTTTTTCAAAACGCATCCGTTAATAGTGCAGCTCCAGCAGAATTCTGCACTGAAATCCATTTCTCAAAAGAGCAAACAGATTTTTTTATATTCAATTTTGAAATCTGACATGGGGCTAGACATTTTGTCAAATTCCCAGCTGCCACAGTCATGTGACTTGTGTCTGCACTTTAGGAGAGAAATGCTTTCTGGCAGGCTGCTGTTTTTCCTTCTCAATGTAACTGAATGTGTATCAGTGGGACATGGGTTTTTACTATTGAGTTGTTATCTTGTGTTAGGGAGCTGCTATCTGGTTACCTTCCCATTGTTCTTTTGTTTGGCTGCTGGGGGAGAGAAAAGGGAAGGGGGTGATATCACTCCAACTTGCAGTACAGCAGTAAAGAGGGATTGAAGTTTATCAGAGCACAAGTCACATGACTTGGAGCAGCTGAGAAATTGACAATATGTCTAGCCCCATGTCAGATTTCAAAATTGAATACAAAAAAATCTGTTTGCTCTTTTGAGAAATGGATTTCAGTGCAGAATTCTGCTGGAGCAGTACTATTAATTGATTCGTTTTGAAAAAAAAAAAAATTTCCCATGACAGTATCCCTTTAAGTAAGACACGTGAACTATTAGTGAATCGATCGTTAATTCTAAAAATATAAGAAGTGAAAACATTTTTTATCTTTTAGTGAATCTGCCCCAATGTCACATAAGTCAACTTCTAAAACCGCAGTCAATGCAAGGGGTGTGTATAGCTTGTGTTGTAAAGTTTGTATTCTTTCTTTTGAATGTATTGAATAACAATATTTGCCCTTTTCCAGGGATATATTGCAATTGTGAGATCCAACTTTATTGTTAAGGACAAAATGTTGGTTGGTGATTAGGGATGGCGCGAACTGTTCGCCGGCGAACTTGTTCGCGCGAACATCGGGTGTTCGCGCTCGCCGGAAGTTCGCGAACGTCGCGCGACGTTCGCCATTTTGGGTTCGCCATTGTTGGCGCTTTTTTTTGCCCTCTCACCCCAGACCAGCAGGTACATGGCAGCCAATCAGGAAGCTCTCCCCTGGACCACTCCCCTTCCCTATAAAAACCGAAGCCCTGCAGCGTTTTTTCACTCTGCCTGTGTGTGCTGAAGAGATAGTGTAGGGAGAGAGCTGCTGCCTGTTAGTGATTTCAGGGACAGTTGAAAGTTTGCTGGCTAGTAATCGTTTTGATACTGCTCTGTTATTGGAGGGACAGAAGTCTGCAGGGGTTTGAGGGACATTTAAGCTTAGGTAGCTTTGCTGGCTAGTAATCTACCTTCTACTGCAGTGCTCTGTATGTAGCTGCAGTGGGCAGCTGTCCTGCTTCTGATCTCATCTGTTGACTGCTCCAATAACAGCAGTCCTTGTAAGGACTGCTTTTATTTATTTTTTTGTTGTTTTACTACTACTACTACTACTACTACTACTACTACTATAAAAGCCCAGTGCTATTAGTCTAGCAGTGTTGGGGAGTGGGACTGGTGTGCTAATCTGCTGCTCCTAGTAGTTCAGCAGCACCAACTTTAATTTTTTTTTTTTTAATATTCATTTTTTTTTTATTTTACTTTTTTTTATTTTACTACCGCTGTAGTAGTGTATAAGTTGACCTTTTAGGCATTATTTGCCATCTAGCTGTGTGACCTTGTTCACATTCTGTCTAAATATCCATAATATTACCGTCTCCAGAAAAAACACCGGAGTGACTTTTTTCAAGCAGCCATAATATATTTTACGTAATCCGTATCCATCGCTGTAGTAGTGTATAAGTTGACCTTTTAGGCATTATTTGCCTTGTAGGCATTTTTTGCCCAGTGTGTTATTCAACCAACTGCCATCTAGCTGTGTGACCTTGTTCACATTCTGTCTAAATATCCATAATATTACCGTCTCCAGAAAAAACACCGGAGTGACTTTTTTCAAGCAGCCATAACATATTTTACGTAATCTGTATCCATCGCTGTAGTAGTGTATAAGTTGACCTTTTAGGCATTATTTGCCCTGTAGGCATTTTTTGCCCAGTGTGTTATTCAACCAACTGCCATCTAGCTGTGTGACCTTGTTCACATTCTGTCTAAATATCCATAATATTACCGTCTCCAGAAAAAACACCGGAGTGACTTTTTTCAAGCAGCCATAACATATTTTACGTAATCTGTATCCATCGCTGTAGTAGTGTATAAGTTGACCTTTTAGGCATTATTTGCCCTGTAGGCATTTTTTGCCCAGTGTGTTATTCAACCAACTGCCATCTAGCTGTGTGACCTTGTTCACATTCTGTCTAAATATCCATAATATTACCATCTCCAGAAAAAACACCGGAGTGACTTTTTTCAAGCAGCCATAATATATTTTACGTAATCCGTATCCATCGCTGTAGTAGTGTATAAGTTGACCTTTTAGGCATTATTTGCCCTGTAGGCATTTTTTGCCCAGTGTGTTATTCAACCAACTGCCATCTAGCTGTGTGACCTTGTTCACATTCTGTCTAAATATCCATAATATTACCGTCTCCAGAAAAAACACCGGAGTGACTTTTTTCAAGCAGCCATAATAAATTTTACGAGATCCGTATCCACCGCTGTAGTAGTGTATATGTTGATCTTGTGGGCAGTATTTGCACAGTGTTTTCTTCAAACCGCCATCTAGCTGTGTGAGCTTGTTCACATTTTGTCTAAATATTGATAATATTATCGTCTCTAGAAAAACCACTTGAGTTACTTTTTTTCAAGCAGCATTCATATATTTTACGTAATCCGTATCCACCGCTGTGTATACGTTGACCTTGTAGGCATTATTTGCACAGTGTTTTCTTCAAACCGCCATCTAGCTGTGTGAGCTTGTTCACATTTTGTCTAAATATTGATAATATTATCGTCTCTAGAAAAACCACTTGAGTTACTTTTTTTCAAGCAGCATTCATATATTTTACGTAATCCGTATCCACCGCTGTGTATACGTTGACCTTGTAGGCATTATTTGCACAGTGTTTTCTTCAAACCGCCATCTAGCTGTGTGAGCTTGTTCACATTTTGTCTAAATATTGATAATATTATCGTCTCTAGAAAAACCACTTGAGTTACTTTTTTTCAAGCAGCATTCTGATATTTTACGTAATCCGTATCCACCGCTGTGTATACGTTGACCTTGTAGGCATTATTTGCACACTGTTTTCTTCAAACTGCCATCTAGCTGTGTGTATTATCGTTTCCAGAAAAACCAACTGAGTTTTTGTTGTTGTTGTTTTTTTAAAAATAATGTCAGGCAAAGGCAGGCCGCCACGCAGAGGCCGTGCTAGGGGCCGTGCTGCTATGCAATCCTGTGGCCCTAGCAAATTGCCCAGTTTTAAAAAGCCAATGACCCTGAACTCCCAAAATGCTGAAGAGGTAGTTGACTGGCTTACACAGCACACCCCATCCTCTACCGTTTCTAACTTTACCACAACATCCTCCTCATCCTCCACTGCTATGGCCACCCCACGTAACACTTCCTCCACCACCGGTGCCCCTTCTTCACTGGAGTCAGAGGAGTTATTTTCCCATGAGTTTCTTGAACTGAGTAATGCGCAACCATTATTGCCAGAAGAAGATGAAGGAGATGAGGACGTTACACCAGATTTAATTCTGGCAGAGAACACGACAGAGATGGACATAATGATGAGTGATGAGGAGGAGGTCCCCGCTGCTGCTTCCTTCTGTGATGTGTCAGAAGAAATTGATGCATCTGAGGAGAATGATGATTTGTGGGTGCCTAGTAGAAGAGAGCAAGAGGAGGGTAGTTCAGATGGAGAGACGGAGAGTCAGAGAGGCAGTAGGAGAATAAGACTTAGAAGAAGCAGGGAGGACAGCCCGCAGGGATCAGTAGGGCAACAACATGTATCGGCATCTGTGTTCAGCCGGCCAACGCACCCGCCATTGCCGCCAATGCCGCCAACTTCTACTGTTACCGCCAGATCGCACACTTCCAAAAAGTCAGCAGTGTGGGATTTTTTTAATGTGTGTGCCTCTGACAAAAGCATTGTAATTTGCAATGAGTGCAGTCAGAAACTGAGCCTTGGTAAGCCCAACAGCCACATAGGTACAACTTCTATGCGAAGGCACATGAGCGGCAAGCACAAAGCACTTTGGGAGCAACACCTCAAAGGCAACAGGCAAACTAAAAGCCACACTCCTTCTGGTCCAGCATCTTACTGCTCTACCTCTGCTCTCCTTGACCCGTCTGAACCACCCTCCACTCCGCCTTCCACCTTGACCACCTGTTCCCATTCCCAGTCATCTGCCACCAGCCAAGTTTCTGTGAAGGCCATGTTTGAGCGTAAGAAGCCAATGTCTGACTGTCACCCCCTTGCCCGGCGTCTGACAGCTGGCTTGTCTGCACTCTTAGCCCGCCAGCTTTTACCATACCAGCTGGTGGACTCTGAGGCCTTCCGCAAATTTGTAGCAATTGGGACACCGCAGTGGAAGGTACCCAGCCGCAATTTTTTTTCTAAAAAGGGAATACCACACCTGTACCAACATGTGCAGAGCCAAGTTACCGCATCTCTGTCACTTAGTGTTGGGCCAAAGGTCCATATGACTACTGACGCATGGTCCTCCAAGCATGGTCAGGGCAGGTATGTCACCTACACTGCCCACTGGGTGAACTTGGTAATGGCTGGGAAGCAGGGAATGGGTAGCTCAACAACAACAACAGTGGAGTTGGTGTCACCGCCACGGATTGCACGCGGTTCTGCCACCACCTCTACTCCTCCATCGCTCTCTACCTCGTCTTCTTCCTCTTCTTCTTCTTACTCTGCTGCTGGGTCCTCCTTCTCCTCCTCCACACCTGTGCACCCCCAGCTCCCCCTAGGCTATTCGACGTGCCAGGTACGCCGTTGTCACGCTGTCTTGGGGATGACGTGCCTGGAAAGCAAAAACCATACCGGATCTGTACTCCTGTCATCTCTGCAGTCACAGGCCGATCGGTGGCTGACCCCACACCAACTGCAGATCGGAAAAGTGGTGTGTGACAATGGAAGCAATCTGTTGGCAGCGTTGAGACTGGGCAATTTAACACATGTGCCCTGCATGGCACATGTGTTAAATTTAATAGTCCAACGTTTTGTCTCCAAGTACCCAGGATTCCAGGACGTTCTCACCCAGTCCAGAAAGGTGTCGGCCCATTTCAGACGTTCCTACACAGCCATGGTACGCCTTGCTGACATTCAGCAGCGCTACAACATGCCAGTCAGGCGTTTGATTTCTGACAGCCAGACTCGCTGGAATTCAACGCTCCTTATGTTGGAACGTCTGCTGCAACAACAAAGGGCCGTCAACGAGTACCTTTTTGAACTGGGTGGTAGGACTGGATCTGCAGAGCTGGGGATTTTTTTCCCCCGTTACTGGGTGCTTATGCGCGATGCCTGCAGGCTCATGCGACCTTTTGAAGAGGTGACAAATATGGTCAGTCGCACCGAAGGCACCATCAGCGACCTAATACCCTTCGCTTTCTTCCTGGAGCGTGCCGTGCGACGAGTGACAGATGAGGCTGTAGACCAGCGTGACGAGGAGCTGGAAGCGCACGATTTCTGGTCGGAATCACCAGAACGAACCCAGGCACCTGCTGCAACGCAGGGAGAGGTGCCAGAAGTGGAGTCAGAGGAGGAAGGTGGCTTTGTGGAGGAGGAGGACCAACAGGAGCAGGCTTCCCAGGGGGCTAGTGGTGACCTTTTGGGGACCCCTGGTCTTGTACGTGGCTGGGGGGAGGAGACCGTGGATGATGCAGTCCTTGATAATGAGGAAGCGGAGATGGATAGCTCTGCATCCAACCTTGTGAGAATGGGGTCTTTCATGCTGTCATGCCTGTTGAAGGACCCCCGTATCAAGAGGCTTAAGGAAAAGGACCTGTACTGGGTCGCAACGCTACTAGACCCTCGGTACAAGCATAAAGTGTCAGAAATGTTACCAACATACCACAAGTCCGAAAAGATGCGGCATTTACAAACCAGCCTGCAAAACATGTTGTACAATGCTTTTAAGGGTGATGTCACTTCAGGAACTCATCAACATTCCAGGGGCAGAGGTGCCAGTAATCCTGCCACGAGCACACCTGCAAGGACAAAGCCCTTTGGCCGGTCTGTAACGTCAGACATGCAAATGTTTTTCTGTCCAAGGCAGCGCCACAACCCTTCTGGATCCACCCTCAAAGAACGCCTCGACCGGCAGGTAGCGGACTACCTGGCATTAACTGCAGATATCGACACTCTGAGGAGCGATGAACCCCTGGACTACTGGGTGCGCAGGCTTGATCTGTGGCCAGAGCTGTCACAATTTGCCATGAACCTCTTGTCTTGCCCAGCCTCAAGTGTGCTCTCAGAAAGGACCTTCAGTGCAGCAGGAGGGATTGTAACTGAGAAGAGAACTCGCCTAGGTCACAAAAGTGTCGATTACCTGACCTTTATTAAAATGAATGAGGGGTGGATCTCGGAGGGTTACTGCACGCCGGAAGACTTGTTCTGACTTCTATGCAGCTGTCCTTCTCTTCAAGCCTCATGACTCCACACACAGCTGTCCTTTAGCGTCCTCCTCCCTCCGCCACCGTTACAAACTAGGGTGCAAACCCTACTGGTTTAATTTTTTCTGGCCTCTGTGCTTCAGTGGCTGCAACCAAAAAAACTGGGCAAACAATGTCTACAAGGTCAACGTATGGCGAAAAATGACTATTTTCAGCATTTATATGGCATATTTTTTCTGGCAACTGTGCTTCAGTGGCTGCGTCCAAAAAAATGCATATTTTCTGCATTTATATGGCATAATTTTTCTGGCCTCTGTGCTTCAGTGGCTGCAACCAAAAAAATGCATATTTTCTGCATTTATATGGCATAATTTTTCTGGCCTCTGTGCTTCAGTGGCTGCAACCAAAAAAATTTATATTTTCAGCATTTATATGGCATAATTTTTCTGTCAACTGTGCTTCAGTGGCTGCGACCAAAAAAATGACTATTTTCAGCATTTATATGGCATATTTTTTCTGGCCTCTGTGCTTCAGTGGCTGCGGCCAAAAAAACTGGGCAAACAATGCCTACAAGGTCAACGACGTTGACCTTGTAGGCATTGTTTGCCCAGTTTTTTTGGCCGCAGCCACTGAAGCACAGAGGCCAGAAAAAATATGCCATATAAATGCTGAAAATAGTCATTTTTTGCCATACGTTGACTCAACGTATATGGCAAAAAATGACTATTTTCAGCATTTATATGGCATATTTTTTCTGGCAACTGTGCTTCAGTGGCTGCGACCAAAAAAACTGGGCAAACAATGCCTACAAGGTCAACGTATGGCAAAAAATGACTATTTTCAGCATTTATATGGCATATTTTTTCTGGCAACTGTGCTTCAGTGGCTGCGTCCAAAAAAACTGGGCAAACAATGTCTACAAGGTCAACGTATGGCGAAAAATGACTATTTTCAGCATTTATATGGCATATTTTTTCTGGCAACTGTGCTTCAGTGGCTGCGTCCAAAAAAACTGGGCAAACAATGTCTACAAGGTCAACGTATGGCGAAAAATTACTATTTTCAGCATTTATATGGCATATTTTTTCTGGCAACTGTGCTTCAGTGGCTGCGTCCAAAAAAACTGGGCAAACAATGTCTACAAGGTCAACGTATGGCGAAAAATGACTATTTTCAGCATTTATATGGCATATTTTTTCTGGCAACTGTGCTTCAGTGGCTGCGTCCAAAAAAACTGGATGTTTTAGTGCTGTAAGTATTATTCCTGCCTAGGCACTATACTTACTGCTTCTATTTGACAAATACAACATCTAGAGCTGCATTCTACAGTTATATCCACCCTCAGGTCATGTTGGTATCTTTAGAGGTCTATGGAGGCTATCTGTTCCAGTGTATTCTAATTGATCTAGTGGAAAATGATAAAAAAAAGTCTCAACAGGACTGCTTTCACAGATACAGTATCTGCAGTCTTTGCACAAATATAATTTTTATGTTAGTTTTCACTGCAGAATCTATTTTGGGATAAAATATACTGTATAAACAGATATAGTTTCCCTAAATGTAAAAACAAAAGTGCTTGTGTAAACCTTTTAACCTCCATATGAGTTGCCAACAAGTTTCCCTCTTTACTCTAACAAATTGAATACTTTGGAAATAAAGTAGTCTCATTATCACTTCTTCAGAGGAGAAACATGTCTATTCTTATTTGGGAAGCAAAAATAACAACCTTTTAGTAAGAAGTTTTATTACATTGGCACACTTTTCACCCATGGGACTTGAAGTCTTTATATAAGTCTAAGCAGCCATGCTAGATACACTAAAGATTTTGGAACAACAGGAGATCTAGGGGATGTAATAAAAGTCAGTAACAGCAAAACATTGTTGCAAAGCAAAATGTATGCCTCTGCACAAACAAATTTTCCTTTGCATAAATTTCATATAGCTTTTGTGATCCCTGAAAATTTTTAGAGACCACTCCAACAGTGGAATAAAGATTGGGAATTGTATAGTTTGCTATAGTGTGCAGTGTTTTAAAAGGTTATGTTTGCACCATAAGATTACAGCACCTTTAAGCATGTCTCAAAAGTGTGCAATGCAATAAAAGACTAGCGAATAATATTACATTGTGCAATGCAAATTTTATTTTCTGGCGAGTTTGTATTTATTGTGCCAATTTTATTACATTCCTCCTGTCTCTAGCAGGGAACTCTGCATTAAGATGTGCACTTGACCTCTAGACCAACCCATATTATACAAAAACACTAAAATGAATCTGTAACCCTTTATTGGAACGCTCTTTATTTTGGCATAGTTGCTATTAGGAGACCTGAGCCTCTTTGCATGAAAGATACTGGGAACTGGGATTTACAGTGCAGTTCTTACACTGAGGAATTCCACCTTAGGGGAATTCCACCAGGAAAATTATATGAAGAAGATATATATATATATAAGAAGAAAAGCCTATCCAATCCTTGGTACTGACTTTGTCAATATTTCCATGGAGCACTTTCACCTTCTCTGCTGCCTCTCTCTGGCTCTGACTGGATGCTGCAGCATGGGCTCTTTTATGAGCATTCTCTGCCAACCCTGTGGATTGGGCTACAAAGTCAGGCTTCCTGGATGCTCCTATTTTTCCCTTACGTCCTCTGGGGCTTTCAGCCAATCGGTCACTCTCTGACTGTAACCAGGTTTAGTAATGTCACAGGCAGAACAGGGGGGAAGGCCTGTCTTATCCACTACACATTTTTTTTTATACTTCCAGAGGGGTCACTAAATACTTTTGTAGACTAGCAGAAACTATATTACATTTTCTCAAAGTAAAGTTATTTGCATAAAGAAACAATTATTCACATTCTGCATATTTATCTATTTGATCAAAAACTTTAAAAACACTTGTTTGTGTGCACGTTTTTTAAAAAAAGATACTAAAAGCCCTAAGCCCTCCCAAACATGCCAAAATGTATTTTCCGGTCCTGCCTAATGGCAGTGAGCATTAATGGGTTAAACCTCTCGCAATGCAGAATGACAGGAAGATCCTCCCACCCCTACCTAATCTCTTTTCTTCCTGCCCTCGCAAAGGATGGATCCCTTTTTGATCCGGTGGGTATTTGCCTCTCACTGGTTCACAGAAGCTGCTGGTGGAAGCCTTGTAGCAGTAAGATGCTATGGGGGTGCAGTAAGATGCTATGGGTGTGCAGTAAGATGCTCCTGGAACAGTAAGTTGGGACACGCTGAAAGGCGCCAATACTTCCAAGCAGTCGGCAGCTCTGCACATACCGCTGGGTGACATTATAACTGATGTGCCATAGTTTAAAGTGCCAGCAATGATGAGAGGTGCTTGCTTCTTGCTGCAGAGAGTTTGTGCTGGAAGACAGCCTGAGCCACCTGATACTTTTGGGGATTATTATTAGGTGTTTCCTATAGCTACTTATATTGTGTACTCTTTGCAGAGATATGAGTTTGGGGAGTCACATATCTCATTCATCCTCCAGGGGTAAGTGCCCAAGAGTGCTGGGAAGGCCATTGAGCATGAGTTTTCTATATGCAACAACCCAGCGATGCATAACAAGAAAGGATGTGCTGGTAAGCAATGTTGGGCAAAAGAGCATATGAGCAATGGAGCTCTATGAAAGACTGGTTTAAGAAGTTGATGGCTATGTCTTTGAAGGACCTGGTTGATACAGTGACAGTACTGTTATGATCACATGGGGGGGGGTGATTGAGTAAGGATACAAGCAAGCGATAAACTAACAACCCCCATCCCAGTCATGACAAGTTTATCAGTTTTTCTGTGGCTAGTTGTCTCTACAGTGACTATAATGTCAAAGCTTATGGAAAAGTGATTGGTTGACCTTTCCCTCTGAGCTGGGCCCAGATTAGCTAGGTTTGTACTGCTGGAGGGAGGTCTCTACAGAATAGATGGACTGCTATGGAAATAGCTTGGTAGAGTGTTTGGGTGATCTTTCTCTCGGGCAGGGCAGGTATGGCTGGAGGCAGGTCTCCACAGTGTGGATGGGCTGCTATGGAAGCAGCAGAGCAGAGTAGCCAGTTAGTATTACCCTCAGAGCTGAGCTCTCTGAGCTGGGTCTCCACAGCATTTAAAGGCTGCTATGGAAGCAGCAGAGTTAGTGGCCAGTTAGCCTTACCCTTGGAGCTGGTCTCTCTGAGCTGGGTCTCCACACTGTGGATGGGCTGCTCTAAAAGCAACAGAGTACAGTGGCCAATTGACCTTACCTTCGGAGCTGGTCTCTCTGAGCTGGGTCTACACAGTGTGGATGGGTTGCTACTGAAGCAGCATAGTATAGTGGCCAGTTGGCCTTACCCTCAGAGTTGAGCTCTTTGAACTGGGTCTCCATAGCATTTAAAGTCTGCTATGGAAGCAGCAGAGTTAGTGGCCAGTTAGCCTTACCCTCAGAGCTGATCTCTCTTCGCTGGGTCTCCTTAGTTTGTATGGGCTGCTCTGGAAGACACAGAGTATAGTGGCCAGTTGGCCTTACCTTCAGAGCAGGTCTCTCTGAGCTGGGTCTCCACAGGGTGGATGGGCTGCTCTGGAAGCAACAGAGCAGAGTGGCCAGTTGGCCTTACCTTCGGAGCTGGGCAGTCTGAGCAGGGTCTCCACAGTGTGAATGGGCAGCTACTGGACCAGCATGGTAAATGGTTGGTTGACATTATCCTGTGAGCAAGGCAAGTACAGTTGGAGGGGGGTCTCTACAGAGCAGATGGGCCTCTGTGGAAGAAGCATGGTAAGTGGTTGGTTGACCTTACCCTCAGAGCTAGGCAGGGGCAGCTGGGGCCCCCCAGACCAGATGTGCAATCTGACCTGCACTCCATTGTTATTAAAAGAAGGGTAAGTTTGGTATCCAGAATGGCATCACATTGCCTATTGTGTTTGTATCATAGTCCATGTAAATAAATTTGTAAATGGTAATTTGTAGCAAAATAATGCCATCATTTCTTAGGTCAAGTCTCCTGACCAATGGAATGTTCTAGTGGTTTTGGATGTTGTGCTCATCCAGTTCTCTAGCAGTGAGCTATTTTCACTGTGGCCATTTTACCCCATTCCTGGTGTTTCAAATAAGGTATGTAACAATGGGGTTTAGTGGGATGGCTTAAAGAGAAGGGTCAATTGAGGAGTCCCTTTGTTAGGAGAAAAGGCAGCAGTTCCAAGCCCTGTGTGCATTTTGATAGCCTACCCCCCCTTCGGGCATATTTTCCATAGCAGATTTGCACAGGCACTCGTGTCTGGAGGGTGTGGGTCCTGGTGCATTTGCCTCACCACGGTAGTTCCGATTTTAAAGAAGTAAAGAAGTTCAAAACATAATGTACACAATTTCTACCCTACTTCTTTAGTTAGACTTTAGTTCTCCTTTAAAGGTCAAATTTTAATGGTTTTAGAGGTTTTTGAAACCACAACTGAACTAATTTTCTATAAAACATTATTTTATGAATTTATTAATATAAAAAGTATGAACAAAAAAAAAAGGCTAAATGGTACTCTAAAAAATGTGAATACCTCACAATCTGAGTTTTTCAATATTTAAAAAAAAAAATCAAAAAAACTTCTAAGGGGCCTATTTACTAACAATCAAATTTCTTTTTTTTACGAATCCCTAAAAATTTATGGTATTCTGTATTTCATTAAAACCCCAAAATATTTAGATTTTTTTTAGGAGTAAAAACTGTGAAATGCTCAAATAGAATAAAATATTTAGAGGTTTTATAGGTTTTCAAAAATTTTGGAGCATCATACAGAAGTGTTTATTCACAGTTTCAAAACCCTTTATAACCACTAAAATTGACCTTTATTAAATACGCCTGCAAAACTTTTGATGGTTTTGGACAAAGCCATAAAAAGATATGTCAACAGCAACAGTACCATTGTTATTTGTTCAGTAATCTCAAAAGTAGGGATGCACCGAATCCAGGTTTCGGTTCGGGATTCGGCCAGGATTCAGCCTTTTTCTGCAGGATTCAGATTCGGCCAAATCCTTCTGCCCGGCCGACCCCAATCCAAATTCTAATTTGCATATGCAAATTAGGGGCGGAGGGAAATCGTGTGACTTTTTGTCACAAAACAAGGAAGTCAAGAATGTTTTTCCCTTCCAACCCCTAATTTGCATATGCAAAATTAGGATTCCGATTCAGTTCAGTATTCGGCCAAATCTTTTGCGAAGAATTAGAGGGTTCGGCCAAATCCAAAATTGTGGATTCGGTGCATCCCTAGTCAAAAGTGACCACTGAACAACCTGACTGTACTTTAAAGGGGTGCTTCACCTTTAAGTTAACTTTTAGTATGTTATAGAATGGTCAGTCCAGCAGGCAACTTTTCTATTGGGCTTTATGTTTTCATTTTTATAGTTTTTAAATCTCCTATTCATAGTTCAGTCTTTTATTCAAATCACTGCTGAAACTGCAAACTGGGGAGCTGCTGAAGAAAAACACAAAAAAAACATGCATTTGGTGTGTCTCTTGCCATTTTTTTTTTTTTGAGTTTTGGCTTGAAATTTGTGATACTGTGAATTCTACTAAGAAATAAGCCTGTAAACTGGAATAACATACTGTCATGTTTTTTTTGCTGATGTAAATGTTATAACATCTCTGTAAATTGCTGCAGAAATATGTCAACACTATAAATAACAGATAAAAAAGTGTTTCAGTGACCATGTACTTCAAAATATAAGAAAAATATTCCTTTAAAGTCCATGGATCCTATAATCAGAATATAGTTCTCTAAGGCTCCCTATTTCCCCATAGGGGATTGATGTAAACCTTATGAGACAGGAGAAGAGTTTCTTTCCCTTGCTGATTTGTTTTTCTTCTACTTCACTTGCTTTGCACCTAGCAACCTTCTTTCCTTACTAGCAAGGTACACATATAATATAACAGCTGACCCTGACAAAGACTTTATAATTTAAAAGCATGAAATATGGTGGAATATTATTTTCATAAACGATTACATTGTTTTATGTAGTGTTTATACTATATATTGATGTAACTACTACAGTACACAAGGGTGTCCAAGTGGTCCCCTACTGCAGGCACCCCAATTTATTAGTATTTCATAGCCCCATTAGGTGTGCTACTCCCATCTACTTTACAGTGGTACAGTATTTATTAAAACTATTTTTTTTCTCAAACTGCCAACCAGGAATGCCCTTCCTTACTTAAAAACCCAAACGAAAAAAGTTGGGACAACATTGTGCGACTTTTTTAAATTTGTCGCCTGAAAACCACGACTTGTCGCACAAAAGCCAGGGTCAAAACACCCGAAATCCTCGAAGATCATGAAAGCAAGAAACATCTTTCAATTGTTAAAGGGACATCTGCAATTGACTTCTCCATGACTTCGCCAGTAAGCTGGAGTCTTTTTGATTTATCACAGTTTTGTCACATAATAAATCATGAAAGAGTTGCACTTTTTCTTCTGAAACTTTTTCTGATTTTTTGCAAAAAAAAGCATGACCAGAAAAAGTTTGACCTTTAATAAATGTGCCCCTACATGTTTAAAGGAGGTAACAATGATGATTGAAGAGAATAGCAAAAATAGTGAAGGAGAGAAATAAAGGGTAAGGCAAGGAAAGAGTGAGCACAGTTGTGCTCCTACACATTTCCTCACAGTTCTTTAAGGAAATTTGCATGAAAATGCTCTCTTTGCACTTACAGTATGTAGAGTCCTGCTTGGAGCTGCTTGGTCCTTCCTGTCTTCCATTTTGGAGAGAGTGTACTGTGGCTATTGAGGCAGTAGAGCCCTGGAGATACCACCTGGTCAAGATGTGGAGGCATCTCCAAGGTTCCCTTCACACCCATAGTTAACAGCATAACACTCACATGCTGAACACAAGAAATTATGTCAGCTGTACTTTGGTATGCAACGATGCTGGAATTCTGGATTGTGGGGAAGAAAACATGGCAGTTACTCTTGAAATTACACTTTGCTCACAGAACATTCGGATGCAATTGCCCTGAGCATACCTCTATAAAGCCTGGTGCATAGAGCAGTTCTATTCCCTGTTTGTGATACTGTGTCTAAAATAAATAGTAGATACATGGTAGTGGTATTGAAGATGCAGTTAACTTTTAAAATGTAATATAATGTCCTTTTCTTTCAGTTTGTCTACAATTTTACAGTTTTTGAATTATTTCCAGCATTCATATGGGGGTCACTGACCCCGGGGACCAAAAAACAACTGTTGTTAGTTGTTAGGCTGCTATTGTTATTGTATTGTTACTTTGTAATCCTTATATTTCTATTCAAGCCCTCTCCTTTTCATTATTCAGTTCATCAAAAAAGCCACTGCCTGGTCGTTAGGGTACATTGGACCATCCATAGTGACCAGATAATTGCAAACTGGAATAGCACTGTCTACATCATATAAAAAAGTTAATTTAATGGAGAACTACCACTTTAAGGGGCCGATTCACGAAGGGTCAAATATTGAGGGTTAATTAACCCTCAATATTCGACTGGGAATTAAAATTCTTCAACTTCAAATATCGAAGTCGAAGGATTTTAGCGCAAATGGTTCGATCGAACGATCGAAGGATTATTACTTCGATCGAACGATAAAATCCTTCGAATCAAACAATTCGAAGGATTTTAATCCAACGATCAAAGGAATATCCTTAGATCAAAAAAACGTAGGAAATCCTATGGGGACCTTCCCCATAGGCTAACATTGAGTTCGGTAGCTTTTAGATGGCGAACTAGGGAGTCAAAGTTTTTTCTTAAAGAGACAGTACTTTGACTATCGAATGGTCGAATAGTCGAACGATTTTTAGTTCGAATCCTTTGATTCGAAGTCGTAGTCCTAGTCGAAGGTCGAAGTAGCCCATTCGATGGTCGAAGTAGCCCAAAAAACACTTTGAAATTCGAAGTTTTTTTACTTCAAATCCTTCACTCGAAGTTAGTGAATCGGGCCCTAATTGTACACTAAATATCGTTTGCAGGAACAATACATACAGTATTCACACAAAATACATTGACCAGTAAACAAATAGATGTTACAAGCCAAACTGTACATCAATCCTTTAAGGGTTAAAATCTGCTGGGCTGCAAAGATTTATTTTCTATTAACTGCCACTGCCACGAGGAACAATCCTGTGCTTTGTTGTCATTAATGAATTTTCTCTTGGTGTTCATTTAATACATTCTTTGTTGTACTGACACACATAATTACTAGATGGCTTTATCTCGTGGAGAGTGTATAGTCAAATTTAAATGGGAAAAATATAATGTCAAGAAGTAAAAAAAAACATTTCTCTTTGTCCAGAAAGTAGGAGTGGCGCTGGAATAGTGTGAGACGTAATTGGGCTATAATAGGAAAGCAGTTAATCTACATAATTGCCATAAGGAATACCTTATATGTGGCGGTGGCATTAATGGCAGGACTATGGGGCAGGGGGCAGGACTATGAGTTGGTGATTGGCCGATTATCACATCAATCTAGGAGAATTCTAGCAGGCAGTTTTGACCCGGGCAGCCCTTCTGAAAACCGTGCAGTTCGGGTCAAAACTGGACAGGTGGCAACCTAAGCTTTTTATCACCCTCAACTTGACTCAAGACAGCAGAGCCCCTGAGTGAAACTGAGTAGGATCTGGAGCCTAGGTGTAGCTATAAGTAGCATGTACCCCTATACTCTAATAATTGCAATTGGCATTAATTATTGTCTAAAAAATATAGGTAGCAAGTGTAGCTTTTGTTGAAAATCACATTACCAGCACTATCTTCAACTCTCCGCTGGGCCCCCCTAAAAAAATCTTCAAAGGGACTCAGGCATACTGAATGGACAGAACACGATTCTATGCATTTTATTGGGCGCTGTGTATTTAATATGTTAACATTTTTATATTTTTATAGGAAAGCTGGATTGCCACAAATTCAAAGTATTTCTTTAATAAAATTATTATGTACTACATTTTATTCTTTTTTTTTATATACAGGTATGGGATCATTTATGCGAAAACCCAATATCCAGAAAGCTCCAAATAAAAAAATTAAAAAAAAGGTAAAAATGCTGCACTTTCTGTTTATAGCTGCTGTACAAGCCCAGAGCAGAGCAGAGTAGAGCAGAGCTAACCTTTGCTTAGAGATTATGCATAATGTAATATTCACCAGTGAATGTTTTTTCATTGCAAGTAGCGTTAAACATTCGCAAAAAACACAATTTTAAGTAACATTAAGTACTTTTTCTAGCAAATCCTCTCCCCATTCATCTTAGTGTGGAGGTGCATCAGGCATGGTCCTCTGTTATTCTCCTATTACACTCTCTCTTTAGGAGACCATATATGTTCATTTGGCCTTAAATATCACCTGTATGCCAATGGCATCCCAATTTATTTAAAACACCCCTTCACTATCCACTGATGTTCAGACCCAGATCTTAGACTGCCTAATAGCTATCTCCTCCTAGATGAACCAGTGCTGCCTCAAGCTCAACTTGGCCAAAACTGAGCTCATGGTCTAGCCTCCAAAACCTAGCCCGTCTCTTCCTTTCACCATTGCTATTGATCGCATGACCATTAACCCTGTTAACTCAGCACGCTGCTTGGGGATCTTTGACCAGTGTCTCTCCTTCTCTAACCATATTAATTCTACCTCCAAAACCTGTTGCTTCTTCCTTCACGATATAGCCAAGATACAACACTTTCTTTCAGAAACAACTGCCAAAACACTAGTCCATGCCCGTATCCTATCCAGTTTAGACTATTGCAATCTCCTACTAGCCGGTCTTCCTGAATCTCCCCTCCACTACAAGGATCCTGCTGCTCTCTCCTTCAAGGGAACCTGTTCAACCAAAATCCTTAGCATGGCTGCCTCTTGAGCAAAGGATAGCATATAAAATCCATTGTGCTGACATGCAAAGCCCTTCACCAGTGCCGGGCCAAGTCAGCCGGGCATCCAAGGCAACCCAGCTGACTACGTAGCCCTCTTCTCAAGTGTCTGTGCGCACATGACGGGAATTCCAGACTCAAGCGTTTGTGCGCACTTGTGGTCAGGCTCCTTTTCAGTGTTGATATCAGAGCTGCTGCCGGCAGTGGGGGAAACGAGCGGCAGGCACACACTAAAAAAACACAAGAGGAGCTGCCTTAGATGTGAAACAAAAGGGTCTTAGCTAGGGGAAGGCGGCAGAAGAGGCCTGGCGCCCGTCCACCATTGCACCCTAGGCACGTGCCTCTTCTGCCTACCCCTAGTTCCGGCCCTGCCCTTCACTCCTGTGCTTCCCACTACATTTCTCTCACTGTAGGTTCTTGATCATCTTCTCCACTCCTCTCAGAGCCAGTTTCATTTCACACCATCCACTGCAACCTTTCATCTCAAACCTTTATATCTCCATCCACTGCGACCTTTCATCTCAAACGTTTCTATTTTGTTGCTCCTTACATCTGGAAATCCATCCATGGATTCCTCTGTAAGGAGTGCTCTCTCAATCGCTTCAAGAAAAAACTAAATGTCTACCTTTTGGAAAACTAGAACATTAATCTAGTCCTGGTACCTACTGAACAACACCTTATGTACTTTTTGTTTGCTCGTGTGCAGTTTAAAAACATCCTATGACAATGTACATGTTGCTTTGCAATGTACAATGTACATGTTATGTATCACAATAGGGTACCTGGATATTCTGAATTGCAGAAATTGGTGCCCACAGTCAGAGACTCCACTCCAATATTCAAAAACCCATCTTATTGTAGATTACCTCCCTTTCATTTGTGACAAAGGGCCCAGCAGGGCCTTAAATGTTTCCAATTTTTGGATTTCTACTTTGAGCCAATAAATCACTTTTTGAGCACTTCAATATGTATATTATAGAAATCAATGGAAGCTGTTCCTCTTTTAGAGAACATTTGTGGTTTAATCATGGTTTCAAAAAGCTCTAATACCACCAATACCATCTTGGCCAAAGTCTGAAGTTAGGGAAAGGTGTGGGCCAAGGATTAACCATAACTACAGCTGTTATGTGTGAGAGAAAGGTCATGGAACTTACCACTGCAAAAATGTTTATCATTTATTAAGAATTCCTGATGCCTGATTAAATGTATCATAAGAAGAAACACTTGTTTTATGGAGAAAGATTTCAAGGGCTATCACTGAGCTTGGGAACCAGGCCCAGCAAAGCAAACACAGAGACACATTTAAAGATAAAAATACACTAGCTATGTGCATGCAAAATATATAAACACAATTACTTATTGCATTCATTTGCTGAGCTTGAAATCCATCACCATGAATTTTCTGGTTTAAATATTTAGTCTTCATACACAGGACTTCAAACCATGAGGTCAAAGTGGTCTATTTAAAATGTGTATAGTTTTGTATAGACAGGAATGTAAGAATTGATGGAATAGAAAGTAGATACGGAAATTAAACCCATACTGTATGTTAAAAAAAAGCTGCATAAAAGTATTTCTTGAAATGAGAAAGCCAAATCAATCATATATTTATGTCACAGATAATATTCTCATAAACCATTAAGCGTTTGATAATTACAATAATTAAACCTAATTAGAGTGCTACCTGCTGCTAAGAACTTCTCTGATTCTGATTGCTTCTAAAAGACCATTGCACAATGTAAATTACAACTGCTTAGTAATATCTGTCTGTTGCATATTAAACAAAGACCACAGAACACATATCTGATGTAATTGCATATTGATTGGCAGATAACTATCAATTTAATGGAGGCAGACAGTTTCCAGTTGACAAAGAACCACAGAAATTTAGTGTCCAAATGTGAGGGCAACACCAAAAGAAGTGGAGATTGATAACAAATTATTCTAGTCAAGAGCGAGCATGGGTCATATTCAGAGTTCAAAGGAGCAATATAGATATACAGTTTATGTACAATATATGCTGCCTATCAGAACAATTTTTGCCTCTAATAAGGATTAATTATATCTTAGTTTGGATCAAGTACAAGGTAATGTTTTATTATTACAGAGAAAAGGGAAATCGTTTTTCAAAATTTGGATTATTTCATTATAATGGAGTCTATGGGGGAACGCCATTCCGTAATTCAGAGCATTCTGGATAACGGGTTTCTGGATAACTGATCCGATACCTGTATTCACACATTTTTATTCTATGCATCAAAACTGCGTATATATTCATGAGCAATAAAAAGGTATTTTAGATATATTTAGCTATTCCATATTTATTTATGGAATAGTTAACAGCAGAATTCATTTGTATTTCAGCCTTTCCCCACATGATCACATTTGTTTGTTTTGATTTGAAAGTACATGTCTTTTTATGCAAAGGAACAAAAATGTATTTACAAATAAATTCATAAAATCCGTAAAATAAACATAGGCACAACTCATTTCCACCCACATGAAACTGGAGTGGAAACCCCATGAATAAAGCACTGTAGCTCTCCTCTAATTATTAATACAAACATTTTCCTCTAGGAGCATACGTTTCTGCCAGTCATCATGACAACTATTTTTCCGTTTTCCCAATTCGAAATCTTTAACAGAATATTCTCAGCTCAGAAATACAGTTTTCATGCAATGATCCCATGCCTTAGCTTTCGTTCAGAGTACTGGGTTTGTTAATGTATGAATCAATTGCTGTTTATTTCGAATAATAAAAAAAAAAAACAATGGCAAATAAAACTGAATATATCGAAGTATATTGGCAAATATATACAAGAGATCTAATAATTGTTCCATTCTTGGTTCAACATTAATTAACTTTTCGTATGATGTACAGTCCAAATTAGCTTATCAACCATGCATTGATTTAAATAAGGGACTGGAATATGAATAGGAGAGGCCTGAATAGAAAGAACTAGAAGTAGCCTCGCAGGACATTTGTTTTTTAGATGGGGGTCAGTGACAACCATTTAAAAGCTGTAAAGAATCAGAAGAAAAAGGCAAATGATTCAAAAACTATAACAAAGAAAAAATAAAATCATATTAAAAAGTTGCCTAGAATTAGTTTTTTCTTGTAACAAGATTCTTGTAACAAGATATGACACTAAGCTCATGCCATAAAAGGCACTATGCTTACCCAGGTGCAGTTACCTATAGCAAACAATAAGATGTTTGCTTTAAAATTTTTATTTTAAACAATAAATGCTTCCTCCCTATTGGTTGCTTTAGGTAGTTAGACAATGTTGGTACTGATTTGGCCTGTTTATCCTGACTATGCTCCTGACTCCTGATTCTGTACTGTCCTGTTAGATTAGTACTGTTTCTCTCTATTCCACAACTTCCCTCTTCCAGGGCCAGTTCATCCTGACTACTCTCCTGCCTCCTGATTCTGTACTAAACTGTCTGACTGGCACTGATTCGTCCTGTTTATCCTTACTACGCTCCTGGTTCCTGATTCTGTACTGTCCTGTCTGATTAGTACGGTCCCTCTCTGTTCCACAATTTCCCTCTCCCCATAACCTCCAAACTATAAATGTCTCTTATACTGTACATCTTAGAGGAGACCATGACAAGGGTAGAATCAATGTACAACCTCCTCAACTAATCATTATCCCTTAAACCCTTACTATAATCTTTACAATAAACAGATAGCAACTCAAACATTTACTGGATAGAAAAGGCCACAGCTCCTAACATTAAAAATCACATAATTTAATAGTTACAAATAATGCTGAAGGCTGCATTTGTGGGAGCTATACCTGCCCCCACCCACAATCAGGTTCCTTATGCTAGACATTCCTTTTTCTCCACCACATCCACCACTTAACACCACTTACCACCTGCCTATGGCCATGATCCCTAGCCTCAGACCTAATCTTCCAATCATATTAATCCTCACCAACTACCAAGGTCCTGGCTGTGACGTCCTTCCTCCTACCATCATCCTCACTGGTCCATCTCAGTTGGATCGTTAACATAGGGAGGGTTGTTGCTGTTAAGGTGAAATGGTGCACTTCCTTTCCACTCTGCTTATACTTAATCCTAACTTCCACTCTCCTGCCAATCAGGTCCTAGAACTGCACTACCCACAATACCTGAACTACAAACACCCCCTGGGCCTTTCCTAACCTTGCAATGGCCCATCCCCTCTTGCTCTGTCCCAGGGCCCCTGAAAGGTAAAGCTTAAAAGGTGTTCCCAGTCATTTTCATTTATTTTACTCTCTATAGTTCTGTACATCTCTCAGATATAATTTTAAGTAAAATTTGGAGATCTAATCTTTCTGTATAGGATTAGTGAGTATTTAATTAAAGCAAAAACTTTATTAACTTCTTGTGCAGCCATGCTGAGTTCTCTTTAAGTAATTCAGCTATCCATTCTATGGCAATTTACATAGGTTTTTTTTTTTTTTTTTATAAAAAAAAAAACATAAAAAAATTAAACCTACTATAGCTGGTGAAATGCTTGTCAAGTGTAAATTTGTTTTAAATGGTTAGGCAGGGCATCTGAACTTTGCTTAAATTGAGCAGTGACCTATCTTCGAAACAGGAGGGGACTATATGGGGGTGAAGGGGTGTGATAGTTGATGTGGATAACAGGGATATACCTAATCACCTATAATAGAAAATGCCAGATTATGCCGTTAGGATGCAGTTTGGATTACCTTGAATTGGTTAGGAAGGTTTAATACCCGCTCCCACAACATCTTATTTATATGCTGTCAGCCTACTGCCTCTAGTTCATTCTGTCCCCACTCCTAACCTCAATTTTTTTTTCTTTTGGACATTCTTTTAAATATATTCATGAAAAAATTATATATTAATTTACTCATATGCGTTTCCTGGATAGTGTAGATGGGAAGGTGCAGTTACATGTGTCAGTCTTTTTCTCTCTCTTCTTCATGTGATCATTTCACTGGACCTTGCACACCATCTCTGTTTCTCAAATTGATGGACGGTGCTCCCATTTTTCTTATTTCTACGTACGTTTTGTGAAAGTGAACCTTCATGAACTGAATATGGAATGGAAAATGTCATTATTATATAGAATGTGTACCCTACCCAGCAGTGCATTTTAAATATCAGAATCCTTTATTGGTAAATGTTACAAAACATGTTTTGAGATCACTTTTTTTTTTCAAGTGATAAAACCAATAGCAATTATTGAACAATGAGTTTATATATAATTTGTATGGGGGGGGGGGTCCCTCGTAAGGCTGACCTCTGAGAATGCTGACCCAGAGGCATTGCCTTCTTTGTTCTCCCCAAAATCATAATAACTGAAATAACAGTCAATGATAAACATGCATTCGTGGTGTGGCTTGTCTTACTTTTCTTTCAAAGTATTAAAAACTGTTCTGCTATTCCTTTTGTAGGAACAGGTGTCCCAGTTTTTTTTTCTTTTTTTATTTACTGTGCCATTAAATTAAACATTGTGGTATCTGTCTCTGAATGGAGTGACACACTGACAGTTGTTCTCAGCAAGGTGCCTAATGACTGAAAGCAGTGCTGTCTTATAATGGAATTCAATAAGGCATAAAAGAGAAGCCAAACGCCAGCATTGTGTTGCTCTTGGTAGTAGGTGGCAATTCATTTTGTTAGCTGAGGAATCAGATAATTTTTGAAACTAATATAAAATACACACAGTCAAGGAAAAATGGGGATTGTATGAAATAATCTATTGTTGTTTTGACCTGCGTGTCACAATGCATCTCACAAAGAAATAGCCTTCCCTGCTGCAGGTATTACAATTTCATGAGTGAGACTGAAATTCAGGTTTTGTAACAAATATTCTTAACTGTTTCATCTTACTGCTGAGTGTGCATGGGACATTATTGAGCTCTAGAGCTATCTTTCAGGTTAAATAGCAATAGTGCAGAAAGAACTAAATGGGCTGTTATCTCTCATTTTCTCCTGCTGCTTAGATGCACTGCTATAAGCATCTTCTCAGCAGTCTTCATCCTGAGCATGCTGTGAGTCGTTTCACCAACAGCAGGACTTCCCCTCTCCATCTCTCATCTTTATTCTGCCCTCTGAAGAAAATAGAGAGTTAAATGTGCATTTGTGCGGGCAATGATCATATGTTTAGCTGACTACTCACTGACCATTTCTGCTATTCAATTAGTTAAGCTGTCACTTTAAATAACGCTGAGCGCTCAGTTTGACTTCAGTCATCTGTTTCCAGTACATTTGCAGACATGAGAGAGCAGATTGCTTAAATCATATAAGAAAAACAAGGGCATACCAATAGGGACTTATTTATACAGTTTCAAAGAAGTTTAAAAGTAATGGTGTATTAAACCTTTTCTCCACCACTCTGGGCCTTATTAAGCAACATCATGAGCAGGGGGTTGCTTGCAAGAGAGGCTTCTATGCCATTTAATGTGTCTTTTTTCACTCCACTTTTGTGCATTTATATTTAGTTTGAACTCCTACGAGAGTATAGAACTTTGTATAGCACATAACTTCACTAGCATAGAGTTATACTATACATTAGTTGCACATAAATAAATAGATGGGACATTTAAAGGACCTCTAACCTCAGGAAATTCTATTTAATTCACCATTGTGCAGAGTGTCAAAAAGAGGTGCTAAAACAAAAATCATTGTAGGGGTGCAACGTTTTTACCAACCATTATTTCATGCAGTACCCAGGAGGGTTTTGGTCAGCTAACACTTGGGCCTGTATTACTGATGGGAGTTGGAGCAAGTGCCTTGGCAGTTGTGTTTGGGTTCAGGGTTCAAAAAAGGGAAGCCACCAAATGTTCTGACTCTTCAGTCCCCACCTCTATCCATTCATTTATATTGGGTTTTTAAAGGTGTGTTTATCAAAGGGTAAATACACTTTCACTTTCACCCATTTATAAATACTCTTTTAAAAATCCCATAGAAATGAACGGAGAAAGGTGGTATTTCACTGTGGACTGTGGTTATCTCTAACTTCAATCTCTGATAAATATACCCCAAAGAGTAAAAGGCAGGATCAGGATGGTTATTAGAGGAGCCAGAGGCTCCAGTGAGGAGGCTACTAAAGGTTAGTATCTTGTGGTGTCAGTACCACTAGTATATGGACTCAAGTGGCCAGGCTCAGGAATAGGGATATTCTGGAGTACACAACTCTAAGTTACGCCTACCACTCAATCAGTGAGTACCTTGTACCCATGACTAAGCATTCTGAGGGATGTGAAACATGTAGGGTGGATGGAGATGGAGCTAATATTTTAATTTTTCTACTAATAAATTTATCTTTTAACTGAATCTCTGGTCTTGTGGATCCGTATGAGTGCCGGTCAGCCCTGTTTCTTTATCTTCTGCTGTACCACTCCCTGAGGGGTCTGGGGCTGGTGCACCTGGACCACCTTCACTGTTCGGTGAGTTACTTACCTATAACTAATTCTGGAGCACCTTGTCCTCCTTTAACTATCTGAACAGCACTCACCAGAATTGGTGTAACATTTGTCCAATAAAGAGTTTTCATTTTGTTTTAAGAATCACTGGTACCCAACATGATCACAGGGAGTTGCAACTGGCAAAAGCAACTCTCGCTAATACCACTAGTGATGAGCGAATCTGTCCCGTTTTGCTTTGCCAAAAAAATTGCGAATACGCATTGAAGTCAAATGCATAAAAGTCAATGGACGTTTTTCTTATGGTGACTTTTTTGTCTTGGCGACAATTTTGGCTTGGTGACTTTTTTTTTTGTCACACAAAAATATTTTGCTGATGATTTTTGCTGCAGTTTCACTAAAAAGTAGTAGATGGCGAAGTGTGGAATTATGGCACAAATCTGTGCCAGATGAACAAATTATAAATATATATATACCAACTTTTACAACTTTTGACTTACATTTTTTTATATAACTATACAATATTCCCATTTGAGTAGACATACTTCTTCTATACTGATATTCTTCTGAAGGATTATTTAGATAATAAAGAGGACTGTCATACAAATATTTCTCATGTGTGAACACCAGGGGTTTGACTTGCAATTAGTAGGTAGTTCATAGAAAATAATTGTAGATATTATACAAGGGTTTTATAAATGTATGCAATGCTTTGTATTCTGTATTAATTTTGAGTCATTACTATATTGTTCCTGAACTTTTTAGTCCTTTGTTAAATTCAAGCATATTTTATGTAATATATCCTATAGATCTCAGTAATTTTGGAACAAGGAATAAATCTACTTTTTATGGTAATTTTTTAACTTTAATTGTTATGAATACACAAGCCAATTAATATAATGTTTCCTTCAGATGAGATATATCTCTTCATTTTGTTTTATCATGACAACTATGCATTTCCTTGCTAAAAAGGCATTGAAACTACAGGATATCTATCAGAATTGTGGCAGTATAGTAGTTACTTTGGAGTACCATGAGACAGTAATTGGATTCTGCTCTAAATTTTTAGTTTTGTTTTTTGTGTTTTGGAATTTTTTTAAAAAATCTTCTGAAATTGTTACTATGTGAACTCTAACACACAATGTCACTTTGATTATTTGACAATTTTGTACAAGATTATATCGCAGATTTTTGATACACATGTAGTTGAAATGAGGATGCATCGTTTCCTTTAATAGTTATGACAAGAATTGATACATAATTTTTATGTTTTTTAGTAGTTATATTCGTAACAGTTGAGCAGTTTAGAGATATTTCACTGTTTGTTACATGAACATATTTATAATCTATAATCTTATAGTTGGATGCACACTGCACTTTACTTTGCATTAGCTGATACATGATGTTTTACCTGTGTGAAGAATGATTGTGGGTGTGGGGTATTTAAGGGTTATGACTATTTCCTATATTCACATCTTATCAACAGTCCCTAGAGCAGTGATTCCCAACCAGTAGCTTGTGAGAATCATGTTACTCTCCAACCTCTTGGATGTTGCTCCCAGTGGTCTCAAAGAAGGTGCTTATTTTGGAATTCCAGGCTTGGGAGCAAGTTTTGGTTGCATAAAAACCAGGTGCACTGCCAAACAGAGCCTCAATGTAGGCTGATGACAATCCACATAGGGGCTAAATGGCCTATCATAGCACTTATTTGGCAGGGATCCCTGCCCTAGGGGATTGAAACGCATCAATGTCTACAAATGCTTTGATTGAGCAAAGATTTCGTTTTTCTAAACATGTGCCATGAGTGCTTTCATCTTGTTCTTTATATTCATATGTGTGTGTGTGTGTTTTACCGTTCAG
Organism: Xenopus petersii; assembly: GCA_038501925.1. NCBI lineage: Eukaryota > Metazoa > Chordata > Amphibia > Anura > Pipidae > Xenopus > Xenopus petersii. The sequence continues at coordinate 43,081,377 of CM076681.1, read as the reverse complement.
TTGTGGGTTGGATATTGGTTTACTTGATGACATCTTTTGATGGAATGGAATTATTTCTGAAATTACCATGCCTATTTGCTAGCATTCGCTATTTTGTACTAATATAGCACCTAACATTTAGTTATTTTTTGTGAATAGGAAAGATTTATTTTCCCCTGTTCACCTAGTAGGGGACCTGCTTATATGGCAATGCAGTAGGGGCCTATTTAATGGAGAAGTATTTGGGGATTTTTGTGGATAACTAATTGTGTAACTGTAGATGTCAGTCAGTGTCTACTGATTTGCACAAAAAAAGGTCATTAGCATGAGCGATGAAATCCTATTTTTGCCTCTTTATGAATCTCTGGAATGCCTTACCGTCAGTATGCAGTGCAGTTTTTATTCAAGTTTTACCTGGAGTATGCAGTGCATGAAGTTCTTAAAAAGGTTATTAGTGAGCGTGTAAGAGCCCAGGGAAGTGCAACTAAATTGGTAAAAGGAGTGAAGAATTAAAAGAAAAACTATACCCCTGAACAGTGTGGGTCTGTTTAAATATAAATAAATATTTATTCTGAAGACATAGTTTTTCTTGAAAGTATGAGGAAACTGTGAAGGGTTATTTTCTCTGAAGTAAAGGTATCTGCAAATGAGATCTTCTTCTTCTTTATAAGTACATTAGAGCATTATAGACAGATAGTGGGGGGAATCTTTTCACATAGAATAGATCACAGAACAAGAGGCCACCCATTTAGACTTGAGGACTTTAATTTGGAGCAGCAAAAATAGTTCCTCACAATGAGAGCATTGAGGCTGAGGAATGCCATGCAATTGTGTGATGGCATATTCTATTAATGCCTTTAAAAGTGGCTTGGATAATTTATTAGACAAGCATAATATCCAAGGTGGTTAATATAGTTAATTTCCCCTATGGTCTGGAAATCGCCCCATGGTTGGAAATCCACTGCTGTGGTTAGCTAAGTGTTGGACCTAATTGGGATAAGGGAGAGGGAGTAAGTTATTTTTTCCTAATGCAGCGTGCCCTGGCAGATTCCAAATTTGGCAAGGAGTCACTGTTGTGTGATTTCTTTATATAGCTAAGCTGCCATGTGCTCAGGTTCAGTCTACTTTCTGTTTCAGTTCAGTTGTGTTTGATAACCTGCTATGTGGGAGCTACTGCCTCTAACCAAAGGAGAGGTTATAAAGGGCAGGTAGCTCTTGAGACTGTTACTTTGTGTCCAACAGGAGTGGAGTGTGGGACTTTGCCTTGGAAAAGATTGTTCGAGGGTTGGGATTACCACACAGGTACACCAGGGAAGGTTTGTATTGATGTCGTTATTGCAATTTGCCTTAATTTATCTCCATATAAAGTTATATTTTGTTTGCAGCACTGGTGTGTTTAATAATCCTGATGGGGCCACCCATAGGTACATCTCCTTTCATTTAGCAAAGGGGATTCAGGACCTGTGTATGGTAAGCTATTGATGATGTACATCCTATAATACATGAAGGGGTTAAAATAGGGTTACATCAATAGATCTTTATAGTATGGGTGTATATTGGCACTTGGGATCATTGTGAGGAGTTGAACCCAAATTTACAAGCAACTATGTATTAAGTTGTTGTTGCTTTTTTTTTTGGGAAATGTTATGCAAACAGAAAATTATGGTATTTTACAGGGATGTCACAGAATGTGTACTTCCTCAAAGAAATGAATGCTTTCCAGCCTCATTGGTCAGTTTTTGAACTGAAAAGCACCTGTCAAACATTTCTCAATCAAGCAAATGTGAGGGGCTAAAACATGCTAGAAGAGAATATACCCATGTGCCATAGATAATTCTCATGATTTCTAGTTCATTCTAGTTTCTTGTTACCTTGTTAAAATAAAGGTTTTCTTTTAATGCTAATATAGCATTAAGGTCTTCCAGGCAACACAAAGAAAATAAGAAACTAAGCTGCTGGAGTGAAGGAAGGAAGATTTGTTTACAAGGGCTTTTCAGTCCCTGGTAGAGAAGAGCTGAGGTAATCATGGCAAAGACAGACTAAAAGAAAAAGGTCTGATTAACTTACGGTTCCATCCAGACAGTGATAGTCACTATAGCACTAAGCTAAGTAAGTCTGCCCCTATCTCTAAAATACTTTCCCTGAATAATTTACACAGGAAAACACTCTAAATGAAACTGCTGCTTGGCAAAAGAAACAGCTCTATAACAAACTGTTTGTTCACAGTTTAGGAGTCTAATATTAAAAGTCAGCTTAGGTTTTTATTAGGTTTAAATAATTGGACTCAACAATCCCTTTTGTATGGCATATTTTACTTAGAGAAATAAAGATTTAATACTTTTCTACAAAGAACAATATATTTACATAATGCAATTTGGAAACTTATTTTCAAGAACATTTGAGGCAATAAAAGCTTCAGTCACAGTATATTGAGGTTATTAGCTTAAATAAAACTGTAAACAAACCTAGAGGTCTATTGAAGGATACTCAAAGTACATATGCATTCTAAATAATAAAAAAGTCATTGTGCTTTTAGAGATTATTAAGACAGAGCAATAATTGAAAGCCATAAATGCACATTTGTTTACATTATTTGACATATCTCTCACTCATAAGATACAACATCTATATTGTTGGTTTTCTTCGGTACTTCATTGAGAATCTGATGCACAAACAAGTCAAGTCCAAATAGACCCCACTGTACCATCTGATTGACAGCCATTACCATATAATATAGCTTGTTTTTCAAGCTTTATATTCATTTTTGGCATTGCTTTTTTTCACTGTAAAATACCAGTGTAAAATCCAGTGACTGATTGCTGTGAAAAAAACATTGATCACCATCACGCTTTTACTGCCGGAATGCCTTGAATAGGTTTCATCATAAAAATAATTTCAGAAAATGAAAGTGCTAAATACCATGATCAGGCAGCATAAAAGAAAATATATGCAACATAATAGATTTTCCATTTGTTTATTTATTTTGCTTTTTATGCTTTTTTTATGCAGTTTTTTTAGGACAAGAAGCTACTGGCAGTACACCCAATCAAAACATTCAGCAGAGGAGACCCTACATGGATAAGAATTGTCTTTCCAAACTCCCATCCAGAGGAGGATACCCCTACAAGGCTCCCACCTGTCCTGGATTTCTAGAGATTGCTCTACCACTTAACTAGTATGTTATAGAGCTAGGAGATGGCTGTACTGTTGCACCACCAACGTAAATTAAAACAGGGTATGAAGGAGAAAGATTGAATTCTTAATTTATAGTAAACCCATTATTCAGAAAGCTACAAATTACGGAAACGCCGTCTCCCATAGACTCCATTATAATCAAATAATCCACATTTGAAAAAATAATTTCTAGTGATGGGCGAATTTATTTGCCAGGCGCGAATTCCCGCGATTCGCCGCCGGCAAATAAATTCACGAAACCACCGCAAAAATTTGCCAGCAAAAATCCTCTGGCGTCAAAAAAATGGAATGCCGGAGTCAACATATTTTGGCGAAGCGAAACGCCCCAAATTTGCCCATCAATAATTATTTATTTTTGCTCTGTACTAATAAAACAGTACCTTGTATTTAATCCAAACTAAGATATCATTAATCCTCATTGGAATCAAAACCAGCCCATTGAGTTTATTTAACGTGTGCATAATTTTCTAGTAGATTTAAGGTAGATCCAAATGATGGAAAGATTCCTTATATGGAACGCCCCAGGTCCTGAGCATTTTGGGCAAAAGGTCCCATACCTGTATATTGATTTAATGAAAGATACCAGTATACTGTATATTGCTTCCTTGATATACAGTGCTGTAGATGTGTGTACCTATCACTCGCAGTACAGTATCTAGTGTGCTGTACATGTCAATACCTGCAATGAGTAATGTGCTATAAATACTGTACCAATGATTCTCATTGAAGAGAATTCTTTGAATATGATTTACTGTTGCTGTCTGTAGAGTGCTGTTCAAGCCAATATTTGCTGCTCTGACTTTCTAATTTGTCACAGTAAACCAGAGAATATAAATGATTAATATATTATAATAAGGAGGTTTGTTGAACACAGTTGTACACTTGGATATGGGATAGCAATGGGCCTATGAGTTTAATTTCATTAATAGCGAAGGAAAATGTATGACATTATATTGTAAAGGGCAAGGAATCATGCCAAATAAATATAGTTTATTTCTACAATAACCTTTTATTGAACAAGGCCCTACCTTGAATGCTGAAATTATAGGCAATAGTCATCCAATAGACACCATGGTGTTGGCAATTACTAGGGAGAATAACTCTGTAAACCAAAATAACTCACATCAGTAACAAATGTATAATAGTTTATTTTATAAAACTTTGCCAAATGCTTTCAACTGTTGAAATAAAACTTCAAAGCCTTAGTCATTACCTGTTTTTTGTTTTTTTTAAATGTTCAGTTCAGGTCACTGAAAATTTAATTACTGCAAGTACATCAAATAAATGATCATTCTCCCTTGCTGTAAATTACATTACAAGGATTCTGAAAATCACAGGAGTTCTGTGACCATATAAATTCTGAAGGAGAATGTTAACAAAATATTATAAGCAATAATAGTGATTGGATTTCTGTTATCTGCAGCCATGAGGCTTAATGGACTGCCTGGATCGGTTATTATATAACAAATCAACCAAATAGAAAAAGTTGTTTTTCAAAGAGGACACAAAGGGAAATGTGTATGTATAAATATATAAATAATGACACTCATGGAATTTCTAATGAATGAACAAAGAATCATAAAGTGGTATTTATATCTTCCTATTTGAATAAATAAATACTGTACCTCTTTATTATTCTTTCATTTGAAATGCTATGAGTACATTTTTTTGTATTGTAGTACTATTCACTAGTGATGAGAGAATCTGAAAAATTTGTGAAACATATTGAAGTCAATAGGCAAAAGCACGTCAATTTTTCATGTGCGCAACTTTTTTCGTCACTCCAAATGCATTAAAGTCAGTGGCCATTTTTCTTATGGTAACTATTTTGTCTTGGCGATTTTTTTGTTGCGGCAATTTTTTTCCTGGTAAAAACATTCACTCATCACTACTGTTCACAACTGACTAGAACCCAGGTTGTATGTTTGTTAATGGTGTGTTACATATATACTCAAACTTGGGAGTCCCTTTTTTTAGATTCGGGTGATTCCTGAATAATTCACAAAGAATTTGGCTGAATTCTGAACCAAATATGTACCCTAGTTTGCATATGCAAATAAGACAAAGAAGAGAGAAAAGCAACCTGTGAATGTAGGGTGCTTACATTTTTTGATCATGTGGTCTAAAGTCAAGTGAACATAAGGGTTTGAATTCAGTTCAGCTAGGCAATTGGATTACACACACACACACACACACACACACACACACACACACACACACACAGCACACAGCACACAGCACACACTTAGGTGAGGCTAATATGGATGTATATATGTAAATTCTGTATTGTGATGCAATTAAATATAGAGTAATGATGTATAACCCAGTAATATTACACTGACTGTGTTAACTTAATTACCCTTGTAATTACTAAGCTCGAGTGAAGGATTCGAATGAAAAAAACTTTTTTTCGGTATTTTTTGGGGTATTTCGAATAGGCTACTACGACCTTTGATTCAAACGATTTGAACTAAAAATCGTTTGATTATTCGACCATTCGAAGTACTGCCTCTTTAAAAATACTTCGACTACATACTTCGGCAGTTTAAACCTACCGAGGTACAATGTAAGCCTTCCCCATCAGTTTTCAGAGCTTTTTTTGATTGAAGAAAAATCCTTCGATCGATCGATTAAAATTCTTCGAATCGTTCGCTTCAAAGGATTTCAGATTTTTACATCGATCGATCGTAGTATTTTCCGCAAAATCATTCAAATTCGATATAAGAGTTTGAAGGATTTTACTTTGAGGGTCGAATTCGAGGGTTTATTAACCCTCGATATTCGACCCTTAGTAAATGTATGTGCCCCTTGATGTCACAGTCCCAAATGGTTGTTGCACATTGGGGCCCTTATTAGGGTTCTCCAGCTCAGTAGGTAATGTTGCAGTCCCTTAAATTCACCAGCCAGAGGTATAACAATGGCCTATTGATATGTACTTCCTGCACAAACACAATATATATATATATATATATATATATATATATATACATACATACACATACACACACTGAATATGTTTATTTATTTATTTTTAAATGTTTTTATAAACATGAAATATATTTTTTATAGGACCTGTTATTCAGAATGCACAGGACCCAGGGTTTTCTGGATAATGGTTCTATACATTATTTGGGTCCTCATAACTTAAATCTACAATAGTGTGTGTGTGTGTGTGTGTATATCATATTTGTTGTACAAGTACTTTAGTGTGTCAAACAGAAGTAAAAGCTTAGCTTAAATGATATAGAAATAACCAGTAATAATGGAGGTGTAATCAGGCAACACAAACATCACTATGAAGGATATGTTTTGTTTTCTCATTTTATCTAAAGCAGCTTGCCTTAAAAAAATGATTAAAGTATATCATAATGTCAACAGAGAAAAACACAAAGAACCAAGGGTATTTCTGTATATCTTTAATCAGAGATGGGCATATCAAATTACATGGACAAGTTAAAAGGTAAGAGAGAATATGACACACTTGCTGCAGAATATTTTATGGTAACAAATACAGCTTGATAAAACCGACTCAAATTAAAGTATAATTGCATTCTTTTAACCGGGTGGAGAAGAAATGGTCAGTAGTCTGAAGCTGAGGAACCCGCACTGAGGTATGGCGTGAATGTACAATTCTTGTGTCATAAAAAAAAAAGGCAAGGATAACAGAGATGTGCTTGAATAATGCAGCAAAGGAGGGATTTGGAAGGGCTGCGGATAAGGATGAAGTATAAGTTTGGGAATATTTATTGATTGCTAAGAACAGCTGTAAAACTAGGATGACTCAGCCATAAACTCAGTTTATTTCCCTTTCACGGAAAAAGAGCTATGCATTTGTGGCCGAGTTTCGCTCTTTGTTTGCTTGTCATCTAAAGTTCCAGGAGAACAAAAAGATACAATAACACATCAAAGATGAATTTCCATTTTCTGTTAAACTACAAAGCCACTAGGAAAATTATCAGAGTGCAAAGTCGATATCCTTTCCATGCAAGGGCAACTAGCATGTAATAAGTTGTTGTTTTTTTTTTTTTTTGCTCCTCATTATGGAAGGTTTTCCTGTACTCGACTGCTATGTGAACCTTCTGGGGTAATAGCGGGATGAAATTAGCATACAGTAATTTACAGCTACCGCTGATTGTCAGCAGGTAGTAGTTAATTGAACACCAGTTCATCTCTAATTACCATTCTGTATCATTCAGAACATTCATTCTGAAATGATAATTTCATTATAGTGCTATGCATGACATCTTAAAGTAGGTCTAAAGAGACTCAGGATTTTAACTTCCTCATTATACAAAAATTAGTGAATCTTTTGAGTTGAAGCAGAAGGAATTTATGGAAGGAAAGACTGGGTTTTACAAAACACTTTTGATTTCAGCTCTGTGCTGGGTTGTAAACTCTCCCAGGCAGGGTCCTCTGCCCTCTTTCAGTAACACGGATTATTTCAGTTTCTTACATTATACGGTACTGCAAGATATGTGGCCACTTTATGGCTATAGTAGTATAAATATTAATATATCTCTAAAGTCCTACTGGCAGCTGAAAAACACTGTTTATTTTCATAATTATATATTACTTGCCAGTCCTTTTAGTTTTATATTTAGGAGGTGGTACTTAAAGATTTTGTCCTATTCATGAGCAAAAATACACTGCAATACATACATCTATCAGACAGGCAGAATGTCACATCGGAAATAGAAACAGGGAAGGAACATCTTTTGTCAGTTCGTCTGCATCAAACTCCTCTGCTCAAAAAAAGAGGATAGGGCATATTTATTAACATAGATTCATCTAGAACAGGCATGTAAGAAAATTATAATCTGGTCTTTTTTTGCTATGGGTAAATACAGTGGTGCAATATAGCACCTGTGTTCTTAAATTATTCCATGTGTCTCTAGTTAAGATGTTCCCATCTTTTGAGGTAGTAAGGCTGTGACACTAGGGTGGCAGATTTATCAAGGGTCGAATTTCGAAGTACAAAAAAACTTCGAAATACGACCATTGTATTAAAAATCTTTGAATTCGAATATCAAATTCGAAGTTTTTTCAACAAATTTGGCAATCCTGCGGTCGAATAAAAATCGTTTGATCAAACTATTAAATCATTCGAAACGAACGATTCGAACGATTTTAGCGATCAATCGAAGGATTTTCGTTCGACCTCTAAAGACTTAGAAAATGGTTGTAGAAGGCCCCCATATGTTAACATAGCACGTCGGCAGGTTTAATTTGGCAAAGTATTGAAGTCAACGTTTTTTTAAAGGAGAAGGAAAGGCTAAAATTAAGTAAGCTTTATCAGAAAGGTCTATATAAATACACCAGTAAACCCTCAAAGTAATGCTGCTCTGAGTCCTCTGTCAAAAGAAACACCACATTTCTTTGCTTTTATTGTATACACATGGGCTTCTGTATCAGACTTCTTGTTTTCAGCATAAACCTCCAGGGCACGGCCTTGAGCATGCTCAGTTTGCTCCTCTCCCCCTCCCTCCTCCCATCCCTACTGTAATCTGAGCTCAGAGCTGTTAGTAAGCAGGGAGAGACTCAGGCAGGAAGTGATGTCATTCCAAGCATATATGGCAGCTTCTATCCTAAACAAACAGAGACAGTGTCTAGAGCTGTTTACTCAGGTATGGTAAAGCATTCTGCAGAATAAATATAGCGTTCTAGCTTGCACTATTGTGGCTATTCTATTGGCAATAAACTGTCTTGGAGCTTTCCTTCTCCTTTAAGAGACAGTACTTCGATTATCGAATGGTCTAATATTCAAATGATTTTACTTTGAATCGAAGTCTAAGTAAATTTGAAGTCGTAGTATCCTACTCGATGGTCGAAGTATCCAAAAAATTACTTTGAATTTCGAATTTTTTTACTTCGAATTCACTTGACCCTTGATAAATCTGCCCCTAGGTGGTAGAATGGTGATTGGTGCATTTGGCCCTCCAATCGGCAACCTTCTTATATATATTCCTGACACATTCCTGGACATAACAATCAGGAAATCAGGTAGGTCACATGACTCCATGAAACATTATTTAAATTTAAAAAAAAAAAAGTAAATCCTAATTATTAAATATTATGTTAAATATGAATATTTTAAAAGAAGAAAGGAGAAGGTTCTAGACATATATAATACATATTGCATGGAACAGTATATTGATCCATAGTAGATATGTACTACCTCCTCCTTAATCAGGGTTAAACGCTTGTAGTAATGAAAATGTGTATCAATTACATGTATATGATATTAAAACTGTATACAGAGGTTAAAGTGAACTCTAAAACGACTGTACTTTTAACTCCATGCCTGTGTTATATACTTCTATCTGGTCTGCAATAAAAAAAGATGTTATAAAAAATGTATATATGAATATATTAGAAACCAGGTTGGAGTTCCATGACCTCCATAAAATACTGCCTTTTTTTTGTGTATACCATATTCCCTATGTAACCCACCAGAGCAGTCCCTTTTTATTTATGATTAAGTATATTAAAAATGAGCATTCCTTCTCATGTAGCGTTCCTTTTATTATGCCCACCCCTGAACACACCAGCGGAATCAATGACATTTCTAAAGTTGTATTGAAAATGCTGCATTTGCTCACCATGTGCCTCCCATATGCTTCTGAAAGGAAAGCAAGGTTTTTTTCATGCTGTGTCAACTATTTCATGTATTTACTTTGCTGATTTGTATTGGCTTTGGCCTGCACTGGTTTTTATAGCACTGAAAAGGCTGACGTACACTGCTCACTATTACAGAATTAGCAAACAACACAGTAAAAGGCTTTGTGTTTCATTTGAATTGTAATATTTTAATATTACAATACACACTAACATAATATAAAAGTTAGTCAATAACACTCAGATGCTAATTTTGCTCTGCCATTAATTCCTACTATGAAATATCTAAATTACACAACTTCTTATTATAACCTCTTATTTTTCTTGTTAGTTTAATGATTGCGTCTGGGGTTCTGGAGAGTTCTTGCTTCGTATGATTTATTGCTGAAAATTTGTATATGGCTTTTTATATATATGAGGTTGCGAGTAACTGAGTTGGTGGGTTAGGTTGCACACAGAATTCATTATATTTGTTTATTTTGAACTTTATTAGCCTGGAGCAATATAGCTATGAGAAGGCTTTATGATTTAAAAAGCCTGACGGCATAGAATTAAATAGTCAAGCAGCAGTGAGGTTCAGCATCACAAATGGTTTAATGCAGGCTCAGCTGTACCGCACACTATTCCTGTTTAATTCTTCATTTTTCGATCACTTTCTTGCAAACGAAACGGTGTCTGTGAGATAACAGGTCATGCATGTATTTGTGCTTGATGGAAGAGTACATGGATTGTGTAAGTGAGAGCTTTAAACCTATAGTTATGCAGCTTTACTAGCACAGGGACCTGTTATCCAGAATGCTCAGGGCCTGGGGTTTTTAAGGTAAGGTGTCTTTCTGTAATTTGTATCTCCATAGTAAGAAATCATTGAAACATTATTTTAACCCAAAAGGATTGTTCTGATAAATAATATTTAAGTTAGGTACATGTACAAGGTACTGTTTTATTATTACAGAGTATAATTTAATCATTTTTAACATTCGATTAAAATTGATACTATTTGAGATGGCCTTCCCATAATTTGTAGCTTTCTGCATAATGGTTTTCTGGGTAATCGATCTCATACTTGTACAGGTAAAGTTTTAGGCATGACAGTTGCCCTAATTGGGGACAAAATAGCAGCTCTGACTTAAAAGGAGAGATCAAAATCGGCGGCCTTTTATCAAGCTGATAAAAGGCTGCATGGCCTTAAACATTGCTGTGATGCCTTAAAACACTAATAAAGGCTTTTTAAATAAGAAGAAAATTTGGTGGTGCTAAATACGTTCCTACCCTAATGAATCAGCAGTGCTGTATTATTGACGGGTGGGTGCACATAGGTGTCCCTTTTCTCTCCCTCTACCTGTCCCCTAACATAAGCACCATTCAGGTACTAATCAGGATTTATACATAGGGTGCCCCCCCCGCTGATCACCTGCCTTTCCTCCTTCATATGTGCGTGCATACATGCGCAAGTTTTATCTCGTCAGATCAGGTGCATGGGGATTGACGTATGGGAGATTTAAAGAGTTAGCAAATCTCCCACATCTCTAGTGCTTCAGAACTCAATGTGAGGCAGCTGGGCAGCATGTCGCCCCTAAAATTCTGCCACACTAGGCCCAGGCCTTTGTGGCCTTTCCACAAATCCGGGTCTGGTACTAATGACAGTTGGCCCTGATTCTGCCCTGTGGACCTTGTGCTGGATTTTTTTCATCCTGTGTATGTTGCAGAGAACAACCATTCTCCTTACCATTAGTGTTCCTCAGATTCCTCAAATTGTACCCCTTAATGTTCCTAAACATCTGTTTGGGGGTGAGTAAATTAGCCCTTATACTACATAATTATGATTTATGTTTATGCTTGAAACCGTTTTCCAGCACAATCAGCGCACTGTACATGGTTTTGTTTTTCATTTGAAATTATCTCCATGGCAGTGTATAGTGATGGTGAAAATGTTGTCATGGGTAAGTACTAAGAAGCATTTAGTGAACACATTTTTCTGTAAACAAAAATCTATGTGTTGGAAGAATATGGCAATATGTTCTTAAGTAACATGTCTCTTTCAGTAATACTCACCACTGCCAGGCCCAGATTTGTGGAAAGGCCACCAAGGCCCAGGCCTAGGGCGGCAGGATTTTATGGGGCGGCATGCTGCCAAACCACACCCACATTTATTCAGATAAAATAGATTTTTACATTTCCTGTGCACCAATCCCTGTGCTCCGGTCCCTATGATGAAATTTGTGTGAATAAAAGGGAAGGGACCTTCGATACTTGCAATGTAGAGCTGACTATCTGGTGACCATCGCCTAATGTTGGGTAAGCATCCAAATAAACACCCCTGCTGTCCCTTGAACTTAACTGTCCAGTTTCCTGTTGTTCCATCTATGGAAGCTTACCCCCTAACCTTTTTGCCTAAGGGATCAGCCCTACAACTCTCCACAAACTGTCACCTCAGCGGATACATGACCCTCCTTTGCATGTCCTAAAGACACCATTTACTACCTGCAAACATGGAGATACAACTGACTTGAAGGAGTTTGTTAGCAAGCATACATCCTGCATAGGGACGTCGCGGACTGTTCGCCCGCGAACTAGTTCGCGTGAACATCGACTGTTCGCGTTCGCCGAATGTTCGTGAACGTCGCACAACGTTCGCCAATTTGGGTTCGCCTTAACTGGCGCTTTTTTTTGCCATTTCTCCCCCAGACCAGCAGATACATGGCAGCCAATCAGGAAGCTCTCCCTCCTGGACAACCCCCACACCCCCTGGACCACTCCCCTTCCATATATAAACTGAAGCCCTGCAGCGTTTTTTCATTCTGCCTGTGTGTGCTTGGAAGAGCTAGTGTAGGGAGAGAGCTGTTTAGTGATTTGAGGGACAGTTGATAGTAACTTTGCTGGCTAGTAATCTACTTGATACTGCTCTATATTGTAGGGACAGAACTCTGCAGGGATTTGAGGGACAGTGAGTTTAGGTTAGTTAGCTTTGCTGACTAGTAATCTACCTTCTACTGCAGTGCTCTGTATGTAGCTGCTGTGGGCAGCTGTCCTGCTGCTGATCTCTCATCTGCTGACTGCTGCCTGTAACCCAATAGTCCTTGTAAGGACTGCTTTTATTTTCTTTTTTGTTTTTTTTTACTTTGCTACTGTAAGAGCCCAGTGGTATTAGTCTAGCTGTGTTGGGGAGTGGGACTGGTGTGCTGCTCCTCCTAGTAGTTCACCACTACCAGCACCAACCAGAGTCAAAATTGTTACAAAGTATCTTATTTGCACCTGTTAGCTGTTCTGAGCTCTCTGCCAAAAGCTAATTAAGTTAGAAACTGTTTTTTTTCTGGCTGTTCAGTGCAGAGAAAAGAGGGACTTTCCAGTACAAAAGAGGGACAGGGGGTTGAGTGGTCAAAAGAGGGACAGTTGGGAGGTATGCAAGTGCCACCTAGCTGTGTGAGCTTTTTCACATTCTGTCTAAATAACAATATTAATTCCGTGTCCGTAAACATCACCTGAGTGATGTTTTTACAGCAGCAATAATATATTCCGTATCCACTACTGTATACGTTGCCCTTGCAGGCATTGTTTGCCCAGTCTTTAACCAAGTGCCACCTAGCTGTGTGAGCTTTTTCACATTCCGTGTCCAGAAACATCACCTGACTGTGACGTAGTGTGATTTCTGCCCTTTACAGCACAAAACGCAGCGCTGTGTCAACAATGTATTTTTCAGATACATTTTTGCCCTTGATCCCCCTCTGGCATGCCACTGTCCAGGTCGTTGCACCCTTTAAACAACTTTAAAATCATTTTTCTGGCCAGAAATGTCTTTTCTAGCTTTTAGAATTCGCCTTCCCATTGAAGTCTATGGGGTTCGCATTTTTGGTCGCAAGTTCGCGAATATGTTCGCGAACATTTTTTCCGACGTTCGCTACATCCCTAATCCTGCATATCCTGCAGTTTACAGTTCCCCCCCCCTTTTTTTTTTTTTTTTTCTTCTTCTCCTTCCCGACCACATCTCCTGGGCCGCACCTGGTCTTTTTTTACGGGCAACTGCCCAATATTTCAGCTCAGTGCCTGACAACAGGCAGTTACTAACTTCAACACCCGCCCTAGACCCCCGGATAGGGACTGTTTCTTAGCAGATGTCTAGGGGATAACTCCCACTATTGTTCTAGATTGTTATGGGTAATAGACCCATCCGAGTTTGGGGGGTGAGTAGGGAGGGTTGGGGATGTATATATGTTGGGTTTGTATATCAATGTATTTCGCAGACTATTCACTCTAAATTGCATGGCATAGTAACTAAGCATGATGCACTTTATTTGTTTCTCTTACTGATGTACCTGAAGGGGTGGACACTTCCTCTGGCTCGGCATATACCTGCAACTCTATGCTATGGCTAATATATCAATACTTTCTTGGAACGTGAGGGGCCTTAATTCCAAATTTAAAAGGAGCTTGTTGTTTAATTACCTCAAGAGATATCCTCCCTCTATCCTTCTCCTCCAGGAGACGCATCTCTCCGGGCAAAAAGTTCTCGCACTTAAGAAACCATGGGTGGGATGGCATTTTCATTCTACTTTTTCAACTCATTTGAGGGGGGTCTCCGTATTAATTCGCAAGGGTCTGCCATTTGAACTTCTAAAGCTCCACTTAGACCACTACGGCAGATTCCTGGTAATACATGGCCTTATTGCCAACAAACCCATTCTATTGGTCAATCTATATATGCCTCCGCCATTTGCAGTGTCAATCCTATATATATTTCTCTAGGATAGACCTGGCCCTCGTATCTCATGACCTCCTACCTATGATTGACCAAATCCGATACTTACCCCAATCCCTATCTGACCACTCCCCACTTCAAGTTACTTTTCGCTGGAATCCTGAGGCCTCAGACAAGCTATGGCACTTAAGCCCTCTTTGGCTCAAAAACACTACAGTGGCCGAGGCGAATGCCCAGGCCTATGGCGACTATTGGGTCTATAACGTGGGGTCCACCTCCCCTCTGACTCTTTGGGATGCTTCTAAAGCAGTCATGAGAAGAGCGCTTATGGGGGCAATCTCACAAGCGAGGCATGATACTTTAGACCAGGTTAAAGCCGCGGAGAATGAACTCCGCAATGCTTCAGGAACACATACACTGAACCCTACCCCTGCCAACTATGCTGGTCTCCTAAACGCCCAAAACTTTCTTTCCAGAGCCTCCATATCACTTACTAGGAAAGCCTTACTTTACCAGAACCAGCGTATCTTTGACCAGAGCGACAAAAACAGTAAGCTTTTGGCATTTTTGGCTAAACAACAGACAACATCCTCCGATGTTCCCCGCCTTATCTTGGATGATGGCTCAATAGTCGCAGAACCCAAGCTCATAGCACAAGAATTTGCCACCTTCTACCAAAACCTCTATTCTACCACAACTACACACTCTAGAACCCAACTCCTTCACTTCTTGGACTCCATCCCTATCCCGTCTCTTTCACTTAGTGACAAAACGTTTCTGGATACACCTATAACGCCCTGAGAAATTGTTGATGCCATTGCCTCCCTACCCCTAAATAAGACACCAGGAACAGATGGCCTCCCTCCAGACTGGTATAAAGCTCTCTCAGAACAATTAGTCCCGAAATACCTAGAGACGCTGCAAAGTGCTTTTGATAGTAATTCTCTACCTCCATCATTTACAGAGGCCCTCATAGTTGTCATCCCTAAACCGGGTAAAGATTCAACTCGCTGCTCTTCATACCGCCCTATATCTCTCCTAAATACAGATGCTAAAATCCTGGCTAAGGTCCTCACTTCCCGCCTCCAACAGGTAGTCCCTAACCTTATCCACCCTGATCAATCTGGCTTCATGCCAGGACGCTCCACTAACATCAACCTCCGCAGACTCTTTACCAACCTGCACATTGCCCATACTGAAACAGGCACCAGAGTAGTAGCCTCCCTAGACTCTGCTAAGGCTTTCAATTCAGTGGAGGGGGATTACCTGTGGGAGGTTTTAGCCCATTTCGGATTTGGTCCTAGATGCATATCCTGGATCAAACTTCTATATAAGAACCCCACGGCACATGTGAGAGTTAATGGCCATATCTCCCCCCCTTTCTTACTAACAAGGGGAACAAGGCAAGGTTGCCCCCTCTCCCCATTTCTATTTGCCCTAGCAATAGAACCTCTAGCAATACTGACCAGACAATCTCCTTTAATCAAGGGTTTAACGTACGGCACTATTCAGGAAAAAATCTCCCTTTTTGCAGACGACCTCCTTATATATTTGGCAGATCCCAATGGTTCGCTTACTGCCCTCCTGGACCTGGTCAACCGGTTTGGCTCATTCTCCGGATTACGAGTTAAATGGGAAAAGTCTGTTTTATTCCCCATTGACCCTGACCAACCTCGATTTCTACCACAAGAGACCCCACTCGAATGGGCCACCCAATTCAAGTACCTAGGAGTGATAATCCATACAGATCTCACCAAATACACTACCTTAAACCTCGACCCAATTTTAGTTAATCTGACCAATACCTTAAATCGATGGACTAAACTCCCTCTGTCTATCCTCGTGGGATATGACCCGCGTATAAGCCGAGGTCGAGTTTTTCAGCACATTTTGGGTGCTGAAAAACTCGGCTTATACGCGAGTATATACGGTAACACCCGGCCATGATCTCAGGTTAAAATTAGCACAACGTGAAGCTTATTGGATATGGCTGCTACAGACACAGGCGCCAAGAGGGTTAAATGAGGAATTTAGTCCGGTATGTTATTTGTAACTTTTCATCATGTTGCTAATTATCATGTTGCTAATTTGTTTCCTATTTTCTTACAGATTCTCCTAATTTGATATTTTTTGATAGAAAGTAATAAGCAAATGAAAGATATGACTAATTCATTTCTAATATCAATAAGTGTTGGTTATTAAGTTACTAACCCTTTCATCAGGCCCTTTATATTGGAATTTGATCTTGTTCAACTATAAATCTCTGTAGGATTCATGAAAGATTGTTAATTGTTTATGTTCATTCCTAACAGCATGAGTAATTTTGTTTGATTGGTCAGATGTATATGAACTTTACTTGAACAATTTTCTGAACTCTGACTACTTTGTGGATTCTGGACTAGTTCATATTTATTTTTTGTATTTTTTGAATGTCTTGGACTTTTTCCTTGGGAGCAGTATGAACCAGCTGTGGTTAAATCTTTATTATACGCTTTGCTATAGAATTGTTAGCTAATTGATGGGGGTGGAGATTGAATCATTACACATTTAAGGTTTGAGGTGGGTGGCACAGATCACCTGACTAAGGGGTATGCCCCCGAAACATTGTAACCTTTTTTGGCTTGACATTAAACACGGGTTTAACCCTTAAGCAGAAAACGTGTGCAGGAGTATTTAATATGAATTGATTGGTGGAGGTGCTGTCCTCCTATACGCCATTGCTGGGGTATTCATCTCAGGATACTAAATGAGCTTAGCTCTGTGAGTGCTAAATCTTTTTACTTAATTTTTCAGGATTTATTGAGGTCTGCATGGTGCCAAGATACTGGCAAATTGCTAATGTGGTGCCGCTATTAAAAAATGGATCACGTTTTCAGTCTTAAATCTATAGGCCTGTTAGTATGATGTCAGTGGTAGGAGGCTTTTGAAGGATATTATAGTGAGTAATAAGATACTTGACCTCATTGCATACTATGAGTTTGTGTCAGCATGATTTTATGCGTAACAGATCTTACCAGAATAATTAAATTGCCTTTTATGAGGAGGTGAGTAGGAACCTCAACTCTGGGATGAATATAATCCACTTGGACTTATGAAAAATAAATTGTAAATAAAGCTTTTGATACAGTATCATAGAGAAGATCAGTGGTTTAATTAAAGTGGACCTGTCACCCAGACACAAAAATCTGTATAATAAAACTCCTTTTCAAATTAAACATAAAACCCAATTTCTATTTTTTATTAAAGCATTCATAGCTGTTGTAAGCTCATTTAAAAATATCAGCTGTCAAATATTGTCTGCCACTCCTCTATACCCTGGGCATACAGGCGGGGCAGACAATTACTTTCACTTTCCATTCAGCACTTCCTAGATGTCACTGCTCTCCCTACATTCCCCCGTTCTCGTCACCATTTAATTGTGTAACCAGGGCATGAGGATGGACATCAGGTCCCCCATTCTGGTGCACAAGCAAGATTCTGAAATGATGGAAGGCTTGTCTTAATAACAGTGAGCACAAAATGGCTGTTGCCTGCTTGCTATAATTTTGAAATCCCAGACTGAAGGAAGAAAGATTCAAATAACTTATATAGTGTAATTAAATTTCATTTTGCTTGACTAATGTGATAAAATAGGATTTGGATTACATTTTTTGGGTGATGGGTCCCCTTTAAGGAATATTGGCCTGGAAGATAGTATTTGTATTTGGATAGAAAACTGGCTGATGTATAGATTACTAGGGATGTAGCGAACTGTTCGCCGGCGAACTAGTTCGCGCGAACTTCGACTGTTCGCGTCCGCCGAATGTTCGCGAACGTCGCGCGACGTTCGCCAATTGGTGTTCGCGTTCGATTCGAAGTAAAATTTCGTTCGACCATTCGACCATTCGACCGTTCGATCGCTAAAATCGAACGATTTCCATTCGTTCGAACGATTATAAGCATTCGATTGAATTAAAATCATTCGATCGAATAGCTTCGATCGTTCGATTCGAACGAAAATCGTTCGATCGTACGAATAAAATCCTTCGATCGTTCGATCGAACGATTTTATCGAGCGTTCGAAGTTCGCGAAGTGTTCGCGAACTGTTCGCTTTTTTGCCGGTGTTCGCGAACGGCGTTCGCGAACATCAAATCGTCAGTTCGCTACATCACTATAGATTACAAAGAGTGGTGGTAAATTGAACATTTTGTAATTGGACCAGTATTGTTAGTGGAGTAGCGCCTGGTTTAATGTTGATAAATGCAAGGTTATTTACTTTGGTAGAAATAATATAAATGTGAGTTATACACTAAATGGCAGCGTGTTGGGAATTTTCTTAGGGGACGTGCAACTAAACTGGTTCAAGATATGGAAGATTTATGAGGGTAGACTGTCATGGTTGAGGTTGTTCTCTCTGGAAAAAAAAACATTTGCGAGGGGACATGATTACTCTTTATAAGTAGATTAGAGGGTATTATAGACAGATAGCAGGAGAGCCCTTCAGACTAGAAGAAAATAACCTTCATTTGAAGTAGTGCAGATGATTCTTCACAGTGAGGACAGTGAGGTTGTGGAATGCACTGCCGGGTGATGTCGTGATGGATGATTCTGCTGATGCTTTAAAGAGAGGCTTGGATGATTTTTTGGACAAGCATAATATCCAAGGCTATTGTAATACTAAAATCTATAATTAATATAGTGTAACACTATTTTGGGCTATATTAGACAAATAGAGGTTAATGTCCAACTAATCAGTAGAACAATGGTTACTCTTGACTCTAACACACAAGGCTGGGCATTTGCTATATGGAAGGTATGAAGGAAAGGTGTCGTTAAACTACAACTCACATAGGCTACTGTGTTAAAATAAAATAATAAGGACACCAGGAGGTTCTTGCAGCAAAAACAAGTTTATTGTCACAAATAATAGATCCACAGGGTTATACTCGTAAATCCACTAAGGCAAGATATTAGCAGATGTTAATTATGCCAGGACAGTACAGCAAAGGCATTACATTGTGATAACATGTAGAAACAGCTAGGAAAGTTTAAGGAGCCACACAAGGTTGAAATGCCCTGTCGTGGTCCAAATCCCATATAGAGAAAATGATCAGGGAGACTACATCTAAGCCTGATTCCCTATCTAGCTGCAGTCCTTTCACTTTGGTTAGACTCAGAGCAGAGCTAAACCCTTAATTAAAAAAAACTACCCTCTACCCTACAGAGACCCCACTCCCTGCTCCCCCCAGCCTAGCTGGGGGCAGGGAGGGGGTCTATGTAGGTAGGGGGGTAAGGGTTTTTTTATTTAAGGGTTTAGTTCTCCTTTAAAAATAATTCTCTTTTTAATTTAAGGGGTTTTCATTTTTCTCTGCTAAGATTCACTGTACTTTGCCAATACACGTATCTGCATGGTAATTAAACTTTATGTAATGTGGTTTGTACGCTTTTGGGGGAAAAAAAGGTTGAAAAGTTCAACAATGTTTTTATTAGAGTAATGGCATTTTGATCTTCAAAAGAGTTTTTATCAAGTATAATTTTCTATACCTTGATCTCAGTCTTGGTCACTGGCTGAGCTCCAGGCTTTACAAACCCTCAACTTTCTCTCACTTCAAGTAACATCAAATGATACTTCTCACTGAAAGCTGACCCCGTGTCTTCTTTTCCAGACTCTGCTATTCATAATCTGATCACAAAACACAGCAATAATGCTAAGATTCCTTTTAAACAAAGAAAATGAACTGGTAAAACAGCAGATTATAACTACTGTTTAATGAGGTATCTAAAGCATCTGATGGACTCATTGTTCTAAGCTGAAACACGAGCGTTTTGGGATACATTATTTGATAAGTGAAATGCTGATCTGACTTAAATTAAAATACTTTTATTAAAATGCAAATGAAAATATGGCAAATAGCACACAGAAGTGTGATTTCCTCTCATACTTTGACTATTCGATTCAGTTAAATGTATGCTCCATTAAATTCATGTAATAAAATTAGTTTTGCGTTTCTTTGTTCTGTAACGCTACTAATCATGCTTGAGGAAACCCAGTCTGTATGATACAGTATATCTGGGAAAAGGTGCTCTAGAAGAGCAAATGCTCATATTAACACACAATTTTAGGTCCTGTAGCTGAAAGTTTTTTGTTCTTGAAATGAATTATGAATGAGGATGTAAAAGTCAATTTACAAAAAACACAAATATTTGTATAAGAGTAGGGGAATGTATCAGTCTAATATATAGGTAATAACATTTGCTACATGAAAAGTTGTACTTTGGGGTAAAAATGGCTACTTCAAGCAGTTCTTATGGGCAATTTAAATTTGCAGTGGAATAATGGTCTAATGGTCATTGTTTTTATTCTGATCGTGACTTTTATTATATTCTCCGTCCTATTCTGTAAGACGTATTTAAAAAAAAATAAAGCATCAACTACAAATCACATGGCACCCCAGTACTTTCTTTCCACAGCTTGCATTTTCTCAATGATGCACAAGCTAGGAGTATTCCAGGTGATGCTTATGTTCCGCCTACCTTACCTTTTGTAGGGGTGATGATGGTAAAGTGCATCCCTTTGCAATAAGAGTTGCACCTCAGGTCGCAATATGCAGGGTATAAAAGGAGACTGGAGATTCAGGGGAGAAACGAGAATTTTAAGTCAGTAAGGAAGAAGGACGGACTATAGGGGTTATTTTTCACTAGGAAGGCAGTGTGCAAAGTGCATAAAACAGACCTGCTGATGTTGCACTCTGCGCCTTGCTTTGAATGAGCACTAAGGGGAATGCATGTGAATTTGTTAATTATAATAACCATTAACATATTATGATAAAATAAACACAGAGGAGGACAATCAACCCAAAGCAACTTTATATGTGTACCAAAAGCAGCATTAAAGTTTGGGCACAGTATGCAACAAAAGCTTCTGAGCACAAATAACAAAAGCCTTGTAAAATTCTCCTCCTGTTATTACCTTACAAGACAGCAGGAAGGGCACGGACACAATCGGAATCCATGCAAATCCATACCAGGCAAAAAAAAAGTTGCTCGTCCCTGTTCTTAGTAAGTTTCATTTTAGCAGCTATACCCGTTATTCCTTTTAAATTGCCCAGGAGAAATATTTCCATCATAAACCAAAAACATTAATTTTCATCGAGCAGGTAGATTGTTCATGTTATTTTGATGAATTACAACATATTAACCACGCAATATCGTTAATAGATCGTTAATCAGTTCACATTAAAATCATTACATATCGCTTTTCATATTGAGACTAAATGAAAACCATTTGGAATCACATTGTAAGCTATGGGCAATGTTTACATTTTTTTCAAGTACATTTGATCGGTAATGATAGCAATTGAATCGAAACAGCAATCAATCCATGATAGATTAATTGTGCATCAGCCATTGCGTTAATTACTACTGAAAGGTATGGGCTATTGATAAATTCCTATTGGAGGCAAAACCTGCCTATTGGGTTTTTTTTAATGTTTACATGATTTTCTAGTAGACTTAAGGTATGAAGATCCAAAGTACAGAAAGATCCATTATACGGAAAACCCCAGGTCCTGAGCATTCTGGATAACAGGTCCCATACCTGTATATCTAAACCACTGCAAGTTTACTTGTCCTTTAGTGAATGAAGGAGGATTCTTCTACTTAACCCAAACAGGAGAAAGGGTGGGATGGTTATCCCTGTCAATCTAACGCAAAACTTGTACTTGCATGGATGGAAACAATCTGTAGTGTTCATCAAATTTAATGCCAAGCAGCATGTGATGTGTCTAGATTTTAAGGGCAGCAATGATGTTTTATGCAAAATCCTTTCCACAAGGTAGTTAACAATGAGTTTTTCAATGTGCTGCAGTTGAAGTTTAGTGCCACACATCAGTTATAGCTGCAGCCACATGCCATATTATAATAGTTGGAAAATGTTGTGCCTTGCTCATCACTGGAGTCAGTAATTGCTGTGGGTATGGTATACACAAGCGCTTACCGTTCTTGCAGAGGAGCTGGTCGGGGGGGGGGGCTGCATCGCAATTTCGCTCTTTGCACTAGAAGAGACAAATTTCTGGTTTAATAACCAGAAATGCAGCTCTTAAAGTTACCAGGAGTGGCTTTTTTTTTTAAAGTTACCAAGAGTGGCTTTTTTCTGCTGCTGCCTGAGGCAAGTTTCTCAACTCACCTCATGGCAGCAGTGCTCCTGGGTAGTGATGGGCGAATATATTGGCCAGGCGCAAATTTATGGTGAATTTGCGTGATTCGCCGCCGGCGAATAAATTCGTGATATGAAAACGGACGCCGACATCAAAAACGGATGCCGGCACCGTTTCGTGAATTTTTCGCAAATTTTGCGCAAATTCACCCATCACTACTCCTGGGTACACAGATTGCATTAACAACAAAAAGCATGCACAGAAGAGTTTTCACACCATTATTACACGTGTGTCACACCTGTGGTGATTCTCATGAACTACAATAATACACAATTAGCAGTGCTGCCCTGTAGTTTGGTGCCACAGCTAAATACCACGTAATTTAAATCAGTGATTGCCTTCACAGTAGAAGGTAGAAAGGTAGAAAGTAGAAAGGCTGTTGCATGGTTTTCTTGAAGTGAAACTTCTCTGAAGGATTGTTCTGATCACTGTGTTTACTTGCTAGTTTTGTATTTTGCTGGTGCAGCTGTTTTTCTGCCTCCATAGTAACTTGGAGCCCAAAATGTTCTCTAGGGACAGATAAGAGAATAAAGCATCCTTGTGGGGAACATCTAAACTGACTATTAAGGCTACTCAAATAAAATATGTGGGCTGAAATCCTGCAGTGCTTGAATTGTCTCACTCGGCATAAATGTAGATTGTTCGGAGCTTGTTACCTTCAGTGTTTCCTTGCTCTAATTACTGCTACCATGCGGCATGTTATAGTTGGGCACTTACAGGAACTCTAATTCTATAGATTAGATTCTAATTCTATTTAAGATTTTAAAGGGAGAACACATTGTCATGTTTATATACACATTACAAGAGAAGTAAACCTTTAAAATAATGAATGCAAAATTGATGAGGGTGTAATTTACTGTCATTGTTTATTTTTTATTCCAAGATATTAAGGGATACATTTTCTGTTAATATGAATGGATTTTGTTACAACAGCGCCACCTGCTGGTCAGTTTCCAGCCATTCTGATGACCAAGTAGTCAAGGAAGTTGTCAGGAGAAAGAAAGAGGTTGCTCTGATGTTCTTCTGCTTAGGAAAGATTTGAGAAAGGTTTCTAATTTTTTTTCTTAAGGGTTTGTTCACTTGAGGAGATTCGGGGAGATTTTGATGCCTGGCGACTAATTCTTCTCGGCGACAATCCCTGAGGAAAGTTCGGGCGACTTCGGAAAATGAAGCGCCACATGTGCTTTAGCGCAGACGACTTTTCATTATAGAGGACGGGAATACACGTGGAGGCAGTTCGGGGAGATTGTTGCACAGAAGATTAGTTGCCAGGCGATTAGTTGCCAGGCGACAAAATCTCCCCGAATCTCCTCGTGTGAACTAACCCTAAGCTATCCCTAAGAGGAAAAACATCAGGGCAGCCCTGCTTAAATAAAGCCCTAGCGCATGACTGTCAGATTTTTTTTTTCAAGAGCTTTGTATCATAATCTTTACCTCTGTTATTTGGTGAAGTTTGTGAATGTATGCTCCCATTTTATGATAGTAGTAGATAGCAGTAACGTAAACTAGAGGGGGGCGGGAATGCGCAACCGGGCCCCCCACAAACGCTATTTTCAGCCGGAATCCAGTGGAGCATGAGCTGCCGGGCCCTGAGGGGGTGCGGGCTCTGGCCCAATTGCACCCCCTGCTCCCCCGGTAGTTACGCCACTGGTAGATAGTAGTAGTTGGGTAGTAGTACAATGGGTGCTACATTTTATCAGAGTAGTTACCCACATGAACCATATCAAGAGTTAATTATGTTGAGATCAGCCTGCTACTTATTACAAAATGAAAAGCCAAGATTTGGTCTGACGTTGATAATACTGAGAACTTTATTATCGGCATGCACACAGATGGATACACAGACACTTCTAATTTAGAACTGACCAAGGCTAGAATTATATAGGTTTTTAGTTAGACTGACAAAAGGTGGGGCTCATTATCTTATGAGAGAGTGGTGGCAATCTTTAGGAACCACTTGCTATGAGACCTTAAAGGCAGAGCCCACATACATAAAGTATGTCTTATCAATATAACAAATAATGTTCTTGCTACCTCAGCAGGATTTACTGCTCCCCTTTTTTACCATATCTTTGAGATCAGCTTCACTTATGTGAGAAGTAAAAGAAAATTTGTGAAAGACCCAGTGACATTATGCATCAAATCAAATAGTGAATGAAGACAGAGGCAATACAATTATACATATACAATATAACTACAGATATGGAATCTGTTATCCAGAAAACTCTGAATTATGGCCTGTCTCCCATAGACTCAATTTCAAGTAAAATAATCCACATTTTTTAAAAATGATTCCCATTTTCCAATAATAAAACAGTAACTTGTACTTGATCTTATCTTATATATAATTAATCCTGATTGGAAGAAAAATCTGTCTATTTGGTTTATTTAAAGTTTGCATGATTTTCTAGTAGACTTAAAGGTGAAGGAAAGCTACCGAAGCAGTTTATTGCCAATAGATTAACCACAATAGTGCTATAAAAAAAGCTATACCTCTATATTTATTCTGCAGAAAGCTTTACCATACCTGAGTAAACAGCTCTTAAAGCTCTATCTGTTTGTTTAGGATAGAAGCTGCCATACTTGCATGGTGTGACATCACTTCCTGCCTGAGTCTCTCCCTGCTCACTCATAGCTCTGGAGGGGGAAAAGGGAGGGGGAGAGGAAGAGAGGAGCAAACTGAGCATGCTCAAGCCCTAGCCCTGGTGGTTTATTCTGAAAACAGGAAGTCTAATACAGAAGTCCATGTACACACATTAGAAGGAAAGAAATGCTGTGTTTCTTTCAATAGAAGACTCAGAGCAGCATTCCTTTGAGTGTTAACTTGTGTATTTAAATAGACCTTTCTAATAAATCTTACTTAATTTTAGTTTTTCCCTCTCCTTTAAGGTATGAAGATATCCAAATTACTGAAAGTTCTGCTTTCTGTAAAACCTCAGGTGCCAAGCATTTTGTATAACAGGTCACATACCTGTATACATTATGTTTATAGTTGGTAGTATGCAATTTCTTTTTTAAAAAAATCTTATTTTAACAATGCATTTTGGAGGCTTTTCTATTTGTAGTGGCAAGATTAACCACAGAACTGCAAGTCATCCTCTCAGTGCATTTGCTTTCCCATTTGTTTGATTAAATTCAAAAGAAACAATTCTCTTCTAGCCTTTGGGATTTGAACAGTTCACTGTCTTCAGCTATAAGTGTCCGAATGGGAATTTGTTAACATATGCTGGAATTGCGGAGAAAAAAAAGTCATCAAATAAACTCTTCCAGTTAAAGTTGTTTCTACAGCCTGGGAAATTACTGTCATTTCTCCATAGAGATAATTGATTTTCATACTTAATGGAAGGTATATTTTTTCTAAATATGATTTATTTACTGGTGATAATTGAGATGCGTATCCAGAACAAGAACAGTTACATAGAGCCTACTTGTAAAGACAATAATGATTCCTTATTTAACAATTTCCTATAATTAATGTTAAAAAAAAAGGTTTATAGTAACAACAAAGACATTTTAGGGCAGAGAAACACGCCTCTTCTTCAGGCGACTAATCTAACCAAAAAGCCTTTCTGCCAGCTAGAATCTAAATCGCCGGCAGGATGGCACTCGGAGCACCTAGTTTTCCTAAGAAGTCTGAAGTTTCCTCGTGAGGCTCCTTTTAGCCCATCTCACCCTAGCCAGGTTCAATTTTCAATTTTGCTACTCTCAGGCCCGGATTTGTGGCGAGGCCACATAGGCCCGGGCCTAGGGCGGCACATTTTTGGGGGCGGCATGCCGCCCAGCCGCTCTGTGGGGAGCCTGTGCTCCCCAGTGCTCTGGCGCTCGCACGCTGGCGCTTTTGCGCCAGCGTGTAGTAGTGCAGACGGGCGGTAGGACCTTGCGGAGGGCACGGCCTAGGGGCGCCAGCCCTGCGAATCTGGCGCTTGCTACTCTCCAAGTCCTTCCCCACTCAGAAGCCATGTTCCAATATCTTACACTGATGAGATCTAACAAGATTGAAACAAGATGTCTGGATATAGTTTGGATATATGACTCTGAACAATTAGGCTGTATCTGTGCTATAAAAACAGAGGTTCTGGATGCATAGTTGGCCAAAGGGACATAAAGGAGTGATTTGCTTGTCTCTAGTTTCAAGTTTGGTATTTAGGCAGTGCTGTGTGTATGGCATGAGACAAGTAAATAGTTTCTGATTTCAGAAGTCTTCACTTTGCACTTACGAACTGACCTAACACTGAACCTCCAGTCTGAGATCTTGTATACAGAGAGAATTTTCTAAACACTTCTCAGTGCTACTGTATATTCTAAACATTTATCAAATGTTACCTACCATAATCAAAGTTCAGTATTTTATTTTTTTTCCTATTCATATAATTAGGTTTACATTATGTAATCTAATTTATAAAAACTAGCGCACTTGGGGAAGAAAACCTTTCAACAGATGACAAATTACTTTTATTTAAAATCTTAAAGGGCACCCCAAACACACACAAATGCAGATTCACACAGATAATAGATCCTAGTACAAAATGTCCTCAAAAGCTTTATTTATGCTCATCACAAGAAGCCAAAATTTCATTATCTCAGCTGTAAAGAAAATTAATATGTACCATGAAGTTCTGAACTGAGTTTATGAATCTCTTAACAAATACACAAAAAATAGTATCCTTTGCAAAGCTAACTATGGACTTAAATAACCCTCCCAACAAAATATGATAGGGTTCTTCCCTATAAAAGTATTCCATTTAGCTGTTATTTGAAGGAACCTTTTATTAGTGTATAGATGTATGAATGCGTACCCTTCCCCTAGTTCTTCTAACCCAACAGCATATTGCTTGGTGGCAAAAAATATGACGACGATAAACTGATTTACTGAAAAAATATGTAAAGTACACAGATTTACATGTGGCTTTAATTACAGAAGTTTATAAACCGAATATAAAAAAAACTTGAAAACTGAAAAAATGATAACCTATGGGTGATGCCACATGGACCTTCTCAACCTTTACCAGTAATCACAAATTATTGTTGTTATTGTGTAAACAGTGTGGGGCCCTTGAAAATCCACATGTACTATAAACTGTTTGTTATTGACTAGATGGTGAAATAACAATATCAAATATGAGATACTCAAATTTGTGACAAATTTGTCAAAGTTAGCCTTGAGAAAAAAAACATGCTTATGCTGTCCCAATAGGTTTTGTGTAAGTTCTGTTTTATATAAAACAAAGGTCAATAATAAAATGAAATGCCATCAGTATTTCCGTCCACCTTTAACTATGCTGTGGACAAATAATCATACCAGATGTTGGCTATTAATGAATTTAAAGAGAATTTCCACATTTTGCACCCGTAAATATTTTCTTGACTCGGTGTTGAGAATTCGCAGTGGAAAATTCATCGCCACAAGAAAAATGTTGTCCCGCGTCAAAATTGGCGCGCGCATAAAATTTGGCGCACGTCAAAAAATTTCCAAAACTCATTGACTTTAATGCTTTGGACAAAAGAGTCACGAGTTAAAAATTTTGTCGCTCGTGTCAAAATCAAAATTGTGTTAAATTAGTGTTTAAAGTATTGTTTAGTATATTTACAATATGAAGATCCAAATTATGGACCCCTTGTAGTGATGGGCGAATTTGTCCCATTTCGCTTCACTGAAGAATTCGAAACTTTTCCGCAAAATGGCGCGTCAATTTTCACACCGGCATAAAAAATTCAAGGTTCAAATTTTTTTGATGCCGGAGAATTTCTGCCGCAGTTTTGCAAATTTATTAGCTGGCGGCTAAACGTGGCGGAAATTCGTTATGAATTAGTGTCTGGCAAATTTATCCGCCCATCACTAACCCCTTGTCCTGAAAACCCTAGTTCCTGAGCATTTTGCATGACAGGTCCCATACCCGTATTTGTAAAATGCACATTTCAGTGTAAAATTACATTTTTCACCAGCAGCAATTGTGTCGTTATAAATTGTTCAGGTTCTGAATGAGCCACATTCAAGTAGTAAAAGTCATATGGAGTATGAATATTTAGAAACGAATTTCAATTGCTTTGCAACAAACCCTGAGGCACAAGAGTAAGCCTAATTACAAATATTGCTATATCGCAATAACTTTTTAAAAATAAATGTTAAAACAGTATTTTGTGAAACTCGTTTTTCGTGGTTTTAATTAAAATAAAGTACATCATTATTATGGATACTGAAAAAGTTATCAGTTAGAATGAAAACAGCAGGATTAAATCGACTGACTGAATCTTGGTTTTAGAGCAAAATGCCTCCTGTGATCACTGACAGTTAATAAAATAATTTGAAAAACGTACAAAAGCCGACATACAGTAGTTAGATCAGAAATGAGGCTTGTAGAGCAAATTTATGTCAAAGACTAAACAATGAAGTAAAAAACTAAGATGATTTATTCACAGTATTTTAAATAACTAAATAAATGTCTGTGTGTTGTTCTTCCAGTCAATACTGTAGACTGATACCTTACAAACAGCAGAAATGAAATGAGCATATAAGCTACAAAAAGCTACAAATACTTTTGTCTACTGGAAATACTGAAGCTGGACACCTGTAACATATGGTATCCAGAAACCCAGAGCAAACCCCAAGGTCCCGGTCTTGGCTCGCACTTCTGCCTATAGCAGCTGCCTTTGGCTTTGGGAGGAGCCCTCCACTACTAAGTCCTGCCTCCAGGACTTATCGTGAGAGGATCAGGGGGGAAGCTCTGGGCAAGCAAGGGAACTGGAACGTATACAGGAAGAACAGGGAACAGAGAGAGCAGATGTGGAACAGGCAGGGACAGTACCAGTCAGACAGTGCAGTGCAGGATCAGGAGTGTAGTCAGGATAAACAGGCTGGAGTCAAAACCAATCAGTAACATAGTACAAAGTCAGGATCCAGAAGAGGGGTCAAAAAAGCATGGGTTGGTTCAGGCAGCGATACAGCAAAAGGTCAAAACTGGCAATGGTCAGGAACGGAAGATAAGACAGGAATCACACCAAGGAACTATCAGAAAATAGACCTGCGTTGGGCAATGAGTCAGTGCAGAGCAGGCAGGGCCGGAACTAGGGGTAGGCAGAGTAGGTACGTGCCTAGGGCGCAAAGCTGAGGGGCGCCAGCCACGTACCTGCTCTGTCGCCTACCCATTGTCTGGTCCTGTGTCTCCCTGGCTGCCGCTGTTAATTT
Source organism: Xenopus petersii (assembly GCA_038501925.1). Classification (NCBI taxonomy): domain Eukaryota; kingdom Metazoa; phylum Chordata; class Amphibia; order Anura; family Pipidae; genus Xenopus; species Xenopus petersii. The sequence continues at coordinate 43,051,516 of CM076681.1, read as the reverse complement.
CTGTTTAAATGCGCTTGCGCACATGCACGTAGATTCGCTTATGCGCGGTGGCGCGTAGTTTCGCTCATGCATGATTGAGCCCACACTAAGCCGGCGCTGTGGCCGGCCAGGTTGCCTAGGGCGCCTGGCCGGGTTGGCCCGGCTCTGAGAGCAGGGGGTTTTATAGCCAGAATAATGACTTACACAGATCACATGTGGCCAGATTGGCAACAGGTGAAACAAGCCATGCTTACTAGCAATTACCAAGCATAGCCATAGGAGTGAACCAGGGCCTTAGCTGTCTGTTCACATAGAGCAGAGGTAATGCAGACAGCACAGGAACACCTGGGGGAAAATTTACTAAAGGACAAAGTGACTAACGCAGACTAACAGTCGCTGGCGTAACTTCACTACTGAAGGAGATAGACTCTAGCATCACTTCGCTCCCTAACGCCTGGCGAATTTGTGCTCTGGCGAATGGACGTAACTACGCAAATTCACTGAGATGCAGATTTTACTGAACGTTACCTCTTGTGCCAGACTTGCCTTCGCCACCTCATCCCAGACAAAGTGCAATGGAGCAGATAGTTCCTCAAAAAATAGTTGAAAATTTCCCTGCAGTCCCAAAAAACGCTAGAGTTTTTTTCCTTTTTCAGGGTGATAGGCTGAAAAATAGCATACTTTTTTTGGGGTAACCGCCTTACCCCCTATATTTGGCACAAACTATTCACTGGGGTTATGTGTAGGGCAATATAACAACTTTATTTTATTTTTATTATATTAAGGTTCCCTGGGCTTGTGTAGTGTAATGTATTTACTGCAACAGATACATCCATTCAACTTTAACTTCCCACCGAATGCAAATTAGGCAATGCTAGCGCAACTTCGCTTGGCGCAGTAATGCTAGCGCAAATTCCCCATTGTCGACGCCCTGGGCGCAATTTTGGATTTTAGTGAATTAGCGATGTCCTGGCGAATCTGTATGGGGTGCCGTTTGTCCCAAATACATTCTGTATACAAAACTATCCCTAATACACAGAATGAATGTCTCTCATGTTATATAAGAATTTGTGACCATACACAGAGAAAAAAATATACAAAAGACTTATTACTATTAAAGAATGAAAACAAAATCTGGTTAGTGCACAAAAGGATGTCATTATCTCACAAACTCCAATCTGTACAGTTTAACAAGCAATCTGTCTCACAAATGTATAACCTCCATGTAACGGACACACTTATGTGCAAAGTTACTTACAGAATGAATTATGTAAAAACAAAGTTGGACATAATATATAATAGTGTAACTAACTAGTGCTTGTCAAGCTAGATTTGACTGACAAAATAGATATTTGTGACAAAAAGCAAGATTTTATAGCACAGGATTCATTCTTTCCACAAAATGACAGTTTTGTTTCACAAAACAGATAAAATAACCATTCTGTGAAGCAACACTGTCAGTCACATTCCTGAACCAATACGAACAAAGCTTATTGCCATGTACAAACAAGATGAGAAGTGGCCAGCTCTGCTCCACATGGCTAAGGCAAAGTATCTGGCCTGCTATAGAGGGCGCCCTCTAATGTCCCCTGTGCTGAATAGTAATAAACATGAACAAACCTTTCCTAAAAGAGCTGCTGTTAAACACTACAGGTTCATAAATGGAAGTTTTTACAAATGGCTGAGCAATATAATGCTGCACTTATAATGATTGTAGAGAAAGAAAAGTATGCAAAACATAAATATGATCATTTTAGGTGATATGGCGAGTCAGTTATAAGTTTTGTATATGATAGTTAGACTCCAATGTCTCCTCCTAGCTGTAATCTTGCACCAATTAGCTTGTAGTATTGTCTTAATAATGTGATTACCTATAGTTAAACTACTACATACTGTAATAGCTTTAGCCAGCGACTTGGGACTGATCATGTGTACAGTGCATACCTCCCAACTATCCCTTTTTCAGAGGGACAGTCCCTCTTTTGACAGCTCAACCTGAGGTCCCTCATTTGTACTGGAAAGTCCCTCTTTTCTCTGAACAGCCAGAAAAAGAAACAAAGTTTCTAACTTAATTGGCTTTTGGCTGAGAGGCCAGTACAGCTAACAGGTGCAACTAAGATACTTTGTAACAATTTTGAGATAAGAAAATAAGTAATTTTAACAGTTTAGATAAGGAGAAATATTTTCAAACTTTTATAACCTGCCAAACTTTGTAAAATTAACATGGTAATTACGGGGTGTGGTCAAAAAAATTTTGCCGCGCTACATGACACGCTTTTACTTCCAAAATGTTGGGAGGTATGACCACGCATTCTGTATAGTATGATGTGTAGGTTATATGAGCAGCCACTCCTGAGTACTGTGTGTAAACAAAAGGGGGTCATTTAGGCAGGGGCAATTTTAGGGGATCATAATCTATTTATATAGAAGCAACAAGCTGTACAATGCTTTATATTTATTTATAACAAAAGACTCTAATGATGCCATCCCCTTACCTGCCCAGTGCTTAACCCTTTCACATCAGAGTGGGTCAAGGGGGCACAACACTAGAGCAGAGAGCACAACTGCGCCCATGTCACATGCATGTCCAGGGATGCTAGCAGGGGGGGACAGGGGGGACAAGTGTTCCGGGCCTGAAGGGGGCCCAGAAGTGCTGCATTTGTCAAAGATCTGGGTCCCCTTTACAAGTGCCCGAGCCATGCGGCCATTTAGCATATTACCAAATGCGTAAGTGCTGAAAAGACGAAGCTGAAGTCCCGAAGCGGCGAAAAGACCCGAATTCACGAAAGGAGGTGAAGTTGAAGTCCTGAAGCCTTTTGTTTACACACAGTACTCAGGAGTGGCTGCTCATATAACCTACACATCATACTATACACATGACTGTGCACATGATCAGTCCCAAGTCTCTGGCTAAAGCTATTATGTAGTAGTTGAACTATAGGTAAGCACATTATTAAGAGACTACTACAAGCTAATTGGTGCAAGATTACAGCTAGGAGGAGACATTAGAGTCTAACTATCATATACAAAACTTATAACTGACTCTGAGAGTCAGGCAAAGCAGCCAGACAAGCACAGTAACTTGTGGTACATTTAATACAACATGGCAAATGGGTGTGGCCTGTCCCATTATTGCTCTCAGCTTAGACAGGAAGAGGACAGGAATGAGTCATAAGATAATGGCAAAATAGCAGGAGTGCCCTTAATCAAAATGGCCACACAAGCAGGTTACTACAACAAGAATAGCCATATCACCTAAAATGATCATATTTAAATAAGTTTTGCATACTTTTCTTTCTCTACAATCATTATAAGTGCAGCATTATATTTCTCAGCCATTTTTAAAAACTTCCATTTCTGAACCTGTAGTGTTTAACAGCAGCTCTTTTAGGAAAGGTTTGTTCATGTTTATTACTATGCAGCACAGGGGACATTAGAGGGCGCCCTCTATAGCAGGTCAGATACTTTGCCTTAGCCATGTGGAGCAGAGCTGGCCACTTCTCATCTTGTTTGTACATGGCAATAAGCTTTGTTCTTATTGGTTCAGGAATGTGACTGACAGTGTTGCTTCACAGAATGGTTATTTTATCTGTTTTGTGAAACAAAACTGTCATTTTGTGGAAAGAATGAATCCTGTACTATAAAATCTTGCTTTCTGTCACATATATCTATTTTGTCAGTCAAATCTATCTTGACAAGCACTAGTTAGTTACACTATTATATATTATGTCCAACTTTGATTTTACATAATTCACTCTGTAAGTAACTTTGCACATAAGTACGTCCGTTACATGGAGGTTATACATTTGTGAGACAGATTGCTTGTTAAACTGTACAGAATGGAGTTTGTGATATAATGACATCCTTTTGTGCACTAATCAGATTTTATTTTCATTCTTTAATAGAAATAAGTCTTTTGTATATTTTTTTCTCTGGCTATGGTCACAAATACTTATATAACATGAGAGACATTCATTCTGTGTATTAGGGATAGTTTTGTATACAGAATGTATTTGGGACAAACGGCACCCCATAAATCTGCGCCTGGCAAAGTGTTGCGCTCTGAGCTAAGCTGTCGCTGGGAATTTTCGGAGGTCAGTGAATTTGCCCCCAGTTCCTGGTTCAACTCCGGCCAGATTATCACAACTCCAAATAAAGAAAAGAAAAACACTTGGTTGTCTGGCATAACAGGGTGCTAATGTGCATTGTTCAAGGCAAAAGTCAAGTGTATATACATTGAAGGGAAAAGAACAAAGCTGTGTTCACCTGAACAAGTATAAAAAAGTTAGAAGAACTTTATTGAAATAACATATTTGCCTACAAAGCATGTAGTCATAGACAGTGTAAATTTCTACATACACAGAATAAAAACACCCATTGACTTCAATGCATTGCACACAAAAAAAAGCTGACTCCAATATATTTGGTGCAAGTAAAAATGACACTGACTCATGCATACCACAACTGATTACGAGGTTTCACAACATTTTTGGCAAAGAGAACTGGGGTAGTACTGCTTGTTACTACTTGCCTTGGTTTTTCTAGCAAAATTACATTTTTTGTAATTAAACCCCAACTATTCAAGGCTTTAAAAACTTGCTGCAAATATATTTGTGTTCCTATTTTTCACCGTTTTTTTATCTTCAAATCGAGAATAAAGTCTACTTCATTTTTTTTATATCAGCCCCTTAGAAAAGGTAGGGTTTGATTCTACCATGGAGTATTCTGTTTACGGGTCTGTTCTACTGACCACGTTTCAATGACTACAAGGACCAGCCCAAACCTAAAGAATTTATAATACAGCAGGAGAACTTTTGCAGGTGACAAGGGAGAGTGTAAACTTATTTTTAAGGGAAAAAACTAAATTAAACAATAAATGTATTCCTTAATAATTTCGTAGGTTCTGGGAAAAAAAAACATGGCAAATATGTACCACTTGGTTATTCAATTTATAAATAAAACTTTAAAATAAATAAAAGTAGATGAATAGGTTACATGTAACAGAAAGGGATCACAACAAATATTGGGAACTGGAATATAAAATAATCAACCATTTAACACAATACAAAATTATCCATAGAATAGTAAAACTGAAATATGATATATGCTGTTGCAGTAAAAATGAATTGAGGTGATAAAACATTCAGTGTGGCACTTGTACCAAGCAGCATTTTTGCTACTCTTTTATTTTTGTCTATGTAAATTCATTTTTATGGTAAGCTATTTTTGATGGCAATGAGTAGAGAAATGTTAATATTTAGCAGTGGACAAAAAGTATTATTTAGAACTGGATAGTTAATATTTTCCATTTGACTACTTAAATTGGGGGATGTTAACAGAAAAAATATACTCGAAAAGAACAATTTCTCCTATGTGCAGATTTAATATAGGTTTTTCAAACATGCATACATAACGAAACATTCATCACTGGAGAAAAAACTGCAAGTTCGCAAGTTATTTACTAAAATCCCAACATTTCTCACTATATTCTTAAAACCACTTTGACCAAAATCCTGGGCACATTTTTACCATACTTAAAAAGACTTGTTAAAATCGTAAATAAAATCAAAATTGTAGAATTTTTTTTGGATTTGAAGCACAAAAACTCAGATTTTTGCAGATTATCACCAGAAAACCACAAATTCTTTGGATTATTGTACGAAGCCCAGCGCATAATGTAATTAAACTTTTATTGAGAAAGTTATATTCCTATCTCCAGAAATGACACTTTTAAGCAAGCCATTAGAAACATTGTATGTGCATCTATAATTAACCGTGCAATAGTTGTCAAATCAACACTATTACATTGTGAATGCAACTTTTTGTTCTTATTTATGCAAATCTTTTTTCAGTTCACAACTTTTATTACATTCCCCATGTCTGTTAAACTCAGACTTGTGTGAATTGTTCAAGAACGGTTTTATATTTTTGACATACATTCTTCTTAGTCATTTCTTACAAACGAAATGCATTTTTTCCGAAAACAAGAAGACTCTTATAAAGGCCACAAATACCAATAGATAGCATTGTAGCCGGAGATAAACCATGACAAACGATGTGCTGAAATAAACAGATGGCATTGCTGAACAAGATAAAGTTTATCACAAACAGCTTGAGGATCTTTTTTGTACAAAAAAAACATTTTCTCCGTCAAGGGACAAGAATTTCTTAAATAATTTGTTACTTTTTAAAAGTAATTTAACTGAACATAGTTAAGCCACTAGTACTAATTCACGGTCCATAGAGTTCAGATTGCAAATAAAAGTGTGTGCATGTGCAAAACACAAGTGCTCATTTACATGGTCCACTGGAATATTACTACAGTGCATGAACTGCATTGTGTAAGCCATTTAGTACACATTACTAAACTTTTACCACACAAACCACCCTTTTTACCAATTCTACTTAATTAAAAGTATGCATTCAATCCTATCTTTAAACACAAAGAGAAATAGATTTATAGCATAGATGCATAAATATACCACCTACAAGTGTCAAGTCAACCTTAGACAGATTTAGAATAATTGCAGCAGTTACTAAGAGATTGTCCCCTCTCTTTTTAACTCTTAGAATTATGGTCTCAATTGCCTTTAGTACACAGCCACATTTAAAGGTCATCATTTCCTGATATCTAGAAAATAGAGGAGTGTTTTAGTTTATTTGGTACTATATGTTTTGACCAACACTCAAGAGGAAACTATGTCCCTCCTGTAACAAAATTTTATAGAATCCATATAAATGACAGTACGATATAAATCTATATAAAGATAATTAACAATGATCAATTACTATCCTTATCACACCCCCCGAGGGGGTTACCCGACTACTAATGACATCTATACAAAGGATATGTAAGTTGGTCAGTTTTAGTCTGTTTTGTTTTATCAAATCCAGTCTAGGGCACATGCTACTATTTTGGGAGATTAGTTGTCCAGCGACAAACTTCTTTGGGTAACTAATCTCCCCGAACTGCCTTCACGCTGGCTATAATTGAAATCGCCGGCAGGATGGCAGTCGGATCGCTTTGGCTTTCAGAAGTTTCCTCGTGAGGCAACTTCAGAAACCGAAGCAAAACCTTCCACACTGTCTCCTTATTCTTGCTTTCTTTTCACTTCTTTTTTGTATTTTCTCCTCCTACCTACTACCCTGGTTCTTATACTACCGGTATATTAATCCTTATTGGAAGCAGAACCAGCCTATTGGGTTTATTTAATGTTAATATGATTCTCTAGTACACTTAGGGGCATATTTTTCAAGGGTCGAATTTTGAATTGAAAAATCTTCGAAATTCGAAATCAAAAAGACCAACCGAAATTAAGTCGAAGTTGTTGAATATGTTCATATAGGTCCGTATTTGGCCGAATTCGAATCATATGAATTGAAGAAACATTCGATCAAATTTGATTCAAAGTGTTTCCCCAATTGACTCCAAATAGGATCTAGGAGGTCCCCCATAGGCTAAAACAGTAATTCGGCAGGTTTTAGATGGTGAATGGTCCAAGTTGAATTTTTAAAGAGACAGTACATGATAAATTTCGATATTCGAATTTTCGATTTTTTTTTTTCAAATTCGAATCGAATTTTGACTATTCCCTAGCCGAAGTACACAAAAAATAGCTCGAAATTTGAATTTTGTTCATTCAAAAATTCACCTCAACCTTTGATAAATTTGCACCTTAGAGGCACATTTATCAAGGGTTTGAATTTCGAATTCATGTGAGTTTTTTAAAACTCCCATAAACTCCCATGAATTCGAAATTCGACCCATTAGAAATGTATTAATAAATACTCCCATAACAAATACTCCCATAAACTCCCATAAATTCGAAATTCGAGCCATTAGAAATGTATTAATAAAATCAAATTTTTTCAACACGGAAGAATTGAAATGACCCAAAAACTTGAATTGAATTAATTAGAATAATTAAACTCAATTCAAATTATAAAAACTCAATTTTAATTAGGGATGCACCGAATCCAGGATTCGGCTTTTTTCAGTAGGATTTGGATTTGGCCGAAACTTTCAAGAAGGATTCGGGAGTTCGGCTGAATCCAAAATAGTGGATTTGGTTGCAAACATCACCAAATTGAACACTGGACCTCTCCCATTGACTTCTACAGTAATTTGGCAGGTTTTAGGTGGCAAATAGTCGAATTAGAGTTTTTAAAGGGCCAGAGTATGATAGATCTCGAAATACTAATTTGAATTAAAACTCAAATCGAGTTTGGGTAATTCACAATTTGAATTTGAGATTTTTAACAAAAAAAATGTCAAAAAATTTGAATTCAAATTTTTACATTGACCCTTTATAAATCTGCTCCTTAAGGTATGAAGATTCAAATTATGGAAAGATCCTTTATCTGGAAAGCCACAGGTCCCGAGAATTTAGATAACAGGTCCCTTACCTGTTATGTACCCAGGGCCGGATTTACATAGCGGGAGCCCCTAGGCCCACTGCCGTTTGTTGCCCCTGCCCCCTCCCCTTTATTCGTGCAAATTTTCATGGAGATTGTATCTCCTGCGCATCCTCAGTGTTTTTGAACCAATGTGGGTGTGGTTGGGCAGCATACCGCCCCCCTAAAATCCTGCCTCCCCTAGGCGCGGGCCTAGGTGGCCTTCCCACAAATCCGGGCCTGTATGTACCATGCTTATTTTGCTTGTTTGCAATGTAAAACCCCCAAAAATTGTATTATTATTAATTATTTATTCAACTAGACTATACATTTTCACCCATCACCTTGAGACCAATGTATGTACAAAACCACGCCAGCACTCAGATCTTATAATGCAATTCCTGCAACTTACATTTGAGCTTTCCCATCTCCGAGGGCCTTCACAAAATTCACAAAAAATCATCCACCCCATTAAAAAAAGTCGTTTGGAATCTGCTATGATTTCTCCAGTTTTCTAGAATTATTGTTTTTGTTTTCCTTTTGTTTGATGGTTTTTGTTGTTTATTAGAGGGGCCTAATCCACTCATCACAATAATATAGGATTACAGTGAGCCGCAATACTCATGCATCTGTAGCAATAAAGCATTGGCCTTATCCCCTGCAGTATACAGTTAATCAACCCAAGTATCTAGCTGGTTTGAATGAAAAAATGAAAATATGATTCAACCTTTGCATGCTGACTTACAGAAATGTTGTTTTCCATTTGTGTGTGGGTATTATAGCATTTGAATATTTGTGCATCACTGGGTTTCATTTCAGATGCACTGAGACGTTTGTGTTATGTAACCCTTAATCTTGTTTATCAGAACTATAAAAGCTTATAGTTGTCTTATGAAAATTCCATTTTGTTTCAAACCTTTGTTTAAATGGAAATACTTTTTGAGACATCATTACAGTTTTTCTTATTAACTCAAACCTCATGTTTACCCTGTTCTGTGCTGTATAAGGAATACAGATCTCTCTGCAAACTGGAGAATGCCATCAACAACAAAACGTCACGCAGAAGCCACCATGCCGTTCATATACTGTAACTGGATTAGATGTCAGCCTTTATCATTATCATTACAATTTGACCAAATAGTAAAAACCAGTTTAGCCTGTTGATACCTGTAGATAAATATCACGTTGTTTCCAAAGTTAATCAGTTTGTGGTTTTGTTGATATCATTCAAACAATCAATGTATTATCATTGTTAGAAGGACTGTAAAACACAAGAACTAACCACAGCAATCGACAACTAATTATGGATTTCCAGCTGTAACAGTAGTAAAATTGCTAGCATCTCTGCTCAACCATTGACAAGCACATGCCATCAACATGTCAGCTACTTATCAGGACATGTTGCTCCAGAAAATTACATCTTTCTGCAGAGTTTTCTTTTTAATCACACTGGTAACACATACAGTATATGCATTCAAACTGACACATGCATAAGTACATATGGTTCCTATGCTAAATAGTGTTTAACTCTGTAAGTTCTACTCCTATTCTATTTTCTGTAAATGTAACATTTTATATTTTTATTATATATGTATACATATTCTGTGTGTGTGTATATATACAGTATGTATATATCTATATGTATACAATATATATATATATATATATATATATATATATATATATATATATATATATATATATATATATATATATATATGAAAAAGCCATTACTAACATGGCACCATTGACACTTTTCTACAACTAGAGTATAGTATCCTTCATGAGGTTCTCTTAATTCAAAGCACTTTAGCACAAGAGTCAGCACTGATATATGGCAACTTTTAGACCTTATCTTCTGCTAGACCTATCTTCTTCCTTCTTTCCATGGGTGTGCACCACGTGCAGTAGAGTGAAGAGCTGAACTTTAACAAACATCTGCATCTCCTCGTTTTAGTCCTTTAAGAAAATATTTTATTTAGTTTCATGTCTTACACATCTTTGAGAGGTAGACTTCAAATGGATATTGTTGGCAACATTGGCCGTGTAAATTGGTGCTGTATCATGCAATTATTTCCCATAATTAGAATATAAATTTGATAATAATCAAACACTGTAGAGCAATATTAATGTGAGTACTGTGTGTGTGTACTTCTTATACTTTTCTTTTTAATGAAGGGTAAAAAACTCAGCTATATATTGTAAAGAAATGTTTTTATATGCTGTAAATATATTTTTAGAAAACACTCTGGCATGCAAATGTTAAGAGCAGAGCTGCTTCTGCAGGTAAAAGGGGTGTGCACCCCCACATATGGACTCAAGCTTGGCTGTCTGGAAGAGAGAGGTCTCTCTAATGTGTTTGGAGGAGAGACAAGGTTCTGGTTGATCCGAGTGTGTGTGAGGAACCCTGAGAGAGGACCATGGAGCATGAGACACAGAGTGCCTGACAAAGAGAGACAGTGTACCTGAGCCTGAGAAAGAAAATGAGAGTCAAAGGCCCTGTGACTGTGTCTGAAACAAAGCAGTTGGAGAAAGTGCACTACTGAAGCTGACTTGGAAGTAGGTTGGGTGATCTGACTGATAGAAGTTATCTGTGAACTGTGAGTAGCAGGGTATTAATCTTGTGGGGTCCAGAGTCTGGAAGATGCCCTGGGGTAACAGGAAGATTACAATCTCATGTGTGAGAAACCATTATGCATTTAATTTGTCATATGAAGACAAACACATCGCATAGTCTTATTTTTCACCATTTTTATGTCCCTGTCTCTTCTCTGCATGAGAAACCCACTTGCCTACCATTATAAAAGCTAATCTTCCCAAAATAGACATATGGCTTTCTACAACAGTGCATTTTGTCTCAATATGTGCCCTCTCCCTTTTAGCTTTGCAACTAATTGTTAAACTGATAAAGCTGCTGTATATATCAACCAATTACCTTAAGCATCTGAGACCTTGCTATGCATTTTCACACTTGCACATAGCACAAAAAATACAAGGGCTCAATAATCAAGGCCCAAAATGAATGTAATAAAGCACTAAAAAGTGACTCTTATTGCTCAGTTACAAAGCATGGGGTGCAAGGTGCAGAGAGCAGCACTATGGGCAAATCAAGCCCAGTACTTAAAGGCAGCTTTAGGCACGGGTTAAGTACAGGGTCCCTTTGCTCCTTACACACAACCCTGGGTACAGTGTTTGGATACTCCTTAGCTTTGACATCATTCAGATGCAGAAACTATAGGGCATGTGCCTTTCAAATTGATGATGCATTTGTAATGGTAAGCAACAAATTAATCAACCCTAAAAGCTGCAGTCCACATATGATTGAAACACTGCATGTAGCACACCAAGGAATCCAGAGATCAAAAGCACAAGCTTGAATGCTCATGTACTGGCCAATTATAAAAAGGATATGGAACTAGGAGGACACACATGCAACACATGTGAAAGAACCAGTACTTACTCATTATATACCCAAAATGCCATGGACTAAGCTTGCTGCAGATATATTTGACCTCTATAGACTTTCATACCTACTTGTGATTGATTACTTTTCAAAATAACCTGTATTGCTCCGACTGTCATACAAATCAGCATACTCATTTATTCCATGACTAAAGGCTATCTTTGCAAGACATGGTATACCACAGGAATTAGTATCTGACCATGTATCATTTGCAAGTCATGGAATGATTATTTTTGCTTATACATGGGACTTTAAACTTACTTTTGCAAGCCCAGGCTATCCCCAGTCTAATGGCATGGCTGACCGTGCAGTCCAGACTGTTAAAAAGACAGGTTAAAGCTGCTCAACGTTGCTTGATCCACACTTAGCGCTACTGAGTTTTAGAAACACACCAGTGATGGCATGAAGTATAGCAAAGCAGAGTTGTTAATGGGTTACGTGTTGCGATCCAATTTGCCATCTGTGTCAAAACCAAACGTTCCACAGAATGCCTACTCTCATTTACAAAGGTACCAAGCTAAGAAAAAGAGATACTATGATTTCAGACTCAGGCCTCTGACTCCTTTTCAGAGGGGAGACATAGTAAGAATGGAAACAACACAGGGCTGGCAGCCAGAAATTGTACAAAGTAATAAATGATAATATGATGTAGCAACACCTCAAGGAAAATGCTGCAAGAGAAATAGAAACACCTCAAACCAGACAAAATACCTTTGCAGCAAGATTGTGGTCCAGAGATATATGGAAACATTGAGCCCAATGACACACAAGGGGATCGGGTCCAACAAGCTGCAATTTGTCCACAGCAAGATCCAACAGAGGATCATTCTGAAGCCAGTGCAGAAGATTCTGCTGAGCCCCATCATATTATAGTCACAAAAAGTGGTTGGATAGTAAGGGCACCCAGTAGCCATAAAGACTTTGTCTAAGATTAATATTAATATTATTCTACTTTTCTTTCAAAGAAGGGAGATTGAGTGTATTTGTCTGAGACTTTACCACTGCAGCAGTTTCTCTCCAGTGCCTATTCTGCTATGTCTCTCTCTCTTGTACAGCAGGTTTCCTGCAGAAACATGCAGAAAGTTGCTGCTAATGTGCCGCCTGTTTCTGAAGCCTTGATATAATACGAAGAACAATGAAAGGTTGAACACTGAACACAACACACACCTCTGGTGGTTGAAACTATTTTAGGGTAACAGTTGCCCTCAGGGCCACCATCAGGGTGGCACATGGGGGACAGTCATCCCAGGCCCAACATATTTGAACTGCTAAAGGGGGGCCTGAGATACAACCAAAGTCATGCCAAAGAGAATGAAGAAGGTGTCATCGCTGAGGAGGAAGAAGACTGCCCGGCAAAAAAAAAGTTCCACTGAATGCCAATGGTCTTTTTTTGTACTTTAAAAAAAACCCTGACCACCAATGTTTTTCTTTTAACTTGTAGGGGGGGGCACCGTTGATTTTTTTGACCACCAATACTTTTTTTTACTTGTAGGGGAGCCCTGACCGCCAATGATTTTATTCATTTTAGGGGTGCCCTGACCACCAATGATTTTTTTAACTTGTAGGGGGGCTGACCACTAATGACTTGTTTTGAACTTTTAGGGGGTACACTGGCCACCAATTTTTTTTTAACTTGTTGGGGGGGACTGACCAGCAATTTTTTTTAACTTGAAGGGAAGAGTGACCACCAATAATTTTCTTTTACTTGTAGGGTTTGTCCTGACCACCAATGATTTTTTTTGACATGTGTCACAAAAGAGCGAAATAATACATGACGTGATAAATTCATAGTTTGTTCTTAGAATGATTTGTTGCTGCATAGCAATTTTTCATAATTTGTTGTTTTTTCCTTTGTGGTTGTCTAATGGAAATACCAAGCTCTGAAAGTATCAACATTTCTTTCTTCCTTATTTCAGTAACTACTTTAAACTTTAACCTACTCAGCATGTTGTTTCATTTTTAAGACCTCATTGTTATTAGGCTGCCATAACCTTTAATTATCTCTGCCCACTCCTCTAGTGCAGTTTCTCTCTATAATGTACTTGTAAAGAGTAACATATCCCTTCATAACTGCTTCTTCATCAGAGAAAATTATAGTTAAGACTAAAAGACACAACTAATGAAGAAAACTTTTGAAAAGGGCAACATGCAGGCCAGGGTTTGTCAGAACATTCTAGATATCCAAATATAATAAATACTGTTGTGTTTTAGCGTCCTATTTGTCCAGGAAGATTTCAATGCCTGAATTGAAAATACTCTTGCATTTTAGGTATGATCTTTAGACGATGTGGAATGCTCAAATGTTTTATGTCCTGCCACCGTTAAAGCAGATACTAGTCAGGGATGTAACTATAGAGAAATAAGACCCTGCAACTGCTGGAGGACCCAGGGGGTATAGAGGGCCTAGCGAGACTCTAAAGATAAGCATATTCAGTATATGTTTATGAAAATAGCTTGTTAACTATTATTTTGCTGTGGGTCCAATAGCATCTAGTTACCCCACTGGAGTATTCCAAGTTGGGTTAAAAGTCCAACATTTTATTGCAATTTACGCTCTATTTCCCAATTTAACTTATAACTCTGAGAACTATTCTCATTATTTAGGTACTATAATACAATTTGTGACATCTGTAATGAACCGTATTGCCCAATAAATGTGAATGCTCGCCTGCTATCTTCTCTCTAGTTTTATAGCACATCCAAGAGGATTCAGGAGAAAGCACAATGCTGAAACCTTCTCTGTTTGGGTAATGAATGACCTGCAAATGGATGAATGGGAATTAAAATCTCACATTTAGTGATGGGCGAATTTATTCGACAGGCGCAAATTCGTGGTGAATTTGCACATTTGCGGCGTTTTTTCGTCAAAAAACGGACGCCGGCGTCAAAAACTAGACGGTGGCACTGTTTCACAAATTTTTCGACATTTAGCAAATTTCGACCGAAATCTGGGAATTTTTGGCAAAGCGAAACCGTGCAAATTCGTCCATCTCTACTCGCATTTCTTAGTAGCATTTGTGCGGAACATATTATGTTAGAACTCAGTTGCATCTAAAAATATGCTTATCTGGACCAACATCACTGATATATGGAATACTGCAAGACTTTTCTGGGTGTTATTGCATTACTATGTAGCCTGAATTAGAACTGCCTTGAATGGCAGATGATACACATAATATAAAATACAGGTATGGGACATCTTATACAGAATGCCCAGGATTAATTAATCAAATATGATTGTTTTGCTATGAATAAGGATTAATTATATCTTAGTTAGGATCAAGTACAAGGTACAGTTATTATTACAGAGAAAAGAGAAATATTTTTAAAAAATTAAATTATTTGATTTAATGGAGTCCATGCGAGATGGACTTTCCTTAATTTGGAGCTTTCTGGATAACATGTTTTCTGATAATAGATCCTTTACCTGTATAATCAGTGAGAGGAGATCTCAAAATAAGAGCAGGGAAGCATCCACCATAGTGGGCGGTTGTAACTGTGACCCTGTTTTACTTACTTGCATTTGTAAAGTAAGAAAAGGAAGTGTGCATTTCCTTTTTTAGCATTCTGTGTACAACACAATGAATAATTTGGATTACAGCACTCTGCCGATTACTGTGGACATACAACCCAGTGCTTATTATTAATAAATAACTTCTAATAAATACAAGTTATTAGGGTTTAGTGCTTGCAAATTAAAATTGGTGAAACAATGTAGGTGAAACAGAAGAAAGCAGGCTTATTTGAAGCATCCATCACACAAATCCACATCTTTATATACCTGTACTGAACTCATATGCTATGTTATCCAAGTTCATCAATATAAGTCACTTTTATATGAGGATAAACAGAGTAAATTGAGCTGATTTGGTGCAAACATACTACTGTATATACAACATATCACCAAATTCTGTTTTAGAAAAAAAAAGATTATGCATAAAGTTTTCTTTTTCTTGGGGAATATACATATAATAACATTCACTTTAACATATTTGAACTTTCCTATGTAATCAATTTTATTTCTATTGTTGTACAGTTCAGTCAAGCAAGTTATTAATACGCCTGTTTTCTATTGTTATCTGCATATTAAAAATGTTTCCATTTGCAAACGCGCTATGCTCCGTCATTAATTATGTCTACTATAATTGCTGTAATATTGTCGGAGACAGTCTAATGGAGTCTTTTAAATAATCACACCCTTATAAAAAGGTGTTTTACTCCAGTAATTCATAAGTGAACACGAGCACTTCCCTGCTTACCTTGAGTGAATGTAAATGCTGAGAAATTTGGATCCTGTTGTATTAATAAATGCTGTCATTTAAAATAAGCAGTTTTCAGCCAATTGAATCACAATCAGATGTACGTGAGAGATCCTGCTTTATTTAAAAAAACTGGGATCCAGCAAAGCTTGATGACACATACAACACATTTATGAATGTGTATCATGGCTCAAATAAAGGAGGTTTCTGAGGACCTCAGAAAAAGAGTTTACAAGACTATCTCTAAAGTGTTTGGACTCCACCAATCAACAGTCAGATAGATTGTGTACAAATGTAGGAAATCCAAGTCCATTGTTGCCCTACCTAGAACTGGTTGACCATCAAAGTCTGAGAGGTTACAAAGGTACCCAGGGTGTGATGTTTATACAAATGGCCTGTAGATGTCACTGTGCCCAGACTTATACTGTGCATACTTCCTGACAGCTTAAAAGTGAAAGTTACTGTTGTGTAATGGCTGCATGAGAGCCTGCTAATAAAGCACTGTTATACTCTACTCATCCTCGGCTACCCAAAACATAACAAATTGACGATAAGATGGATCTTCTACCTCTGCAGATGCTTTTCTTCCAAACCCTGGTGAGCCTACTATACCTTTTACTGCTTGGATCCGTATGTTTGAAAATTACATTATTGCTGCTGACCAAGGGGAGATTTCTGCTGCTAGAAAGCAAGCTTTACTTATTCACTGCCTGGGAGAGGGACAGCGTATATTCTATACATTACCATTACCTGATGATACTTATGAAACTGCTCTTACTGCTATAAAGAACTTTTTCGTGCCAAGAGTAAATGTGGTTGATGAAAGATATAAATTCCACCAACGTAGCCAACGTAATGGCAAATCCACAGAACAATTTGTAGCAGCTTTGAGAGAGCTGGTTGTTACCTGTGAGTTTGGGAATCTAACAGATTAAATGCTACGAGACCAAATAGTGGAAAAAAACAAACTCGCCTCGCATTATAGAGAGACTGCTCCTAGAGCAGGATTTAACCCTTGAAAAGGCTATTACAGTTGTTAGCCAAATTGAAACAGCAGTGGCAGAGGCTAAAACTCTCAATCAGGGAACTGCTGCTCACAGGCAAAATACAGTGCTATTCACCTCCACTGCTAAACCATACAGCAAAGGATCCAATCCCTATGCTTGGTTGCTTGCCAGTGACAGTACAATTTGAATCAAATACTGCAAAATGTGACTTTTACATTGTGAATAAGGGTACTGCTGTACTTGGAAGGGATCTCTTTGCTGCATTAAACCTACAATTAGTTTATGGTCTCATTACTAGGGATGTAGCGAACAGTTCGCCGGCGAACTAGTTCGCGCGAACTTCGACTGTTCGCGTCCGCCGAATGTTCGCGAACGTCGCGCGGCGTTCGCCAATACGAGTTCGCGTTCGATTCGAACAAAAATCGTTCGACCATTCGACCATTCGATTCCTTCGACCGCTAAAATCGAAGGATTTTCGTTCGAATCGAACGATCGAAGCCATTGGATTGAATGAAATCATTCGATCGAATGGCTTCGATCGTTCGATTCGAACGAAAATCCTTCGATCGAACGATTAAAATCCTTCGATCGTTCGAATCGAAAGATTTTCGGATGTTCGAAGTTCGCAAACTGTTCGCGAACTGTCCGCATTTTTTGCCGGTGTTCGCGAACGGCGTTCGCGAACACATCGGCGGCGGTTCGCTACATCCCTACTCATTACTACAGCACCAGTGCCTGCCACACAGCCAGTGTCTAAAATTTCACCACAAAGCAACACTTCACTGGGCTGTGCAAAGAACTTTGTACACAAAGTTAAGTTGAGACCAGATGTAAAACCAGTACCATTCCCTGATTCACCATATGGGAAAAACTTGCTATTGTTATTGTCGGTACTTTTACAGATGCTCCTATAGACTTCAGATTTGCTATAACCTTGATAGAAGATTACAGTAAATGACCTGAAATTGCATTTATTTTTCATATAGCATCAGCTACAGTAATAACATCTCTGTCTATAGTCTTCAGTAGAGAAGGTAATCCAAAGGAGTTAATATCAGACAGCGGACCACATTTTGTCTCATCTGAGTTTGAATTCTTTCTGAGAGAGAGGAATATTGTGTATAGGAAATTTTCAGTGTATTACCCACAAGCAAATGGAGAAATCGAGTGATTCAACAGAAGTCTGAAAAAAGCACTACAGACAGCAAATCTTACTGGGAAATCTTGGAAAGTATTTACAACAGAGTTCCTACATAACTACAGAGCAACACGCCATGCAACAAATTAATCATCTCCAGCTGAATTATTACATGGCAGACAGATGCACACTAAGTTGCAGACATCAAACTTCCACAAAATACTGTTCCTACAAAATCATCTACTGCTGACATTGTGAAACGTCACCAAGCCAAATGCAAGGCTTATACTGACAGAAAATGTGGTGCAAGAGAAGTGGACTTTCAGCCTGAATCTTAAGTCAGAATTAAGAAACCAGGAATACTGAAACAAGGACAATCTAAATTTACTACACCACTTGAAGTGAGATGCCAGCGAGGACCATACACATATGAACTGTTTGATGGACGCATATGGAATGCAAGTTGTCTTGCTCCTTGTCTTGCTTTGTAGAAGCTCTATTTGATGAAAGACATTTTCCTACTCCTGATGTCAATTGCAATAGGCCTAAAGAAAGTGAACTTATAGGGCGTACTGAGAGAATCAGAAAACTACCTGCATGGACCCAGGACTATGTGCTGTGAATAATATATATTATTGCTTTAAGATGCATTGTTCTTGTTTATTACAAATGCTTTTCTACTATAGAGGGAATATGTGGTGTTTATACAAATGGCCTGTAGATGTCACTGTGCCCAGACTTATACTGTGCATACTTCCTAACAGTTTAAAAGTGAAAGTGAAAGCAACTGTTGTGTAATGGCTGCATGAGTCTCTACTAATAAAACACTGTTATACTCTACTCATCCTTGGTACCCAAACATAACACAGGATAACTTTTAAGCAACTGAAGGTCTGTCTCACATTGGTGAATGTTGACGTTCAAGAGTTCACCATCAGAACACTGAACAGCAATGGTGTGTATGGCAGGGTAGTAAGAAGAAAGCCACTGCTCTCCCCCAAAAATATTGCTGACCATCTACAGTTTGCTAAAGATCATGTGGACAGACCAGAAGGATACTGGAAGAATGTTTTCTGGACAGATAAAGCCAACTTTTTTGGCTTAAATGAGGATGGTTACATTTGGAAAAAAAACAAAACGCTACATTCCAGCATAGGAGCCTTATTCTGTCTGTGAAACATTATGGTGGGAGTTCTCTGGTTTGAGCCTGTTTTGCTGTGTCTGGGCCTGGACAGCTTGCCATCATTGATGGAACAATGAATTCTGAACTATACCAGATAATTCTAAAGAAAACTAAAGACATCTGCCTGTGAACTGCATCTCAAGAGACAGTGGGACCGATTCACAAAAGGTCATTATTCCTTAACGCACATTTTGTGCGTTATTTAAGTCACGTTATTTAAGGAACGATTCATCAAAGTGTTAATAGACATATTGCAAGCATTAATTCTACACTTCTGCACCACGGTATTCTAATCGCATTGCGATATTTATAGAATTAATCCTAACACTTTATTCACTAACTTCCTTTAAGTGATAAAAGCATAAAAGAGTGTGATAATTACAGTGAAATTTAACACCTCCCAGGAGAAGGCGTTACTAAACAACATCAGATGGATTAATAGAGTAAGATGTAGTGAGGAGCTGTAGGGCAGCAATTAAAGACCTTTCTGATGAACTGGAGACTTACCTACAGCCACTAACACATTTTCATGGTAACTTGGACAGATCCAAAATGCACTATGCTCTGTGTCATGGAATTATATTAAGTTTCCCAGGGAAATGAATGACTAGAATACTGTAAAAAGAGACTTCTACTCTGCTAGTGGCGTCCCGAATGTCTTAAATGCTATAGATTGCACTAATAATGTGTGACAATATCAAATGCCTTTAAATAATGCATGCTATAAAATACAGCACACAATTCAGCTAAAATTAATGTTAAAATATCACTTCCTAAGTTAGACAAGTGAACTTTTAGTGAAATAAAAATAAAATCACGCCTTGATAGATTCACCACTTATTTGATACAGATTTTTACACTGTTTTCTGGTCTTATCACTGGAAGGTGAAACTGGAAATGACAGTTTATAAGACAAAGGAGATTTTTTAGGGAACCATAGGGTTAATAACCCTCACGGGTTAATATTGTTTTCATTTCCTACTCATTTGCCTAGTCACTGGGCAAAAGCCAATTTATCTAGTTATACTTATTTACCTATATCTTTCATTGGCCCATAGGTTGATGACCACTTCCTTCCACTATAGTGTTTAGTAAGGGGTGGTTAAATAAGGGGTGGTTATTGCTCTTTGCCCTACATCTATTGAACTGGTGATTGTTCCATTGAGCCTGGGATCAACAAGCTGAGAAAAGATTCTGTCCTAGAAAGAACCTACCTCCAGAGAAGTCAGAGAGCAGGGACTTCATGAATGAGGTCTAACTAGTTTACAGTAAAGCAGCTGTTATAACACTCTCTAGGAGAATATAGCAGTCAGTTTTAGCTTGTAAGAACAGCTTGTGCTACACTCAGGAGGATAGAATCAAGTAGATTTCCCCTAGGCTCAGTTTGCCTAAATGAAGGGAACACAGTACTGATAAGGAAATCAGGCTATATTCTATCCCTGTTCCACATCTACTGTACTGTACTGTACTGTACTACCTACAGTCTGTAGGGGATCCAGAGGTATTGAGGTATTGACAACCTAGAAGGTGAACCTTCCAACTCCCCAAGCTATTCCTGCAGTCGTGCAACTTTTGCTGTCTCTGCTAACACCTGTGACTGTACCTGGCATAGTCACATTTATTCAAACAGCCTCAAAGCTTATAGGTATTGAATACCTGTGGTTATTTAAACCAAATTAAGCCCTTTTTATTTGTTTTGGAAAGACCCTCTGGAGTCCTCTATGCTATTCTTTCACATTTTGCCAGTGGAAAGGTGTATATCAATGATATCCTTGTGTTCAATTTAGCAAAGGCCCGTACTGCTGAAGTAGGGTCTAATGTAATCCATGCATTACCAAACTAGTTAGTCTTAGCCTACTTAAGCCAAATAGGATTACAAATATTTGGTAATCTAAAGGTTTTGGATAGTATAATACAAATGTTCGAATATATAAAGCCGTGGATGCAGAACAAAGCAATATGGGCACTAAAACACAAGAGTCTCACGAATCTCAGCAGACATTATAAGAGTGGGTATATGATCCCTGACAAACCAATGCACACAGGAATAATAATGTCATTAGCATAAGACTTACTTGGGACAAACCAAAAGAGTCTATTGATGCAATCAGCTAGTGGAACCCTGGAACTATGACCAGTTCACCACATCCAAGCTGGCAAAGTTTTGCCAGAATTTAACTAAATGCATTGGCATTGGTGGCCTTTTTCTCATGCCAAATGCATTGGAATCAATGGGTGTTTTTTTCAAGCCAAATGCATTGTAGCAAATTGCCTTTTTTTCTCATGCCAAATGCATTGGAGTCAATTGACTCTTTATGCTCAGAATGCATTGAAGTTAATTGGCATTCTTTTCTCACATGCCCCCTCAACAAAATTCTTACTCATCTCAAAAACCATATACAATCTGATCTCCTAAGAATAAAACAAAGGTCATACTGTATGCATTGTTTCTTCCAATCTTTGTTTATCTGATGACCCTAAGCTTACAGTTTTTACCTTTAAAACTGAATGTATTTATAAAATCCCTCATGCTTAAGACATGAGTCATTTCTGAGAAATACTACTGAGCGAGCTGGTTTCTACGCAACCGTGCAAGGCACATATCAGCTAGCTTCTATACTTTGATTTTTTTTGTTACTGCTCTTGCAGAATTTTGTAGAAATGCTATGCTATGCCAGGCTTAGAGAGACTAGATTATCACTTTAACCAGGTTCACAAAAATGCATTCTAATATTTTCCCTCATTAGCTTATATGAAAATATGCACAGGTTTTTAAAAGCGAAGTTTTTGGTGGACAGGTTGGTGGACAGTTTGTTCCTAAATCTACTAATAGATGTATGGTAAATAATACCTACACAAGTCCATCCTGGCATGTTGGGAGAAGAGTATGCCTGTGTATCTAAAACCCATAGCTTCAGGGAGGGTGCATTAAAATGCATATGGATCATCAGAGCTGCTCCAAGTTTAGGCCATGGCACTGACAGCTAAACCTCTAAACAGTCATACTGTTCCCTACACTGACAGGTAAAAGGGCGCCCTTATTAGCAGAGTAGATCAATCTTTTTCTAGGCTTTACAATATTAAAGGGGGACTTAACTATGAGAAAGGCAGCATTCAAAAAGAAAAAAACAGACACCATTGTTTTTTGCAGTGACTTTTCCTTTCCTTCTCTTCTTTTATTCTCTCTCCAACCCTTTCTTTATCACAAAGAATAGTGGTTTGGACACAAGTACTTTGTGTGGGCCTCTTGGATATATTAGGGCTTTTACACATGGCCATTTTTGCCTGCACTCCCTGCGTTGCGATTTCTTCCGTTCAGCCGCATGGGAGCACAGGAGTATACGCAGTCAATTATTTTGAAGGGGGCTGTACTCACACAGATGCATGTAAGCAGACGCATGGGATGCAGCATGTTGCATTTCACCTGTGTTCAGCGCATACGTGAGCATCCGTGTGAATACAGCCTCCTTCAAATTAATTGACTGCGTCTCCTGTGGCTGTATGGAAGAAAGCACAACGCAGGGGAGCGCAGGTAAAAACGCCAATGTGTAAAAGCCCTTAGTAGCTGTTCAGTGTGAATAGCTGCAATGTCTCAAACTCATTAACTCAGCAGGCACCTGAGATACTTAATCAATCAGCAACTATATTGAAGAATACATATAGTACAAGTCCTAAGAACTCAGTACACACTGCCCTAAGCATATTAAATTATTGCACAGCACAATATGCTTTTCAAACTTCTAATGATTTCAAATAGAAACAGACATTTTGTTCTTTTTTCTACTGTACTTTTCTACTGTATTTGATTTTTCTTGAGAAACCCGTCTCTGTAATATCCACAGAAAAAGAAAAACAGGATCCGAGAATGTATCCGTAACTTTCAACAGTAGTTTCCCGACATCCACATCTACAGATACTAAAATAATGTTGCATAGTTGTCCTTGTTTTGCATTTTTTAGAAGAGAAGCCATGGTGAAGCAGTGTAAGGTAATGATGAGTCATATGTGTCATGCTGGTCGAGATGGAGCATTACATAACCAGACTGCATGAGTCAGTTGCCTAACTGTGTTTTCTGTAAAACAAACAGCTTATGATAGATATAAAAACTGCTTCATGAGCTGGTGAAATGAAATAAAAACCTGAAGATGTATGTCAAATGATTGTCCTCCTACTTATGTTCTGGATCAATTAAAACTGGGCATAAGAAAAACATCCCAAGGGTACACTTTATACATTTTCTTCACCAGCCACAGATTTGTAATTTAGGAAATTAAATTACTTCATAACCTGTTTATTATTTCACTTCTACCTGATTTATGTATTTTTCACAGCCCAGTAATTACACTGGTAAATAATATATATGAATATATTTAATGCCATTGTGCTCAACTGCTGAAAGTCACAGAGAGTCAGACAGACATATAAGTGAAGCTATATTTCATCACAGAACTACAATAAAGGAATGCTGGGAATTGCTCATTGTTAGGTAAAATTACATGACAGAACAGCAGCACTATATTTTTCTGTGCAGTTCAGTAATTGCTTGCAAGGTGCTTTGTACAAACAGAGAACCCATCCCCTACCCTACAACAACAGATTACAGCCCTTACCCTGCATTCAGGGCCAATTATATAATTTTATTTTGGGTGATACAGTATATAAAGTGTATTTTGGTGCTTTGTAGACATCACACACTTTACAAGAATCTTGTGGAAAGACATTGCGGTTGATAATAGGTAGACAATAATTGAGAACATTGACAAGTAGAAGTGCTTTAACCACTGCATTTTTGCCTGGCAGAACAGAGATGATTTAAACACAAAAGGGGTCATGTGCTGACATCTTGGACTCAAGTGAAAGAGCACTAAGAAGTGCAAAAATGCTCAAGAAATTGCATCTGCCAGTGACCACTAACTTGAATTATGAGCAAGTTGTTCATGACCCATACACTGGCGTCTTTTAGAAGTACTATCTGAATGGCCATGAGCTTTTAGAGGCATTGTAAGGAGGATTATGAGAATAAGAAACATAGTGTACAATCTGTGAAAAACTGGTGTGGTCAAGTGGAATGTAAAAATGGGAATTCCCAAGCAACCTTCCATCTGACAGCACAAGCATCTTGCTAACAGCCTCAGCTGCAGGTGAGAACATGTTTTGAGCATGTTTTGGCAACTATGACTATCCATGAGAGGACTGTGGAAGTCAAAACTTGAACAACCTGACTTATTCTAAAGAAGAAGACGCAGAGAGATCCAGCTGCTATGTTTATAGACAACAGGCTACTGCCAAGGCAAACCCATCACCCTCCTAATCAAGAAACATACAGCTCTGCACACAGATAAAGGACTGTCTATTATTTCTAAAAAGAAAGAAGATGACTCTCAGAAGTTTTTTTTTCTGTGAACTGATGAATGAAAAGTAAACCTTTATAGACAACCTATTAGGATTGGTAAGCAACAACCATTTGTAGGGATGTGAAAATCTTAGACACCCTTACACTTTACAGACAGGCACATCTCTAGTAATATGGACACCTTAGTGGGTCCTTATGGGGACCTTGTGCTTATGTAACCCTGCAGTTCACACAGTGTACACCAGATGGCACTGTGCCAGAGTATAAAAGGTTTAGGAACCATGTGCTCTGGGTCCATTGCTTTAGCCCAACCAAGCAGGCTGGAAGGGAATGGGTAGTGCTGACCCTAGTCGACTTGGCCCTAGTAATTAGACAGCTATACTCATTTTATAGATCGCTCTAGGAGTGATAGAGAGGTTAATTAGTTGAGCAGCTCAAGGCTCCGCCGAGGAGATTAGAGGGATTAAGATCCCAGGGTATTACTGACCCAGAGTAAGGAACCAAGTGTTGAGATAGGGATGTCAGGAGTTCCCCTAGTATGCTACTGGAGGATATCCTGAAAACTGGGCAATACCCATCACATGCTGTCAACTTACTCTCTGCTGTATATTCCCTAGCCTGTGGGGATTCAGCCTATACATGCTGTGAGTATATACTTCCTTTATGCTGCTATGTATGTTCTATACTCCATTGTGGATCGATGTGCTAAATAATCTCTGTGCTATTGTTCAATAAATACTGTTCTTTGTTCAACTGTTAAAGAACTACTGGCACCCATCATTGTGCTATTGCATCAGGTTACAGTTACACTACACCCTTGCCTCCACCCCGCTGCGAGGGCTTACCCCTGAGAAAGAGAGCTCATCGGTGGTCTCAGCCCACCAAGAAAAGTAGCTAAACTGTCCTAGCACAAGTCAGTTTACTATAGCGCTAAACATTGTAAAGAGGTTTCTATCAAAAGGGAAAATAGGTGTGGCATTGAGATGATACCATTATGGAAGAAACAATGAGGGACTTCTGTAAAATGCAATTGACAGTCACTATTTAGTGGGCATGGGCGGTTTGGGCCTCTGTGTGCCTGAAATGCCAGGGCCTATTTTGAATCTCAGTCCAGACCTATATATACCATTAACTAAACTAGTTGTAGAGTTTAGTATTAGAATAGCCTTTGATAGTATGCGTTTTCAAGAAATAATCCAAGCCAATCCAAGGCATTAATAGAATCAACCATCACAACAAGCTATCTGTATATAATGCCCTCTAATGTAGATGTAAAGTGTAATCATGCCCCCTTGTAAGCATCCTTTTTTCAGACCCTGACTGACTACCCTCATATTAATGTATAACTTAAATTTATATTATTTCTACTAAAAGTGCATAACTTTGCACTTATCAATATTTTCTCATTTGCTGCCCAGTTTTTACAATTTAGTCAACTCCCTCACACACAGTTTAGTATCATCAGCAAAAATAGAAACAGTACTTTCAATGCCCACCTCCAGGCCATTAATAAACAAGATAAAAATCAACAAGCAATGGACAGGCCCCTCCGGTACTCCACTAACAACATTAGTCTAATTAGAAAATGTTGCATTTACACCATATTTTGTAATCTGTCCTTCAACCAGTTCTCTATCCAAGTACAAATACTATGTTTCAGGCCAATATTCCTTCTGTATGGCACTGTATCAAATGCTTTAGCAAAGTCTAAGTATATTACATCCACTGCATCCCAAGCAAAGTCTAAGTATATTACATCCACTGCATCCCAAAGTTGAGGTTCCTGTTCACCCCTAATAAAAGGCAATCAAACTTGAGTGACAAGATCAGTTACTCATGAAACCATGCTGGCACAAACTCATAATTATTATGATTTTCAATGAAGTCAAGTGTTTTATCCCTTATTACCCCTTCCAAAAGTTTTCCTACCACTGAAGTTAGACTAATCTGCCTATTGTTTTCAGGCTGAGGACTGGATGCCCTTTTGAATAGCGGCACCACATTGGCAATTTGACCGTCTCCTGGCACCATGCCAGACCTCTGTGAATCCTGAAATATTAAGCAAAGAGGTTTGGCAATCACAGAGCTAAGCCTGTTTAGTACCCTGGAATGAGCACTCTCCAATCTTAGAAAACAATTGTTGTGCTACAATATGCCAGCATCCCTTGACAACTTTCAGACAACAAACAGATCAACATATACAGCAATAATATGGTAGGATAGCTCAACAGAATTTTTTTTTTTTTGCATATATGCGCTTGGGATTCTTAATATTAGATTTCCTTTACACAATCTTGATTTATGTGGTTCTGTAGTGACTATGCATTCTTAGCCAATTATATTGTTAGAACAGCTATAGTACCTTTCCAGGTAAGATACAAATTTTCAGGAACAAGGTCATTTATTTGCATAAAACTTTGTTGGGCCCCACAAAGTGTAGGACCAAGGAAGTAAATTCACTGATAACTTTAAGCCTTTAAGTTTTTGCTTGTTAAGCCTTATAAAACAAATGATGCCCATATGGGAGGACAAAATAATATAATCATTGAATCAAGTGCATTATACTTATCAAACCCACAGAACTTGAACTTTGTTTTATATGGATTGTGTTAAATACAATTTCAACTTTCATTTGAAAGAAAAATTTGATCAGTTTTTTTAAAATGAACTGATGCATATATAAAATTGTCTGGTACATCTGTGCAAAGAGAGCATGTCAAGAGCCAAGAATAGGGCACATTAAATGAAGGGGACCTGGAACAGCAACTGTCAATCTCTGTTCAAATAATAAGTCATCCTCACATCTAAAAGTCTAGATTTGGCTTTCCATCATGAGTTCCTTCTCTCGGGATCTCAGGAGAGACATCTTTCCGTCTGCAAAGAATAAACATGCAAGAGCACAGCTCTTGCAACAGATATGGCAATATTCATTTCTATTATAATCACATTCTCTTTCCAGCCAAAAAAGCAGTCACACTCACCCAATTAAACATGAACCTAAAGTTGGCTTTTCTCAGAAATGAGCTGTTCTGTCATTTTGCAGGCCACTGAGCACTGCCATGCCATACAGATGGATGTCTTTTCAAGTACTGACTAGTTGCACTTGCAATTGGAACACTGCAAACTCATTACTTTAGCCCATATGACTGTCAACTGGTTTTATTAAAATACTTCTAAACCAAGTTTGCCTGTACTAAAATATTGTATAGTTGAAGCACATGGAAATATGGTAGGATATCTCAACAGAAAAAATGTTATTGCCATAAGTCCACAGTGTATTTTCTACTGTGAGTTGCTTTAGCATTATTTTATAGCAATTGTTTTGCAACTAAATAAAATGAAGTTGACATTTCTGTGTGACTTTAGCAGTTCCATGCTAAATCTGTATTGTCCAGTACAGTACAATGAGCATTTCAGAGCTAGCTGCATTATCCATAGCTCTAACTGGACAGGATCATCATTTCCTCGGGGCAGGCTCGAGGTGCACATTCGTACAAGAGCATATCACATTCCAAGAGCAAAATGAGTACTGTCAATCTTTTTTTCTCATTCCACATTGCCATGTATATCCACAATGCTCAGATGAAGAACCAAGTCTAGGATAAAAAAAAATCAGTCTGCATTCCTTTTTTAGATACTGGGACAGGTTCAATACATTTTGACATTTGGAGTAATTGATGATCTTATTTAATACCAAAGATCAGTATGCCATGGCAAGGGCATCCATCGATGAAGTTCAATGAAATATCAGGTTGCACTGTCAAACCGAGGTTGCACCATACCACTATGGTATCAGCTATGGCATCAGCAAATCAGTTATTTATTTTCATGTTCTAAATGGAAACTGTAGAAAATATGTAAGAACAATGGTAATGTTGACTCCTATGTTAGTAAATTAGCTCCTAATCTCATATTTAGTTTACTGATTAATAGCTGTTGATGCATACAGTATTCCTCTAAATCTGCACCTGAACAATAATCTATTAGTTAAAATAATGGGTTAAAACTATTCCTTCACTTTTTGAATATAAACAAAGACATGAGATGACCAGTTTCCATTCATTGCTATTTTGTGGCACCTAGTGAATGTAAACCCCTGGAAGTACTATTTCTTAAAATGGCTAGTCTATGAATACAAATGCTATGTGCAAAGTGCAAAAACTAAATCAGATACTGTTTTTCTTTACATACCAATTTTTACATATCCCAGAATAAACTGCAGGAGTTTGCAAAGTAGCATTCACATTTACATTGTGCCATTGTGTAGTGAGTGCATATTGTGGCAGTGTGTAGCTCTGACAGTAAGACCTTCTCAAGGCAATTGCTGATTCCAGTTCCTTTCCAAATACATGCCCTGTACTTTGTACATTATTTAGCAAAGCAGCAATTAAGTGCAAGGAGTAAGTATGCTTGTTGTATTGTTTGTGTGTATTTATATCGGGATAGAGAAATGTGTAGTCTGTTAAATTAATTAACCCAGAAAAGCTGTAGCCCCTTTCTCCAAAAATAATTTAGCTCACACATCAGTTCATTTAATGTAGGCCAAATTAGTTTAGCTGTAGCTCAGAAAACACTCAATTGTTTCAGGTTGTTAACCACAAATGTCTTATAAAATGAAGCATGTTTACTATCATTTTGCAGAAGTCACATCTTCCCTTATGAATTTGGCAATGCACAATTTTAAAGATACCAGTTTGGGATTGTTATCATACACAAGCCAAAGCTGTCAGGCCTCATTACTCCCAAGACAAAAATTACAGAATAATGTATTAAAAGCTTGAATAGAAGCACATCGTACACTGGCTCTGTACAATGGTGTCATGATGACACCGTCAGATTCTGCAATGAACTGCATCTACTCAGCCCCAGGGTTTTTCAGCAAATCACTATGGGGCAAATTCACTAAGATTCGTAGTTGAGCCAGGCGCAACTTCACCGCACTTTGCCGCACTTCGCCAGGCGTAGTTTCGCCAGCGCTCCGCAAATTCACTAAAATCCAAAGTTGCGCACAGGGGTAGCGTAAGGTTGCGAAGTTGCGCTAGCGTTGATTCGCTAAGTGAAGCGAAGTTACGCTAGCGAAGGTTAATTTGTATACGGCGCCAAATTCAAATTTCAATGGAGGAATACGTAGAATCACTGCAAATGCCTGGGAAACCTTCAAAACATCAAATAAAATTTTTTTGTTGCCATGAGTTAGGAAATGTAGGGGGGAAGGAGTGGAGCCCCAAAAAATGTCTTGATCTTTTTCAGCCTATCACCCATAATATAGAAAACACGCCAGCGTTTTTTGGGAAAAATTTGAACTTTTTTGGAAGCAATCCCTATCTACTATATTGCGCTTCGCCTGGTCTGAGGTGGCGAAGGAAGTCTAGCGTAAAAGGTGAATTTGTGTAGTTACGTCCGTAGCGAAAATTCGCCAGACGTAAGGGTGTGAAGTAACACTAGCGAATCTACGCCAGCGTTCGTTAGTGAATTTGCGAAGTAACGAAAATGCCCAAAGCTAGCGAATTGACGCTAGCGTTCGGCGCTTCGACGCTTAGTGAATTTGCCCCTATGTGAGAAGTGCTCAAAAGAACTTGTTGGACAATATCAAGAAAAAAAAGCACACTGAACTGTGCACTCCTCTATTGTGTTATGAATTCAACCAGAACTTACTATATAACTATATAACCAAAATAACTATATTAATACAAGTGAATATATTTACCCTTTCACTTCACAAAAGACTGCTGCAGTATCAATTCCCCTATTCCTTTTATCTGCTTAGAATTAATGAACAAATCAAATAAACACAAACGTGGTTTTATTTCCTCATTTTTAGTTGTTTCCACTGTGTGTCATTCTGTACTGCCTCTCTTCTGCATGAAATTTAAATTACTGGTAATATTATATTGCCTACAGTTGAAAAGGATTTGAGATTCCGGCGCCGATTGCACATTGCCCAACATAAAGGTTTATTTGTAGTTCCTGGGTGTGATTTCTGTGTTTTATAAGGTGTTTGACCCTGCCTGATCCTGACCAAGTCCTGTTTGCTGCCTGTCCTGAACTTTGCCTGTACTTGAAACTCCGTCCTGATGCTGTATGTTTGGTATTGACCCGGCCTGTGACCCCAACTATGATCTTGTCTCCTGCTACTTTACCGCTCTTGCCCATTTGGTAGTGACCCGGCCTGTGATTCCGACTATGATACTTGTTCTCCGTTCCTGTACCACAAAAGGTTCCCTTGACTGCCCAGA
This sequence comes from Xenopus petersii, assembly GCA_038501925.1. NCBI lineage: Eukaryota > Metazoa > Chordata > Amphibia > Anura > Pipidae > Xenopus > Xenopus petersii. Next base: position 43,020,504 of record CM076681.1, on the reverse strand, counting down.
ACTCTCTCCCTGGTCCTATCGCACTAAGACCTGGTGGCACCCGAGTAGTGGAGGGCTCCTCCCAAACGAAAGGTGACTGTTATAGGCAGTACAATGAGCCATGACCTTGGGGATGGTTCTGTGTTTGGGATACCAATCATAACACGCTTATATAAGCAGGGAACCAAATCGATGGGAAACCTAGAAATCCTCTGGCTAAGAACTCATATGAAATTAGCTGGTCACTAAACAGTAGTTCTCTGTTAGAATAGTTAGGGGAAGTCATAAACACTGTGAAGGAAAGAGAGACAATTGGGCTAATTTATGGAAGCAACACTGAAATGGACACAAAATGCAAACCTAGAATGCTATTAAAGGATAAGTAAACTATTGCACTTTTAACTACTGTTTTGTTATAATGCTTGCAATAAGAAAAAGAAAAATGGTCAATGAAACATTAAAAAACTGAATGTAAAATTGCAATTTTGCAATTTCTTTTCAGTTTTAGAGCTATCTTAACTGCCAATATTGTGGATTTTGTAAGAACCCTCTGGTCAGTCCCTGAGACCCAGTGATTCAAGGGAATCAGGACATGATGGGGCTAGGAGGGCAATCCTACCCCTTCCCCCAAACGTTTATTGGAGTTAAAGTTCTAATGGTGGGCCCAGAAGCAAACTCACCTGTTCCTTCTGGCAGGCAGGGAGTACAGGAGCACAGCAGTGTCCCTTCCACCCTCCTGTTGAAAGTGGATTCTCAATAAGTCTGAGCCCCAAAGTTAATTAAAAAGGGTAGGTGTAAGTTGAGGGGGTAACTGAGTAGGACTGGGGTTCTGGGGCAGGTGCATAAATTTGGATGGAGATTAGGACAGGGGTTAAGATCTATGACCCAGGACTGGGCTCAGGGTTGGTTCACTTGGAGGACCCGATTTGTTTACTGCTATTTACTAATTCTAATAAATATGATGATGTTGCAATCAGTTATGACATTACATATATGTTAATTTGTGTTAAACTCATGTTAATAAGCATTTTCTTCCTAAACCCTGGTGTCTAGTATTGTGTGTGGTGGGGGGTTCAGGGAAGGGGAGGGACTTCAGATCTACAGTTTTGTAACTGTACAATTGAAGACAGTCAAAGAGATATACCTTCGAAGGAAAAAAGCCAAGTGTTCTGATGCTGCTCTGCTGAGGAAGAAAATTGGAAAGGGCATCTGAGGCTTCTTATCTATTTCCTGAGCAGAGGACTTTGCACACTAGCTTTCTAGTCGGACATAACCCCTACAATATGTATTGATATTGGTGCTGTATATCAACACCACTCCGATGCTTACCCACCCAGTCAATGGAACTACACGGATGGATTGCTTAAAATTCTTTAGCAGTCTGCAAACTTTTTATTCATTACAATTTCTCTAAGTCCTTGTGCTAATCTTCTTTTTACGCATGGAAAAATTCTTAATTTGACTGTTGCAATTATGTTTTCTCTATAAAATAGTGCTACAGCTCTACGGAGAAGATTTATTAGGAACTCATTCATTTTACATGCACACTGTATTGTCATCTGAGTGTTAAAGGAAAACTATACCCCCCAAACAATGTAGGTCTCTATAAAAAGATATTGCATAAAACAGCTCATATGTAAAACCCTGCTTCATGTAAATAAACCATTTTCATAATAATATACTTTTCTAGTAGTATGTGCCATTGGGTAATCATAAATAGAAAATTGCCATTTTAAAAAATAAGGGCCGCCTCCTGGGATCGTAGGATTCACTGTAGTCACAAACATACCAACAAACCATACATGTTAGGTCACATGAGCCAATTAACAGGCAGAGTTGTGTCTTTTGCTTCAACACTTCTTCCTGTTACAGTTAGAGTTGAAGTATTTCTGGTCAGGTGATCTCTGAGGCAGCACACAGACCATCACGAAATGGTGGCTCAAGGCAAGAGATGTAAAAGGGCAATATTTACTTAAATATATATTCCAGTTTGGTAAGATTCTTTAATATGCCACTTAATATGATATGAACTATCTGTTGCTTAAGTGTTCATTTTGGGGGTATAGTTTTCCTTTAAGCTGGCCATAGATGCAAAGATCCGATCGTAAGAATCATCGTACGATCGGACTTTCCCATCTCCTGACCCTCCATTAACCATTCAGATCAAAGTCTTACCAGTCAGATTAGTAAAAGAACAGATCAGCAATGTTCTGCCCCTGACAGCAATCGTACGATATCTATGTCCAACCAAAGCTAGTGACAGTCTCCCACTGAAAATCGTACGATTGGCTATACACGCAGAGATATTATCGGCAGTCGACAGAAATTTTCTAACCTGTCCGATCGACCAAACGACTGATCTCCGCCGGACGAAAAATGTCGGGACTCTCCACACACGTTCCGAAAATCGTACGAATCCTCGATTCGTAAGATCATATCTTTGCGTCTGTGGCCAGCTTAAGGCAGTTAACTGTTTTAACTACTGTTTTTTATTTTTCTCTGGGGTATTACTGTTGTGTTTCATATTTAGGTACCACAATATATATACCTAATAAATTTGAGCATAATTTAGCAATGTACAACCTGATTTTATGCCCATGTTTGTTGGTTCTTTATAGACAGATGAAGCAGACTAATGGCTGATTATATCTCATCCAGTGCAATGATTCTGAGAAGCACCATTTATTGCAATGGAAAAAATGGGGTGTGTTAAATGGTAATTCTGAAATATTGATCTCTGTGCTTGCATGGCAGGAATTAAAATTAAATATAAGCAATGCAAACATCCTTATGCCAGAAGACAAACAACCCCCAGCATATGCCACACAATACAGCTTTTTTATTCCAAACACAACAGAAACACCATTGTCTGCAGTCAGACTGTAAGGTACATTCATATCTGTTCTGATACTGCAGACAGGAAGCAGCACCTCCGCTCTAAAGCGGATTTTCATGAATGATGGATGCAATGCCACTGTGACTAAATTCATCTTACATCTGCAATGAAACCAAGAGAAAATCTCCTTCTATACTGTACAGCCAACGCCAAAGAAACAAGAAAATAACTATTTCGCAACCTACAATCCACAAATGTTAAAACTAAGTCCCTGCTTTTGGGTAATAATCACTCTGTATCCTAGTCCCACTCACACTCATTGGTGGAGCCTGTTCTGTTCAAATAAATAGCCCTGACTGTCTTATCATGCCTAGAGTGACCTATTAAAGTGAGTAGCCTTCCACTTACTAGAACTGACCTTATCTAGGTTCCACTGGAAACCATTCCTACCTACAAAACGGACCCTGCGCACATGTGTGCTCAGTATATACTGTTTATTATTGCTCACTGGCACCTAGTGGCTACACCAAAAACTCTAGTGGTCATGATTTGACCCAAAAAGTTGAGCCTAGCTTCTGTGTAAACTAAGATGCCCTTCAGTTGCCAAACTTTATCAGAATGGAATATAAATGGGAAACTATCAGTCCCCTACAGTAGATTATGATTTACAATTAGATTTTTGATAAATATATTGCAGTAGTCTTAACATTGTCTATAAACAACTCCATTAGCCTTTCTGAAAGATATTTCAAACAGTTGCTTCAGAAATATTTTGTTTATTTAATAAATGCAACACTGTTTGTTAAATGAAATACATTTATTTTTTTCATGGCAGGGGAACACTTGAGTAAACCCTAATTTAATAACTGCACTTTAAGTTGACACCACACATGTAAAGGCTTGGCATCCCTGAGTAAAGCTTTCTATATTATTATATACCATATCTTGATGCTGCTGTAGCCTGTGTGATATATATTGTCTATATACTTTGTTCACAACTACTGATGCCAGTGCCACAACCAATTCACAATTACCCTAAAGACCACTTTCAGTATCATCATTTATTTATAAAGTGCCAGCAAGTTATGCAGCACTTTACAGTAATTCATAACAAACAAGGTTCTTACAAAGAATTTTCAAAGGGTTACAGATTAAAAATTGGATCAGCGGGTTCAGCTCATAAAGTTTTTGTGCTTTATTAAAACCAAACATTTGCGCTTTTGAAAATATAATGCAAATTTGTGAGTTTTTGTGCAATAAAATTTGAAGCGTGGTAAAAATTTAAATTTGAACAGTATTCATGCTCAAACTGTCATTTGTCCTCTGGCCCTTACTTATTGACATACTGTAGGTATAAGAAATGTCTTTTGACTCATGAGTGTGTTATAAAAGTAGTTTTATTAAGTTGACTGGACATTGTGTGCTTGTGCTAAGGGCTATGGGAAGAGATTTTGTTTGAAGTTTTGAATGGTGTCCTTTCAGGGTGCATGGATAAGCTGTACGTTAGATGCAGAACAATAAAGGTGCAATCTTTTCTGAGGCTCTCAATTGACCATTGGCCTAAATGAGCAAAACAAGGAGTATACAACTGTTTGGCTTGACGGACAGTTGGTCAGATATTGTTTTCTTATAATTATTAATAAAAGTATTATAAACGTGCAATTTTTAGCACTTGGCAAGTTTTACATGTACACAACACATTTTATTTTGTAAATGTATTTACATTTTATCTATGGGGAATGTATTGAATAATTCTCTGGCATTTTATCATGTCCTCATAAAATATGGCTATAATCCATAAATCATGCATTTATTTCCTGTTAGAGAGGATTATGCAAAACACTTTCCAATGCCAATGCATATTAATGCAAAAAAAACTACATAGAAAGATTGCACCACATACAAAAACCCACATGCTTCACTACTGATTAGCAGCTTAGAATCTAGTGCACTCTGCTGCAAGCAGAAATATCATAATACATTAACTATGTGATGACATGATGGAGAGTGCTGGGCTTTCTAAAGAATTCTGTGTGTACTTTGAATTACATAGTAAGTTAGGTTGAAAAAGACACACATACATCAAGTTCAACCTTTAACTCTATTTTAACCTGGCTTACTGCTAGCTGATCCAGAGGAAGGAGAGAAAAAAATCATTCCTGACTCCAAAATTGCAATCGGACCAGACCCTGGATAAACTTGTACTATGCTGTCCCATTAAGGGTATACGTGGATTGGATATTTTTACATCCCAGGTGCATAACATTATATTTATCAATATTGCACATCGAAGTGCCATTGAATGATTAAATCCTTCAAATCGAACGATTCGAAGGATTTTAATCCATCGATCGAAGGATTTTCCTTTGATCAAAAAAAGCTTAGAAAACCTATGGGGAAGGTCCCCATAGGCTAACATTGATGCTCGGTAGGTTTAAAGTGCCGAAGTAGGTTGTCAAAGTTTTTTTTAAAGAGACAGTACTTTGACTATCGAATGATCGAATAGTGGAACGATTTTTAGTTCGAATCGGTCGATTTGAAGTCGAAGTGGTAGTCCAAGGTCGAAGTAGCATATTCGATGGTGGAAGTACCCAAAAAAAAACTTGGAAATTCGAAGTTTTTTTACTTTGAATCCTTCACTCGAGCTAAGTAAATGTGCCCCTGAATCTCATCTGCCACTTAGCTGCCAGATTGCCAGTTTGTCAAGATCCTGTTGCAAGGATGCCACATCCTGGATGGAATTAATTGGGCTGGATAGTTTTGGGTCATCTGCACACACATTACTTACAATAAACTCCCCTAAGTGATAAATGAACAAGTTAAATAAAAGTGGACCCAATACAGAGCCCTGAGGGACCCCACTGAGAACCTTACTCCAAGTAAGAGAATTTACCATTAACACCCACCCTCTGTACCCAAACATGTAGCCAGTTTCCTATCCATGTTCAAACAACTTTATTTAGCCCGATAGAAGTTACTTTATTAAGCATTTTTTTGTGGGGCACGATATCAAACACTTTGGCAAAATACAAATGGATCCCATCTACTGCTTCCTCACTGTCCAGTATCTTACTTACCTCATCATAAAAATTTGTCTGACATAACCTATCCTTCATAAAGTCATGCTAATTGCTGCTCATAATGCCATTCACTAGAACAAAATTTTGAATGTTATCCCTAACAAGCCTTCATATAATTTTGAATTGAAAAAAAAACTAAAAAAACAGAATACTTTGATTCTGTTTTTGCCTCAGTTTCCCAAAAAGATTTTCAGATGGGGAAATGCAGAATTTCCCCACAAATCCATGCCTGGTGAAAAAATTAGTTCATCACTAATTAACAGTGTTCTAATGTATTAGGTAAACCTTTATAACATGCAAAGACCTATGTTCTCCAAACCAACTAATGACACCTGCCAACCCACAGGCTGAATATGTGTATAAAAGTAAACAAATTTAGGCATTGTTTAAAATGTTTTTCAAGAGGTCAGAGCAAATGGCAAGGAATTACCAATGAGACAACATTAGAGGTGGTGGGGATGCCACAACCTGTACACAATTACATGTGTAGACTGCCTTTCAAGACCCAATTTTAATGTATGCCTCCCACCTGACGAAGGGGCCACGCCCCCGAAACGTTGTGACGCAATAAACGTACCAGGGGTTGTACCCCGGTTTGAATAGCTGTGTGTGCCGTCCTGCATCGTTTTTCTACCAGTAAATTTTGGGAGGGCCGTCTCCCTAAGGAGCTGTGCACCGAGCGTAATCTTGGCAGAAAGGGCCTGAGTGTGCACGTGAGTTTGTATTGAATGTATGCCTCCCCCCATAAATTAAATCCTTAATGTGAGTCCCAAACTTTGCTTTATGTGGGCCCGTGTCCCTAAAATACACACATGTTTAAAATCTAGAAGCATAAGGAGGATTGGTGGCGACTATGAGCAGTCGTTACTCAATTAAAGTTTCATTCATGACCCCATGAACCCTCCCTTCCACCCTGTCCTGGGTGGCATAGGTGGACGGTGGGTGACTAGCTCCCACTCGTTCCCCTTGTAGATAGGGAGGATTGCTGTGGCACTGTTGGAAGGGAGGGTTCATGGGGTCATCTGTGAGTGAAACTTAAGAGTAACGACTGCTTATAGTCACCACCAATACACCTTATGCTTCTAGATTTTAAACATGTGTGTATTTTAGGGACACGGTCCCACACTGCTCCCATGTTAAAGGAGGAGTGTGTCTTGTTTGTTTTGCAGTGTAGTTTTCAGTTTTAGTATAAAGTTTATTAAAAGCTAAGTTTTAAGTAATATAAATTATTGATATCTGAACTGGTTAACTGGAAGCCCAGAGACTATACAGGCCTTCTTTTGTATTTGGCTCTGATTGACTTCAGTTGTCTTGATTGATTAATCCCCCACATAAATTGTTACATTCTAATAAATTGCTTTGTGTTCTATTTACTTATATCAGCAGATTGGTACAGATAACTGATGATGAAATCAGATTGCGGATTCCATCCCTTGCAACCCTTTGGTTCTGTTTGGCTAAACACAGATATTACATCTGCAGTAACTACCTAACAGCAGCTAACAATCTCATTTTGTTGGCCTGAAGCACAATAAGATAAAGCACTTGCACAAAATCTCAAGGACCTTACGTTGTGCTACACGAGTCTACAAAGTCAAGGTCATTGCTAGTTCCAGGAATAACAGTTTTAAACTCTGAAGGAACTATTCTGGTAAAGCAATTAAGAAAAGGCAATGTTTATATGAACATCAAGTCGAAATCAGCGCCATACACCTCTTAGGAACCATGATCTGCAAATACATTATATATAATAAAGAATGTAAATGGGGAGTAAGAACAAGCTCTGATTCTTTTGTCAGGCTTTTTGGCTAGTGCTTGCACATATATGAAATAGCAGATGTTTTGTCTCATAATTAGTGCACAAATTCCTCCTGACCTTCATTACATGCAATGCAGCAGGGACACTAATGGACATTTGGACTTGTTCATGTAAGAAACATTGCTAAATCATTACAAAAGGTGTATCTCTTTACTAACCTCAGCATATTATCCTTTTTTATAAGTTTGTAATGGTATAGAGAACTGGCATAGCCAAGACCAAGGATGATTGATTAGTGAACCCCCTCCAAAAATAATTATTGGGCAATTTTTGTATGATACAGGTATGAAATACTGCAGCTATCAATCTACGCATTTTAACAGTTATCTTAATTACCCTAGCAACCAAGCAGCACATTGAAATTAAGAATAGAAGAATAGTAGAGGGCTCAAATACAAATATAAGCAATGTAAAATACATTACCAATAAAATAAAAGCTCCAAAGTTAAACTGTTTGTGGGCATGTGCACAAGAAGTGTCCGGCGGTGGGACCGTGCAGCCTTGGGGTGCTGATCCATGAAATCCGGCCCTTTGTTCAAGTGGCCCAGGGACACAGTTGTGAGTGCTCTTGTCACTGTTTCCAGATCCCCAGCCCCCTGCATTTGTAGGTGGTGTGGAGGCCCTCCTCTTGTTGCTCAAGCTCTTAAGTATCTTTGGTTATTTTAACACATTTTTAGAGTTTTTAAAGAATGAGTAAAGAGATACTTGTATTAGGCACTAATCTTAAATCTCAGGCTGGCATTCAAAGTGCATGAGTGCTATCTGGAACAGGGCAGAAGATTGCTGGGGTATCAGAAAAATGGCATGGATTAGTACCTGGGCTGGTGCACTTGGCTGACTGGGGACTAGGGATGTAGCGAACCGCCGACAATGTGTTCGCGAACGCCGTTCGCGAACACCGGCAAAGAATGCGAACAGTTCGCGAACAGTTCGCGAACTTCGAACATCCGAAAATCGTTCGATTCGAACGATCGAAGGATTTTAATCGTTCGATCTAACGATTTCCGTTCGAATCGAACGATCGAAGCCATTGGATCGAATGATTTCATTCAATCCAATGGCTTCGATCGTTCGATTCGAACGAAAATCGTTCGATTTTAGCGATCAAATGGTCGAATGGTCGAACGATTTTGACGCGAACGCCTATTGGCGAACGTCGCGCGACGTTCGCGAACTTGCGGCGGACACGAACAGTCGAAGTTCGCGCAAACTAGTTCGCCGGCGAACAGTTCGCTACATCCCTACTGGGGACTAAGATTAGTGATTATATTTATAATATTTTTTCTGAATTGAGAAAACCAGTTGGATGACTGGTGAAATGTCTTCAAGAAAAAAAAACACCACAAATCCAGTCGATTTGACTTATTCTCACAGATATATCATGACCTGGAAGAATGAGCATCTTCATAAACACTTGTACAGAATCACTGATTCGGGAACACTTTCAGCATAATAGAGAATTCAAGGAGAAATTAGGGTAGCCAAAAGTGATGGGTGTATCTGACGGGTTTCAGCAAAACAGCAAAGAATTTCGTCAAACACATTGAAGTCAATGGACGTTTTTTCACAAGACATTTTTTTTAAAACTGCAACATTTTTTTTTACTATTCATTAGAGTCTATGGGTGATTATTTTCTCAGAGAAAAGCAGCAAAGTATTTTGCTCCTGCCTAGATGCCACTTTTTGAGGCCTACAAGTCCTAGTTGGTGGGCCAGGCGATGACGTTGGGAGTGTGATGAGTGCCATATATGAGGTGGGTCTGTGACTTCAGGAGCAGGGTTATGACATGGCAATCAGCGATTGGCTGATTGCTGTACCATTCAATTGAAAGTCCTGTATGGATTTCCTTATATGGAAAGCCAGACAACCCTTCCAAACATCAGGCTGTGCAGGTGAAAACTGGGCAAGTGGCTACCCTTGTAGAAATGTAACTTTTCTCCTGGACTTCTCCAGTTACTGTCACATTACATAAAAATGGTTTGTGCACCGAAACATTCCTCTTGCATTTCCACATGTTTGCCAATGCCTCATTCCTGACTATTCTATTAAATGGTGTTGAGCTGCACCTGTTGACACTGAGGAACCCTGGAGCTACTGCCACCCTGGACCTTGTTGGTACCTCCAGTGTTTTCACAGCAGGTTGGGTCAATATGTGCACTAGACTAGCACCCCTTTGGTAAATGTATACAAACAAAAACGCTACAGAACTGACCCACTCTTGTTAGATGTTAGTTTATCTCTCAGCAGGACAATAAACCTATGCACAGGGCCAAAGTAACACTGATTTGACTCAAAAACAAAAATGTGAACTATGTATTTGTTAAGACCCTGAAAAACATCAAGCATTATGGCAATTTTAACACATCTATCTATAGGGGATTTACCAATAAGTGAAATTTTACAATGAAAATAAAGTTTTACCACTGGTGAAAAAGAAAATCTGATTAACAGCAATTAATTGTGAGTTTCAGTACTTTAACATAAAAAAAATGTTGTGTAGTCTGTAAAATGGGAGCGTTTGGTCGGGGATACTGTACAAAGCATTTTATATTTCCCTCTTTCAATACAAGAGTTGGTATGTCTGAGGATATTGAAAGTTAATGGTTAAGCAGTAGCATTTAACATTAAGTTAGTATGCAAATATTACAAATATTAATACTTTTACATTAAATCTTATATTTTATCTATGTTAATTGTTACAACCGACAGTATAAATCAGTGGTGCCCAAAAGGTTACAGATCACGAGCAACTAGTAGTTAGTGAACTGGTAACTTGGTAAGCAGTACAGCACAACAGAGATTTGACCACAGCAGCTCCATCAGAACCCTACATTATTCTGATGTTAATAACAATTGTTATTTGCCAGAGTGGTGCTATTTATCTAGGCAATATGCAATGCATTTTACCTCAGTATAAAAGTTTGCTGGAACAACTTCACTAACAGCAGATCCCATGTTGGCAATGTCTCAGTTCCTCTGGTCTAAATCAACAATTGCTATGAGTTTTGTTACTGCAAATACGTGTTGGCTGTTCCGTAAATGCCACCTAAGCAATGCATGTTTGCCCAAGGCTTACTTCAGGTAATTGTGCTGAATCTAATTTCTTATGGACAGATGCCATTAATTTATAATTAAATCTGCAATGAGAATTTAATCTATATATGGCAAAGGCACCCTAAAAAAAACTAGTACATTATATACTTTCAAAATATTTGCTTAAAGGTAGATTTTTCAGCAAACCATTATTTGGGGAATAAAAATAAAGTAAAATGTTGAATGTGGAAAAAAGCTTCATTGCTGGAAAATGTTTATAATGTACATTTTAATTGCAGCCACTGTTTTTTAACACCTGCTTGATAATGGCATGTCTTACTCTTAAAAAAAAGGTTGAATTTCATTTTTTTCCCTACAACAACTATTATTACATTTTGCTCTTTTTAGTTAAATGAGCATTGAACTCACTCACCAGTTGGAGATTTTGAAAACAACGCATTTTAAATGTTAAGCATTTCACCATTTATATGATTGTTTGGTCACATGGAACTTAATTGTAATTTCTGAACGTCAACGAAGCAAACAGTATGCATACATGCTCCATCACATTTGCACAATTAAAAAAAAATCTTATTTTTGTGGCATCTGTTGATGGTTCAAAGACATAATCTCTTGTTAAACCCTCTGAAGCAAGGATTCATGTGACTGTAAAATGTCACATATAAGAATGTTTCTGCATCAATGGTGTAGCAACAAAGATTGTGTTGAAAATATCTCCCTGTCATAATACAATATTTCAGATATTAAAAGTGGAAAGCTTTGCATATCAAATTTTTTCAAATATAGTATCAGATGCCTCCTTATAGCAGCATAAATAATTCTACTGTTTTGTTATCTATATATAACCATTTATAACCACCTCTATGAAGTAGCTATTTATATCATAATCCAACATTTTGCACTTAAAAAAATCAATGACCACTCCCTGCTCCACCATGGTCATGCACTGTTACACCCAGAGGAGCCACCAATCTTTCCCCCATTGTTAGGCAAATTATAATTGTCCCAACTATAGAAGAGCCACTGGGAGGTATGTAATCTCCCTGAATGACATATACATGTAGCCAGTAATACCCTGTACTCACTATTGCCACACAAGAAAGCACAAGGGTGCCAGGATTTGTAAAATCAAAAAAATATTTATTTCTCTTTTCCATCAAGATTCACTCACACCCTGACAGGCTCTGCTGGGATTCAAGCCAGGGACCTTTGGGTTTCTGGCTCGGTGTCTTGACCATTGGGCCAGGTGAGCAATCAGTAGGCTGGCTCGTTATCTATTATCTGGCCTTTGTAGCCCTAGCCTAGCAGCACCCTGTCCTATATAAGGTCAGCCCTCCTTACCCTCAATGCCTGAGCCTTGGCCTAACATAGCAATGCTGCATTGCCCCTAGCTATGTTCCTGCTCTAGCCTAGCCTAGCCTTGCCTTGTCCTGTGATGGTCTTCCTGAGCATTGTGGCTTGCCCCAGCTTTGCTTTTCTTCTCTAGTCTTTTCCCTTGAACCTGTCTTGTACTTTGTATCTTATTCCTTTCCTTGTCCTGTCTGAGCCTTGAACCTGACCTTGTCTTGCCTTGTACCTTGCCTTGCTCTGATCCTACCTTGCCTTGTCTGACCTTGCTCCTGGTCCAGCCTTGTACCTTGAAGCTTGCCTTGTTCTGATCCTGCCTTGTCTTGACCTTGCCTTGCCTTGCTTCTGCTCCGGCCTTGTACCTTGAACTTTGCCTTGAACCTTGCTATCCAGTACTGTCAGTCTTACCCTCCTGTTCCTGCTCCAGTCCTATTTTTGCTCCAGGCCTGATCTGCTACACCCACTCGGTCATGTCCAGTCTGCTCCTGTTTTACTTTCTTTGTCCACACCATCCCCCACCAGTCTGACTCATTGGCCTCTTCACCCTGTTCCTGTCCTACCTCTCTGTTCCTTGTGTGTACAATCCTTCAGGATTCACCTTCCCACTGCTACCTCCACTATCACCCTCCAGTGCCTTCCTAGGGGTCCAGTGAGCAGACAGAACCCCTCCCTTTAGAGGGCTTACCCCTTCGTACCCCTTTGTCGGGTATGCCCCGAAACCTTTTTTGGCTTGACATTAACCCTTAAGCAGAAAACATGTGCTGGAGTATTTAGTTTGTATTGACTGGTGGAGGTGCTGTCGTCCTATGCCCCAAGCACAGTGCACGAGATTGAGAGACCAGGTGTGCACCTGCAACCTCTTGCTGATCTGCATTGTAAATAATCCCTCTTCAAGTCCAGTGTTAATTACAGGGCTCCCTTGTGTGCTTACATCCCTTTCTGCTTGCAATTAGTTTATCTAGGCAGATCAGTGTGTCAGTAGCAGGCGCACATTACATGGAGCATGTGTGAGGGCTGGCTCCTATTTACTGAGCTTGTAAAACGATTATTAACTCATCTTTTATGAAAAAAGTATCACGTCCCACAGCCCCTCCACTTACTTCTTCTTTCAAAAGTTTTCAGTGTAATCATATAACCATTTTCAGTTTACTAAAACTTTCATATTTCTAGCCAGTCTGTAATCCTTCTCAAAGGCAGTCATTATCCTAGTGAATGATGCAAGGAGCAGCCTTGTCAACCATCTGGCACCCGGGAAGGGGTCACATTTTCATGTGTCAGGAAAAGGGAGGATATTAAAAAAAATATGATTTACTCATGGCAGTAGAAGACACTCAACATCTGTCTCAGAGGTCATTTTGGTAATGTGCCAATATAGTAGCCATGGATACAGGGCAAAGAACTTAACTGTTTATAAACTGATCATGCTTCATTATGAAGATAATAAAAAAATACTTGGAATCAGTCAAAATGTTTCTAAGGAAGAAGAATGAAGGGGCTAGCAAACTTGAGACAAACAAGGGCATTACAACAAAGACTGAGTTCAAACCAATGGGGTTATGTTATAAAAGTTCATTGCTTTTTTGACACTGGGGGGCTTATTTATAATTGCTCAAGCTTTCAGGCTCAAGCAATTCTTAAGGAAACCCTAAGTGAAGATTTGGGCCCAATAAACTCATTAATCTTTGTTTTTTTCACGAACAGAAACGCTCAGCAGCATAAAGCTGGCAAATCTTCTTTTTTTTTTAATGCTTGTAGGAAAAAAATAAAAGTTGACAAGGTTATCGGCCCCTAACCTAGCATGAGTTTATTAACTCCCAAGGTGTTTCCTTAAAAATAGCTCAAGCAGGTCCCTAAACTTGTCCATGTGCTGTAATCCAAAGCAACCAATCAGGAGGTAGAATTTATTGGTCACCTGTTTAAAAGCAAACATCTTATTTTTTGCTATGTGTTACTGCACCTTAACAAACCTAGTACATTTTATTACATATGGGGACAAAACTTCAATACATGCATATGAAATACATTTGAAGTGTTCACAAATAGGGAAATAATATATTTTAAATACAAATGATAAGAGAAGATTTCTATTTAATGATGTTACCCCATAATATAGACTAGATCAGCATATTTACTTTGAGTTAGAGAGAATACAACACTAAACATATGTTTCAATGCCGTGAGTAATCAGGAATTTTAAACGTGTGCCCTAATTTAATGGCATTAGTTGGATCTACTATGATTCTAATTATTGCTGCGCCAATTTATCAAGAGCTTGTAATCATTTTGGCCTGGGGAAAATGCTTGTTTGGCTGCTGGTTAAAAAGGAAAACAGAAAAACAATAATAGGTTCATGAATATGATAATAATCCCCATAGCAGTGGAAAGGCTCAGGCGAGGTTCCATCTTAATCACATTCGCTCTTCCTGCTAGAGAATAAAAACAGGAATAAAAAAATGAAATTATTGCTGTCTGATTTTGCTTCATTTGTTTTAGCAGCTTGCTATTTGCTGTAAGACAAGACCTCAACTTGGCCTTCATAAGAATATTCATTACTGCAATAACAACAATGTGTACAAGGTGAATTCTTCCTTGACACAACATTTTAGATACCTGGTAATTCTTTCTGTGGCTGCATTATATGTAAATAGTACATCAGTAATCATTCATTGAACATGTCTTTTTAACCTATTTATGAGTCATTTTACGCATATAATCCATGTATGCTTTCCAACAGAGTCTGTTGCCTGATATTCACATTTCATTACAGTATGAAATAATGTTTCACAGTAAATTGAACTGTCAGTACAGAATGCACCTATACTAATCTAGCAATTCAACCATTATCAAATCCAGAGTGTAGCAGTGTACAACACTCTCATTCTCATATTATGCAGCCTTGCATTATCATAATGTAGGTCAGTAATTGCTACACTTATTTAAAGGCATAGGGAATTCTTTAGGATATTGAAATGTCAGCTATCATGTTGTACAGCTCATAAACAGCAAATAATCTGTAATGATAAATGGCTCTATAACGTATTTAAAGGCATTATGTTATGGTTTTTATGGTTTACTTTTCATTTCTAAAATACACTGTTTACATTGCAAATAATTCAGTCCTGATCATTCCTGAGTAAACAGCTCTAGAACTATCTCTGTTTGTTTAGGATAGCAGCTGCCATATTAGCTTGGTGTGACATCACATCCGGCCTCAGTTTCCCTGATCAGTCATAGTTCTGGGCTGAGATTACAGCAGGGAGGGGGAGAGGAGCAAACTGAGCATGCTCATGCCCTAGCCCTGGAGGTTTAAGCTGAAAACAGTAAGTCTGATACAGAAGCCCATGTGTACACAATAGAAGGAAAGAAATGCTGCGTTTATTATTATGACAGAGGACTCAGAGCAGCATTGATTTGAGGATTTACTGGTGTATTTATATAGACCTTTCTGATAAAGCTTACTTAATGTTAGCCTTTCCTTCTCCTTTAAAACCGATAGGACTGGAGTAATGAAAATGCCAGTGAGATTTCACAGATGGTTTATCACAGTTGTTCAGTAATGTGATGCTTTGTGATACTGTAGGAAAGGTCACTTGTCCATCCCCCACCAAAAAAAGTGAGAAAGTAAAGTATACATTGAAAAAATTATTTTGTCAAATATTTTGCTCACAAGAGACACACAGATGCTACAATTTAGCAACTTGTTTCCTATTTGAAGCTTGGTCCCACTTTGAAAGAACTGCTGCCCTTCTCTATTCAACTCAAGATAGCTGTCCAACACTCCTTCTCTTCCTTGTCATTAAATAACTTATCTTTAACAATTATTATGAGCAGCACACATACAATAAATATATAACGTAGAAACCATAGCAAACCATCCATACAGGCAACATTCTCTTCCCAACTATCAGTTG
Organism: Xenopus petersii; assembly: GCA_038501925.1. Lineage (NCBI taxonomy): Eukaryota > Metazoa > Chordata > Amphibia > Anura > Pipidae > Xenopus > Xenopus petersii. The sequence continues at coordinate 43,004,478 of CM076681.1, read as the reverse complement.
CAGTTATAGTCTTAGGGCAGTCCACAGTCTAGAGTTCACCTCCTATTATTCTTATGATTAGTCCCCATGACACCGATTAATTTGCCTTCAAATAATCCAGGTCTGCAACTACTAAACCTTTTCCATATTTTGTTTGGTCCCATAAAGCCTCCCAGCTCCACACATAGGGGCCGATGCATCAAGGGTCGAATATCAAGGGTTAATTAACCCTCGATATTCGACTGGGAATGGAAATTCTTTCGACTTCGAATATCGAAGTCGAAGGATTTAGCGCAAAAAAGTTTTATCGATCAAACGATTAAATCCTTCGAATCAAACGATTTGAAGGATTTTAATCCAACGATCGAAGGATTATCCTTCAACCAAAAAAACTTAGCCAAGCTAACATTGGGTTCAGTAGCTTTTAGGTGGCGAACTAGGGGGTCGAAGTTTTTTCTTAAAGAGACAGTACTTCGACTATCGAATGGTCGAATAGTCGAACGATTTTTAGTTCGAATCCTTCGATTCGAAGTCGTAGTCGAAGGTTGAAGTAGCCCATTCGATGGTCGAAGTAGCCCAAAAAACACTTAGAAATTCGAAGTTTATATACTTCGAATCCTTCACTCAAAGTTAATGAATTGGCCCCATAATTTAAATAATTTTCATTTTCACTCTGTTCTTTAATTACTTACATTTAGCTGATATTTTATAAAAACAAGACCTTACACCACAGGATAAAGTCCTTGAATTTATCAGCCTTGTCATAGTCAATTACTGCAGCTAGCCTTCTTTGTTGAACAGAGGTAAATACGCTACAGCAGTAGCCTTGAAGGAAGATTTATTTACAAAAGGACAAGTGGTTTTACATTGATATATGTTGTGTTGAAAAAAAAAGTGATGAGCTAAATACTTCTGCAATATTCTTTTAACAAACATTTTTTTGCCTATTATCATGTAAACCCATGGCATTGTGTACTTCAACAGATAACAAACATACTAGAGTGTAGTAAAGTTAATGTAATGTTGCAGTTATTGACATTGCCAGTCAAATCTCCTCAGCACCATTATTCACATCTGGCAGTAAAATGCCTCGGGCAAGACAGAACGTGTCTTGTAACGTGTCTAGATTATTCGGACCATCGTGAGATTGCCAGTAAATTGCAGGTCTGGCTTATTGTCTAAATCCCTGTTAATTATAGCAGCAGGTATAATCAGAATGACAATTTCTTTACACGTTGTATTCATCCAGGTGGAAACATTAAGATACAAAAATGCTCCATTTTGATTCTAAACTACTGTATGGATGATGTATCTAGAGAGTAAGTTAAACTGGTTCCTTGAATAGAGAAATGGTGCTTTTCGTGATGCCGGCCAACAAATACAATAATTAATCCTTGAAGTGCTTTGTTTGAATGAGTGATCTGCTGGTGGTTTTAACCCACAATGCAATTTATCATGAAGGCAATGTGGGCACTTTCCCCATACAGTTTGTTAGGTGAACTGTCTAGCAAATGATAATGAATATATAGCTTTAAAAATTATATGATATTGTTTTAATAATATAGTATTGCCATATTTGCTGTATATTTAAAGGAGACATAAACTTGGCCAGAACACTCCCATTTGCACAACACCCACACCAATGTAGTCATCAGAAATGTATTAAAGATAAAGTATATAAGAGATCAGAGGATTCTTCCTCTAGTTCTGTCTGCATTCCTTATGGGTCAACCAGCTCCTGTGCCTGGTTTGGCATGGTTACAGGCATGGAAGTAATCTGATTGGCTGAGAGGCAGGAGAAGTACCTGAAGCTTTCTGGGAGCCCCCAGAATACATCTGAAAATAGAAGGAACAAGAGAAAGCCTGGTTTTGGTGCCCGATTTCCAAGTTACAGTATGGACTACCAGTGGCTGTGTAAAGGATCCCCTGCTGCAACTCCCAGTGAAGACAGATAAGAAAAACACTGTCCAGGAGAACAAAGAGATACCTGCCGGGCTTGGCCAGGAGATGAGACCTGGCTCCATCTTCATAGATGTCCTATGGCTACAATGCATCATAGGAAGCTATCATTAACTTTTCTGCCTTCCCCCAAGAGCCTATTTCTCACACTGAACTGCCTCAGGTTCAGAAGACTACTATTCAACGCCCACCATTGTGAAAACGGTATGCAAACGTCAAATTAGGAATGTAACATATTGTACCACATATCTTTAATTGTGCAGGGGAAGAGTAAACAATTGTCACTTATTACCTCCAACTCAATGCCACACAATATGCAATTGTAAAAAATGTAGATTGCAAATTTAAAAATTCACCAAATAAAAGCTAAAAGCTGGTGAATTCATGTAGAAGTCAATAGGAGTTGTTTCAATTGTTTAATTTATGATTTTTTTTTGAGAGTTAGTAGGCCCATCTGAATCTGGAGATTTTTCGAATTTATTCAAATTTAAAAAAAACTCTAAAATTCACACACTCAAATTTTGTTAAACAAAATCACAAAATTATTGGTTATAAAATCACATACTTATATTTCCATATTCAAAGGTCAAAGGTTGAGGTGAATGTTTGAATAAAAAAAAAATCTAATTTCGAGCTATTTTTTGTGTACTTTTCAATTCAAAATTCGACCCTTGATAAATATGCCGCGAATACTCCTTCACTGTTAAGGCTAGGGCAGATAGGGAGATTTGTCATCCTCAGTTACATTTGCACTACCAAAAAATGCTTTCCCGTCGTAATTTCCAACCTGTGTGAAAACATACACCTTTGGGAATCTCCCTGCCTGCCATCACCCTTATGCTTTATTACTACTATTTATAAAAATTCGGGTGTGCGTCGCGAGCATAAATATTGTCGCGAGTCAAAATCATTCGGACGCCCATTGACGTTAACGCATTTGGGCAAAATAGGCACGCATATAAAAATAATTTTGACGCCCATTGACTTCAATGTGTTTCGCAAATTTTTCGACGTTTTGCAAATTTCACGGGAAATTCATGAATTTGTCGCCGTAATGGGACAAATTCACCCATCTCTAGCCATCTTCCATAGACCATTATAATCAAATAATCCATATTTTTATAATTTCCCTTTTCTCTGTAATAATAAAACAGCACATTGTAATTGATCCGAAAAATGTATAATTCATCTGTATTGGAAGCAAAACCAGCTTCTTGGGTGTATTTTATGTTTACATGATTTTCTAATTGAATTAATGGATGAAGAACCAAATTATGGAAAGATCCGTTATCTGTAAAACCACAGGTCCCAAGCATTCTGGATAACAGGTCCAATACCTGTACTTAAAATATTGCCAAGTTGTTTTAGCCATAACTGTAAAAAGTACAATTGCCTCTTCTGAACACACAAAACACATTTGTCTACTACTTGCAGTTGATGAAGCCTTTTCCAGGCAGATTCAGCAACTGAAAAGAAAGATTATGCATAGTGAGGAAGTTAAAAAAATGTAATAACTTACTGTGAGCTTCAAAAGAATGATATAGTCCAAAGTTTGCCATTTATGAGAGGTAAAAAAATGAAAGAGTTGGCTTTAGAATTCTCTCTGAGGGGCAGGGAAAGAATGACTTTGGTTATCAAACTGTAGATAAAGACAGAGTAATTCAGAATACAAGAAGAGAATGCAAGAAAAGCCTAAATGAACAAGGTTCACAAAACACCCTTTTGGAAAACAATTTCACTTTGACAGCTTGTTGGAAATTAACTACTACCAAAGTACATTTTTATCATACAACTCCCCTGAATTTGCAAATGACATCTGGATGAAAATGTATCATGCATTTTAGCCTTCAGTAGAATACATCATATAAGCAATTTAAAATATGTCATTTCAAAGGAAAGAAAGATTGGACTGTGTAGTGCACAAATACAAATGCAATAAATATGATCGGAATGAAGGTTTGTTTGTATTCTGAAAGCATGGTTGATTGATTTGTGAATTGGATTTTCAGCATAGTTAAAGGTCAGATTTTGGAATTCACATTTCTTAGAATTTACCAACATCTATGGCAGATTATTAAGGGCTGACTTGAAAATTCAGATTTTCAATTATTTTTTTATGGTCAAAACTCTCAAATTCGAATTATGAATTATCCAAACTCGATTTGAGTTTTAATTTCGAATACCAAGATTTATCATACTCTGTCCCTTTAAGAAGTCAAATTCGACTATTCACCACATAACACCTGCCGGGTTCATGTATAAACGGGAGGCGTCCAGGGACCAATTTGGACATGTTATTAGCCTTCCTGACATTTGAGGGGTTTTTTGGAGAAAAAACTTGAATCGAGTTTAGTCTTATTCGATTCGAGTTATGGAGTCTGTAAAATTTCTTTTTTAGAAACAACCCCCCAGTCGAATTTTGAGTTTATTCAAATTTAATAGAGTTTTGGAAAATCACATAAATTCAAAATTTGACTTTTAATAAATATGCCTCCAAATTGTGCCCAAGGCTAATCTAAAATAGTTTTACAAAAGAGGGCCTTTTTCCTATTCTACCAAAAGAGGTACACAGTGTTGAAAGGAGAAACCATGTTATGTAAAAAATATTTAGCATTTTAAAGCCATTTTGGCTTTGAGGTGGACCTGTAATATAAGCTGATGCTACAGGGCTGGTTATTAAATGCTGATGCTACTTGCACTGTTTGTGTGCTGCCATGTAGTAATTATCTGTATTAATTACTAATCAGCATTATATTGTGACATTTATATTCTATATGTACTGTATATTGTGAGTCGCTAAGCTCAGTAAGTGACAGCAGCACAGAGCATGTGCAGTGAATCAGCAGAAAAGAAGATGAGGAGCTACTGGGGCATCTTTGGAGATACAGATCTTTACTACTAAAGGGCTGAGGTTGCCTTGGGCTAGTACAGAAGCCCAAAACATAATGTACAACATTTCTAGTTACTTCTTTGGTTAAGCTTTAGTTCTCCTTTAAGGAAGGAATTCAAGAGATTATAAATACACAGTGGTTATAAGCCTTGTCTGAAGAAATCGATTGACATGATGAAACACAGCATGGACAGCTTGGAAGCCTAAACACAAATAACTTTCCCTGGCAAGGTCCTGTGTGTGCAGGCTGGTCATGTGTAGAATTTACTAGTGATTGGTTAGATCTATAATAGTTAACCTCAAAGGTAAGAGGCAGCTAGACTACTTAGCATAAACCAAAAGAGAAAAGTTTTTTTGCAAAGACCAAAAAATGCGTCCAAAGTTTCTGGAACTTCCCCTTTAATCCGACCCAAAGACTCGTTCTCCTCGAGTATAATATTCAACCAGAAAAAGCACAACAGAGTGTAGGGGTCAGCGCTGAAAAACGAGGGAAAAAATATATGGCAAATAGTGTAATATGTTTTTTGAGAGTTCAACACCTTCACACACTCGTATATTAGGGGTTACTGTGTTCCTATTCATTAATTGAACACCATGTGACGTTGATAGGTGGAAAAGTTAATACTTGTAAACAAGGCAGTCGAGGAAATTTTCAGTAAATCTTGACCCTTATCACTTTTGCTTCCGTCCAACGAAGCATATATTCAAACAATAAGGTTGTGGTAAATGAAAGGGTTTCACGCAGAAGATAACTGCAAAATATTTCAGTGCTTTATTTGTGTCACGACATGTTTCGAGCTGAGCTCTTTTTCAAGTTCACTTGAAAAAGAGCTCAGCTCGAAACATGTCGTGACACAAATAAAGCACTGAAATATTTTGCAGTTATCTTCTGCGTGAAACCCTTTCATTTACCACAACCTTATTGTTTGGACGTTGATAGGTGGGTACTCACACACGTTTCAATATAAAGCCAGCCTATAGTAATGTAGATGGGATATCCTCCCGGTGCGATCCTTGCAGATGTGAAACACACTGATAGTGTAAAACCTTTTATTACTTAAAACATTTTAATAAAAATGCACTCACAATTTTGTAGTAAGAATTAGGCATATCAAATCATCCCTTCAATTGCTCGCCTATGCTCTTTAGCAGAACCAAAACGCTGGTGGCTTGACCCCGACTCGCAGTGTCCTTCCCTCCGCGTGCAGTTTCCTCTGCGCTTGGGGATGACATCACTTAGTATAGACAGTAGTGATGTGCAGGCCTGCCCATCATCCAGCCGTGGCTAGAGCGGGTTTGGGCTGACCTCGCACCTCCGGTTGAGTTATTCTTCCTGTTCTCCCCCCTCTCCCCACTGCCAGCTTCCAACTTTTGGCTTCCTCTGTTATAGACTTGTGCCTGCGCGCCCCTTTTGTGCCTTCATCATCACTGGGGGTGCGGGTAGGGTAAAACCTGACCTGCACGTCACTATTAGACAACTGTTATCCTATCAAGGAAATGTAAGCCAATTTCATGAGCATGTATCACCAATTAGGAACAGTAAATGGGCTTAGATTAGACCAGTGATCCCCAACCAGTAGCTCGTGAGCAACATGTTGCTCCCTAACCCCTTGGATGTTGCTCCCAGTGGCCTCAGAGCAAGTGTTTATTTTTGAATTCTAGACTTGGAGGCAAGTTTTGGTTGTATAAAAACCAGATGTACTGCCAAACAGAGCCTCAATGTAGGTTGAAGAGCCACATAGGGTCTATCAAATGGCTAATCACAGCACTTATTTGGCTCCCCAAGAACATTTTTGTACTAGTGTTGCTCCCCAACTCCCTTTACCTCTGAATGTTGCTCACGGGTTCAAAAGGTTGGGTATCCCTGGATTAGACCAACAGTGCAGTGTGGCCCAGATTTCACAAAGAGGTATATTTAGTGGATTCCTCACCATTTGGAGGTGCTTCCTGTAACACCTACAAACAACTTTTCTGGGAGGATATAGCCAGTGTCGGACTGGGGGTCCTGAGCCCACTGGGACTGCTACCTCAGGGGCCCTCACACAGTGTCGGACTGGGACACCAGGGGCCCAACCAAAGACCTTATACCAGGGGCCCACTCTCAGTTCTATTATTCTTCCTCTCCTCACTCAACCTCTATTCTCCTATTCTCTTTTCTTTACATACTATAATATATTAAACCATATATTTAGCTTCTTTGTTCTCATAGAAATTGATAATGACCATGAAATAGGCCAAATGTTTAGAAGTAGGAGGGCCCACTGACACCTGGGCCCACCGGGAGTTTTCCTGGTATCGCAGTGGGCCAGTCCAACACTATTGGATATAGCCATGCAACAAAGAACAGTGGAATTACTGTGTATGGATGATTGATATCGGAAGAGAAAACTAACATGTGTCTTTAGAGCTAGGAAGGCTTTCCCATCTGTCCTCCGTGAACAAGAGGTGCAGTAACAAGAAGCCTTCTGGTCGATTGCAAATTGTGTGTAATTCATTCTGAAAAGAGCAAATTGAGTCTAACCACCCTCTTATAATATCAGGCATGATGTGTTTTAACTTTTAATATTCACAAAATGCCTTCATCTACATACTTGTTTAAAAATGCCACTTTGGGATCTAGGGTTCCAAATTAACCTTACAAACCCTAGGACATTAGGGATATATAAGTTCCTGATTTTACTTTTCCATTTTTGTGGTCACAAATGTCAAGTAAGCTGTAGTATTCCAACGGCTGAAGATGCAAATGTTTGGTTTAAGACACATTTTCATTTAAAATAATGAAAATAATGAAGTAAAAAAAACACTCATTGGTGTTTTGAAAGCTAAAAGGTAACAGAAGATTTCTGAAAGCCTGTTCAGACACAGCATCAGGCTTAGTAATTTCAGGTTAAAAAATGCTGGACGGTCTAAAGCTGAAATCCATTTCTCTAAGTACAGTATCTTTCTGAAATAAATCATTTCATATAGTTTACCTTTCTAGTAACAACAAAGAGATCAAAGGTGTGCCATTATATTTCAGTGAAAAGGAAATTATGAGCTGAGTCAGCATTAGGGCGGAATGTGAAAATGCACTTCAGTGTCAAGTAAATGGCTTGATAAGAGTCATAAAATGTCAAAAGAAAAATCATTGTTTATCTGTAGCCACTTTTAGAATATTCCATATATCAGTTATAGCTGTAAAAGCCTCTAGTGCCTCAATACTGTTGTTCATCCAACATCTGAAAATGCTAAATTTCATATAATAAATAAAACAAATTCTGCGGAATATGTGGTTTGCCGTCCATTTTTTTTACTCAGCCTAAGAGTGGGGAAATTTAAATTTAAGAATGTATTAGATCACTGTGAGAAAACATGCAAGTGTTTCTTTTCTATGCAGAGGGCTGGAAATTGTGGTGCACTGTAGAGTCCTTCCTGCTCCTCATCATTGTGGTTCATGAATTCCTGATTGGCAGGGTATATAAGGTGACAATGAACATATACTGTAGCTTCAATTTCATTTTATTCTCAGTTGATTCACTTACACGCCTGCAGCTGCATTATACACTTTTCCATTGTGTCAGACAGAATCCTTAAAACTCCAAAAATTTTAATATCCCCCATATCTATAAAAACTTCAGGGATGCAAGGAACTAAATGGAAGCACTAAAACAAAAAACATATTTTATTTCAAAACAGAGTAAAATAATACTTCTTCTAAATATCAAATGTGTTCATTTTCATTTAAGTTTTTTTATTTACAATTATGTTTTTGAATCCAACATATTTCCACTATGACGTTTTTTCACTAAGTAAAAATCTCAGCATGTTTTAGGAGGAAAGATTTTCATCTAGATCTTTAGTAAAAACTTTATTGAAATTCACAGCAAAGGCTTGGGAGTTTTTTTTATTTCAGATGGACAGGCGAGTGTTTTTGACATTCTTCAACTGCTGCACAATGTTGTACAATTAAGTATTAAAGGAAAAAAGAACCAAATTTACTGCAAGGGTCATTTACACTTTTCATACACGCCATATTTTTACCAGCCTTACATTATCCCAGATGTCCAGCATTATTGTGCATCAAATGAATATATTTGCACGTGTTTTTTTTATGTAAAACAGGTGCAAGTTGTGCCTAACACTGAGGATTGCGATTACTTGTATGGCGTTAAAATGGCATTTGCATGTGATCCTATTTGTGCAAGTCTGCTGGGCCTATTAACGCAATTCACTGTGCGAACCCTGGAATTATCAGCACATTCATGGTAGTGGTAGCTCAAGAGTTTCTCTAGCATCAATAAGCCAATTTAGCAGAATAGGTAGAATGGCCACTCCCACAATGTCACTTGCACAACTATAGAGAAGTGATTAAAGTATCTTTAACAAATGGTGTCAATAAGCTCAACATTTATATCCATTTTAGTGCAACCTGGCTTTCAGCTGCATTTGTAAATTATCCTTTAACTCTTGGAATAACGCCATAACATCTGACTCAGTCCAAGCACTTATAATACAGGGACAACTATGAATTGCAGTTCTTATTACCCTCCTATTTTTGTTCGTTAATTACTCACCCAATTAATTACTCTGGGGCACATTTACTTAGCTCGAGTGAAGGAATAGAATAAAAAATACTTCGAATTTCGAAGTATTTTTTTGGCTACTTTGACTTTCGAATTGGCTACTTTGACGTTCAACTACGACTTCGACTTCGAATCGAACGGTTCAAACTAAAAATCATTTGACTATTCCATTGTTCGATAGTCGACGTACTGTCTCTTTAAAAAAAACTTCGACCACCTACTTCGCCACCTAAAACCTACCGAGCATCAATGTTAGCCTATTGGGCTTTCTAGCCAATTTCTGAAAATCGTTTCGATCGATGGATTAAAATCCTTCGAATTGTTCGAAACAAAGGATTTAAACGTTCGATCGATTGATTATTCCTTTGATCGTTCGATCGAATGAATATTGCTAAATCCTTCGACTTCTATATTCGAAGTCGAAGGATTTAACTTTGACGGTCGAATTTGGAGGGTTAAATAACCCTCCATATTCAACCCTAAGTAAATGTGCCCCTAGAAATAAGCTCAACAGTGCAGGAACCTCCATCTTCCTCTCTTTAACACTCTTGAATGTAACTGTACATTGTATATTTTTTGGATTTATTTATATTTTATTATTGCACCCCTAAAGCATTGCACTTATATACACATAGAAATATGTATTTGTAAAGCTATATGTTGACGCACCAATAAACATATTGTGTGGCCATACCCTCATCGTAAACCAGACATCGTGATGATCTACAGTAAAAAACTTTATTTCACCTACCATTTCAAGCACAATGAATGTTGAGACAGATGGCCATTCTGTTAAGTACTGTGTTTTGTCTCTGTGTATAATGAAAAATACATAAGCCTTCTGTTACAAAGTGCAAAAAAAGACGTTTAAGCACCTGTTTCAAATTATTCTGATACAGTAAATGTTCTTCAAAACTGGAAAGCCTAGTGTTTTTAAGAAAGTGTGAAGTGCCACAGTGAGACAAACTGAATTGGCTAGGCTTAGGTCCAATATGCAGCGAAAGAGAGAATTATGCTTACAAATGTTGGCAAGCCGCAGATAATAAACGTGAACTCGCTCAACGCTGAATCATATCACGGTGGAAATATTGTCAAAGGGGGACGTTTTTGCAAAAATGGTAGTTCTGTATCCATACCAAGGCTTAACATTTTAATAGTCTCTTTGCTCATATAGGGGTTTATTACAGGTGTTCACTTCAAATAAAATGTTCTAGTCTCAGAATAGGTCAGATGGCAAGTCATTATGATGCTTTGATGCACCAGGTCCCTATTTTGCACTGTTCTTATTTTCTTTCCCTCAATAGCATTTCAGGAGTGATTTTGTCAAAGTGTTATGAAGTTTTCAACTGTGTAAATGAAATCTTTTACAGGAACATCTGCCTTCTTGATACTCTTCTTTCTAAAAGACTGTTAAATCACTGTTCACTGCACATTATCAAATAATTAACCTGCAAATATGACTTGAGCATGGCAACAAGCCATAGGAACCAGATGCTGTCCCTGGTAGGTCTTTTGGAAAGCAGGTCAAAATTTCTGATTGAACTACTTCCTTATATTGATAATGGAATCATATGGTACAGTTCACTCACTACCCAGGAATTTATTATTCAGCTCTGAAATTAATATTGAACTTCTGTACCAATGCCCTTCACAAAAACTTGCTAAAACGATATTCTTGATAATTTGATATGTCTGCATGACATGTGACTACATACAGTATGTTCTATAGGAAATCACAATATTCTGAAGGCAGTTCTATTAATGCCTTTCTATTTCTAATACAGAGCCATAAGAAAACATATGACTCAAAGCAGTCAGACTAACAAGTAATTGGTAGAAAATGCCAAAAGAAGATATGCTGATTATACGGGGGTTATTTCTGAAGGTCTGAACACTACAAATGATGCTAAAAATAAGTTACATTTTTCGAGATTTCTTATACCCGTGGGTGCAAAAAGTCAGAATCCGACCTTACGAGGTTGTACATAAGTCAATGGGAGAGGTCCCTATCCTATTTGGAATTTTCTGTGGTCTGTGCTGGAATTACCCAGAAAAATGCAAAAAAATTAAAAAAAATGCATAATTCAGGTTTTCACTTGATTTTATCCAGTTTTTCCATTATGAGGATGCTAAATTGCAACACTATATATAAAAAGGGGTGGTTGACCTATAAGTTACATTTTAGTATGTTACAGAATGTGTGTTTTCAAAAAACCCAGCTGTCCAAAATACAACTACCTGGATAACATCTTTTTGCCCAACCAAAAGTTTAAATATGAAGTTTTTTTGTCCAAATTTTTAAAAATGATTTCCTTTTTCTCTGTAATAATAAAACATTACCTTGTACTTGTTTCAAACTGATATATAATTAATCCTTATTGGAAGCAAAACCCGTCTATTCAGTTTATTAAATGTTTACATGATTTTCCAGTAGACTGGAAGATCCGAATTATGGATAAATCCATTATCTGGAAAACCCCAGGTCCCAAGCATTCTGTATAACAGGCCTCATACCCATAGGAGACTTCAGGTATGAAGATCCAAATTACAGACAGAACCATTATCCAGAAAGCTCCAGGTCTGAAGCATTCTGATTTACAGGTCCCACACCTGTATAAAAAAATTGATAGCTCGAATGTTTACTCTATTTCTCATTTTCAATGGGTTGAAAATTTTTAAAAAATTACAGAAAAATTGCCATAGACACCACCCATTGACTGCAACATGAACAGCTTTCAGATGGTTACATTTAAGCTGTACCATTGTTTTGCACTTCATGAATATCGAACATTCCAAATTTTTTAATCATAATTTGAATTCAGGAATTTTAGCACATAACAAATGGCATTTTGAACACTGATAAATCGCTCCCACCCCCTAAGTTTTATTTCAAGAGTTTGATTTTACAGGATGAAATGACTCGACTTAACAAGAAACACAGGGGCACAATTTACTTAATTGAACTGGGAAATCCTAATGGATTCCCAGCAGTGTGAGTTGTTGCACATTTATTAACACTTTCCTGACTGTCAGGAAAATGTATGTGTTCAGGGGCAAGACAGCTTGTTCAGTTTAAGAGCAGAAACCATTTTTACCATTCAGAAAAGAAACAGCCTGTTCTTCCCAACACTGCACTATGTATTCAAAAGTTCATTTATTTCGATCACAATTAAAAAAAAAATCAGTTTCATGAAATCCACTGCCTTAACTAGATCTACTGGATGTATCCATTTCTCTATATAACAGTGCATATAAAGCTCGGTTTCAGTTTTTCTTTGAACGTTTCACCTAAACACAATCTAATAAAAAATAACAAATATACAAAATGCTATCTCTAGTAAGGTGGGTTATTTATCAATGTCGTAAAAAAAAAGATGTCACTGTAAACCAATTATTTTCATTCGACATTATGGATAGTCATAACAGCAGGCTTAGTCATCATCGGATTCATCACATTTCATTGAAATGTGCACACTGTAAAATCTAGGGAAAAAGCAGAGCATTTTGCATCCCAAATGCATCCCACTGCATTGAAACAAGCTGGATATAAGTAGAAAGAAGCATAAGCTTTATTTGTTAGAAACCCTCTGAGGATAATATCAGACCGTCAGTATCACTCGCACTTGTACTCTGCTTGAGTGTATGGGCAAAGCTGATAAACCAACTAGAATGCATAATGAGCTCAGCTTCTGAAGCAAACACATTCAGCCTTTTTTCAGATCACAAAAGTCATTTCTGTTTCTGATTCCTAACTCCTTGGGTCGTTATGGGGTTTGGTTTCATGAATGATAATTGACAGTTCTGAGTCCCCAGTGACTTTCTTATTGGTGCCCTTGACTGTGCTGTGCTTGTTTTATGGAGAATGCTTTTATAGGCACACCTTAATAGCAGATGCTGTATAAGGTAAAGAAATATGTATTATTTCCTATAAAGGGGTATAAATGCTTAAGTTTTTTGTGTAGTTAAATGAGTAGCTTGTTCTTTAATACCTACATGCCAGAATCAAAGATGGTTTAATTTTAATGTTGATGAGTCAAATAAATTATCTGCTTGCAAATAACTAGAAGATATTTGTTGATATAATATCACTAATAAAAAAAATGAATACCTAAAAAGGGCATTAATTGCTTAAAATTATAATTGTATATTTTCTTACAATGTTTTATACTGTCCTCCTTTTACTCTTTACCTTGGCTAATGCATAGGATTCCCTATGGAAAAAGAATTATTTACCATTTCTTCCATAAGACACTGGTAGGTGTGTTGGTGGGGTGGTGGTTGAAGTTGTAGGCTAGAATGTAAAAATCAAGACCATCATATGTTGCAGCTCAAGCCTCTTGATGCAACTTGCTGTGTAAAGCCAAGGAAGATCTAGTGTTCTCCAGTATAAATAGGTGCGATTGCTCACCATCCACCAGAAGAGGCATTGGAAACAGTTTGAAAGTGCAGGATCGAATTAATGAATTGTGTCAATATGTGCTTTCTATTGCACCTATTTTACAGCACGTGTGCTCATAATTGACCCATTGGGTGTGTAATGAGCAGTAAACAAACAAAGCACAATATGGAAATCAAGGAAGACATATCTAGATGCACAATCTATACGGTATTTCACTCTAGGTATGGATATATTAGCCAGAATTAATGGCTCCTGGGGGTTTTTTTCTGTAATTTTAACCAGCATACTACTTCAAAACACTTAGTAGGATATTTATCAAAGTCCGAATTGATCTCAATATTTTCTGCTACAAACTCCAATCAAATCCGCTTGGTTTTTCACGTTTATTTATTATTAAATTTTCCAGAAAATTTGGTTTGCGGGAAAAAATCTGATATTTTATTAGATTTTCACAATTTATTCGGATTTTTCATGCAATTTTATCGATTTTCATGAATTTTTTTGATTTTTCACCCGAAAGCTTCCCAAATCTTTGGGACTTCTCCCATTGACTTATATGTAACTTCAACAGGTCTGAGATGCCAGATTTTCAGATTCTGACTTTTCCATCCTCAGGGTTTAATACATTCTGAAAAATTCATGATTTTTTAAAAGTCCAATTTTTATAAAAAGAAAAAAACATTTTTCATGATTTTTGCATTTGGAGTTTAGTAAATAACCTCCTATAACTTTTAATAAACCCACTAAGATTGTTTTACCATCAATATGGATGTATACAGCTTAGTTGCCATCAAGCACAATGCAGTGTTCTCACCATTCCATACTGATTGCATTCATCAGAAGTGTATGTTGTCAAGTACAGGTATGGGACCTTTTATCCAGAATGCTTGGGACCTGGGGTTTTCCGGATAATGGATCTTTCCATAATTTGGGTCTTCATACCTTAACTCTACTAGAAATCCATTTAAACATTAAATAAGCCCAATAGGCTGGTTTTGCCTCCAATAAGGATTACTTATATCTTAGTTGGGATCAAGTACAAGCTACTGTTTTATTATTACAGAGAAAAAGGAAATCATTTTTAAAAATTTGGATTATTTTGATAAAATGGGGTGTATGGGAGACAGCCATTCCGTAATTTGGAGCTTTCTGGATTTAGGGTTTCCGGATAAGGTATCCTATACCTGTACAAGGCACTTGTTATGCACTTAAATGAAAGGTATATTGTAAGCAGTAAAATCAAGGACTATGTAACCTTTCTATTTAAGGCCTTCATACAGCAAGTTATTTTTCAGTCATTTCATTCTTGTTTGAAGATTCTGTCTAAAGGAATGTGCAGGAAATGATCCATGTCAATAGTTTTGATAGTATGTAAGAAACGGCCTGTGTGAAAAGGATAAAACTGCAAATATCTGATTATATGGTTATGGTTGAAACAAATCCTTATCTGAATCCTCTGTAAGCTCTTACTAACAAATTGAAAAACTTCCACTGCTGCAAATATAAATACATGTAACATTTACAGGGAAGCGAGAGTGCACTGTTATACAGGCTATAAGTGCACCAACTGTATAGAGCAAAAAATGATCAATGATTTAATGCATTTTATACACATGCAAAGGTAGTGTTTTTTTGGTTCAAGCCCCTGCACTAAAGTCAACCTTTTGATCCCCTCCCCCCCATGGCTCATAACAAGGTTACATAAATATATATTATTGTGTTGAGCCATTGTTTCAAAAACATTTTCAGCAGGAGATCAAATAAAGGTTTATTTACCTATTTTTTGACCCGGTGTTTAACAGGGCACCATGGACAGGTTTTTTTTAAAAAAAAATGTATTGTGTCATTTTATTAATAGTCTCACTGGTGTAGCAAATGAGATGGAAGGCAGTGACTTTTCTCACTGCTTAATGCATCTCCCCCATTGAGCCATAGAACAAGATGCAATTATTTTCAGAACATAATGTCAATAAGCGCTCTTCAGCATGTGCAACTTTATTCTGTTATTAGTTGTGAGTTAAACCAGCAGGATCAGAAGTACAGAAATCCCGTTGCGCCAACAAATTGCAGCTGTGTAAGCGAAGACCCTCCATTTGCATATTTATTTAAGTAAGCGTAATCTATTTCTCATTTCCTTTTCTAGGCTCATTTGTTTGTTATTCTCTGCAAGATGCTCCGGCCAGTGTGTCTATTGAACGATTATTTAAAACTGACATCAATTCCAAAGCAATAGGCACGGCTAACCAAAACAGGGAGATAGAAATTGGTGCAAAGAGTAGAAAGCACACATGAAACATCACCTGTTCGCTCAGTTCCGAGCAAGCGATGAGCTACACTTTCTGCTTCATTTAATCTAGTGTCTGTATAGATACACCATAATTACACTGCTCCTTATCGTCGGCACTAATCTTTCATAGAAATTTTAACTGCCACTCGGCACAGTGAGCGTGCTGTTAAATATATTTATCATTCAGTATAAATTTTGCTTTATTCTATGAAACTATTTTCCATTTTAATGTGAGAGCCTTGTTCAGAGTAAACTGATTGTACATTGCTTGGTGGCTGGTGCATAGATTTGTGACTTTTTTTTCTTTTCTTTTTGTATGTCTTTTAAATTGGATTCCATTGTAAAAGGGTTGATCTGCATCTGCTGAAAGCTGCATAGAAGAAAACTCATAAAGAGGTGGAAATTGTATCCAGCACAGAAAATTACATTATGTTGTACTGTGAGATATAAAAAGGAGGGTTGTTTTTGGTGGTTATGCATTTTATGTCCTAAACCTACTATTTCAAAAGCAGGCAGGGAGTTGGGGAAGATCAGACCAGGCAGTGCAGGAAAGATGGGCTACTTATTTGAGTGATTTGTTAAATAACAAACATACTGCTGTAAAAAACATAAATGTAAAATGCCCAACTTTCAGCTGTTGAACAAGGTGCTACCAGAATGAGAATGAGGCTCTAAGAGAGTAGACCTCTGTTTGTATGTGATGCTGCCAATGCATACTGGGGCAACATGGGGGCACTAATGTCCAATATGATGCTTCTACCCAGGGGCGATCCTACCCAATTTGCCGCCCAAGACAGCCTTCATTTTTGCCACGTCGCTACTGCAATTGCTCTCTCTGCACTAGAAGAGCCGAATTTCCGGCTTTAAAACCGGAAATTTGGCTCTTAGTTACCAGGAGCGGCATTTTTGCCGCCCCTGGCAACCAGGTTGAGTGCCTCAACTCGCCTTAATGGCGGAGCGCCCCTGCACAAGGTATAAGGAATGTCAGTATTTAACACCTGCAGTAGTAATTTAGTACAGGGATTCCTTGAACAATGTGGGTAATGTTAGTAGTAATGAAATGTGAGGCACCTAGGCTAAACTTTTCACAGACCCCCCCTCTAATCTACTCCCACACCCAAACTTAAGAATATATAACAATTAATCAGGTTCATATGTTCACCTGGAGATACAAATGGCCCATGATCTAGCTTTTTTTCAATTACTAGTGTTTCCTTTTATATTTATTTTTATCTGCTTAGCCGGTCCTGGGTCTTAAGGTGCATGTGTGGGCTGTGTTCTAAGACACACTGGGTTCTGCGTGCACTAGTAGGGATGTAGCGAACTGTTCGCCGGCGAACTGTCCGCGTCCGCCAAATGTTCGCAAACGTCGCGCGACGTTTGCCAATTTGAGTTTGTGTTCGATTCGAATAAAAATCGTTCGACCATTCGACCATTCGATTCCTTCGACCGCTAAAATCGAACGATTTCCATTCGTTCGAACGATTGTAAGCATTCGATCGAATGAAAAGCATTCGATCGAATGGCTTCGATCGTTCGATTCGAACGAAAATCCTTCGACCGTTCGAATCGAACGATTTTGCGTGTGTTCGAAGTTCGCAAACTGTTCGCGAACTGTTCGCGAACTGTTCGCATTTTTGCCGGTGTTCGCGAACGGCGTTCGCGAACACCAAAACGGCAGTTCGCTACATCCCTATGCACTAGTAAACATCAAACCCCGCTCAGACACATGCCACACATGTGCTTTCTCTTGTCTAGCTGTCTAATCTCCTCCTAGCAGGTTCCATGCACTCATCCTGCCTGGACCCAGGCCCAGCAGTGCAGATAAAAATACATTTTTAAGAAAATAAAAAATATAGATGGGCCCTAAATCACTTTGAGCTATAGCCTAGGGTAGCCTAGTGATAAATCCACCCCTGAGTGGTATGCTTTGAACTTGTAGGAGAGCTACATAGGTGGGATATCTCCAGGTGTACAGGGCCTCCTTGCACCTTGCATTCCCTACCACTACGGTTGTACTCAAGAGATCCACTGATACATTCAAAGTATCTCCTTTACTTAAAGATTTCAAATTTAGTGATATACACGACAACTCTGACAAATATGTAAGCAGCAAACTTTCTATCCTATTTAATTTCTACTAATAGATTAACGTAAAATGAACGTGATGCAGACAAATTAGGCAAATCAGATTATTATTTAATCTTACAAAACCATTTTCTATATTTAATCTAGGATATTTGGTGCACTATGGCCTTTTCAAACACAAAGACTAAATCTAACACAATACCTTGAAGTTAGTTGATATCTGTTACTTTGTCCTGATGTGTTTAGTGTAGATTTATGTCCCTCATGTTCCACAAACCAATTTCCACTCACAATATAGTCTGAGACAGCAATGATAGTTTGTCAATACAATGTTAACAGGGTTTAGGGTAGGGCAAGTGAAATGCACTTAACCAGTCCCTGACAACCATATTGATGGATATAAAAAAGCTATGTGCTTGACTGCTTTGACATGTATTAAGCCCTACTCTGGGCTTGTTTGTATTCCATATGTCCCTTAAAAATAATGATTGCAATACTGGCTGCAGGCAGAACAGTTTATACCTTCTGTTGAGAATGCATTATAACTATAATCTAAAATTGTATCATCATATTATGCATGCTTCCTGTAACAGAATGTGATATTACAGACAAAACACACACCCTACAAATGTTCTGCAAAGTTAGACGTGTTATTGTGAGGGATACTATGGAGGCAGAAGGTTTGTCTCCTTATTTTGCTGACAGGTAACAGAAAGAGGGTTACAGAAGTTCAGGAACAGGAAAAACAGATTTGGGGTATAGTGAGTGAAGAACCAATGACAGGTGCAGCTCAGAGACTGGACCAAGGATATGACAGGAGCAAGTCTAGAGCAGGACAAGAAAAGAACAAGGCGTAGGAACAAGATTAGAGAAGGATTAGAGAAGGGAACAGGATTGGAGCAGAACTAGGAGCAGACAGGGGCCAGGGCAAGGGAGCAAGATCCAGGGCTATGTCACAGTGCCCAGGCTAAAAGAGGCCAATGCTCAGACAAAGGAAGTAAGGTGAGTATGGCTTATATACCTGAAGGGGAGAGTCAGCCCTGATTGGCTGTCCCAATCCGACCAATAAGGCTGGTGGGAGAGAATGGAAAAGCCAAGTGAAAACGTGAGTGATAGTAAGATTGTGAGCTTTTCAGCTGCTCTCCTAGCCAAGTGACCAAGAACAGCAACTGGTCCCAGCAGAGCCTTACAATCATTTCCTTTGATCAGATGCGGTCAGTCCAAGTTCCCTGTTTAAAATGTGAATCCCAAAGTTGATGAGTTCTGCATTCATATTTACTGTGTGTGTATATATACTGGTTGGGGATCACTGCCTTAGATGTTGCTCCCAGTGGCCTCCAAGCAGGTGCTTCTTTTTGAATTCCTGGCTTAATGGCAAGCTTTAGTTGCATACAAAATATGTATGTAAAATAGAGCCTCCTGTTGGTTGCAGGTCCACATAGTTGCTACAATACCCAGTCAAAGCCCTTATTTGGAATCCCCGGGAACGTTTAGCATGCTTGCATTGTTCTCCAATATTATTTTATACTTGAGTGTGGCTCATGGGTAAAAAAAAGTTGGGGACCCCTGACCTAAGTAAATTCGATTCTTAGTCAGAAGAGCTGTCAATTTTTAATTTCAGTAACATCAGATAACTGGACACTCCCACTAGCCTCAGGAATACAGGGGGGCATGGCCTAGCAGGACACAGATTGAGTTTTTTATGACCTCCTGTGAGTAGGAACTGGTTCAAGAATATAATGACCATAACTCCTTATAGGAACATAGGAGAGATATGATATTATATTTATTGGTTATTAATTCTCTTATGGATCCCATAGATACTAAACAGCAATAATGTGTGGCCTGCTCCTGCCCCCGCCCAGATATTCACATCTCATATACAGAGTACTAAACCTAGTCATGTTTGGACTCATCTGAAAGCTGATATTACCTTGAACCCATACCCGTTTTTTATACTGTTGGTACAACAGGTCTGGGTTCTGTGAGGATGAATATGTTGTGTTTAATAAACAGCACAAATTTTGCAGCAACTCATTGAGCTTTATTGAAGTTCATCACCGCCATTTTTCTTAAATGTTTTAGGATGTGTTATGTGTGACCTTCACTTCACATGTGAGGGGGCCTTGCTGTGAACTTCAAGTTCTCCCTGACTCTCTAATGACTCTTATCGGCCAGGACTTGGAGAAGGGCATCACACCCCTGCTCACTTGGCTAATTCCAGACTTTAGCAGAGAGGCCTGTTATGTCTCTGATTTAGGTGAAGAAATTTTTTCATTTTTCATTATACTTTGGCCTGTTTTATTAACTCTATCAGGCCTGTATCATATATATATATATATATATATATATATATATATATATACACAGTATATATATATAACCTGAATCAGATGCTTGCACTCTGAACCAGTCTTCCATAAACGAGGGTGCAGGGTCAAAGTATTTATGTAAAGTTCAAGAGGACCCGCACTTCTTGGTTAGTGAACCAAAAATGTCTTTAGTTTGAAAAATAAAGACATTTTTGGTTCACTAACCAAGGAGTGCGGGTCCTCTTGAACTTTACATAAATACTGCATTGAAAACAACCTATTAGTGTCGCTCTTATTCGCAAATATTTACTTACTTTGGCTGGCACCCAGGACTTCACTGAGTTAACGGAGTGCACCTTTGGATTTTGTATATATATATAGATAGATAGATAGATAGATAGATAGATAGATAGATAGATAGATAGATAGATAGATAGATAGATAGATAGATAGATAGATATAGATATAGATATAAATATATATGGACAAATACAAGATTCGTTTGCACTCAACCCATTATCAATATATTTAAGACATTTTGTGCATACTGCTACTGAAAAATGCCTTACCCTTTAAACAAAACAGGGATTGTTTGTCCATATATTGCAATATATTTAAGCTGGCCAACTACGTCAAAGGCATCCCATATCTGGCAAGTCCTACGCTTAATTTTCATCTGATTCATTAAGAATTCTATTGCTTCATTATACATTTCACAAAGGGACTAAAGGTGGCCATAGACTTAAAGATCCGCTCGTTTGGCGACATCGCCAAACGAGCGGATCTTTCCCCGATATGCCACTAAACTGCGTGGCTATATCGGGGGTAATTCGAGCGTTCGGCCATATGGCGGAACGATCGAATTACGATGCACCAATCGGCTCCGACGGGTTGGTCGGGTAAAAATCCAACCTTCTCGATCGATATCGTGGCTAGATATCGATCGGGATGACCCGTCGGAAGCCCCCATACACGGGCAGATAAGCTGTCAAATCGGTCCAAACGACCGATATCGCCAGCTTTATCTGCCTGTGTATGGCCACCTTAAGTTTTACCTGCAACTTACTTGCTGCTTCCAAAGTAAAACTCCCAAACTTGGCCGCCCTTTTATTAGACACCAGTGGGATCACCTGACTATAGCTGGGAAGGGTGGGAGCTACAACATGGAGCTGGTCACTGCGCCTGTATAACTATAACAAACAAGGGAAAGTTGTGCTCACCACTAATTTTTAAAATCATTAGGCGGGGGTGCAATGAGGGTGTGACCTCAAAATACATATGGAAATATACAAGATTCCTCTGCACTCAGCCCATTATCAATATATATATATGTGGTCTCATGGACCCCGCACTCCAGTATGTACTAAATCCAATTGCTTTCATTGTGTACATCAGTGGCGTAACTACCAGGGGTGCAAAGGGTGCAACTGCACCAGGGTCCCTGGCCCCTGCACCCCTGAAGGGGCCCGTGTCCTAGGAAGAAAATAACGCTTTCGTATCAACAGATAGAAAATAATGCTTTCGTATCAACAGATACGTAATCATAGGCACATGTGCCTATGATTACGTATCTGTTGATACGAAACGCGTTAGGATGCATACTTTTTAACTACATGGAATAAAGTTACATTTTTACCTTCATGGCCATGGTCGCAGGAGTGCGTACCATAAAACTATGGCAGCATTGGTATTCCCTTGTACTAAACACAATTCAGCAGGAACAGCCCCTAAGTTTGCTCATAGCCTGTACAGAGAGATACCATAAAACTATGGCAGCATAGGTATTCCCCTGTACTAAGTACAATTCAGCAGGAACAGCCCCTAAGTTTGCTCATAGCCTGTACAGAGAGATACCATACAACTATGACTGCATAGGTATTCCTCTGTACTAAGCACAATTCAGCAGGAACAGCCCCAAGGTTTGCTCATAGTCTGTACAAAGAGATCCCATAGGTGAATGCCAGCATTGGCATTCCCCTGTGCTACTGTATTTAACATACAGCAAGAAGGTTTGAGGGTAAACCTTTAAAGAATCTACTCTATGTTTACATATAGTATGAATTTGTACATGTTCTGTCTGTGCAGTTGAAGTCCATAAACATTAAAAATAGAGTAATAAGTGAAATATATTTATTTTTATATGTAATCCATGGTGCTGTGCCCACATTTCTACAATAGTCAACAAAGTTGCACAGGGAACAGTGTAGAAAGAATGTGAGACCTCAATCACATTTATTGCACTGCCTTGTGGTGTTAACCCTTTCCTTGCCATTAATGTGTAAAAGTGCAATTGTGCCATCCTGCTATGAGTTTGTATGTCTGTATACATAGTTGTGGCCCTGTGCCCTGGTCTGCTTTGCGCCTATTGTTTTTGGTATTATACATGAAATGAATATGTGTAATAATATTTGCTCTGTATACAAGAACACCATGTACAGTGAAGCCTAAATTTTACATACCCTTATTCTCCTGAGAAGTAATATCTGGCCATGTCTCTGTTTCCATGATTTGTTATAACTGTGATCTGTGCCAGATTATTTTCACATACTATTACAAAAATATAAAAATCAAATTTTAGTTGTGTTGTACTTTGCCATAAAAAAGTATACCAGTTTCAGTAATTAAAAATAACTTCTTAAATTCAGTCGTATGACATTAGATCAGTAATTGTTATTACCCGCCCACAACATGGGTGCGGGGGGGGCCCAGTTGCAAATTTTTGTACCGGGGCAGAGCCAGGCCCAGCCAGCCAGGCGCCTTAGGCAACCTGGCTGGCCGCAGCGCCGACTTGGTGGGCGCATGCGTGAACAGATATGTGCACGCATGAACGGACGCTGGTGCGCATGTGCAAATGGACGCTAGTGTGTATGCCCTAACGGACGCTGGTGAACATGCTCCAACGGATGCTGGCGCGCATGCACCAATGGATTCTGGCGTGTATGCGCCAATGGACGGGCAAGCTAAAGCCAACTCTACAGAAGAGAGGGGATGGATTAGGGGTAGGCAAGCAGCATGGAAGATACATGTCTGGCGCCCCTCCAGCTTTGCGCCGTAGGCACGTGCCTACTCTGCCTACCCCTAGTTCTGGCCCTGCCCTTAGGGGTATAGTTACACCACTGGTGTACATTTTATACATCCGGATTTATGGATGTATAAAATGTACACAATAAAAGCAATTTGATCTACTACATACTGGAGTGCGGGTCCATGAAAAGATATATATATATATATATATATATATATATATATATATATATATATAGACAAATACAAGAGTCCTCTGCACTCAACCCATTATCAATATATTTAAGACAGCGACATTTTGTGCATACTGCTACTAAAAAATGCCTTACCCTTTAAACAACACAGGGATTGTTTGTCCATATATTGCAATATATTTAAGCTGGCCAACTACGTCAATATATATATATGTAGCGCTATAATAAACTGACTTGTGCGAGGGCAGTTTTAGCTACTTTCCTTTGTGGGCTGAGACCACAGATGAGCTCTCTCTCTCAGGGGTAAGCCCTCACAACGCGGTGGAGGCAAGGGTGTAGTGTAACTGTACCTAGGTGTGATAGCACAATGATGGGCGCCAGTAGTTCTTTAACAGTTGAACAAAGAACAGTATTTATTGAACAATAGCACATAGATCATTTAGCACATTGATCCACAATGGAGCATAGAACATACACAGCAGCATAAAGGAAGCATATACTCACAGCACATATAGGCTGAATCCCCACAGGCTAGGGAATATACAGCAGAGAGTAAAGGTGGCCATACACGGGCCGATAAAAGCTGCCGACAGACCGTGTCGGCAGCTTATTGGCCCGTGTATGGGGGCCCCCGACGGGCTTCCCCGATCGAGATCTGGCCGAAAGTCGGCCAGATCTCGATCGGATGGGTTTAAAAATCCCGTTGGATCGCGGCCGCATCTGTTCATTGATGCGGTCCCGCGATCCGACAGCCCGTTTGTGAATGCTAGGATCCGATCGTGGGCCCTAGGGCCTCAAGGTGGGCATATCGGAGGGAGATCTGCTTGTTTGGCGACATCGCCAAACGAGCGGATCTATCCATGTATGGCCACCTTAAGTTGACAGCATGTGATGGGTATTGCCCAGTTTTCAGGATATCTTCCAGTGGCAGACTAGGGGAACTCCTGACATCCCTATCTCAACACTTGGTTCCTTACTCTGGGTCAGTAATACCCTGGGATCTTAATCCCTCTAATCTCCTTGGCGGAGCCTTGAGCTGCTCAACTAAATAACTTCTCTATCACTCCTAGAGTGATCTATAAACGAGTATAGCTGTCTAATTACTAGGGCCAAGGCGCCTAGGGTCAGCACTACCCATTCCCTTCCAGCCTGCTTGGTTGGGCTAAAGCAATGGACCCAGAACACATGGTTCCTAAACCTTTTATACTCTGGCACAGTGTCATCTGGTGTACACTGTGTGAACTACAGGGGTTACATAAGCACAAGGTCCCCATAAGGACACACTGAGGTGTCCATATTACGAGGGATGTGCCTGTCTGTAAAGTGTTAGAGTGTTTTCACATCCCTACATATATATACAGTAAATGTAAGCAGGGACTTCCTCTATAGTTACACCAGTGAATGTAAGAAATGAAACATTTAGGTGTAGGAAACAATCACCATTTTAACTCACCGACAATATTCAGATGCACAGCCATAGATTTATAGGGATGATGGTAATCATGTCCATCTCCTGAAGGCTTGGCAAAAGGAATGGAATAATTATCTGACTGGTAATCGATTTTAGCGCAAATAGATGTAATATGCACACCCCCTGCTGTGGCTGAATGTCAGTTTCTACTCTCCTCAAACAATTAGTGCCTTTTAAAGTATGCAAAAAGCTGTAGATTATTAGCATCTATAAATACAGAGGTCACATCTTATTGCTTTGCTATATCAGAAGGCATGCTAGAGTGCATATAAATATATATGAGAACAGCACTAACACAGATACAAACTTATCCTCAGAAACAAAACTACTGTAAGTCCCAAATGCTTGTTCGATTATGAAGCTTTACTCATAATTTATTCTACAGTTTTCCCCTCTCTGAAGTAAACTGTCAAAATATTTTTTCTGGCATCCTCATTACATTCTAAAACTGCAAATCTCAAAGATTTATTTCAATATTGGTTAGATCTGATGATATGAGATTTTGATTTCCCATCTGGCTGGCAAAATATCCACAGAAGGAAAGTTTGAACTCAAAAAAGTAAAAAAAAAGAAAGAAAAAAAATTGTATATGGATTTAAATCAGTTCTAAAGAAATCTGATAATTTTTATGCTGTGGAATGCACAGCCTACAAATGAGGCAAAAGTCAAGAGGTAAATGGAATACATATTAATATATTTGGCTTCAGGCTCAAACAAATACATTTTAAAATGCTTCAGCTGTCAGACAACCATATCAGCATGCTAAATTTGTATGACATGACGACAGATCGAGAAAGCTGCACAGAAACTCAGCCATATTAAATCCGTCGCCCTTAATGCCAAAAAAAGCTTTTTTATTTCCACATATATACTGTAAGAGCAACATTAAGTAATGTACAAGGAGGGAACTACCTGACATCATTGGGACTGCAGTGCATCCTTAATTTCCTTCTATAAAAAGCACCAAGGAATTTTGTGTAATTGTGTGGCAGAGAATATTCAGGTGTTATGGCAATAAATGAACCCTAAAATTTTTCCAGATCTATTTTATCAGTCTCAGTCAGAAAAGTTCCATTCAAATCAATAGAAAAACATTGCTGAAATATTTCTTGCAAGTAAGAAGGTTTAGGTTAAATGCATGCTGCAGGACTGAAAATGGCATCTCCCTATGGCAGGTATATGTGGTATGCACACCTATTAAAGTGATTCTGTCATTATTTTTATAGTGTAGGGGAGAAGGGAGGGGGGTCTACATGAGGTGGGGGGTAGGGTTTTTTTTGAAAATGGTTGAATTCTCCTTTCACAGTGGGGCATGTTATCTGGTTACTTTCCCATTGTTCTGTTGTTTGTTAGGCTGCTGGGGGGGGGGAACGGGGTGATATCACTCCAACTTGCATTGCAGCAGTAAAGAGTGACTGAAGTTTATCAGAGCACATATTACATGACTGGGGGTGCATTGGAAACTGACAATATGTCTAGCTCCATTTTAGATTTGAAAATGAAACATAAAAAAATCTGTTTGCTTTTTTGAGAAATGGATTTCAGTGCAGAAGTCTGCTGGAGCAGTATCTCTTTAATGATCCAAACACATTCCTGCAGCACTACTTTTCTACTATTAATGTATATAAATAAATAGTTTTGCTATACACATGCCTCATTTTGGAACAAACACAGTGATGAACTTGTTTTCTATGATGGAAAAATGTATTTTTATCTTGTATTGTTTTGTTATCATGTACATACAAAGTGATCCCCACATCCTTTAAATCTATCTGCTTGCAGGCTTTCTTTTTGTCTTCCATTCTCTCTGTCGTGGTTGGCTTACTTGATTTTCCACTGTTTAGTCAGTAAGCAGCCTAAAGAAAACTTTAATGATTGTACCCACCTCACAAGGATGACTCAATAGGGATATATCATGTTAAATACTGGAAAGGTCAAAATTTCCAATTACTTCAGTGGGTTAGTTTCCAATAATTCATTGTTCAGATGGGCAGATTTGTGTAATCTTTACTAATTTACAAGTAATTCACTTATTGATTGAAGTTAGTACAATGTAGCCATCTGAAAACAATCCTAATTAACTTATGACTCCTAATCATGCACAGATTAGTTTGCCCTGTTTTCATTACAAGTTCAGTGTTCCATTTACAATGTAATTTTCAGTATCATTCAGTGGTAACCACATCTCATAAATGAAGGCTAGTAGATCAAATAAGCAAACATTCTATCATAACATTTGGTTCCGGATTAAGTATCTATGTTTGACTGAAAATCAATTTTATGATGCATTTTCTGCACTACAGGGGAATACTTTTCCTTTAGGCATAAGACTCCACAATTTATTCATACATCTTTGAATACTGGATTCCTGAAATAGAGCAGGCTCTGTATATTGAAAAGATTTGAAGCCTTTCTGCCAGGGACATAGACTATCCTGGTGAAACAAAGAATGCAGTGAGTGTCTAACCAACTCCCTTAAGATCTGGGATATAGTGGCTTCCAAAAACCACTTATATACAGCATACACACTAGCAGCTCCAATAATGGGAAACCCCAAATTTCCTCCTGAAACCTCACAACTACCGTTTCAATGGTGGGTAAATAAAGGGTTCACTTTGATATCTTCTCTGTTGACTCCTAGGGGAGTTTACTCATTGGATGCCCTAATTGGAAATTTCTCTTTACTCCTCCATGAATGCTTTTGAGCCCATCAAATTTTACATTTTATCTCAATTTGTTGGATCTCCTCAAACTCTCAGAAGGAACAGCCATAATTTTTTGAGTTATGGTGCAAATATAGAATTACCCAAGGGGTACAATTTCAGTATTATATAGACAGTTCAACCCTCCTGAAAATTTAACTGATTTGAAATATATTCGTTCATGGGAATCTGATTTAGGGAAACACTTATCAGATAAGGAATAGTCACAAATTTGGGTCAATCTGAAGAGTAGCTCAGTAAATATAGTACTTTTGGAGGCAGGATACAAGGTGTTGTTCGGATGGTACCTTACCCCAGCTAGACTTGACAAGATATACCAGGGTACAAATGAGAATTGCTTTCGAGGATTCACAGGCACAGGGATAATGGCCCACATTTGGTGGACCTGTCCCAAAGCGATACATTTCTGGATTCGAATATATAATTTGATATTTTCTATATTACATATCAACTTAAAATGAGACCTGTTTGTAGCCAATATAGGAGCTACTCCAGATTCTGTATCAAAGAATCAAAGAAAACAGCTGAATAGCTTATTTTTGGCAGTGCGTCAAGTGATAGAAAAATGTTGGTAGTCCCCATTTATTAATTTTGAATTGGTAAAAATAAAAATAGACTGGATTTTCTGTAATGAAAAGTTAACCAGTGTATTAAATGACCAACACCAAAAATTTTTAAAAGTCTGGCAGCCATGGCTTGAATATCGATACCAAGGGGGCTCTCCCGCAACATCTTGTGTCCCCATGAGTAAGGGTTTGGAATCCTATCTTGCAATCCTGTTATACAAATAAAAAGGAAAGAAGAAAAAATAACAAAATCAACAACTAAGAGAGGCATTAGAAGTTTATAAGTTTGACTTTATTTACTTTAATATATTACATATTATTGATATCATATTATTGTATGCAAGTCTGTGTTTACTGTCGGAATTTTACAAGGTCTACAAATGTTTAGACATAGACTTAGATGTATGCAACATGTGTGGATAATATATAGCATATTCAGAGAAATGTGTATATATATATATTGCATTGTAAGAAAAATATGTTGTGAGCATAATATGAAAAATAATAAAAAAATATTGATACAAAAAAAGAATCTTTGGTGGGCCAGTTCTGAAAAGTTCTTCACCAAGTTGGGCTTTATCTAGCCCACAAAATATTCTGTGCAGCTTCATGGTAAATGTGTACAGTGTGCTCTAGAAAGCCTTATAGTGTACAGACTTGGGATTTAATTTAAAGGAATAATGTATGGTATAGCTGCCAGCATATTTAACAACCTACACTCTAAAGACTCAGCAATTTCAACTTTAATTTGTTTCTAAGGAGAAGCAATGTGTCCGAAGCTGCCTAGAACCCTAGATCTTACAATAAATAAGTTAAATTTCACAGGAGTTTTTGCATGGTTCGGCTCATAATGAACATTTTCACTACATCCACTACCATTTTATACACTTAAGACCAGCTGATAGCAATCCTTCAGTCAAAGGGCTGTAAGAAGCCCAGGTGCTCCAGTGGGTCAGCGGGGACACCCACCACCGCAGCCACAGCCTTAATCTTCTGCGTGCCAAAGCATGCTGCTGTACCATTTGCTCCTTTGTGAGTATGGTGTGCACTTTCGGCCACATCTTGGCACAAAGTTTGAATATTTAAAGGGGCCTTGGGCAGTAACTCACTGCCCAAAATAAAGGTCTTAGTTCCTGGGTGCTATTTATTGTGTTCTGATCTGTTACTGACCCTGTCTGTGCCTGATATTGTCCAGTTCACTGCCTGTCCTGACCCTTGCCTATGTATTTACTTCCCTCTTGGATCCTGCTTTGTACTTTGACTTTTGTGTGTTAAATTAGACCTGTGACCTTGACTACTCTTACAGCTCCTGAATCTGTACTGCCTGTTCTTATTGGTACTGACCCGGCTTGTACCTTGACCGTGCTCCTGTTCTCCGTTCTACTAACAAGGTTCGGTTCCCTTGTCTACCTACAAATATCTTCCTGGTCCTTTCACGTTAAAGGATAATTCAACTCCCCACAGTGATAAGTCCCCACTGGCCCCCTCCCTGCCTCCCCTCTGCTAAGTGTTACCCCAGAATTGATGTCCCCTGTAGGACTACAGATCGCACATGCAGAGTGAGCGCAGCGGAGCTCACAGGTACCATCTTCTGGCGCTTTGATAATCTTTGGGGCTTCTTCAGGCGGTTCGGCAATTTCCATCACTTCCGGTGGATGCGCAGTTCTCGTGAACCAGAAGATTGCTCCAACTGCACATGCGCCAATATGGCACTCACATTACGAAGATTACCGAAGCGCCGAAGATGGCGCCCGTGAGCTCTGCTGCGATAACTATGCATATGTGGTCACTAATCCTACAGGGGACACAATTTTGAGGTAACACTTAGCAGGGGGGAGGCAGGGAAGGGGGCCAGCGGAGGGGGGGGGCGAAGGGACTTATCACAGTGGGGGTTTAGTTCTCCTTTAAAACCTGACAGCACCCAAGTAGCAGAGGGCTTTTCTTCAAAGGTTAAATGTTATAGGTGGAAGATTGAGCCGCGACCAGGAGCGTGGTGCTAGTTCTGGGTTTGGTATTCCGTTCATAACAGGGGCTATATAAGTGTGCCTCGTCCTCTCTGGCAACCAAGATTTTTTTTATATATCTGTCCTGTGCATGCATTCATTTAGTTGTCTTCTTCCATTTCCTTATCTACCTGATTCTTTTGTCTATTGCCTATTGTCTACCACCTGCTCCAGCCCCTGATCTTGCTTGATTATTGGACTTTGCTATTTGTCTGCTGCATTCCCTGGACCATACATGATAGCTCTTTTACCTGCCCTGATCTCCGAGCATGGTTTTAACAAGTTATGCACTATATAGATGCCAGCCAATGGTAGAATGAATATCAATAGAACAGTAGTAATACATTGTTTTGTTTGCATTTTAGCATTTAAGTCTATGAGGCAAAGTTAAATTTTGAATTGCAGGTTCATTTTGATCACGGCCATTTTACAATTCAAGTTTCCAAAACTCTAATATTAAAACTTGAATATAAAAATCAGCAGCTAAAAGCTGGTAAGTTTATGCAGAAATCAATGGGAGGTGTATTTTCCAAATTTAAGCTATTTAAAGTAAATGTCAGACTCGTTGAAAATGATAAGTAGAATGTGATTTCACTGTTTTCCAGTTGTTTTTCAAGTTTTTAAGCAACCAAGTTTTCTAAATTCAAGTTTATCCATAAATAAACATGCAATCGGGATTTTAGAGTTTTCAAAAAATAGATAGAATACAGAATGATTCACACAGTTCAGTTATACCATTAAAATCTACTTTAATTGGTACTGGCCAGAGAGTCCTAGAACTGATTCCTAGGGGCCGATTGACTAAGGGTCGAATATCGAGGGTTAATTAACCCTCAATATTCGACTAGGAATTAAAATCCTTCGACTTCGAATATCGAAGTTGAAGGATTTAGCGCAGACAGTTCGATCGAACGATCTAAGGATTATTCCTTCGTCGAAGGAATATCCTTCGATCAAAAAAAGTTAGCCAAGCCTATGGGGACCTTCCCCATAGGCTAACATTGACTTCGGTAGCTTTTAGATGGTGAACTAGGGGGTCGAAGTTGTTTTTTAAAGAGACAGTACTTCGACTATCGAATGGTCGAATGATTTTTAGTTCGAATCCTTCGATTCGAAGTCGTAGTCGAAGGTCGAAGTAGCCCATTCGACGGTCGAAGTAGCCCAAAAAAAACTTCAAAATTCGAAGTTTTTTACCTTCGAATCCTTCACTCGAAGTTAGTGAATCGGCCCCCTAGTGTGGTGATGCCACCTTTCTCAACTCTATTTAACCTTGGGCAAGTCACTTAAATCTTCCTATACCTGAGGTACTGAAAACCTACGGGCTTGTTGCATCGCATAACTGCATCTCCACTAGCAAACCCCTCTTGTTGAAACAATATAAATAAAAGCTAAAGTTGAGTTGATATATCTGTATTAATTAGTATGAACTATTCCTCATCAGAGGTACTTGCAGGATGCCTCGTTATTGATGCCTGTATGGAGCATTATTATACTAATTGCTTATTTGTACTTAAAAAGAGCCTATACAGCTGAGCACTAAACTTTGCCAGGAGGGTGGCATTTCATATCAAGCCCAGTGTGGATATTTTAGAACTGTCAGTTTGGAAGATAATTCTTTTTTATATTGTATGTATAATAGGGAAATGTATTAAGTGTATTCTGCAGTAGAACAGCGAAAACCTGTGGTGTGTTCTTGTTATAAATATAGAATATATAAGATATGCTTAAGATTAGTTCTAGAGCTTAGGTTAGTTCTTCTTTCATCCTTACCTCATCATCTTGGTCTTATCAGTAAATTGCTATTGCCTGCCATTCTGATTCTAGCAGGAAAATTGATTTGTCAGTGCTGTTGATGTGATTAATTTATAAATAATGCATGGTGCTCTTATGTGCATAATGTGCTATATATTTTTTTAATAATCTGTTGCAAGTTTTTGACTGCCACAAGCCATTGCAGCTATTAATGTGCAGTTGCTCTAAGGGTAAGCAGAGAGATCTTCAATTAAATAATGCTAATTTTTAAGCAGGTGTAGTGAGACACACTAATTTCATATGAGTACACTAACTCACTGCATACTAAAAAGCAAACAGAATCCTTAAAGGGATACTTTCATGGGAAAAACATTTTTTTCAAAATGAATCAGTTAATAGTGCTGCTAATTCTGCACTGAAATCCATTTCTCAAAAGAGCAAACAGATTTTTTTATATTCAATTTTAAAATCTGACATGGGGTTAGACATTTTGTCAATTTCCCAGCTGCCCCAAGTCACGTGACTTGTGCTCTGATAAACTTCAATCACTCTTTACTGCTGTACTGCAAGTTGGAGTGATATCACCCCTCCCTTTTTCCCCCCAGCAGCCAAACAAAAGAACAATGGGAAGGTAACCAGATAGCAGCTCCCCAACACAAGATAACAGCTGCCTGGTAGATCTAAGAACAACACTTAATAGTAAAAACCCATGTCCCACTGAGACACATTCAGTTACATTGAGATGGAAAAACAGCAGCCTGCCAGAAAGCATTTCCCTCCTAAAGTGCAGGCAGAAGTCACGTGACTGGGGGCAGCTGGGAAATTGACAAAATGTCTAGCCCCATGTCCGATTTTAAAATTGAATATAAAAAAATCTGTTTGCTCTTTTGAGAAATGGATTTCAGTGCAGAATTCTGCTGGAGCAGCACTATTAACTGTTTCATTTTGAAAAACATTTTTTCCCATGACAGTATCCCTTTCAATTTTGAAATCTGATATGAGGCTAGACATATCGTCAATTCAATAAAGTAGCATAACAATTTCCTTTCCTGACTCAGACATATGAAGTATTTGCATTTAGAAGTAGGGATGGGTGAATTTTTTCGGCTCGTTTTGCTGAAAAAATTACGCCCATAGACTTGTATGGCGGTGTGGTTCAAAAAAAAAAAGACCTGCGTCAAAACAATTTCGCCGCGCGACAACATGTTTTTGACACCCGTAGACTTTAATGGGCATCTGCGACATTCTGCCGGTGGCAAATTTTTGGCGAAACGAAACGGGTCAAATTCGCCCATTCCTATTTAGAAGGATAAAACTGATGGTGATGATGATTTTGGTTGCAAGCTGGACATCCCTAAATAATTTCTGAATTTAAAACTGAATGGCAATATTTTATGGCGGTAGAAAGGGAAGGAATTTGGGAAAAATAAAGCATTCATTTACAGGAAACCCTTTTCATAGTATTGTGACAACTCTGATAAATGTACTGTCAAGCATTCAAATGTCACTGAGTTGTGGCCTTGCATCAATTATAGTTTAATTTGACTTTTACAACATTACTTATCACTACTCTTTATTCCTTCAATAATAATGATTGTTAACATTCAGCAGTGTCTATTCATGGCCTGCTGGCAATCTCACAAATAGGCTATCACATTAACCCCCATAGCCACAGAGGGTCAAGACAAATCAAAGTCATCACAATGAGTCCCTGTAATCATTAGCCACAAGGTGTTTATAAAGTGAAATAAGCTCATGCGTGAAGCCAGCTCTGCTCAAGCTAAATATGGAGTGAGACAAAAATACTAAATCCAGTGATTATTCCCCTGAATGGTCCTTTACAAAATCACTTGGGATGCAGTAATTTACCACCACGCTCACCTGGAAGTCCATGTTCTGTGCGGCCGTATTCCGTGTTTAGAGAAGTTGATTCTATAACCTGTGTTTACTTGAACTTTTCTGTTTTAGAAACTAAATTGCACCTGTTATTCTGTGGAACCATACTTTTTTCTGCAGTTAAGCAAATTTCCTACCAAACCTGTTATTAGTATAAATGTAAAATGCGTCGCCAGGCGTTTTTAAACATCTCTGCATAGAAAAGCAAAAGGGAGCTTGTTGAAATCAAAAGCCAAGGTACAGATGTAGCTAGATTGCTTTGTGAGTTTAATCTAACATAACATCTCTCATTTAACTCACCAATTTCATGTAACAGAGAAAATGATGTCTAATTAAAGAATTGAATTTAACCTATTATGTAGGAGGAGAAGATTACATGATTCTATGCAACAGGTCCTTGAGTTTATTTGTAGTTTGTCAATTGTTGAAAGCAGCAGGGACAGGCAACTAAGAATGCTTACGTGCAGTACTCTTTAATATACTCAGTATATTGTGGTATTGCATTGCTTTGAATTCACAATGAATAAGTGTTCTTTAGTTTAAATTAGCTCCTGTGTATGAGGATGATACAGACACAAAGGGGGTGATTTATCAATGTTCGAATTTCAATGTTTGCCACAGTTCAATTTTTTTGCACACACAAATTCCAATTATATTTTCAAAAACTAGAATGTTTGTATTTATTAAAGGAAAACTATACCCCCCTCAACAATGTAAGTCTTTCTAAAAATATATTGCATAAAACAGCTTAAATGTAAAACCCTGCTTCATGTAAATAAACCTTTTCCTAATAATATACTTTTTTTAGTAGTATATGCTATTGGGTAATCAGAAATAAAAAAAAATGCTATTTTAAAAAATAAGGGCCATGCCCTGGGATACTAGGATTCGCAAACAAACCATAAATATTAGGTCACATGAGCCAATTAACAGCCAGTGTTCAGTCTTTTGCTTCCACACTTCTTCCTG
The DNA here is from genome assembly GCA_038501925.1 of Xenopus petersii. NCBI lineage: Eukaryota > Metazoa > Chordata > Amphibia > Anura > Pipidae > Xenopus > Xenopus petersii. The sequence continues at coordinate 42,969,404 of CM076681.1, read as the reverse complement.
TTACAGTTAGAGCTGCAGTATTTCTGGTCAGGTGATCTCTGAGACAGCACACAGACCATCACAAAATGCTGGTTCAAGGCAAGAGATGTAAAAGGGCAATATTTACTTAAATATATATACCAGTTTGGTAAGATTCTTTAATATGCCATTTCATTTTATAAAATCTGTTGCTTAAGTATTCATTTTGGGGGTATACTTTTCCTTTAAGCACAAAAACTTCAGCATCTAAAAGCTATCGAGTTCATGTAGAAGTCAGTGGGAGTTGTCCTAGGAAAAATTTTAACCATTTTTATTCTTAATTCAAAGTTTTTGAGGTTTTGAGTTTTTTTGAGCTTGTAAAAAAATGTAAATGTGATTTTTTAGAAAGAAGGCGAAAATGTTATCTTGTAAAAAAAATAGAGTTTCTTCAGTTTATACATTATCATATATTCAGTCATTTCAGACATTCAGACATTTCTTGATTGATAGCACCTTCAACATATCTTTTTAACTGGCTTTTTTCTGACTAGAATAGAATTCCGGTGCATAGTTGGTGTCACTTTAATCCTTACTGATATCCATGTACTATGATTATCACTCAGGCTGGTGTTTGGGCCATCTTTAAAATGTTATCTGTTGATGCTTCATATTGGCTAGTGTTTGGTGCATAATCAAATGAGGAAATAAAGAAGAGCCACAGCTCAGATCATGTGAGGCCTTTCTTCTCCCTGCCCAGATCCAGTATTGATTATTACAATGCACTGATCCAGAATTTGTGCTTAACCATTAGTAAATTAATCTAATAGTGTCATCATCAAATGTGGCAAAAGCGACAATAGTCATATTCCTTTCTTCTTTCCTGAAGAGAAACTGCCTGTGAGCCTTGAAAATAAAACAGCTTTCAAGACAGTCGAGGGAGTTAGATTACCTTATTGTCTACAGGACAAAACATCTCCTGGGTAGCGCTGGCAAATGATTGTTGCAATGATAAATAAAACAGTCAGGAGTATGACCTATATATGCCAGAAATAGTACACCTGTCAATAGAAAAAAAAGTTGCCTGGAAAATGGTTGCAATTGATTATTAGGTTGTACAGTATTTATTTGATTCAGCTGGGGCAGTTCTGTTGTGTCACCTTGGAAACTGATGCATTTAGTCACTGGTAACTCGTCACTGCTGTTACACTGTGTGAATGACTGAGATATAATGGCTTACCATTTTATAGGGACTGTCATTATAACTCAACTACAAATATTTTCTGTGTCTATGAAACAGAATTGTTTAACAGTATGATGGGAGAATGTAGTGTGCAGAATGCCACACAAACAAATGTGTGCAGGCCATGTATCCCCATTTAAACTACATCCACTCAAAGTCACAGCCACACATTTGTCCTCTAATCTTGAAACATTTGTTTTGTGCTTTTTTTTCACTCCTCATATGGCAAAATATACTGTATGAGGGCTCATGTATCAACAGAAGTGCAAAATACAGTTTTAAATGCATGTTGCCATGTTTTTTACCAGAATCCTGCATATTTTCCCCCACAACTCCAGAGTAATTGCAGCCGTGAGATTAAAACATGTGCTATTGCGCGTCTTTTGATGATTTGGTTGTAATTTTGCTGAAAATTTTTGTAGTGCATATGTTTAATGAATGGCTTCAATGCATGCTCCCATACTTCCTGCAGAACACACTGCACGGAAACTTTATGATAGTGAGGGGGGGGACTTTTCCCAGTGCTCGTGTTCCCTGGAGACTAAGGTCCTAAAACAGAGCCTTTCCCTGGGAAATGGGTACTGATGGGATCTTAAAATGTATTGAATATGTACCCGATGCTGACTTACATCTCAAACCATTCAGAAAGGAAAGTCCTGGAGCTATAAATGCAGGGACTACATGACAAGGGATCCGAAAGACCAGCAGCCAGATTACATTGGTTTATGTTTAGAGAATTAGATTGGGTGAGAAGGAATGAGTTAAAGGAAAACTATACCCCCAAAATGAATACTTAAGCAACAGATAGTTTATATCAAATTGAATGACATATTAAAGAATCGTACCAAACTGGAATATATATTTACATAAATATTGTCCTTTTACATCTCTTGCCTTGAACCACCATTTTGTGACTCTATCTGTGCAGCCTCAGAGATCACCTGACCAGAAATACTACAACACTAACTGTAACAGGAAGAAGTGAGGAAGCAAAAGGCAGAACTCTGTCTGTTAATTGGCTCATGTGACCTTACATGTGCTTTGTATGTGTGCACAGTGAATCTTACGATCTCAGGGGGCGGCCCTTATTTTTTAAAATGGCAATTTTCTATTTATGATTACCCAATGGCACATACTACTAAAAAAGTATATTATTATGATAATGGTTCATTTACATGAAGCAGGGTTTTACACATGAGCTGTTTTACTCAGTATATTTTAATAGAGACCTACATTGTTTGGGGGGTATAGTTTTCCTTTAAAGCAGGAGATGGCTGGGCCCAGGGGTGGAGAAAGAGAGAGAAGTGATGTCAGGGGAAGAAGCAGTTCACTTCCTTATCTTCTGAGCAGGTCCCCTTCGCCTTTTTTTTGCATATCTTCTGAAATGTCAGGAGTTTCTCTTCTTTATGTTCTCATATTATCTATTAATAACCGAATGTGGATGTTTTACTGCATGCACTGTTATATTGTGGTTTCGGAACAGTTATACAGTATAAGCGTGAGAGTCTGCATGGTATTATTCATGTAAAATGAATGTCAAAGGCTTGATCCAGGGAATGTTTCTGATCACCATTGGGGTCAGGAAAGAATTTTTTCCCTCGTAGGGCATAATTGGCAGTGGCTTCAGGCTGGGTTTTTTGCCTTCCTCTGGATCAAAACAGTGGATATATGACAATGTATTTTAAGTTGTATTTGTCTCAACAGTGGTAGGACCTTGCCAGAGTACTGCACAGGTAGATTTACAAGAGGGAGAGCGGAGGTTCTCTCCTGTGACTGCATGGTGCATTAATTGATACAGACACTACTACTGCTAGGTGATGACAGCCTGCTTGATTTTCTTATCATCGAGTCACTGCAGAATCAGGACTGGCAGCAAGGCTCAGTGGTGGATATAATGAGTGCTGCCTTGGGGTGAGGCTGGCAAGGTCTTATTTATTTGTTAAAATGTGAATAAATGCAGTGGCCATTTTACCCCATTTCTGGCTACTGGTGTTTCATTAAGGTTTGTACCACTGGGCTTCAGTTGGTGGGCTGAAAGCGAAGGATCAATAAAGGAGTCCCCTTGTTATGTCTGTGGCCTTGCTCTCTGCCACTATATCAGACTGTTCTTGTATTTGATTCTAAGAAGTTTCTTCCAAGGTGCCTGTTATTTGGAAAAAACAGTAAACTTATCTTGCTACCGTTTATAGCAACGTAGTAAATATGCTAAAGACCTTAGAGTCTTATCAAAGCTCTTATGAGTAAAGCTTTCTTTTTCATCCATGGTATATGATATATATACATATACAACTCTACAGTGTTGCATCAAAGGACAACTTAATTACATTAAGGCTGCCAAAATGATTTCTTCAATTACTAGAGGAAATAGAATTACTGTTATTTTATTATAAGTTTAGCAAAGTAAATTTTTTTCAGGTCAACATTTATCATGATAATATACTAATACATTTATTATGATTTATTGTGTTATTTATTCTTCCTTTTTGTCTTTTTTGTCCTCTGGCAGGATGAGATCATTTTTATTTTATGCACCTGGATTGCTCTAAAATCTGTATAAATTAAATGAACCATCCCAGCTTTCCATGGGTTGCTCCATGTATGGCTCACGGAATTGTTCTATACTATAACCTCTATATTATTTGGTAGTGAACAGTGGAATTTAATTGCTAGACATGTGTGAATTAAGATGCGTGCTGGGGCTTGGTGCCATAGCATATGTCGTATCTCTTCAGATTCAGCATATGAAATATTTTGCAAATTACTGTATCTCAGTTATATCAGTGTTTGAATAGTCTCATTACCTACAAATATGCACCGCAATAGCATTTATTCACTCTAGCAGTCTCTGCAGTGCAACCATTTTATTTATGTGTAGTAAGTTTTAATTACCTCATATGCCATGTGCATTGTCCATCCAAAAGTAATGAAAAGCAAAGCCTGATGATAGTTATTAATTGTACATGAAGGGATGTGAAAATCTTAGACACCCTTACACTTTACAGACAGGCACATCCCTAGTAATATGGACACCTCAGTGGGTCCTTATGGGGACTGTGTGCTTATGTAACCCCTGCAGTTCACACAGTGTACACCAGATGGCACTATGCCAGAGTATAAAAGGTTTAGGAATCATGTGCTCTGGGTCCATTGCTTTAGCGCAACCAAGCAGGCTGGAAGGGAATGGGTAGTGTCGACCCTAGGCGCCTTGGCCTAGTAATTAGACAGCTATACTCGTTTTATAGATCGCTCTAGGAGTGATAGAGAGGTTATTTAGTTGAGCAGCTCAAGGCTCCGCTGAGGAGATTAGAGGGTATTACTGACCCAGAGTAAGAAACCAAGTGTTGAGATAGGGATGTCAGGAGTTCCCCTAGTCTGCCACTGGAAGATATCCTGAAAACTGGGCAATACCCATCACATGCTGTCAACTTACTCTCTGCTGTATATTCCCTAGCCTGTGGGGATTCAGCCTATACGTGCTGTGAGTATATGCTTCCTTTATGCTGCTGTGTATGTTCTATGCTCCATTGTGGATCAATGTGCTAAATGATCTATGTGCTATTGTTCAATAAACACAGTTCTTTGTTCAACCATTAAAGAACTACTGGCGCCCATCATTGTGTTATCGCACCCAGTTACAGTTACACTATACCCTTGCCTCCACCACGTTGCGAGGGCTTACCCCTGAGAATGAGAGCTCATCTGTGGTCTCAGCCCACAAAGGAAAGTAGCTAAAACTGCCCTAGCACAAGTCAGTTTACTATAGCGCTACATACACAACTGGCTATTATATCTAAAAGAGATGCATAGGCTTTTTTGCAGAGTACCAGTATAATTACCATCTAGGGTCTTCTTTAATATTCAGAGAAACCAATAAGTAGAAAACAGCTCTTTCAAGTAAACTATCCCAAACCATGCCTAATCTATGTATGCCCATTTCCTTTTTCATTCTGAGTTACACATGATGCAGGGTTGAAGCTCAAAAATAATATTAATGTCATTATTGGTGCAAGCAGTGCCCTATTTGGGTCCTGAGCCACCATAGACCCCAGACCTCAGCAAACCCTCCTTTCTGGAAGTGATGGCACGCATATGACATATGCTATCATTTGCACTGGCGAACTGCCAAAAAAAAACACTTCTTACCTCTTACACACACCCCCAAGCTTAGGAGCCAGATTTACTCACAAGTCTCCAGCAGCAGCAGGGAGATCTTTTTGTTTTACCCAATAAAATAATGTACAGTAATTTGTTATATTTATATATTGGTTGCCTATATATAAATATGGCACTGGTGCCACTTGGATCAACCATAGAACATTATACCTCTAATATAAATACCATACAGGTGGTCAGATGGAAGAGGGAGTAAGCTTGTAAAATGCTGGTAAAGCTCAACAGGCAGATCAGCCAAAAGGGACAGATCCCACTTTGCCAGTGTACCCTTATAATTTTGTGAATTTCACTCAGGGAGTTATTTGGTTATTTTAGATGCCTTTATTTTACCCAGGCATTTGTTTCCCTTTTCTATGGAATGCCCAGTAGGTGGCGGATATTTCCTGGGACCTCATCGAGGAGTTGGATACAGGTCCAGGGTCCAAGCCCAGTTTAATTGCTAGATAAGGTTAACTCGTGATAATACATTTTACAATCATAGTCACTCTAGGAACAAAAAGGATGCTTAGGAAAGGTAGTTGAGTAGCCTTTCACTCCAACAAGGAAAAGAAGAGGAGTTAGGACCCACTGCATTTAAACAGTTACTATAGGGACTTGTGTGGGTGAGTTGAGGACCAGTTAGGGTACCATGAAACAAGACACCAAAGTGAGGATCATCTATACTGTAGTTGGTATCACAGACAATAGTGTATTACTCCCAGGGAGGGATCTGTGTACAGGAGTGTGGTAATATCTACAGTATATACAGTACATTTTCTACTTCTGGGAAGAGATGTTCTAAACTGAGTTTATTATACCCCAAGTGAGTGACTACTGACTTTCCTATTGTTAAGTTATTGAATATTAATAAAGAAATTATTGCTGCAAGAAATATATGTGATCCGGGTCGTTTACTTAAGGTTGGAAGGTACAGAGTCAATAGGTGGTCTCTCCCAAACGATTTGGCGGAAACCCCTACTTGGATAAAACTGGGTAACAAGCTAAAGGTGTTGGGAGTTGCCAGGCACCAGGGTTTCAATGGTACATAACAAGCAGCATATTCCTGATCACATGTCATGGCTACACCAACCTACCTGGGGAAGCAATGGTTTAAAATGTCCATTTAAAGAACTGGGACCTGAGTACTATTTCCAAAAGTGCACTTTTACTAGCCCACCAAGCCCCGTGTCCTTTTTCATCTTGATGGATTCTTTGATCGATCCATGCAATGACTTATGTGTGTGCATTTGCAAACTGATTCTCTTTCACAAGTGATAGAAAGGGACCAAGAGATCATGTTTCTAGCCAGTAGGCTGGACTGGCAATCTGTGAGTTGTGGTAAATGCCAGAAAGGCTGCTGTAAGATGCCAAAGACAGTCACTATTTATTGGGTTAAGGCCTCTGTGTACTTGAAATGCCAGTACCTACTTTTAATCCCAGTCCAGACCTGATTGCTGGAAAATAAGAATTAGTACAGATCAGAATATAAACATAAACATAAACATGCCTTATAAACATGAATAAACATGCTATAAATATATCAATATGTTAAACACTTTTTTGGCAACCAGAAAAGTTGTGAAAACTCCAGGAATGCTTCCAGATTCCCAATTTTAGTAAATCTACCTCCATTTTTAGTCTAATGCAGTATCTGAAGGGTAACCTCAGTAAACCTGTGTTTCTTCTGAGAATGATAAATGGTGCCTGATGTATGTTTTTTTGCTGACTTTATTTTCACCTATGTTTCATGTAGGAAGGAAACGTACAGATGTAGGTTGCATGCTAACATGACATTCTTATAGTTTCAGGACACAGCTGGACAGTGGTGTAACTAAATATCACTGGGCCCCACAGCAAATAATTTTATAGGCCCCAAAAATGTTTAGAGATTGACTTGTTTTACCAAGTTTTATTGAATTTGTATATGAATTAGAGCCTTGTGGGGCCCCTATACCTTCTGGGCCCCCCTGCAGCCGCAGGGTCTGCTTCCTCTATAGTTACGCCCCTGCAGCTGGAAGTTGATTAATAAGTTAATGTATAGGATAGAAATAGATCACTGCAGTGATAGCAGCTGATTCTAAAACTGAGGTATGAACTAAGTTTGTAATACATTATTGGAAACCTCTGAAATCACATTCAACCTTAGCTTTTTTGGTTTCATTTTGTTTGATACTAGCAGTATATTCAATGAATAGGGCTTGTGCTGAATTTACTTTTTGCCTATTGGTTTCATTACAAAAAACTCCATAGTTTTTTGTTATTTCTTGAGTTAAACAGAGCAACAGTAATACTGAAGCTACACCATGCTTGCGAGGTTGATAATTAGACCTGCTGTATATCTATGGTATTATTTATTCCTTTCAATAATTTAGTATAAATGTAACAAATAAAAAAAGCAGGAAAGTACCTTTATGTACCTTTTAACCAGAATTATTTTATTAAAAACTAGAGCAGTAGTTTTTTTTATTTTTTATAAATTTTAAAAATTGAACCTTTGTCGAGCGGTGAATAATGATTTAAATTTGTACAACTTTGTGGCACCCCCATTGGAGGTCAAGTCAATAGACCACTGGATTATATTCAGTCTATCTGTATAATAAGTCTACTATTATGTAACATTTAGGCCATGAGACATCATTAATAATTAGTTTAATATGATGAAGAAGCCAAATCAAACCTTCAAATGTTTTTATTGTCTGGATATCAATACTATATGAAGTATTACAATTTTTTTTTTTTAAATGCCAAAAATTATAGTTAAAATTCAGGAATTGACTACTTACCCTGGGAATCTGTCTGCGGTAGAAGCCAGATATCAACCAAATAGACCAGGGCCAGCTATACACTTTCTTTCCAGGGTAATCCCCTCCCTCCAGCATCTTCCAGAACCTTTCACAAAGGGGATCTGCGATCTATGCTGTCATCGGCTGGAAAAGGAGCACAATTAAAACTTATTAGTGATGAGCTAAATTTTTTGCCGAAAAATGTCGCCCATAGACTCCAATGGGTGAAAAAAATAGTTTTGGGTCAAAAAATGTTGATGCCTGAATTTTCACTGTTTCACAAATTTTGGGGGAAACGGTTCTAGATCACTAAAATTAAAGAACATTAAATGGAATTGGAATAGGACATACTATTTGTTTAATATATGTTTTGTATGTTTTGCCTATTGCTTCAATTAGGAAATTAGATAATATATATATATATATATATATATATATATATATATATATATATATATATATATATATATATATATATATATATATATATATATATTATCTATTGGACTTAACAAGCCAATACTGAAATTGAATGTAAGTCACATTCTACTTCCTGTTCTGCTAAGCACAATGAAAACAATTCAGAAGTCCACCAAAAAACCTTTCCTAGATTGAAACCTTTTAGGCTATGAGATAAGGAGCAGCTTGTTATACCATTCCAACAACCTGCAATATGTTGTATATTTTGATGTACTACAATATATTTACTATATATTACTATATATGATGTATTATAGACTACTTATAGTTCTATTCTTTCTTTTTCTTTCTTTCTTTTTTTCTTTCTTTCTTTCTTTCTTTCTTTCTTTCTTTCTTTCTTTCTTTCTTTCTTTCTTTCTTTCTTTTTTCTTTTTTCTTTTCTAAAGTTCTTCAATATTTTGATATGACACTGAAAGTAGAAGTGATACATTGCAAGGAGTATAATTAGAGAACAGAAAGTGAATGGCAATGCTGGAGGACTAGGTGCCCTGTTTGTTGGAGTAAAACCATAAATCATAAATCAGGAATGCTCAAACTGCTGTTGCTAAACTATAGCTCACAATATCCAAGGCTGCTGGATGGATGCTAGAGTTTAAGGCTGTAATTATTACCCCAGTACATGTACATATTTTCACAGAAATTTTGAACATCTTTCCAATAAATACAGAGACTGATTGTCTTATTTAGTAAATCCAAACACAAAGTTGCCATGAAGAACCCAGCTGTTAAAAGACAATAAATAGTGGGCCTATTTTCTGCAGCAGGTACATTTCATTCTTCAGCAGAGATTATTAATTTTCTCTGTCCTTTAAACCCCTCACTGCACATCTTCCACAGCATTCATTTTCTCTGTCAGTTCTGTAATTAAAATTAAAAACCAAGCACTGGCACGTTTTTTAAGATCAGTAATTAAAATCTGCAGTTCTCTAAATGTACTGTACAAGGAATATGGCCTAGCGTATACTCATTTAAGCACTTGTGCACATCCTCACTTATTTATATATTTCCAAACTAACAACAAAGATCGCTGCTTATTAATAGGATACCCCACTTGAATGAACATAGGCTTTTATCTGGAAATGTATTTTATCGCCAATTGACAAGCTTGCATATATTTCTACGGATGTGCACTAACTCTATGTCATCAGTAAGATATTAATTCAGTTCTGATATTGCCAGTCCTTTCACTGGTCTTTTGGATGACGTGGAAATTTGAAGAAGGTCTTAAAATATCATTATCTTACTTATGGAATGAAGGAAAAGCATGAAAGATCCAACATTACAGAATAATTGATGATGCCATTTCATATTCAGCAATGAATCTATGATCAATCTCGCTTATTTTCATCATTGAAGAAATGAATCTTTAAATAATGTGCATACTGTATAGTATCTATACAATCAAATACAGATTTTTGTTCTTTTTTTTTAAAAATATTGGCAACTATACATAGTTTATTTAATGTATATTTTCTTAAAAAAAATTTAAAAATGGATAATAGGCCTTAGTGTTCGTAAATACTAACAAAGCTACATAATTAACCCAGAGCATTAAAGGAGGAGAAAAAGTTAAATAACTGTGGGGGTGCCAAATGTAAGGCACCACCTAGTGATTATAATCACTTACCTGATACCCTGGGCAGATGCTCCTGTTACCAGAAAACTGCACCAGTCCCGATACTTCTGACCGAGCACCATGGATCAGTTTTCTTCCTTCTTCGCGTCAGGTGCACATGCATAGTAAAGTGAAAAGGTGAACTTGAAGCAAAAAGCCACCTAAAATTTGGCACCTTCCCTCCTGTAATTTAACCTTTCCTTCTCCTTTAACCAGGCCTTTAACCCACAATAACCAATCAACAATTAGCTTTGGTGAGTCTACTGTAGTTAGATTAGTAAGTATGTAAGAGAAAGTACACGATACTTTACAGATTTTGCTATATGATTGTCATGAGTAGATTGTTTTGCAATGTTAATGTGAATTTTCCATTTTGTATAAGATTACAGGAGAGAACAATATACACAGGAGTGAAACAAGAAATAGACAGGCCTTAAAGGGCATGTAAAGTCTAAAGTAGAATAAGGTTAGAAATGCTGTATTTTGTATACTAAATATAAACATGAACTTACTGCACCACAAGCCTAATCAAACAAATAATTTATGCTTTCAAAGTTGGCTACAGGGGGTCACCATCTGGTAACTTTGTTAAACATCTTTGCAAGACTAAGATTGTGCACATGCTCAGTGTGGTCTGGACTGCTTAGGGATCGTCATAAACAAAGCTGCTTGAGTTCTGCATAGCTGGGAAGTAAGGCAGGGGCTCCCCCTGCTGTTCATACATATGATTGTTTCCCTGCTCAGCAGTTAGGGACCATCTGGCGATTTCTATCCACAGCAGTAAATGAAGGGAGAATTTCACTGCATACAGTCAGGTTTCTTATAAAAACTGTACACATTTTTTTATTAAAGCATATTGGAGATAGGTTTCTTTTTCATTAAAGAAAGTAAAAATGGGATTTTATTTTTTTGCCTTTACATGCCCTTTAATGGCAGTAGTTAGTGGAGTGAGTGCAGTTCTTGGTGACAGTTTAGGCCTAAAAGCACGCCAGGTTGTTCAGTTAGCACTGTTACATAGTTATAGTTAAAGTGATACTGACACTAAAAATTGTATTTCAAAATATTAATCTACATGAAAAGTTACCTATAGGTTATGTTGAATGTTTTTCAATGATAGTTCTGCTTTTGTAAGTAATTGTTACTTGAAGTTGTGCACCTGTGCATATAATTTTACTTTGCCTTCACTATTTTTATATTATTCAATTTTTTTTAAAAATGGGCATTGGTTCGGGCAATCACTCTCTCTTAAAAGCCGCAAACTAGTGACGGGGGAGGATCTAGCCTTCAGACTGAAACCAAGGTTCAGAAGACATTTACTTCAATTAATGCTACTATGCAGAGAGGCACAAGATCCTTTATAGTATGACCAGAGGTAAACAAGTTAGGGACCACCGTGTAGGGTTTACCTTGACGTGGTACGGTGGCTTATCAACTTTATGATCATAACCTAAAAAACCCCTATCTTTGTGAACACATGCATTTGTATATCTACCGAATTACTTAGACAGGGGCCCAGGGAATGTGCACTGATTAATTTGGCCAAGTCAGCAGCACTTCCCTTATACTTTAATATATTTTTACTTAGCCTTAGGAGTGCTCCCACAACCCTCCTTTTGTGTTTGACTTGAAGTTCCTAAACCTGACTGTTTTGCCAATCTGACTGTCCCTTCTTAAACTGTAAGTTAGAGTTTCTAACGCTAACAGACTACTGCTGCACAAAAAGGCAATGTTTCGGGCCTACCAGGCCTGGTAGACCCGAAACGTTGACTTTTACTATGATATGGGCTAATAAATTTCTTTTTGTGCACTTTTGCAATTCAACACAGATTCCTTTTGACTATTTAAATATAGTGAGAAAAAAGCTGAACAAAACTGGAGGAATTTGAATGGTTAATTCTGTCTCCTATTTTCTACCTGCCCATGCCAGGAATGCAAATGGAAAATGTATGGAATCTGCTAGAAGGATTGACATGAGACATTTAAAGTGAATATAGAACATGATATTTAAAAGTCATCAACTTCCACTGTGAAGCCAGCAACCTGGTATAACATAGAGTAACCAGAACTGGAGTTGACTGTGGTTGTTGATTGAATTTCCCAAGAGAAAATGATTCATCTATAGTCACCTCTGCTGTACAAATGTGCATATAGATTGTCTCCTGTGATGCATGTAGAGAGACATATCAGCTCCGAACAGAAAGCCTTATGATGTCCAGCTTGGAGAAATGAATGGATGTGGCTATGTGTAATGGAAAAGTTGAGAGCATAAAACCTCTTTCATTAAAAAAAAATGTAGTAATACATGACAACCGGAAACATTCAGGTTTTAAGGTCATCTTTTCAGGCAGATGTGTTTTTAAAATGCCATGTATTTATTAAAGGCAACAGGGAAAATATTTTGTAATTTTATTTAACCTCACAGTATATAAACCCTTGCTTTCATTATCTTTATTTCAGTATAAAGATTGTGTATACAAATTCAAACAAAAGACTTTTTTTGCTGCATTTGTTTCACACAAAATGTATTGAAGTCAATAAGCATTTCTCTGCTGCATTTTTCTTGCGCATGTTTCACAGTGAAATTGTTTGTGGCATAGTTTTGCTGCCATTTTGCGGGGGAAAAAAACTTCTGATGCCGGAATGTGGAATTTTGCAGCAAATCCATGCCTGATGAAAACATGTTGCTCATCACTACCCATAACATCATTAAGGAATCCAAGATTTGCCTAATGACTGCAGATTTAGTGCCACAGTCCTGTGCAAGAAGCTATAATTGTTGTAATAGAGGACCCATCCACTGAGCTTGGCATGGGTGAAGGGACAAGACCATGACAGGGTTAGGAGCAGGTTTAACTAGATTAGAATTGTGGATTATGGTAGGTGTAGTTATATTAGTTGTTAATGGTGAGGGACACGGATGTTTCTAAAGAACTAGGTGAAGGACCTTGAGTGCCAATTTTAATTTTGCAACTACCTCCTGCCCCCCACAATTGGGTACAGTTGTCGGTGGGGTTTAGGCAGAATACATGATTATGGGTGTTGCAGGGGGTGTAGGTGAGTAAAGGGAAGAAGAATGTTAGGCTTGAGGCTAGTGGTGGCATTAATAGGCTAGTGAGAAGTGAGGTAGGGTAACAGAGCAAATTGGGGGCTAGACCCAGGGGTTTTGACAGGGTGGTAAACCAGGTCTATACAAATGCAGACTTCAGTGGCTTCTTATCATTTATGGTTACTGTATATAATATATGATGCTAGTGTTGTTAAAGTGGTCATTTATGTTCCAATTATATTTTTGGTTAATAAAATTCCCTGTGGCCTTTTAACCCAAAAAAACTGTTTTGAACAGTGATGATGGTGCAGGTAAGGAGGATAGATGATGGACACCACTGATGTCATGTAAATTATGCAAAGACTTAGGGGCAAATTTACTAAAGGGCGAAGTGACTTACACTGGTGAAAATTCGCCCAACATGACGTAATTTCAGGACTTCACCGATTTACTAACGGCCACTGGCACAAATTCGCTAGCGAAGGATATAGACTGTAGCACTACTTCGCACTCTACGCCAGGCAAATTTTCGCTCTGGCGAATGGACGTAACTACGCAAATTCACTAAGATGCAGATTTTAATAAACATTATCTCTTGCACCAGACTTGCCTTCGCCACCTTAGACCAGGCGAAGTAGATAGGAGTTCCTCAAAAAAATTCTAAGTCCCAAAAAACGCTGGTGACTTTTCAGTATTTCAGGGTGATAGGCTGTAAAAGATCGTAAATTTTTTTAAGGTACCCGGTTTCCCCCCTTCATTTACACTGGGCACATGTGTAGGGCATTATAACAACTTTATGTGTAGTGTAATGTATTTGCTGCAACATATATGTCCTTTGAAATTCAACTTCCCGCCGTATGCAAATTAGCCAACGCTAGTGCAACTCTGCTTTGCTTGCCAAATTAACGCTAGCGAAACTTCGCAATCGTTCGGCACCCTGGACGCAACTTCGCATTTTAGTGAATTAACGTTGTCCTGGCGAATTTTCGCCTGGCGAAGTGTGGCGATGTGAGCGAAGCGAATTTCCGCAATTTAGTGAATTTGCCCCTTAGACGTGGTTTCTATAATCCATACACTTTGAAGCTTGATATTGCTAGGCTTTCCATAAGCTGTTGTACCACTACCTAATTTACTAGAAAGTATTTAAACCAAACCTAATACTTGCAAACAAAGGGGGTCATTGTGATATAGTTATATAGTGATGTGCTGAGTTAACAGAATGCTCAAAGAAAGTAGCTGAGTTCTGAAAAAGGAATTCTTCGCCCTGTTATTTGTATTCAGCAAAGGTCTTTCAATTACATGTTTCACAGGCACCTTTCACTCCCTCCTGACATATTTTATGGTTGTTTACACTGGGTTTCTTTTCTCACAAGGGTACAGAGACAGGAAAAGTTTAGGGCTACTGTCGTCCTTGTGGAACTGACTGATAAAAGAGCAGCCGTTCCTGTAGAAATAGGAGCACTTAGCTAGTCAAGCAAAGGGCAGTTATTGCAGCTTTTTACAGTTCAGTTAAAGAAATAATCATTTAATTTGCAATTACCTTCATGATTTTTATCAGTCTTACATTCCCTCTCGATTATTACTGCAGACAATTGGCAAAGAGAACAAGCGGAGGGAATTTAGGGGGCGGTAATCCACTGCAGACAATTGTAAATCAAGAGAAATAAAAATGATGTATTAGATGCCAATTCTAGTCAGATGTGATGATGCTTCTCAGGATATGATATTGTATCCTTTGCGGGATAAAAATATCAAGGAGGATTTTTTTTAAAGCAATATCACCCTATTGTCACACTAATCATATGAATAAATATGTTATGTGACTAGGTGGAATAATGCATGTTGTGAAATAACAGAATGAACAACAAAACAACAACAGCATATGCATGAAAGCAGTGTTGGACAGGGATGTTTGTGGCCCACCAGGACCCATCACCCAAGGGCCCTCCATCCTAGTTGTGAACCTTCCTCATCAATTTGCCCAACTTTGTACCTGCTCTTACTGTTCTGGCCACCTGAAGTTCTCGGCCAGGCATTGTGATCCTTGCGGACCAGTGCCCACCATGATTTTTTCTGGCGTCCCAAAGGCCCAATTCAACCCTACCCTACAACAAATCAAATACTTTGTCTAGACAGTCATATTCTAAGGGAGGAACTCCAGATTAGTTTGGTGCCGACACGTCGCCATGCGACGAAAAGCATGCGACATGCCGGATTTTGTGAAGAAACAGGAAGTGAAGGAGAATCGCATGTAAGAACCACATTTATCCGACTGTCGGATGAAAACGCACACCCAAATGTATTGTGGAGTTCCTCCCTAATAAATATAAAATGAGGAGAAAGATGCTAAAGAAAAGAGTCCAACTGATGGAAGTCACAGTTCAAAAATAACTGGGGAGCAGCAGTTTGATACTGATATATACTCTGTATCACAGAAGGCAAAGTATACTCATTTTTTCAGCATGCTAAACACTTTATACTGAAGTTATGTGATGCCTTTATACTGTAGGGCAGTGTTCAGCAAATCTGCGAATAACTACAGTATGTTTATTAATCACTTCCATGCAGTGCAACGTTAACTTTCGGACTTCTCTTTTCTCTGCCCTGAAAGGAATCCAAAAGATCTTCAGGGATTTTTTTAAAAATAGAACATATTTGCATTCACACTGTTTTGTATAATTATCTGTGAAAACAATGAAAAATGATCATAACAGTTACAACAATTACAATTTTTGCAGATATTATTGACTTCCCATTAATGTACTATTTCTCAATTATTTTGAAACATTTTTTTCCCCCTTTTTTTCTGCCCAGATAAAATATGAGGATGATAGTTTGACTAAATATGTATTATCTGTTATTTATAAAAGGTCAACATTTTCACAGAGCAGTTTGCAGAAACTGTACATCATTCAAATCAGTCTCTGCCCCAGTGGAACTTACAATCTAAGGTCCCTGGAGGAAACTCACGCAGACACAAGAAAAATATGCAAACACCTTGCAGATAGTGCCCAAAACAAAGGGGTCCTGAGAAGTCCCAATGTGTTGTTCACCTTTGAGATAACTTTTACCATGCTGTAGAGAGTGATTTTAATTTTTGTTTAAATTAGGTTTTTGAGTTATTTTGCTTTTTATTCAGTAGTCCCCCATTTTACGTTTCAGCAATCTGGTTGCTAGGGTCCAAATTACCCTAGCAACTCTGTACTGATTTGAATAAGCAACTAAAACATGAATAGTAGAGGATCTGAATAGCAAGATGCGTAACAGTATCAATATTTGTAGCCTTACAGAGCATTTGACCCCAATTTGAAAGCTGAAAGAGTCAGCAGACAAATACTTCAAAAACTAAAGAGAATAAATAATGCAGGCCAGTTGAAAGTTGGACATTCTATAACATATCAAAAGTTAATTTCAATTTAAACATAGTTAAATAGTACAACCAGGTGTAACTTGTTTATGGGAGCAATGAAGAGCATTGATGTCTGGATGAGATGTCCAATGTTTGCAGGGGAGTTTCCAATCCAGCTACCAATCCAACTGTTGTCCAACTCTCTCTAACTCTATGGGGCAGATTTATTAATGGTCCAATTTCGAATTTAAAAAATTTCGAAATTCTAGTTAGAAAAGACCAGCTAAAATGTATTTTTAAAAAAAAGGGTTTTTTTGCGGGTGAATAGTCCGTATTCGTTCGAATTTGTCCGAATTCCAATCGTACGAATCAAAGTAATAGCGCATTTGATCGAATTGGAATCAAAGTTTTTCCCAAAAAAAACTTCGATATTTCAAAGTTCACAATTGATTCTGATTAGGTTCTACGAGGTCCCCCATAGGCTAAAAAAGCAATTTGGCAGGTTTTAGATGGCGAATGGTCAAAGTCGAATTTTTAAAGATACAGTACATGATAAATTGTGATATTCGAATTTTCAAATTTGGACTATTCCCTAGTCAAAGTACACTAAAATTATCTTGAAATTTGAATTTTCACTTCGACCCTTGATAAATCTGACGCTATATGTTGAATTTTAAATTCTTGCATTTTACATCTGGAATAGCTCCCCTGCCATGTTCACCCCTGCCATACTTCCCCTTAAGTGAGTGTCCTGATATACAGCAAGGGGGTCACATAGGTGGGCAGTTGATTAGGAAAAGTTTAAAGATATCAGCCTCTCCTATTCCTTGTTATCTAACATCACTAATTAAGCAATCAGTAATCAAGCAATTAAACATTTCTGCAAATCTATGTATCTATCAAATGATCATTTTTCCATGTCACTCCAAAACCCACTCCCCAGTGCACTTACATCAAAAACACAGACACGTAAACACAAATCTTTTGTAGGGATTTAGATGTGTCAGACTATTTTTGCCATGACATAATTTGCAAGCATTTGGCAGAGGAAAGAGATTGGGATTAGGCTTTAGACTGTTATATACGAAAATACAAAAATGCACTTCCAGAACTTCTAGTTTGAACGGGGAAGGAGATTTATGGTGATTCTCTTGTGCTTCAGTAGACATAGAGATACACAATGCACTTATCTGACTTTCTAGCCTTTGACAGGGGAGGAGATTTAAGGTCATTTGTTCTTAGTGCAGTTGCTTTTCCATCTACCTTTTGTGTCTCACAGCTGAGTACAATATTTGCCTCACATTCATTTTTAAACATTTGTTTAACTTCCATAAATTTCTAGTGACTTGCCCACAGTTAAGAATGTAAGAAGAAACATAAATGCACTCAAACGTGTAAAGCTTTGACAAGGAAGGAATATGTAGTAAACAAAGACAAGAGGTCCTCTGCACTCAAGTCATTACAAATGTATTAAGGACATTAAGGCATTTTGGGGAAAAATTTTATGAAAGCTGTAAAGAAAAAATCAATTTGCCCGAATAAGAATAAAATGTTGCATTTCACCATGTAATATTCTTCTTTAGATTGTTCTTTCATTACAAATATTAGTTGTGCATTGTGCGCTTTTAAGAAGTATTTCAAACAGTTGCTGGAGAGGGTGTCATCCTATGGGAGAACCTGTACATATTTGGTGGAACTGCCCAAAACTGCAACCACTCTGGTTACAATTGGAAACATTCATTAAATCAACGTGGAATATCCAAGTAACCATTACTGTGGAACTTGTTATTTTGGGATTAATTCCTTCAATGGTACCAAAGCCGTACCACACAATTATTCACCACATAATCTATGCGACAAGACAAATAATTGCCAGGAATTGGAAATGTATTGATATCCCTTCAATCCAACAGATAGTTAAAAATGTGAATCTACATTATCAATATGAGAAAGCAGCGGCATTAGCTAATAATAATATTAGAAAATGTTACATGTTTTGGGAAAAATGGTCCACGGTTTATACTGAATGTTAAAGGATGTGTAAGTAGCTCTTCCCCCCCCCCTTTTCTTTCTTTTTTTTTTTTTTTTTGCTGTATTTATGTATGTTTTTTTGAGCATATTGCTCTTGTTGTCTATAAAAGATGACAACTAATAAAGAGATATATTGCAAAAACAGAAGTGTTTGAAGGTGTAGTTATCTTTTGGAGCAAACAAAACTTCCTGAGTAAGAAGTAGGGGATCCAGAATTCGGCTCGGGATTCGGCCAGGATTCAGCCTTTTTCAGCAGGATTCAGATTCGGCCAAATCCTTCTGCACGGCCGAACCGAATTCATATCCTAATTTGCATATGCAAATTAGGGAGGGGGAGGGAAATCGCCTGACTTTTTGTCACAAAACAAGGAAGTAAAAAAACATGTTGCCCTTCCCACCCCTAATTTCCATATGCAAATTAGGATTCAGATTCGGTTCAGTATTCGGCCAGTAAATCACCAGCGCTGGTTCTAACCCACATTCTGGAGTTGACCAACTGCCATAAACAATAAAAAGTCAATAATTGTTCACAAAAAAAAGAGAAGAAAATTGCCAGCACACAGTTTGCCTTTAAAAATTATTATTACAAATAATGTGGTGTTAGTACCAGACTTTGGCCAAACTTTTTAAGCTCATGTGCCACGTCAAGGCCCATCATTGTACATGAGTCCTACACTATTAACATTCTAAGTTTGTAGTGCATTTAAAATCAAGCCCCCCAGAAAACAGTATGACTAAATAATAAGACCATTGTGCCCTTACCCTTATCCTACACTATTAACAATCTGAGTTTGTAGTACATTTAAAATTTAGTCCCCCAGTTCCTGACAGTTTAAGGCCCTAGTCAACTCTAATCATTGCTTATATTACTTTGCTAACTATTGCATAAACATTCCATGCCTGATAGCTGCACAACAAAAATGTAAATCATTCAAAAACCACAATAATACCAAATGAGATCAGTTTAAAGTTGTCATAGAATGTCACTCTCTGCATCATGTTAAAATGTAATTTTCAGATGAAATAACCCTTGCCATTAAAGGGAAATGAAACCCTAAAAAATTAATATAACTAAAAATGCCACATTTAATATACTGAACTCATTCCACCAGTTTAAAGTTTCAGCTTGTCAATAGCAGTAATGATCCGGGACTTCAAACTTGTCACAGGGGGTCGTCATCTTAGAAAGTGTTTGCACAGATGTGAGGATGTCTTTGGAAAGGTCCTCTTAGCAGGACCGAAACGTTGACAAAAAATAAATTTTTTCAATCATTCAAGTCCTGTGATTGCTGTATCCAGACTTTGCTAAATGAAACTTGCCACAGAATCTGCAGTTGATAAATGTATTCACTGGCCTTTATAGCAGACACAATCCTTGATTCCAAGTCAACATTTTAGTCCTGTGATAGGGACCTTTCTCCAGACTAGCCTTAGGTGTACTGATTAACTGTGGATTCTATCTATACTGCAAATAAGTTTTTCTCAAATGAAGTGCGTTGTTATTTTTTTCATCTCCATAACAAATAGACAAATAGTGAAATAAAGCGATATGTACATCAAAGAATCCCTCTCTATTTCAGCCATCATATATTACTTTGCAAAGCACAAAGAGCAGAAGCAGCTATTGAGGCTCCTTGAATTCGTTCCCTAGAAAAAGTGGTGTTATATCGCCATCTAGTGTAAAGACCCATGGGTGCATCTGCATACATTGCTAAGGATTCTTTTGTAATAAACACAGCAGCTAATTTCTTAACCACAGCAATTCTACAATAATTGAAAACTGTGCAGATACCCCATGGGCCTTTTCCTCCCAACAAGTTAAATGTGGAAATGTCGAAGAAATTCTCAAATGTGGCATTTTGCTTTCAGGCCATGCCTGCAGTTATTATTATTGACCTCTCAAAGATTCTCATAAATCTGTAATATTTCTTGAAATAGCCTCCAAAAAATACTATATATATTTTTTTAATAAATACTGAGAATCAGTTACTAATGTGAAATAGCCAGCTGTGCAGAATGGGAAACAAACAAACATTTATTATGCAAAGACTGTACTCTGTTGTGTAGCAGAACATCCAGTATTATGTCTGGGATAATTTAATTGAGAAGAATTAGAAAGCTTGCCAACTCCCTGAGAATTCTAGAAATAGGTTAATGCTCCTGTGGGATGCTCACAGAAGAATCCCTGCCATGAAAGCCTTAATACTATTCTTTTATTTGGCTCCCACGGGAGAGACGCAATGCCTAAAGATACTATACATGATGTCCTTGCTTTATAGTGTAGATTATATATGAAGGTTAATTGTTTAAATGTCAACTTCTTACTAGAGACTTTTTAAAAGATATTAAAGAATTCTTTATATTAATATTATTGCCCAGAACTAAGAATGCGTTGAACAAGGTAAGTAGTGAACATGACAAGTAATGTGAGTAATAGTTTTCCAATGTCTAAATATAATCGTCTTTCCACATATATGTCCTGAAACCATGGATAAGAGTTCATGTTAGGATAGTCTCAATGAGAATTGTTTGGATAAATCCTCCTATTTAGATATTCTAATTGAAGGGCTTTGGACGCACTCTGATCCATTGCTCTTCCCTATCTAATACATATCAAATGTTGGGACTATATTAAGCTATTAGCATACTCACATTTGTTGCTTAGTGAGTTGCCTATATTACTCCCTGCCAACATCAGCAGCAAGCAATTATGTTTCTGATTCAAGTTATTGCCATGTATCTTAAAAACCAGAGTTTCTTTACACCACAGTTCCCTAACTACGAGCCACATTCAAATGTAAAAAGAATTGGGGAGCAACACAAGCATAAGAAAAGTCCCAGGACATGTCAAATAAAGGCCATGATTGGATATTTAATACAACGCCCCCAAAAGGGACTGGCAGGCTATAGGACACTGTTTGGCAGTAAACCTGTTTTTCTATACAACTAAAACTTGCCTCAAAGCCTGGAATTCAAAAATAAGCTTGTGCTTTGAAGCCACCACAAGCAACTTCTAAGGGGCTGGTGAGCAACATGTTGCTAGTGATTCACTGGTTGGGGATCACTGCTTTACACTATTAAGATCTTTTGCTCCACTAGCACTACAAGTCTTTTCAACATCATTAATCCCCTTCTTGGTCCAAAAGTGGAGGCATACACTGGAAATGTTCTAGTCTGGGACAACCTGCCCACACACAACTCTAAATTCTCTAGAACCTCTCTTGGGACAGTGTAAAAAAAAATAGATCTGCACATAAAAGAATAAATAGTGATAATTGTTATAATTATATTAATATAATGTTTAATAATGATATCAGTGTGCCTTCTTCTGCAGTGATACAATTGACAACATGACCAAATAGAAACTGAAGGCCTAGATTAAAAATCTCCATATAGAGAAAGCACTAGCCCTGATATTGGGTGAAAATTAAGGGACAGCCTAATTAAAATGTAATGTCAAAAACTGGTCGGGAGTCATGGAAGAAATCCCCGGCAGTCTCTTGTAGTGTTCCAAGCCATAGACAAGAGAGTGCAGGTATCTTCTTCCCTACATCATTAAACTTCCATACAAAACTATCAGATTAATATCCATCAAAATTCAATGATAAAATACCATGTACATAGTTAAATGAATGCACGCGGATATAAAATCTTAATACAAGTTAAAGGGGTGGGCTGTTGGGCACTCAGAACCAGCCAGCTAATGTATTTTCGGCAGGCTACTTCATCTCGCTCACAAACAACCTCCAGCAGTTAAAGCTGCCAATCAAATCCTGGAGCCAACGTTAATTTAACGTTATTAAGCAGCCAGGACCCTGTGGCATTTCTGGTCTTCATTCCCTCTTCACTCTCTACCATGCCCTAATGTGTGTCCTGTTTTTGGAGTTATCACCACAATCTAGTATCTTTCTTCTTAATATATTCTATAGCAAGCACTCTGAACTTATTTGGCACAGCCAAACCAAAAGCGTTTTAGGGCAAAACTCTTGTTTATCATTCATTATATCAAAACAGTTGATTGAGTTCCATTATTGATTGAGATGCACAGAATCCACTATTTTGGATTCAGCCGAACCCCCGAATCCTCTGTGAAAGATTCGCCAAATACCGAACCGAATTCTGATTTCCCATATGGTGGGGAGGGTTAAACATTTTTTACTTCCTTGATTTGTATATGCAAATTAGGATTCGGTCCAGCCAGGCAGAAGGAATTGGGCCAAATCCGAATCCTGCTGAAAAAGGCCTGGCCGAATCCCGAACGAATCCTGGATTTGGTGCATCCCTAATTTCCATTCATTTCGGTTTACTCATTACAAATAAGAACCAATAAGCTTGGCCATGAGTTCCTCTTGATAAGTAGCATCAAATGAAAATATATTAGTGACATATTCCGAGGGTTTAAACAACAGCCATCCAGGTGCTTGGAGCAAATGAGTTAAAAATATAAATCACTGTTGACACTTGTACAGAAAAAAGGGAACAACCCTTGTGGAAGCGGCATGGATACTAGTTGTTGGCATGGCAACATCTGCCTGCGCTGCATCTCACTAAATGTAATTCAGCCAGCAAAATAGATTTGGTTCTTGCAAACAGCTATAAACAAGCAATACCATTGAAAACAGTATGGCATAGTAATGAAATGTACCTGGAAATATTAATATACAGGGGCAGCAGGAGCATTGTCTATTATCTAGAGAGCATCTAGTGTAAGCACAGGACTTCTAGTTACATACAGTTTGCAGTGCTGCTGCTGTTCTAACAGCAAAATAAGCCTTATACGCTGTTTCTAGCTGATTGCCTTTGGTCATATATCATAGACTGGTCGCTTGGCTGCTTTTCTCAGAAAAAGAGAGAAAACCAAATTTTGTTTTACTGAACATTTAACTGTGGGAAGTTTGCAGAGTCTGGATTTAGTCCATTGCCATTTGGGGCTGATTCACTAACAGATATTCTAAACTGCACTAATGTAGTGTAACAGGTAGTAGATGGATCAGAACATATCTGCCACCATATGCAATTAAAGGAACTACATTTTGCCAATAGCAACCCACAGCAACCAATAATATGTTTACTTTTGAACAGGTGACTAGTAAATGCTGCCAGGTTGCTATGGGTTACTGCTTCTAAGCAAACTTAGTGCCTTTTACATAATCCCACATGGACTATTACACTGGAACTTTTTAACACCCACTGTATGTTGGGAAATATCTCCTCATTTTTAATTGTTCTAATGGACTATTTCATTTAATTTTGCTTCAGGGAATACCCCATCTTGTTGATGCTACAATGTTACAATATTTTGTTATGAGGCAACTACATATTTGGCATCATTTTCAATGGGAAGGGTCACAGGGTGTTTCAGAGTAGTCGTTATCTGCCCATCTCTCAAAAACATTGATATCTAATCATTTCTATTTTCAACTGATTAAAGACCTAAGCTCTTTTAGGACATTTTCACTGTCACTGCAGATTTAAAAAATCTGTTTCAGGAACAGGAACAGCATTAGGTGCAAAAATAGGTGTATATAAATTTGGTCGGCACAATGCACTACCAATGTGTGCCGAGTGACTTTGGCAGTGTCAGACTGGCCCACAGGGATACCAGGATACCCAGGTGTCAGTGGGCCCTCCTGCTTCAAAACATTTGGCCTATTTCATGGCCATTACCTATTTCTATGAGAACAAAGAGACTAAATAGATTGAATAATAGATTATAGCATTAAAGAAAACAGACTAGCAGAATAGAGGTTGTGTGAGTAGAGGAATTATAATAGTACTGAGAGTGGGCCCCTGGTGTAAGTTCTTTTGGTGGCCCCCTGGTCTAAGATTTTTGGGTGGGACCCTGGTGTCCCAGTCCGAAACTGGACTTTGGTGCATGATTATTGTTGCCACCCAACTGTTTAAACACTAGCAAGGGCCAGTATTACATCTCCAGTAAATTTGTAAGTAAATTTTCTCCTGCAGCACTCACTTTTAAGCACTTGGACCCATTCTTCACATACAAGCACCTCTCTACCGAGACCCTGGCCCACCCACTACCCACCCGACCCACGAATTCCAACAAATCTATCCTACCACTATCTCATCGAACTACTCCTGCCGGTTACCAATCTGAGTTGGTCTACCTCATGCTCCTTGACGCCATGCACTACCCCCTTCTCAAAGAGGAGGTGGCTCACTTTACTCCCCCTTATATAGCTGTTCCCAGGGGATTCCCCTTCCTCACAGCAACTGAACCAAAAATTAGAACAATTAAAATAAAGACATTTTTCCCACTCCTTCTAAGGGAATCTCCAAAAAGGTTGCTGTGGGGCAAAATGTGTGTGTGGGGGGGGCACTAGGGTAATATTACCCTTCTCCTGCCATTCCTTTATCGCATTCATTAATACATTGGTTTGAAAGTAAACAAAGGCAAATTGAGAGGTGTCTCCTCATGATACTACAAAATAGAGCAAATTGTGAATTTCTCTTTTCCATTTTGCTATGAAATAATAACATTTTACTGATGTGACCTAGAGTTTGGTGTATGCAGAGAAGTGACCATTGAGAATAAATGTCTGAACATCAGTAGGTGTTCGCTGTTGTAGCAATGTGACAAGATAAGATATGTGCATAATGGAGTTTAGCTCTGAAATAAAAGGCAATGAAATGAATGCCCATGACTGGGCTGGCTATCAAGCTGAAGCATTTCACAGATAAGACATTTGGAAACAACAATGACACATTCAATCCACATGTTGGAAGGAAGAAAAAGTGTATTACTATCTACAGTGCATGATATGTGAAATTTGCTCCCATGGTATGAAAACAAATGTATGAGTTATTTCTAAACCAGTGCAGATTTCTCCAGGAGGCTGAAGCATTTGCAGATGGCACACAACAGGTAATGCGGAGAGCAGAACAGGTCCAGTGCCTTCGGCAGTACATTTAGAAATGACAGACTTAGATTTACGTGGTTCATATTCAACTCATCTTCTTGCACCTAAGGTGACAAATGTATATAGACACAGCAAATCTGGAGCCACTGAGTTTATTGAGCACCGCGAAAAATATATTATTACTGTTTAATGTTGATTTGTGGCTACTGTTCACTGAACTCCCAGCAAATACAAAGAAAAGAACAATGACCCTTATTCATTAGAAAATGTTATTTTGCATTCAAGTTCAGATACATTATATAGAATGAGGATACAGCTTATCATTTCATTAATGTAGGTTTCAACATAAACATGGTACCTACTGTTTGTATGACTTGGCAAAAGGACGTCCTATGGCTAGATATTATGTAAGACACACCAAACAGGGGACTCTGGACCGTGGGGTCGGCTTCATCTGTAGCATTAAGATCCCCCCTCTTTGCTACACTTCTTATTTAAACTGTCGTGTTCGTGCCCACACAAGCATGCAGTGGGGGAGGGGGGTTGCGGGAAGCTATGTGCACAGGGCCCTTCTGATTTTTTTTGGAAAAGGTGCTGGTGCTCACATCACAACTGGTCTGATTTTACAAATTACATAAGGACTGCACCAGTGCAGTCATCTATGGCAACCAACTAGATCTTTGCAAATATTATATATCTACTAGTAGAATTTTCAGACATGATTGGTTATATTATTGACAACTTCCCTTGTGCATTTTAGCACCTATGTCCATAAAGCAGCCCAGCTGATTATGACCTATGATTCACTATATTATGTGCACTAATTGTTTGGGGACAATGTGGGATGTAGTTTAGCTGAATCTGCTTAGTGGATTATACATCATTGTTTAAGCATTTATATCAGGCTAAGTAACAAGGCACTGCTCAAAGTGCATATTTTTTATTAGATATTTTGGATTAATTGTCCCATTAACCCCTCTCGCTGAACACTAATAATAATCAACCAGTTATACAAAACTTTAAGTTACAGTAGGATAAATATAGTATTATTAGGTTGTTTTCTTTCTTATGTTAACCTGGAGAATTGGGCAATACATCAACAGGTATGATTTATTATTTAATAGTCTCCATTGCCATGTTCCCTTATTTAATTTACATGAAGTTTTAAACTCTTGCACATCTGGCTCTTTTCATTGAACTTACCCTCCCTTTTCTTTTGAGAATATTATTAATCGTCCCTATGTATGGGAACTAATTGTAATAAGGTTGCCATGTTTAATTCATGACTGAAACAATGATGTACCACTTCTAGCAATAATTTATAATACTCTGCAGAAGGCAAATTATTTTTCCCTCATGATACAGCAGCACGACATATTGGGGTAATTTTATACACAGTGTTAAAATTGTAGGAGGTTAAGGAGAGTTATTTAAAGGGAAAGTACAACATTTCAAACATATAATTATTCAAGTCCCATATTTTATAAAATAAAATCACTCTGTTAATAATTTGATATACTATAACTGCTAACAAGTATAATGCGTGAATATGGTTTTATATAAAGGTATACTTCAGTTATTTGGTTACTGTTCTTCTACACTTGGGCCTATAAAATATCTAAGATCAATCTTTACTCTAATTGGCTATTGCAGTTCTTATATTCAAATTTGTTATAGGTTGACTGGACATATGTTTTAAAGTATAGTAATTGAGGTGGAAAGATACAATTAGACCAGGCATGACCTTGCAATGAGTTTACTATGCACTGCATGTCTGACCACAAATGGAGGGTTTCATTTCTTTCTAGAAACAATATGGGGTGGGGAACCTATTTTGGTTGATGGTTGAGCGAGGAGGCCAGGACAAACCTGTTTTATTTTCCCTGGAAAAGGATCTGTAATTTCTGTGTCTTGTCATTTTAGCACTGCAGTATTAGCCTATTGCTGCTAAATGTGACAATTGACGCCAAAAAATCTTTTTTTTGTAAATGACTTTTAGATATTCATCCCATAAAGGACATATCAACATAGCTTGTTCTGCAAACAATGACACTCGGCTGCTTAATATAGGATTTAAATGTCAATGTCTACCACATTGGCACTGACTCAGAACTTGTGTATAAGGTCAACATTTCTAGGACATTTTTGTCTTATAGAATCAAAGTTTTAGAAATAGACAAGGCAGTCAAAACTTTGGCCAAAAAATTGCTTGACAGTTGTAAAATAGGTTCCAAACTTATAACCGGTGTCCGCCATTGTACAAATAATGTGAAACAAGCTAACAACAAATCGACTGTAAGTTTTACATTTCATTATTATTATACTTATATATAGTGGCTGCTTTTTCTTTCTGCTCCTTTTCTACTCATTTTTCATTTTGAACTGGTACCTGGTCACCAAGACAATTCATCCCTAGAAACCAGTTAACAACTGAAATTCCAAGTCAGAATTAAAAGGAAATATTCATTTTAAAAAATAACAGTTGAAAAACTCAAGACTAATTGCAATTAGAAATCTGCTGCCTACATATTAATGTAAGAAGGTAGTGCAGAATCTGCAGCGATTCCCTGTAATAGAGCAGGCACAGAGCTGTAAGCTGTGAACTCAAGGCTGCAGGAAGGCACACAGCAGCCTGGGATTGACTGGCAGGAAGAGGAAGCAGGAGAGCCTGGCAGAGGAAAGCCTGGCAGAGAGAGCCACAAGTTAGACAGAGAGCCCGGACTGGAGGAATGCACACTTGCAGGGGATTCCCATCTGAGTATCCAAAGGGGCTAGAGTTGCACTGCGTGTCCATATGGTCTTGACTCTCTTGAAGATTCTGTGTAAGGCATTTGAAGAGACTTTTGAAGTGAGTATCATATTCTTTCTTTTAGTTAATCATGCAGTTTCTGCATGCCTAGTTAGTTAGTGAGGGCCCCTATTGTTGTTAGGAGTGCTGCTTGTATTAGTTGACCATTTACTTTTAGATAAAAATTAGTTTACCAAATACTATGTGGTGAATTATTACTGTTTTCCTAGTTGGGCAACCCATAGGTGTATTCCCTGGATCCCACTAGGTGGAGGCACTGCACTAATAAGTACCAGGTACCAAGTCTCTCCCAATCATACCTCCCAACATTTTGCAATTTTTTGACCACACCAATTTTTGTGGCCACACCCCTTAATTACCATGTTAATTTTAATGTGGCAGGTTATGAAAGTTTGAACATATTTTCTGTGGTTTTTTTTTATTACAGTTTTGCTAATGAAGGTGAATTGCCCTTTAAGCTGTGAGTCTAACTTCTTCCAAGAGACCTGTTATATTATATTGTTACAATTACTTATTTGCTTATTTTAAAATTGTTACAAAAGTGTCTTATCTGCAGCTGTGGCTGTTCTGGGCTCTCTGCCAAAAGCCACTTAAGTTAAGCTGGCCATAGATGCAAAGATCCGATCGTACGAATCATTGTACGATCGAACTTTCCCATCCACTAACCATTCAGATCAAAGTCTTACCAGTCAGATTAGTTAAAGAACAGATCAGCAATGTTCTGCCCCTGACAGCAATCGTACGATATCTACTGTATGTCCAACCAAAGCTAGTGACAGTCTCCCACTGAAAATCGTACGATCTGCAATACACGCAGAGATATTATTGGCAGCCGACAGAAATTTTCTAACCTGTCCGATCGACCAAACGACCGATCTCCGCCGGACGAAAAATGTCGGGACTCTTCACACACGTTCCGAAAATCGTACGAATCCTCGATTCGTATGATCAGATCTTTGCGTCTATGGCCAGCTTTTACAAACATTGTTTCTTTTTCTGCCTGTTCAGTGCAGAGAAAATCGTGACTTTCCAGTACAAACGAGGGACTGCAGGTTGACCTGTCAAAAGAGGGACTGTCCCTCTAAAAACGGGACACGTGGTATGTAACACCGATAGAAGGGGTGTTCAAAGGGTTACATTAAGTTCAAGGTGAAGTACCTTCATCACAAGAATAGCATTTCATTTTTTAAGTATCAAAAGGCTAAAGACTCATATTCCATCAAATGAAATCAAGGACATTATTGTATAAGAGAGGGTACAGAGAAGGGCAACTAAGCTGGTAAAAGCTATGGAAAATATCAGCTATGAGGAAAGACTGGCCAAATTGGGGATGTTCACGCTGGAGAAGAGGCACTTAAGGGAGGATATGATGACTATGTATAAATATATAAGGGGATCATATAATAATCTCTCTAATGCTTTATTTACCAGTAGGTCTTTACAGCTGACACAAGGGCACCCATTCCGATTAGAAGAAAAGAGGTTTCGCCTAAATATTCAGAAGGGAGTAAGAGCTGTGAAGATGTGGAATTCTCTCCCTGAATCAGTTGTACAGGCTGATACATTAGATAGCTTTAAGAATGGGTTGGATTGCTTTTTAGCAAGTAAGGGAATACAGGGTTATGGAAGATAGCTCATAGTCCAAGTTGATCCAGGGACTAGTCCGATTGCCATTTTGGAGTCAGGAAGGAATTTTTTTCCCCCTCTAAGGCAAATTGGTGAGGCTTCAGATGGGTTTTATGCAGTTAGGCAGATATAAAAAAAAAAAAGGTTGAACTTCATGGACGTGTGTCTTTTTTCAACCTTACAGTACTTACTATGTTACTATGTAAGTAACCTGTTTGACTCAGATAACCTACTTACCATAATATGTCAAAGAATCAAGGCAAGACTTTAGAGTATATACTTTAACCTTAGCTCACCAATAAATATGTCCCATTTAATCTATAGCTGTTAGCGTTAGAAGAAATGCTTTACAGAGTGAAATCCTTGCCCTTGGTACATTTAGGAGTTAACTGTGGGTTTGTAAATTGTTATAATCACTACAGGGTTACATCATTGAAGCTTAAATTGGTATGCCTTACGATTCCTGTGCATCAGGATAATTATGCATGACTTTTGTTTTACATTATCTTTGGGGACCACAAAGGTCTTTCTTTGAATGTGGCCTTGAAAAGTGACCCCAGTCAATGAAAAATATTAAAACAATGAATCACTGCTGTATTTACAACAGTTTAAGATTAGACAATGAATCATTTTGTGTGCATCCTAAGGCATCACATGTTTCAGCTCTTCCCATGAGATTTAAAGAATGCATCTTTGATCAGAAGAACTTGAGAAATTGAAAATACGATTGTCACATCAATCCTTCCCTGGTCATTGTACTTCTTTTCTTCTTCAGCAAAGCCAATCTCACCTTCATTCATTTGAATAGTGGAAGCATCAGTGAAACACTTACTAGTTAGCAGCTGGTCTTTTTAACATGTCATCATAAAGCAGTTTCACAGTGGGTCTATAATGTAAAGGAATTGTCATTAAGGGTTCCTGGAAACATCCTCATAGGTCCTTGCTATGATTATATGCTCAAGACCAAAGTGGTGATACAGAACACAAGTGTCATTAACCTAACTATATATATAAAACGTATTTTACAAGTATATACAGTATATTAAAAACCAATGCAGTGATAGTTTTTTCACTAGGCTGTGGATCACTATGAGTTAAGCTGGCCATACATTGGCCAATAATAGTTGTCAACTCAGCCCCTTCAGATTCGTCAGCTAATTGGCCCTTCTATGGGCCCCTTCCATAAGCCAAAAATCCTGACAAAAATCCTGGTGGACAAGAGTTGCTTCAGCACATTGTGCTCCTCTCCCAAAAGGTTCACACAGACCTGAGTTAGGATAGATCAGCTCATTGTGGCCCTGCACATAAGTGGCCAAATTGGGCAAAAATGCACTTATGTGGTGACCTTGGCAAAAAAACAGATCGTCTTGTGTTGGCCAGTTTGGCACAGCAATAAGAAATTACTTGATTTCAGTGTGAAAAGTTAGACCCAGTTTTTCATTTGAAAACATAGTTCCATTACTAATTAGATCCAGGTAATTTTGAGACGAACTGAAGGGATCCTTCAGTATTAGGACAAGAAATGCAATTGTGTATATTGATAAATATTGACGGTCAAATTCTGAAATACACTACTTCCATGAGCATCCACACAGTCACACAAACAAGCCCAAAAAACACAGGCTTTAGATAAATTAACCTTGAGGGGATGAGAATAAATCATTTAAAACAGGAGAATGATAATACTAGAAGAGGAAAAAACAGACAGAAAACAGAAAAAAAAAGAGAGAGAGGGAAAAGGTGGAAAGAAATGATAAAAAGCAAAGGTAATCAAGAAAATGTACCAATGTCTGAAGCTGAAGAAAATGAAGATCAAAAAGCAGGAGAATAGACAGAATAAAGGATCTAAAAATAAAAGAGAAATGACTTGGTAAAACTAGAGGGCAAATCTGAACTCTCAGGAGGAAATTTCTTATTGAAGCATCATCACTGCCAAAATTATGTTTGTGGCTTTTTACCTGACCACGATGGTTTCACCAACCATGATTTTGCAAGATTTAACAAAAAAATAACCATAACAGATAAATATCAAAATGATGCCACTGAAAACCTGCCAAGATGCTATAGAAGACAATGGCAAGGGTACACTCATGAAGGAAAGCAAGTTGATAATTAAGGAGGGGAGTTCAGTGATGGTCAAATTAAACAACACAAAAAACAAATGGTAAAGGCAAAGAATGTAAACGACAATTAATATTTATTAACAAGATTTCCATTTAATTAACAGGTCACATTTGATCATTCATATGAGAAATTATTTTACTTTGTTTTTATTACTAAAAATAAGCACAACTGAGCCATCCTCTATAAATGCCAGTTGAGACAAATATATTCTGCTATGTGTAGATATACTGGATGCATTCTGCCTGTAATATTGGCAACATAATAACATTTCCTCTTATAAAAAGGGTATATTTTCCATTACTTATTAAAGACACTAGTGACTTTCTTATTCTTGACCTTTCATCCTTGATAAGTAAAACAGAATTGAATAACAGACAGAGGAGTTAAAGTAAATATAAACCCTCAAAACAAAATTAATGTAAAATTGCTTAGGGCACTCTACTTTGCAGCTTACATGCATCCTGATATTTAGTCTGACAGATTGGCTCCAGCTGAACTTCATTCGAAAATAAAATTAGTGAGCTGAGAAGAGTTATCTAAAGTTTTTTTCTGGTCAGTCAGCTGAAATTGACAGCAAGTGGCACTGCTTCAGATTCATTCCTTTAGTTTTTAACAGCCGCCCCATCCCCTGGGAAAAAAATTAAAAGCTAGGTTCTACTGTAACTTGCAAAAGCTCTGGACAATTTTATATTCATTTGTTTTGAAGATTTACATTTCCTTTAATTGGCAGAAACATTCTATGTAGTCAAGTGTTTAGGCTCAACTGAACTGCAGCTTTTCCAACTGGCAGGACCGTAATCTATAGATTTTAAACATATTTCAGTACATTGTCTAACCATATCACTGATAAAATAAAATTTCAGTTCTACGATTAATCTTTAAATTAGGTGTTCATTCTTTTTCTTCCCAGACTTCACGCCATACCTATAATTTATTTACGATTTTTGATCTACGTCTTTTCTTCTAAAAAACAAGGTGTTTATTTATTCCACATATGAGGCTAATATCATGCCGATTAGCTATATATGCCCAATAGTTTTGAATCTAACTCACACTGACTCATTCAGTAACTGCCTTTAAATTGCAGCATTGTTACAGTTATAAATCAGTCATCATATTAAATATGAATAAAAACAATGTTCCTACTATATATTATGTTATGTTACGTTAATGTCACTTTGCTTATACCATAATTTCAGCTACTTAATTGAATAGAATCCATTTTTCTTTAGTCCAGAATCTGTGTTTCAGTTGGATCATCCGGATATAAAAGAAACCCTGTAAACATGCTGTCATCTTCATTGCTCACATACAGGCCATTCCAGTCTCTTGCAACCTCCATCCAAACCTGATCCCCAGCATTTAATCTTACTATTAGCATAGCAGAAGCTTGGTCTATTTCTTGACCGTATAGAGTTTCACGGCTTTTAAATATTTTCCTATTTTGGGCAACAATACTAATTCGAGCAGGGCGGCCACGGACTGTTACATGAAAGGCAAACACATATGTTCCTGCAATGGTGCAGTTAAATTTCCCAGTGGCCGGGTTATATTCTTCCTGTTCATTGTACAGTATTCTATCAAATTTTACTGGTGTGTTAGGTGTGGGAAATGGTTTAGATAAGCCAACAGTAAATGCAGATTTAAGAGGTTTGAAAAGATCCCCTTTGGATCCCTTAAGGCCTTTAGAACCCTTTTTACCTGGGCTTCCTCTAATTCCCTTGTTGCCAAAATTTCCCTTTGAACCTGTTGGACCCATAAAACCTATAGGCCCAGTCTCACCTTTCTCACCTTTTGGGCCTGGTACTCCCTTTTCTCCACGTTCTCCTACCAATCCATTTAGGCCACTCAGTCCTGTATCACCTTTAATGCCCTTATCTCCCTTTAATCCTCTCTCCCCAATGTCTCCTCTTTCCCCCTTTTCTCCTATCTCTCCAATGATGCCTTTATCTCCTAAATCTCCTTTTTCCCCTTTGTCTCCTTTTTCCCCATCAACACCAATGAAACCCTGCTCCCCCTTTTCACCTCTGTCTCCTTTTGTACCATTCTCACAAGTATCTCCTTTGTTTCCTTTCTGGCCTTTCGAGCCAAAAAGTCCAATATTTCCCTTTTCACCTTTAGCTCCGATCTCACCTGTTAGAAATAATAAACAAAAGCAAGACATCAAGGCCAAATGAGACATTCAATCAGCTTTCTTTACAGTCAGATTCTACAAGTCATGCCAGTGACTTCAACACATGTTGCCAACACAATTAAAAGCATATGATTCTGTTGATAAAACAATTGAAGTGCATGAAAGTGTCTAGAATTCGTTAATCAGTGCACATTTTTTGCTGGTCCAACTTGTGCATTGAGTATAAGGATTGTGATAAAATGCACAAATTAATTTGTACTTTTTGTAATTTGTAATTTGGGCTCATTTAGTAAATGAGCCCATGTGAGATTCTGCAGACAGGTACTGCAATGGTACAGAATCCATTATTCAGAAACAGGTTACAGAAAATTTCGAATTATGGGAAGGCCATCTCCCTTAGGGGCAAATTCACTAAAGCGCGAAGTGGCTAACTCTAGTGCAAATTCGCCAGCGTGCCGTCATTTTGTTACGTTGCCAATTTACTAATGGGTGCTGGCATAAATTCACTAGCGAAGTGGACCTACTCTACTTCACACCCTTATGCCAGGTGAAGTTGCGCTATGGCGAAGGGACGTAACTACGCTAATTAACTAGCTTGTGCATTTTACTGAACGTCACCTTGCCTTCAGACTTGCCTTCCCCACCTCAGACCAGGCAAAGTGCAATAGAGTAGATAGGGCTTGCTTCAAATTCAAAGTCCCAAAAAACGCTGGCGTCTTTTACTTTTTAAAGGGTGATAGGCTGAAAAAGATCAAAACATTTTTGTGGATTCCCTTCTTCCCCCTTACATTTCCTAACAGATTGTACCTAAACTATACAGTGAGCACATGAATAGGGCAAAATAACAACTCTATTTGATTTTATGAAGTTTTCCCAGACTTGTGTAGTGTAATGTATTTGCTGCTACACATACGTCCGTTGTACTTTAACTTGGCGCCGTATGCAAATTAGGCAACACTAGCGTAACTTCGCTTTGCTTGACGAATTAACGCTAGCGCAACTTCGCTACCTTTCGCCTCCCTGAGCGCAACTTCGGATTTTAGTGAATTAGCGATGCCCATCGAAGTGTAGTGACGTGCGCCAAAGGCGTTGCTAGTGAATTTGCCCCATAGACTACATTTTAATCAAATTATTCAATATTTTTAAACATTTTCCCTTTTTCTCTGTAACAATAAAATAGAACTTTGTATTTGATTGCAACCAAGATATCACTAATCCTTACTGTCAAAATAAATAAATATTTTATTTCTATTTCTTAAACCTCAAATTATTCTGGTCGAGTTTCTAAAGGGGCAAAACATTAATATTTAGAGTATTAAGCTGCTAAAATTTCAGACCCGAAAATACTGCAGCCAAAACCTGCCGAAATAACGTAGAAGTCAATGGCAGTTGGTCCCTTTAATACCTGGAACATGTTTTTTACCTTCAGGATTCTCAATAGTTTCGAGTTGTTTGTGCTGGTTTTCGATATACCAATACATTCAAGTTTTCAGAGCAACAATTCGATAAAGTCGAGTATTCGAAGCAACAATTCAAAATAGCTGCACGATTTGAATTGATGCTTGATTTGGTATTGGTATTACAACAAAACCCCCCAGGGAACTATGAAATCCAGATTACTTGTAGGCAAGAGGCAGATAAACAAACATACCGGTAGACAAAAATATAAAGTAATAAAAGTTTTACCTGTTTCTCCTGCCTTCCCTGGAAAACCTGGGATTCCGCTCAATCCTGGTTCCCCGTGCTCCCCCTTTTCACCTGCACATAAACATGGTGTCATTATCTGAAAATTGCACTTCTGCTACTTGGCACATCAAATAAGATGGAGTTAGATTCCTACCTGTAAAGCTCAAACAATAGTGCATCTATCTGGATTATGCTTGAGAAAAGTCTGACCTACCACAGGAGTGACTGAAAATACAATGAAACATATGTAGCAATAGTTCTTGTTTTAATTGCATTAGATGGATAAAGTGTCTGTATTTTTTTTAACTCTCCTGCTTGTATGGGCTATGCTAATTAATCACTGAAATATGTTAGAGTCTTTGATGAGTACCCTTCAAAACACAACACAAACACCGACTTTATTTATTGCTTTAACTTACATCTACTATGTATGTAGTGCATGAGAATGGTTAAATACATGCATGATTATGAACTGAAGTTGTTCTGTTTTCTCTTCACTCAAATCTATAAATTATGGTGTGTGTGCACTCTGCCATAAAGAATACAGGTGAATTATTGATACGTTTGTATTTTGTGTTGATCTATTATGGAAACGTGGGTAATAAAAATATGCAGGCACTGGTGATGGATATATAGAGTGGAGCAATTTATAAGGGCTGCCTTATTACTAAACAACATTATTCCTGTAAGCATCCATATAGTTGTGTTTGAGTATGAAGAAAGAAAAATGTTCTGCCAGCTCCAGCTGTATTCACGTCAGAGCTTTTAGGAACTATTCAAACTTTAGTTTCTTTCATTTCTATAAAATATTTTTTTATTTTACATATACAAGTTTTCTCTCTTTTATCAGTTTTATGTATCAAACACACAAAGCATTTTTTTTTCTTATAAAATACACATTTTTATTACATTTCTGTGCAATGGTCTGTGATTACTAAATTTGGGCAACCTATTTCCTTTCTTTTGTACTTTGCGCCTACCCTGAGCTTGATAATTACACTGTAAACCCAACTGAGAGTGTGTTCAATGTTGTTGTATAGGTTGGAGTTGTATTCCAGCTCAGCAAAACTGACAACAGATTTCCAAGCTCAGGAAGCTTTAGCAAAGTGCGCCAGGAGGTGGATTATACAAAATACAGCAGTCCTTAAGCTGACCATTGATACAGGAGCTCGTTTATAAACTTTGTGCAGGGTTAATTTGTTTGCACAGTGAATATATTTGCCATGTGCCTGGTTGCATTTATAAATCTGAATAAGAGTGTTGAAACAAAATTGTGAATTCTTTTTTGCAAT
Organism: Xenopus petersii; assembly: GCA_038501925.1. Lineage (NCBI taxonomy): Eukaryota > Metazoa > Chordata > Amphibia > Anura > Pipidae > Xenopus > Xenopus petersii. Next base: position 42,932,201 of record CM076681.1, on the reverse strand, counting down.
GCGAATGTCTACAAGAGCTTTTTAAATATGTCAAAAATCTCAAATGGCATTTGAATTATGCCACAACTTTGGTGGCGGAGAAAATATTTGCAAAACAGTTTTTTTTACTGTTGAGGTTCTTCCCTTGAGCACCACAAAAAAACGCCACGTTTGCCATAGGCCTCAGGGTATTGGTAACAAGTTTTGAGTTTGTCTTCAATATTATAGTGTAAGAGATGTAAGAGATCCAACTAGAAAGAGCAATTTATGCTCATCTGTCTGTAAAGGTTACAAGAACAGTTTTAAACCTTTGGCACTCGATTTATCAAATTATAAATGGCTTTTCTACAAATGGAAAAATGTTAAAGACTAAAGTGACTCCAACCCAGAAGCACTATACCTGCCAAACTAATCCGAGAGCAGAGTGTCCAAAGGATAAAAAAGGATGCAGTACTACAGTTGAAAGCTCTGCTTCTAGGCAAAGGGTGACATTCATGATAGCAAGGCAATAGCCATTTGAGCACAGGGCAAGGCAAAGGCAAATGATGGCCATACTCTATCAGTATGTCTAAACTGCATAGGAGACCACACATTGTTTTACCATGTTACAATCTATACATTCGGTATATATCATATTATACTGCTGCTGGAAAGCAAATACCAGATTTCAAGAACCATTTATTTATTTGTGGATTTTCTTCTCTTTGGTTGGCAGTATTTTAGAGATCTCTGTGGTGGTTCTAACAAGGTCAACCGTTTTCCTCTAGAATTTATACTTTAATGGACCCTTTCTAGGTATGTTGTTTAGGTGGATTACTTGTATATTGGCACTTCATTGTAGTGGGTAAAAGCAAAATCCCCTGAGAACATAAGAGAGGAGACTCTAAAATGATTTAAATAAGAACAATAAACTGTGGTCCTATAAAATCACTTCTTACACAGTGGCAAGTGGCATGTGAGACTGTAACAGGAGCAAGTTGTTCAAATTACTTCTTTATTGTATTGCCTAGTTTCACCATTGGAATATAAATCTTTGCAATTACTGTGACCATGTGAAAAGCTTTACCATGCACAAAGTGCTTTTCTCGGCTGCATTTTAAGAGAATATACAGAAGAGAGCCGAAATCAATAGGCTTTCATTGTTACACACCCTTGTCTCCTTTGTAGCCTTTTGCACCTGCGGGCCCAGTAGATCCATGTAGCCCCGGCATTCCCGTTTCTCCCGTCTCTCCCTTGAGACCTGCAAAATGAAAAGTGCTAAATATATAAATAGATTTCATGATGCGTTCTCAGCAAAGTAATGCCTTTTTTTGACAACAGCAATGCTTAAAGGGTTATCCAGCATTTTTGCAGAGAGTTTTAAACCCTGAAGACCTTCCTTTCGAGTCCTATTAAAGTGATTTGCCTGGGAGCAATTTAATCAATATCCACTCAAAAATCATCTTTCATGCCACAAATGATAGTCACCTTGAAGTAACTACAACCAAATGTAATGTCTACCATGGTAAAAAGCAGTTAAAAGTCCTTAGTTCTAGAAGAGAAAATATATACCGTTAAATGAACATATAGAAACACACTGTGGCTAATTCTCACACCTGCTGCCCTATTGGGTGAACTATTATCCATTTTTTATTTTTTTCTGTATACAAGAGGGCACATTTACTGAAACAGATATATAGCACCAGTGCAATTACCGGCAGCAACATATAAAACCTTTGCTTTAACTTTAGCTCCTAGCACTGATCAAATCTATGGGGCAGATTCAATAAAGGGGCGAATTGTCGGCAGTGACCGATTCACACACTTTGCCAGGTGCAAATTTGTTACCACCATGCTAATTCACTAAAATGTGAGGTTGCATCATGGGCACCGAACCTGGCAACTTTTTTGTGCGAAGATTCGCTATCATTCAGTTATGCCTAGTGAAAATTCGCTAGTAAACTTACACTTAGGTCAATTCAAATAGGGGAAGCGCATAAAAGTCGTATACACATCTTTTTGAGAGATGTTGGTGTAAATGCTTAAAGTGGCCACTTTTTATTACAAATGTCCAAGGGAGCTTAATAAAGACATAAAAGCTCCTCTAATGCCTTAGACATGAGCCCACCCTAAAATATATGTGGCAGGCCCATGAAATGTGTTAATCAAAATGTTCACACAAAAATCTTTAATAGTTCGGACTTTTAAAGGCAATCTCACTTTAAAAATAGAAAAGTGCGTTTTTTACACTTTTTATGACTTTCCGGGGTACAGGATATGAGGTCACTGAGGTCCTCAGATTGAGGAAGATGTAGCTTTGTTTCAGCAGTTCGTCTGGTCTGAGGTGGCGAAGGAAATTCTGGCGAAAGAGGTAACATTCAGTAATATCGGCAATATAGTGGAGCAACGACCAGTCGCCAGAGCGAAAAGTCGCCTGGTGAAAGAGTGCGAACAAACGCTAGTGATGGTCTCTTTCGCTACCGAATTGTCGTCTGCGCCTGTTAGGGAATTGGCGATGTCCCTGGGGATGCGATTTCTGCCGAAAAGTCGCTAGCGTTAGCCACTTCGTCCTTTAGTAAATCTGCCCCTATGTGTCATTGCTACTGACAACTGCATTTAATTACAGGGGTAATTTACATTTCCCTGGGCTGCAAGTGTTACAGTGCAAATGGGCACAGGTGTGCATTACTTAGAGCTCATCTAACAAGAACATGCATCTTGGGAAAGGTTCATTCTGCACTTCTTAATCAGAGGCCAGTGGCATGTATCAATTTTGCAAGAGCAGAACCCAGTGTGCAAAGTGCAAAAATGTACAATTTTGTCGTTTCTATCAATTGGCAGATCCATACATAACTGACAATGGTCTCATGCTATAGAAGTAAGACCAATGCACAACACTAGTATTTCATCTACACCTGCACAGGGTGCCAGGAAAAAACAGTCAAGCCTTAAAAATACATGTACAAAGTTGCAGTAAGGCATCATTATAAGCACCACCAAGTCTGTGCCATTTGTCTTCAATACAAATACAGGGAAACCTGTAAACAATATATTGCTAAAACCTAAATAAGGGATCATCTACAGATACAGGCACAAATATAAGAGCATGTTTTTAGGCCCTTTGCATTCTGCCCTGCATATAATAAATTACTCTTATAATGTTGATACTATAGCATAAAGTGAAGGGCAGAATGTTATAAACAACATACAGGTATGGGACCTGTTATCCAGAATGCTCAGGACCTGGGGTTTTGAACAGATTTTTCCGTAATTTGGGTCTTCATAGCGTAAGAAAATCATATAAATATCAAATAAACCCAATAAACTGTAATTTTTCTTCCCATAAGAATGAATTGTATCTTAATTTGGATCAAGTACAAGGTACTATTTAATTATTACAGAGAAAAAGGAAATCATTTTTAAAAATTTGGATTATTTTATTATATGGGAGATAGCCTTCCTGTAATTTGGAACTTTCTGGAAAACGGGTTTCCAGATAATGGATCCCATAACTGTATTAGAATGAAATAATTCAAAAACCAAGTGTCAACAGATTTCATTAGACAGTTTATTACAGTATAAGTTATTAATTAATATAGAGCATATTCAAAGACCTGCTTGAAGGCGGCATATTTTTTTATGCAAAAATACTGTTTTATTAAATACACCATACACTGAAGCTAAATACAAAAAAAAAATATTTTTTCCTTTGGTGGATGAGGCACAAGAAGTTGCACAGCTATGAATTAACAAAGGACAAGGGAAACAGTGTTGAAGAATCTCTGACATCCATAGCAGTTATGCATTACATACTGTAGTAGAGATATTGTTGGCAATAAAAAAAAATCAAGGAAGATAAAAGTGTCCTGCTTGAAAGAGCTCTCAGTTTAACTTACTGCAAGGCACCAGGCTTTGCATTGAAACCAAACATAAATTGTACTGTTTCTACCTCTCCAATCTATGCATTTGCTTTTATATCATTTGCTTTTATACTTTCCATTAGGTATGGTAGCAAAATGGAACCATGATATTGTTTTGCGTGTGTTAGGTTATTTTTGTCATTCTGAACACATCTATGCACATCTTTAACTTTTTTACTTTTCAGCCATGATCGGGGGCAGGTCCGGACTGAGCATTAAAATAGGCCCGGACATTTCAGGTACACAGAAGCCCAATCAGCCCACACAGAGGCCCAAACAGTCCCCACCAGCCCACTAAATACTGGCTTTCTATGGCAACTTATAGCAGCCCCTCTGGCATTTGCCAGAACCCACAAAATGCCAGTCCGGGCCTGATCGGGGGAGTTCAGGGAGCACACAAATTTTCGTCAGGGAGCTTGGCAGACCAACAAGGGCCAGGGCCCACAGTGTTTTTTCCTGGTATCCCGCTGACCCAGTCTGACCATGTATCTAAGAGCATTAAGATGTACCCTTTAAGCAGCAAAAAGTGAAAGCAATATCGGCACCAGTAACATATCAGAATATAAAGGATGGATCACATTATTTTCTGATTTTCTACAATAAAAGTACTTGTGCTAGACTGTATACTGGAACACAGCAATTCACATTATTTACAGGCACTATTGTGGGATATCTGGGATGATGCAAAATCTTATTGCACAGCAGCTGCCCTAACAATGATGTACCGGTAATACTAGACATTCACTTACAATTTTAGCACACTTCCCTGCTTGAGCTTTACAAAGTACATTATGCATTTTGGTGTAAACAAAAAGATTTTAAGATTTCCAGCATTTTTTTGTGGTTCCATTCCACCTATATATTATGCATAATACATTTGCCTGGATTCTACATCATTCAGTCAATTTATATTTTGGATTGATATGTTTTTTAAAGTCAACAATGTTGTTTCTGTATTAATTTATTAGAGATTCTCTTATGCTATATACACAAGGGTGCTGGGATACCTGATAATCCTCAAGCAGCTGGGATTCCTACAGTGGTCTGTATATTGACACAATATGGCTTCATGTGTATGGGTCAATTCGGGTGCAGGGTGAGGAGGCTTGTGCAGACCCAGGTTGGATGTACAAAATTAGAACGTCTCTACATTTTTTTACCTTGTTTTCAGTTTTGACTAATCAGCTTTTATGGGAATGCACCAGAATTTAAATAGTCACATAAATAATTTTGAGGGCACCAAATTAACAGAAGGTTGGACAGTTCATCTGAAAAGTGACTGTAAATGTATGGATAATCTGTGGTGTGGCCAATGAAAGAAAGATAGAAAGATAGAAGAAAGATAATTTTTATATTTAGTTACTTTTCTTTCTGTTCCCTAGACTGTGTGCTACAAGCACTGACTGAGTTCAGATTTCCCACGCATTATGTCTTTGGTTGCTATTTTATGTGTGAAATCTTGTCAAATCTGAAAAAACTGAAGTAGTAATGATAAAACATGACATAATAAATAAGAACACCTAGGATGTTATTTACTAAACTTCGAATGCAAAAATCATGAAAAATTTTGGATTTTTTTAATAAAATCTGACTTTTGGGGAGTTATCAAGTCCGCAGTTATGTCAATATTTTCTGCTACAAACTCCGACTTCTCCCATTGACTTATATGCAAGCTCGACAGGTCTGAGATGCCGGATTTTCTGATTCAGACTTTTCCATCCTCTGAGTTTAAGAAATTCTGAGAAATTCGTGATTTTTTAAAAGTCCTATTTTATAAAAAAAATTACAATTTTTTCGTGATTTTTGCATTCGGCGTTTAGTAAATAACCCCCTTAAAAAATCACACATTTTTTGGAATTCATTAAACCCCGAGGATGGAAAAGTCCAAATCAGAAAATCTGGCATCTCAGACCTGTCGAGGTTGCATATAAGTCAATGGGAGAAGTCCCAATGATTTTTTGATGTGCGCTGGATTTCATGCAATACCCAGAAGTTTTCGGAGATTTTGGGCAAAAGTCTGAGTTTTCTGATGAAAAATCCAAAAAAATCGTGAAAATCTGATAAAAAGAAAAGTGAAAATTGGATTTTTTGCCACAAAGCAAATTTGAGGGAAAATGTAATAATAAATAAAAAACAAGAAAATGTAATAATAAACCCATGCGGATTTGATCAGAGTTTATAGCAGAAAATATTGAGATAAATTCGGACATTGATGAATAACCCCCTTAGTGGTCAACAGATGATCAAGCTGAGCCAATAAATCCTGCACAAAATGTCTGAGCCACCTTTCTGGAATGCCTGATTTCTGTTGCAGGAACCCCAAAGCTATGCAGTACAATCACCCGGCCATGCGGTCCGAGCACCTGCCCGCACTACCCCTCCCCCACCCAAGAGCGCCGGCGAACTGGGAATGCACAGCTCCCCATGAAGCAACTGGGCGGCATGTCACCCCTATTTATTTGCCGCCCAAGGCCCGGGCCTTTGTGGCCTCGCCACAAATCCGGGCCTGGCAGTTGCATAACTATAGAGGAAGCAGCCCCTGCAGTCACTGGGGGGGGCAGGCACAGGGAGGCCCAGGGCACGGGTTCAGAGAACCCCTCCCCTTCTGTCTCCTACCTAACAGCATACAGGCCAGGAGGGAACTAAGGCATGCTAGTGAGCAGCCAGGGAAGTCTGTGCCACCTTCCTGGAATGCCTCCTGTGGGAGATTACCCTAAAATTGGCCTTATACAGTATTAGATGCCAACTAGGGATCATCCAGATTTTAGTTTAAAAATCCAGCCAAGTGAGAAATGTATAGGCCTATGTTATAATGCTATAGTTGGCCCAGTATCAAGCTATTGGATAATTGGATAATATTGGATAATCCAAGCATAACCTCACCAAAAGAGCAAATCTATACATGTATGGCTAACTCAACGGAAAAAAAATACAGAATCAAAATAAGTAACAACTGCACAAACTATTGCAATAATACTGTTTACTACTGCTTTGTACACATATAAAAGTCAGGTAAACAAGTCTCCCACTGTATGTTGCACCTATGGCTGCTCCTTACTGAATGGTGCAAAAGTGAGGGGCTTGCAAATAGACATCCATGTGCCCCCCCCCCCTATCGCCCCTGGTGAATACCCAACTCTCTGCTGTTCAATGCTAAGCAAAACATTTGTATCTCTGGCACTGCACCGCAATCATTGGATTGTATTATAGTGTGTTGGGAAACATTATGCTTATGCATTAGATAAAACATGGCGATTTGTGTCTCTTGCTTCTTGCTTCATTGCTTCTTTTGCAAATGAGACCTATTACCTTAAAATAACCAAAAAATGCAATACAGTAAAATATACTACATTTGTGGCTGAAGAGTGAGTAAGAATCACACCTTAATGCAAAGAAATAAGTTATTGGCTGTGAATCTACTGACAAAACAAGTAAGCAGTCTGTAATTTTATATGAATAATGAGCACAGGATGTAACCACAGTAATTTCTTTTATTGGGCAGTCTTGTGATTTACTGTGCAGTTTTCCAATTTTGCCGAATCTGGGAACAGCAAGGTACAAAGGCTTGGCTTTAGAAATGATTTGTGGCTCTAATAAAAATTACAGTTCCTTTTGTTTTCGTTCTTCTAACGATGGACCTGCTATGATAATGGAGCGCACAAAGAAAACCTGCTACAATTATCAAGCAATAAGCTGCAGGATAAGGTGCTAAGTGATTTATTATCATTAGTGATGAGATTAGAAACCCAGCTTTGCAGTAAACTTTGAGACCATTGTTAACTCCAATAGCATATTTTTAATTAAGTAGAATGATGGAAGAACAATATATATGAGACATCATGTTCCATTGCTTTCTTTGTATTTCTAGCTTACATAAAATAATGTAAAAAATACATTAAAGATAGTAATATGGCAGTGTTTCTCCAGCTGATTAAAATGAGGCATCTGCTATTTATAGAGGATGCTTCATTCAGACGTTATTGCAAATGAATTGCGTTCCCCCATACATTCGGACTCTGGGCCAATGCCTAGCAGCTCAAGTGTAAAGGCAATGCCAAATGGATAACTATTTGCTAACTCGTTGCAGCAACTTAAAAATAGGTTTATGTGCTTTCACTCACACAAATCAAATGGACTATAAACTGTAGCAAGTTGTGAACCTTTAAGTTAGCAATGACACCATTTAGAGGGTTTATGTTACCTGGGAGGCCCATTGCACCAGCATCGCCTTTTGGTCCAGGCATCGGTGAGCAACACTCACAGCAGTTAAAAAAAAAATCAGGTGTTTCCAGTGTGAAATTGTCAAAGGGATAGAGAGTGGTGGCTGTTCTGAAGTCCGGATTTAAGGTGGCTAGTTCAGTAGTAGTATCGGTGAACTCCGGGATTTCAGGGAACAGAGTCTCTTGTGTTGGTGGAGTAAGGGATGTCTCTAAACCATTTGGAATCTCCATGTTATACGCTCTCTTGGTATGCTTTGCTGGCTGAGTGGTTTTTGCTTCCAAGTACACAGTGGCAAGAATGGTGATAAATGTGGCTGTTGGCCATGATAAAGTTCCCATTTTTATATCTGTGAAAAAGAAAGTAATACATTATTCATGTTATATGCTGATGCATTTCAATGGATTTCCATAAATACAAGTACAATATTCACAGTCTTTGTACCATTTTTGTACCAGTTTTCCTTTGTGATAGATTGCATGTCATATCTAGGCATGTTGCTTTCTTTTGCTTCATACAGCTATGAAAGAGTCAACTGGACTGATGTATCTATTTAGAATTAGAGGAAAGTATGAGCACACATACAGTAGACCTGCCATGTACATAGATAATAACTAACTCGGCACAGTAACTGGAAGATTTTTTTTTTTTTTTTATGGATGTACAACATGCATTATGCTACTCTCTGCACTCAATTATTATATGTTTAAATTTCCACATATAGGAGTATATGTGGAATTAGCAGTCATGGAATACAGTTACCAAAGAGCTGAATATAAACTTTCACCAAGCAGTTATTAGCAAAGGCAGTGTAGATACAGATCTGCTAAAACAAACTGCTGTACCAGCCTTCCTGTATTTCATGCTAAATATAAAAAGTCCAAACACATCCCTTGTTTTGTTAAGTTAAATTTAGATTTAGTGCAAAGACCATCCTGCACTGGAACTAACTGCCGATTACAGGGTATTATTTTTATAAGTTTTCACTTCAGCCCGAAAAATAGTAATAATTGCAACCAAATCGAAAATACATATATGAAATACATATGTGTTCATTAGAGCACAGTGGAATGTTCACTTCAAGTAAGAAGATAGAAAAACATCTTAATAAGTGATGAGCTTTTTGCCATGTATAGTTTGCAGGGTATTTCATATTTTTGCTTTAATCCGGGCTAAAATTTCTCCATGTAGTCTGTTTTCCTGTAAAAAAAAAACATGCCGGAAAAAACATATTAGCTAATTATTATCTGCCCCTTGCCTTCCACATTAACTAACCTGGAGCCTGATTTGGATAATATCTAGCCTGAGCAACTGAGAATTGATATCTACACTGTCCATTACTGATGGTAGTGGCCAGGGCCCAATTTCTGTGGCAGGAACCCCTGGGCTGCGTGATCCAATCACCCAGCAGCGCAGTCCTAGCAACTGCCCGCACTACCCCCTCCCCCACCCAAGAGTGCCGGTGAACTGGGGATGCACAATTCCCCATGAAGCGACTGGGTCATTGGGCGGCATTCCACCCCTATTTTTGCTTGCGCTGTAAACTGATCTAGAAACAATACAAGAGGGGGAAAAAGATTAGGAGAATAACTGCACCATGAGGGCTTCTCTGAAAAAGGACAACAGAAATCAAGAAGGCTGCGAAAATTCCTTAAAAAGTAGTAGTGCAAATGTATTGTTTGTTTACTATGAAAGTATTCTGGGATTCATCCATTTTTGTAAGGGCTGCTCAGTTAATCTAATTGAAGACTACGGAACTTTGCTTAGTACTTATCATATATTAAATGCTAGCAAACATAATAACCAGTGCTGATGTAGGGATACACAGGGAGTAAATGAGTTATTAAGCAAATTAACAACTGTAATGTAGGTTTGGAGGCCGAATACAAAATAGGCCAGTTAGACCCTGGTGTATTTGCTCTAGAAATATTTCTTTCAATTTGCCTTAGTACAGTTTGTTAACAGACCCAGTTCCTTTAGATCCTTTACTCTAGATCTAATGCACTTGCTAACCAGTCTTGTTTCTTATTTTGTCAAGGTGTCAGTTGACAACAGAAGGCTCTTTCTCATTTACAGGATGAATTTTTATAAAAGGTTTCACAGTTATTTAGGGACAGATTAATTAAGGTTTGATTGGTAAATTCAATTTTGGATTTTTTTTTTTGGTCAAACTCACAATTTTGAATTTAAAGCTCCAACTCAAATCTGAATTCGAATATGAGATTTATCACACCTCGACCATGAAAACAGTTCTAATTTGAATATTTGCCACCTAAAACCTGCTTCATGTAGAAGTCAATGGTCAGATGTTGATGCCAGGATGTTAATTCCTGAAATTTGAGTTTTTTTTTGTAGGAAAACTCTATTAGAATTGGATTCGCATTTTCAGGTCGTTCATATTCAAGACGTTCAAGTTTTTTCATAAATAACCTCCCATTTGATTTGTGAGTACATTTATTTATCGAATTTATTAAAGTTAAAAAAAATTCACATAACTTTGAAATTCAGCCTTTGATAAATCTGCCCCTAAATCTCAGTAAAATGATTGGTCCAGTCCTTTCTAAAAAAAAAATTGAATATCAGTAGAAATGCCATATTTTATATACTGGACTTATGACACCATCCTAAAGGTTTAGCATAACTATAATAATGATGATCCAGGCCTTCAAAATTGCCCCCCCCTTCATCCTGGATGTTGTTTGGAGTATTAGGAGTGATACTGCACATGCTCAGAGTGCTCTAGGCAGCTATTGAGCTAAGCTTAGGGGTTGCTGAACATTATCCAGCAGATGTTTGCATATCATAGAGGCTGATGCTGTTTTTGAGCTGCCATAGAATAAGAATCAGAATTAATTAGTATTAGTAACTCGTAACCGACAGCAGCACAGAGAATATGCTTGGAATTTGCAGAGAAGAATATTACGAGCTGCATGGGGCATATTCCGAGGTGAAGATCGTCACTACTAAAAGGCTGTGGTTGCTGGTAGAAAACCCAAAAAGATACTGTGCAGCATTTCTACCCTATGGGGGTTATTTATCAAAGTCCGATTTTATTTCAAAATTTTCTGCTACAAACTCGAATCAAATCCGCTTGGGTTTTTTAGACTCATTTATTTTTACATTTTCCCGATTTATCACCCAAAAACTTTGATTTCTTATGCTTTTTTTTGCCCAAAAACTCCAAAAACTTCAGGGTATTGCAGAAAACCCAGCACACATCAAAAAATCATTGGGACTTCTCCCATTGACTTATATGCAACCTCAACAGGTCTGAGATGCCAGATTTTCTGATTCTGACTTTTCCATCCTCGGGGGTTTAATAAATTCCCAATAATTTGTGATTTTTTTAAAAGTCCGATTTTATAAAAAAAAATCTTGATTTTTGCATTCGGAGTTTAGTAAATAACCCCCTATGTCTTTGTTAAGATTTAGGTCTCCTTTAACTTAGCACTAATCTGTCACAGCCCTACGGATAAAAGTGGCGCTTGCCCAATAATAATTTATAAATGTATTTCCCCCTTTATAAGCCTCGCATACAAGCAAGGAGCAACTGTTATTTTGACTCCAAGGTGATTTTTTTAGCATGGAAGATCAGCTTTTGGTTTCCTTGGGAGAAATGATATGTCCCAAGTTGTATGTCCCTTACAATTTACATGGCTGTGACAATTATTCTCTTGTATGGCAACCCAATATATCTTATCTTTGCACTTCTGTTTTCAAGAATTATATACAATGCTATCAGGGGTGCTCAACTCGCCTCCAGTGGCAGCAACCCACTGGTTATCAGAGGAGGCAAAAAATGTCGCTCCATCATTCACAAAGTGCAAATCGAGAAACTTATAAACCTCTCTGTACCTTCACTCACCTGTTTGACTTTTTTAGCTTTCAGATAAGAAGTTCACTATATGCAGTTGTAATGATAGCATCTAGCTTGAAAGAAGCAAACATGGGACAGAAGAGGATGAAGAAAGATTGATGCACTGGCATTTGGCAACCGTGTGGAAGTTTAGGAATGTGTATGGGCACAAGTACCTTAACAAATGGTGTGAATCGTTTAGCACCAGCACTTTGGGGTGCATTCAAAAATGACCCATGTAGATCTTTCACTAATGAAAACAATTCGAAAAAAAATGGGCACAAGCTCTATTCATTGCACTCATATTGAACAAGGGAGACATACTAAATGCATTTGTAGAATATTAGGTTTGAACATTTAAATGTGGAGCCAGAACTATCTGAAACCCACACTACAGAAATTGGCCAGTGCAAAATGAACTCCTCTAAAATATAATCTCTGTGTCTCTGAGGGGGTTATGTAGTTGTTCAGTGCAGGAAGATATTGCTAGGACACCGTGCTTGGCAGGCATGCAACCAGACAATCTGCATTAATTATAAAGATTGAAGCCAAAAGCAGGTTTATGTTATAAATAATAATACAGAATTTGCCTCTTGTTGCCAGCAATTTAGGAAAGAAAATGTGTTTATTTTCGTATTACATACAGGTACAGGTATGTATGGGATCCATTATCTGGACACCAGTTATCGAAAAGCTCTGAATTACGGAATGGCCATGTCCCATGGACTCCATTTTATCCAAATAATCCAAATGTTTAATAATGATTTATTTTTCTCTGTAATAATAAAACAGTAGCTTGTACTTGATCCAACCTAAGGCTTTGCTCAGTTTAACTTAATTTGCCACAATACAGGGTGCGTACTTCTTCCTGCCATGGGAAGCCTCGTTCTACTGTCTTAATTATGCCAATATGTATTTGTATTTTAGAAAATATTTCACACACTATGCATGATTCATTTGATTTGAATAATAATGATTAAAATAGAACACATGGTATAATGTGCTTCCATTACTTGCAGGAAATTTTAAAAAAGGCACAATTTTGTTCTTATTTCTTTAAAATTCCAAAGTCTAAATGGTATTTCTAGTTGTAGAAACAGCTTTGGGACTACATTGCCAGCTCAATGACTGCTTAGATCCTGAACTATATTTCCCATACTGACTGTTAAATGAAGTAACTGCATATGAGTGCCACGAATCAAAAACATGTATGCTATTGCTCCTTTGTGTGAGCTTTGCTTCTAAATTGATGGTGTAATGGAAAGGTCTTTCTTTTGCTGTTGGACTCCAGAGCACTTGCTATTATATAACATCGGAGACCATTCCCAGGGAGGATGAAACAAGTAATGTTAAGATGCCATGTAATATTTCAAGATTACAAAACCATTGAAAATATATGTTGTCATGTTACAAATATAGCATTTACTGCATGTTCTGTCATTCAGCCACACAGGCAAATCTATCTTACACCTTGAGGGATATAAATAATTTGGTGAGTTGGGGAGTTTGAAGGGATGCAATCATCAAATTGCTTATTTTTTCTTAACAACCCTAATTGAAGTTTATTTTAGTCACCAACAATAAGAAATAATTCCCATCTAAAATTCGGCCTGTGGGTCTTGTTGCAGGGGGGCTGTCAGTGGTTTTTAAGGATGACCAACCATGTGCTTGATTCTCACTTAAGAACTATTATACATTTATATACAAAGGATAGAATCATAAATCTATACAGTTTGTTGGCGAACCTTGGTTTTCTTATAACAAGAAGTACATGGCGAGTATTTAAAGATATATCATTCACTCTGTTCTAATCCAAAATTCTATGGTTTAATTACATTTACTACTGAACTACTGAAATTCATCAAACATGTTTTTCACCAGTTGGCCTTCACTGTCCCTATTTAAGGCACTATGACCACCTTTATTTTGATATCTTATTATTTTCTAGACTTTTTCCCTGCTACATCAGTTTTCTGCAGAAATCATCCATTACTACTAACTGCCAAAGCCATAGTCTCCAAAGTTCTTCTCATCTGGACTTTCATATTAAACACTACACTATATGGTTTATCTTGACTTTAGGTGCTCTATTTATTTTGGTATTGTAGTAACTTCCCTCCCAGAAGGATACCCATAAACTGGTTGGGTTACAGATTTAAATGTTTTGCTGGAAAACATGTTCCCTTTTTTGCCACCTTCTGCATCCAACTATCCTTTCAACCATCCAGTGCCCCTTTCATTTCCACATTTACTTAAATTTCCATTTCATCCCTCTCTAATAGAATACAGTATGTTTAGTCAATACATACATGGGTAGCATTCCCTTCTCTAAACCAGCCTGCCTTGGTAACAGCCAAGCTATGTTTTACAATTTCTGAATGGCAGCTCTATTCTTGATACCTTTTAAATCAGCTTCCCTTGAGTTTGCTCCAAGGAGATAGCTATAAACAATGTCATCAATGGCATATAAGATGCAAGGATCTGAAATACATTGATCCACTGACATACTTCATTTAGACTTGCTCTATACAGCAATTGATACTGTTGACCATTATCTCCTTTTATAGTACAAAATCTTAACTCATTTGGCATACTTGACTCTTATCCTGGTATTCCTCCTATCTCGCCAATCGCAACTTCAGTAACACTTTCTTTAAATGTTGTTCATCAGCTATTGAACTGTCAGTAAGAGTATCCCAAGGGTCTGTCCTGGGTCTGCTTCTCCTCGCTTTATATTCTGTCTTGGTGACCTCATCACCTGCTTGGATTACTCTTACCACCTCTATGCAGATGACACCAATTCTTTTCATTAACTCTGTTCAAACTCTGTTCTGTTCAGACTGCAGTAGAAGTTCTGTCTTGAATAGTATACTGAATAGGTTCTCGTATCAATCAAAATCAATTATCTTGCCACACACAGAATTTGCATATTCTAGCGTGTGACTTATGCTGTGATGCCCAGGCTCACAAATTACTATTTTTTTTCTTAGTACCTATAATCTCATCATCTTTCAAACTCAGCCCCTTCATCACTGTGACTAAAGTCTTATATATACCACCTGGTAGATGGTTAGTACAGGTGATCTTTTTTTATTCCAAAAATAGTTTTCCATCTTTTTCTGCGTTACCTGTCTTTTCTCCCAGTCCAACCCCACTTGCTCACCTCAGTTCATGCAGTGGTCTATTTTAGTCATCTCTACAGCTGAAGCAACGATAACATGAAAATCTTCTCTGCCTAGTCGAGATAGTTGTTCATGGTCCGTCACAACACCATTAGTAATAGTAGCACTATGAGCAACACACCCACATATTTTCTTAATTTCTTTTGTGTCTCTTATCGTATACATCCTGTAAGGTATCTTTGGTAGACACCTTTCTGGCATTTTTCTCATTTATTTTATGTTACTGGATTTTTTTTCGTTCCTGTGTACTTTTTATCTTTCTATAAAATACTCTCTGATGCTATATAAAAATGTAATCAAATATACATTTGTTTTGCGTTTGGCTATGGAGGTCATATTCCGAGGAAATTCCCTAAATCACTGTTGGGCTTTTCCATATCTATATTATGCAATAACTATAACTAGACTTTCTAGCATTTTTTCATTTGTAATCTGTTCCAGCTGCCTAAGGAAATGCCCAGTTTAGTAGCAATAACTTCACACTTATTAGGATGCTAAAACCTTTTTTCATTATAATTTGATGAAAGTAATAGCGTGTATGTTGGGAGTTTGTCTTATAAAACCATGAATCTCTTGGGTTGTAAAAGAGAAACTTTCATTATCAACAGGTTATGAGGATGTGGCCTTTTCATTAGTTTTCATTATGGCTTTATAATTCATTGTTCCCCGTGTGCAGACTTTATTACAGTATTTAACGCTTGTCACTATCCCATAGTATTGCAGCTTTTCACACATACCATCTATAGCTCATAAAAGAAAAGACACATTTAGCAGTAACAATCTCATATAGTTAAGCAAAATAAAGGGACCTTTGCCATTTATCTAATTTTGTTGATGACCAGCTTTTATGTTTTACAGGTGACTGCGTAGATAAACTGCAAAGCTACAAAATGATATAAAACCATTTATTGTATATGTTGAGTGCAGGAGTATTGGCATATGATTATGCTTGAACTTGCAGCAATAATGGCAGGTTTGTCTGGTAAATGGCACATACAAATGAAGAAAGTGTGCATGATCAATATCACAATGACATGCATCACGAGATACGTCTGTGCCATTATGGCTTTCAAGAGAAACAATACCCATAAAGTGCAAGAGCACAGACTTAAAGACATTCTGTTTCTAGGAACTGGAGAACTAGCAAAGTGCAGGATGTGATTTCCATTCAATTGGCTTCTCTTTTGAGAAGACGCTTTTAAATGCAGTCATGCCTGAGAACAAACCTTGTCATTGTAAATATCCCACCAATCATGCTATAGTCAGGGTCATGGCTGTTAGGAGCAAGTATCATCTTAACTGCTTTAAATTAACTGGGACGGAGTCCTATTCCAAGGGCTGTTCTCATGCGAAGAGAGAATGGAGTATATGTGCTGAGGCGAATGTGTATAAAATGCATATACCTAAATCCCTTGGGTAGCAGAGAGAAATACACCCTGAGCCTCAATGTTTTAGGATCAAATCAGCAGTGATTTGTAACTGCCTCCTTCTATTTAAATGGAGGGAGGCGAAGTTAGTTTTGTGGTAAGTAATTGCCTTTAGAGAATGAACAACATTTGTCATTTAATGCTTCTATCTGACTCAGCAGTGGTGTCTTGAGAAGTTAAAGAAAGTACAAATATACTGAGGTTGAGACAGCAACGCCAATCACCCTCCTAACAGGGGAGAGTAGCTCAGTGTATGTGCCAAAATATGTGTATAAGTGTAACAACATACTAATACATTTGTAAAAACAGATATAAAAATAAGGAGCAATGTTCCACAGAAGATTAAGAATAAAATACTCATAGCAGTGTTTGAATTATTAAAATGGATAAACTTTTTACTAACACTGAGAATTGAAGAAGATCTCAGCAGTAAGTGAAAAATTGAGTCACATCTAATAAATGTGGGATTTATCATACATTCTATTAGTGCATTGCCTAGCATCTCTTACTCTAAAGACACACAGACACTATATATATATATATATCATCATTTCTATTGTATTTCCACTCTACAGGTGTTGACTGTTGCTTTATATTGATTGATATAATCTATATGCTAATACAGTATATCATATAATCTATATGCAAATATTATTAATTTCTTGTCTGAAAAAAGCTGATTGCCTAGTTAATATTGGATAGCCCATTGTATTTTTGCATGTTTCATTCACTGTTTGGTTCATATAATTTGCCTATTTTTATGCTAATCGATCTACTAGTTGCACTCTATAAATTCCCTGCAGTTGTGCAGGAGAGCGAGCTGTAACAAACCAAGTGGTGCAGCATCCCTTACCTTATTCCTTTGCTTTGTATCATAAATACAGTCCTTAAAATGCACATTGGAGCATCCATTATGATCTTTAGCAAAAAATGCAATCTATATAATTTCCTTCGTCACTTTCTCTGTAGCCAATGAGATCAGGGGTATCAACAAGAGGTCTGTGATTGGATGAGTGTTTTTTAAGAGTGATAAGAATTTGGGCGAAATTTGAGGAAATGCTAATTTGTTGGCTCTGTTTCTGGAGTGCTCTGTCCGGCTTTCTTTCCCAATTACTGGCAAAAATACAGGAATATGTAAGAAAAATGGGTACTTGAGTTAAGGATACTTGACAGCCAGAATTTGACAGAAACAGCGTGCGATCAATCTATTCCTCTATTAGTTGGAAAATTAAAGCAAAGACTTGATTGTTGCTATGAATAGCTACATTGGTGCAATTTAGTGCCTGTATTATTAATTGATCAAGAATAAAACTGATATCTTCATGTCCTAATGTCCCCCTAAATTTTTGTCTCAGTGGACATATGTACCATGCAGTTGATGCACAGATTCAATTGGGTTTATTTACCTTTGCCCCAGGTGCACTAAATATATATTCTTACCTGCTGCACCAGGGGCAATTTCTCATGCAGTGAGTATTCTGCATCTGGACCACATGAAAAATCGAGCACAAAATATGACTTTTGACTCCATCCTATTCTGCATGTGTAACCTCTTGTGCAAAATATTTTCATCCCAAAAAAACTCTTAACCCTGATTCTCCAACTGGGGAAAGGACGGGCTAAAATATATACATATTATTTCTCTTCTATTTGGTTTTCTAAGGTTCTATAAATATGTTGCTGACTTTGGAAATTGTGCACATGAGACCAGGTGCTTTGATGCCCAGGGAAAGTCTTGCACCCCATCTGCAACAAAATACCCAAAAATACCATACTTGTACTTCTAATTTGCCACATGATCACATGAAGGAGCATGAGGAGCAAGAGGAGTTTTACATGATTACATGAACACGAGTAAACAATTTTGCCAGAAGCAATTCAGATTAAAAATGTATTTTCTTGTGCTTTCTTCCCCATTGGTTTTGCAATTTTCCATGGGAACAAAACACCCCTGTCTCTTCTTACCCGACAATTTTGTTACAACCCTTCTTATCACTCTCACAGCTCTACATGTAAGAAGATCTTATAGATCTCTACTTCTCCAGGTCTATGATCCAAGTCAACTAACACCTACTTGATCACTGGTTCTCTTCATCACTATGGGGCCCATTTCCTAACAATCAAATTTAAATTTTTTCCACAAAACTCAAAAAATGTGTGGTTTTCCTATATTTCTTAAAAGCTCTAAAAATTTGAGATGGAGTATTTTTTTATTCTGACTTTTAGCAGCCTCCGGGTTTAATAAATCGTGGAAAATTCAAGGGTTTTTTTCCTACAAAAAATGGTATATAAAATAACCCCCTAAAGTGTACAGATCACGAAAAACCTCTAATGCCAAAATCTGCCAAGTAAAAGTTGTCGAGATGCTATAGAAGTCAGTGGGAACTGCTCTGATCTTATTGGACCGATTATAATCAATTCAAACTTTTAGTGGTTTTCGGATTTTTTTTCGCTAGGAATTGTCTGTAAAACAGCACTTTTCATTGTTTTGGGGGTTTTTTTTGGTGGTTTTATAGATTGTGAGTTTAGTCTAAAACAACTAAAATGAAAATGTTCATAAAGAAAAAAGCTCCATGCTCAATAGTACACTTACTAAGTTCAATAGAACAGGTATGGGACCTGTTATCCAGACTGCAAGGTATCCTTTTACACACAAAACATGTACCAGCAATTATATAATGTATGTATTTATACTGATTGATTTATTTGTGTATTGGGTATTGATATTGGGTAATTGATTTATCATATGGCTATAAAGCAAAGATAAACCCAAATAAGATTACCCTGATAGCATGTTGCAAAGTTATCGGCACCTTATTTGGACTTAAGAAAACATTAGACAAAGAAATGTTGTTACAGTTTTATAAGAATGATTTTTACACACTCTTTAAAAAAAGAACTAATGCTTGATAAAGAATTAGGCTAAAATGGTATAACTAATGTTTTGGGTTTGTCTACCATCCCCAAAGGGCAATCCAGCCTCTATACTGTATCTCTGAAGACAAGCTTCTTATCCACTGGATTTTACTATGTATGCTTGTGCACAGTGAATGTAATAAAATCACTAACTGAAAAAGTTTTTTTTTTTTTTTGCATCAAGAAAATCACACCATTTTGAAACAGATTAAAATGTACAATGCTACATTAAAATTTGCAATGAAATAAACTTTTTTATTGAGCATTTTTTTTTCTTTTTTATAGAAATTGGCATTTTCCCTTTTTTGGCTCATTTTTATTTTATTTACATGCGGAATTGCTGAAGGTGCAAATATCTTTGCAGCCATGTGATGCCCATCATCTGAATTGTTCTTAATAATCCAACCATATTGTACAGCTGACTGCTAATTATTCTGCAGACCACATAGATGCTCACATACCAGTACATTATTTATGTATTGACAAGGGGGCTTGTTGGCTCTTGTGGCATGATTTCCCTACTGCTATCAGTGCCCCTGTTACATGGAACACTATCCTACTGATATCTTTAACTGAGATTATCAACATTGTCTCTAAGGCTCCAATGATACTGTTGATACTGTGTTTCTATTATATTTTTGTTGAGAGCCTTGCATGTATGTTTCTAGTTTGTAATTCAAAACATTGCTTAATTGTCAGTAAATTCATAGCAAGCAGATTAAAATGTAAAGTGCTTGTTTATTATTAGTAGCAAAAGTGCTGGGGATATTACTAGACACAAATGTGAGCCTATTAAAATGCAAGTTAAGTAGTGTTTGTACCTACTGGCACTCCTGGCAGGGAGCACTCTTCTACTTGACAGTTGTGTTTAGAGCAGTGCATCAGATGCAAGGCACGGCGTGCTTCTAGGGCTCACAGGAGTCTTCTAGTTAACACCTTAGAACTGAGCCTACAAGAAAGAGCATATTTTACTAATATTTATAGTTAATGCTTAAATAACAACATGCTAGAAATTACTGTAGCTCCCATTTGTTAATGTGTAGAAATACTGGAAGCAACATTTTGGCAATCGGTACTTTAGATGTTAGATGTTTAGTCAAAGGAAAATACTGTTCGTTTATACATTGTAACACTCCTACAAAAAAATGGAATCTGTGAACAGCCTCTTTGAAATCTTTAAACACCTGCTGCTCCTGTTGTTTGAAGGTTAATAGTAAGGCTTCAGCTTACTTCACTTAATCACTTAGGATTTCTTCTCCTCCTTTAACCCACTTGGACCCCTCCCTTGGGTATTTTCTCTGTCTGTTGGCTACTGTACATGCTCAGTTCTTCTCAACTCAGATTATAAAACACACCCTCCAGTCTAGCAGCCAATGAAGAGATGGCATTGTTGGGTTCTGGATGCATAATTGGCCACAGGGACATAATGGAGTGATTTGCATGTCTCTGCCCATAATGCCTTATGGGAGAGTTAAAATGTAATTTCATATGTATGAAGGCAGTGCTATGTGTGTAGCATGAGGCATGTAAATACTGTAGCTTCTGTTTTCAGAAGGCTTAACACTACTGGTTCACACAGAAACTCAACTCTAGCTGACTGTTCCCATGTTTTCTCCTAACCACCTCTCCTGAGTTCAGCTTAAACACTACAGTGCTCAATCTAAGCAGGCATTTTCATCAATAAGTGATAGCATGAACTCTACAGTACACATGTGCTGTTTGCAGATGTAAATATCACTGATAACATATTAGAGGGAAAATGGATGCCAGGTGAAAGCCACTATTTGTTTTAGGAAGCGATGGTGCTGGTGAACAGATAGCATATATGCAGTACAAATAATGCAGTTGGGGTATGGGAGAAGTGCCTAGCATAAATATATGGTAGGATAATATAGGATTTATATGTCCTTTATCAAGACATATTTTTCCATTTCTGCATTCCTTATGCCACCACTAATTAATTTCTTAAAGTAACACACAGCATATCATATAACGCATTGCAATCATTTTTAGAATTATGTCCCGAAACAAAATCATTATATGGGAGCAACAGGTTCCTCTTTCATTTATCAGATATTATAATTGATGTGAAAGAACTCAAAAGAATTGCAAAAGAAGTGCATTTACCTGCTGCAATAATACAAGCATTTATAAACTATATTACAGCGAGTGCTCCTGTAAGTCAGTTATCTGCTAATAGACCTTATAGTCAGTTTCCTTTAGCTAATCTTACATATGCATGCTCTCTTAACAGATTACTGATTGAACAGGGAAAAACATTTAGAGGAAACCTATACCCCTGAACAATGTAGGTCTCTATAAAAATATATTGCATAAAACAGCTCATATGTAAAACTCTGCTTCATGTAAATAAACCATTTTCATAATAATATACTTTTTAGTAGTATGTGCCATTGGGTAAAGATAAATAGAAAACTGCCATTTTAGGAAATAAGGGACACCCCCTGGGATCCTACGATGCACAGGGCATACATACTTGTTAGGTCACATGAGCCAATTAACTGACAAAGTTCTGTCTTTTACTCCCACACTTCTTCCTGTTACAGTTAGGGGCAGATTCACTTAGGGTCGAATTTCGAAGTTAAAAATACTTCGAAATTCGACCCTCGAATTGAAATCCTTCGACTTCGAATATCGAAGTCGAAGGATTTAGCGCAAATCCTGCGATCGTACGATCAAAGGATTTTTCGTTCGATCGAACGATTAAATCCTTCGAATCGAACGATTCGAAGGATTTTAATCCAACGATCGAAGGAAAATCCTTCGATCAAAAAAAGGTTAGCAAGCCTATGGGGACCTTCCCCATAGGCTAACATTGACTTCGGTAGCTTTTAGCTGCCGAAGTAGGGGGTCGAAGTTTTTTTTAAAGGGCAAGTACTTCGACTATCGAATGGTCGAATAGTCAAACGATTTCTACTTCGAATCCTTCGATAGTCGTAGTCGAAGGTCGAAGTAGCCCATTCGATGGTCGAAGTACCCAAAAAATACTTCGAAATTCGAAGTATTTTTCATTCGAACCCTTCACTTTAGCTAAGTGAATCGGCCCCTTAGAGTTGTAGTATTTCTAGTCAGGTGATCTCTGAGGGAACATACAGACCATCATAAAATGGAGGCTCAAGGGAAAAGATGTAAAGGGTAATATTTACTTAAATGTATTTTCCAGTGTAACACCCTCTTGGCAACTCCCCTGGTGTCAAGGTTGTACATTCTTACCAAACACCAGTGGAGATCCTGAGTCCCCTTTGCAAGGTGAAAGGGTACTGGGAAATTCTTCTCCTGGCAGAGATAATAATCCGGAAGAAAATTCAGTGAATTACATTTTTTTAGATTGTGTCTAAACCTGTTAATTTCATATTTGTGTTATCATTTCAGTTTTACTATGTCCAAAAAGTAAACATATGTTTAACATTAGCAAGATACTGGGAAGGTTCTGGTCTTCAAAGGGAAACCCAAAATATTGAGTCGGTTGTGTCATCAGGAAACAAGCCATTTTGTATGCTATTTAAAATCTGAAGCCAAATTTCATCATCTTCTTTAAGATGAATTAGCATAGATCCTGAAGCTTGACCAGTGTTCGGTTCATAATGCCTTACTTGCGTCTGTAGAACTATTTTTCCATTGTGAAACAGGCTGACACTAACAGATTTATGTCTTAAACTTAGGTGGTATGTAAAAAAAATAGACACCATCAATGCTGGAAATGAATGTACCTGAATTTAAATTGTATGGTTTATTTTCATTCACAAAAACCTTCTCAAACATTATTGGATATCCAGGTATTAGAGCATTGCTTTGCTGTCCAAGGCCCACTGAAAATACTATGTTTTCATGTCCAGTACAGACTGCTTTTTGTCCCTTTTCACCCTTAATTCCTGGCATTCCTGATTGTCCTTGGTATCCTTGGGCCCCAAAGATCCAGGAGCTCCACAGTCACCTTTGTGTCCAACAGGACCATGTTGCCCCATTGATCCTTTCTGCTCAATTTCTCCAGGCTTCCCTTTTGGGCCTTCTGCACCCTTGGGTCTCTTTTCTCCAATGTTCCCCTTGGGGCCCTCATCTCCCTTTATAGCCATTTCCCCAGGTTCACCCCTATTTCCTTTTAATCCTTTTACACCATCAATACCTTTGTTTTCCCTTTCCCCCCTATAAATATAGATGAAAATTTCAATCAGAATAAAAGATAGGTCTTGCAAGAGCTCCACATTTAAAGGAATAGTAACATCAAAAATCTAAAGTGTCCTAAAGCAAGGAAAATATAATGTACTGTGCTGCACTGGTGAAACTGGTGTGTTTGTTCAGAAACACAGCTATAGTTCATATAAACAAGCTGCTGTGTAGCAATGGGAGCGGCCATTAAAATCTGAAAAAGGAAAAAAGGCACAGAATATACTGCAGATAACAGATAGCTCTGTAATAAACAATGGGATACTTCAGAATGTATCTGTTATCTACTGTGTATCCTGTGCTTGAATGGCTGCCCCCATGGCTACACAGCACCTTGTTTATATAAACTATAGATGTTTTTCTGAAGCAAACACTCCAGTTTTGCCAGTGCAAAAAACACTTTTGTTTTTTGATGTAACTGTTCCTGTAATTTGTATAGCGTTATGTGCACTGATGGCATCATATACACAAAGGTTTCCATAAACCATATATAAACTTTATTTGTTTATCTATCAAGAAAGGTCAGTTTAGAAGGTAAAAGCATTGTCAAAAATCAAACCAATCTTATTATTGCAGCTTTCCACAGTGCAGGTATGGGATCAGTTATCTGAAAACCTATTATCCAGAATGCTCTGTATTACAGTAAGGCCATCTCCCATAGACTCTATTTTAAATTTTAATTTACATTTTTTATAAATTCTCTGTAATAATAAACAGTACCTTGTACTTGATCCCAACTAAGATATAATTATTCCTTATTGTTGAGAGAACAATCCTGTTGGGTTTCGTTAATGTTTAAATGAGTTTTTAGTGGACTGAAGGTATGGAGACCCCTTTATCTAGAAAACCGCTGGTCCTGAGCATTCTGGATAATAGGTCCCATACCTGTATATGGCAAGTGCACGGGATTTGAATAAAGGACTGTTTTGGTTTAGTGTATGCAGAATATATGTGTATTTATATATACATACCGTTTTACATACAGTTACAAATTTAATTGAACGTAATGTAGGAAGAGCAATAAACACCTATCAGCCTTACTTGTGTAAGTAAGCAAGAAAACATTTTATTCATTTTAGCAAAGTTCATGTTTTGTACATGAATGTCCACCTTTTATATATTCGTTAGATAAACACAAATCTAAATTTCCATGTGCTCAGACAACTGTGACCTGCTGTAATTCGTATCTATCAAAGACTTAGGAAGGATGATATGTGAGCAAAGGCATTAGCAGGTAAAATTACCTGGATCCCCTCTTTCACCTTTGTCTCCTTTTTGTCCTTCGGGTCCTGGAATATTACAGAAGCACAGTTTCCCTGTTGTATTGTTTTCCACTGGTATTTCCAAGAAAGAATCTAGCTGGTCATCGTATGGAGGGGCTTTGTTAGTCACTAGTAATGGGACTACGGTGGCTTTGTTCCCTATCTCTTTGGAAGCACTATCTTGCATAGAAAGAACATTCTCACTGTTAGTACCGTTGAATACATCAAAACTAATTAGCTGCTTGGGATCAGTATTTGTTGTAATTAGCTCCTGTACTATAATATTATTTTCCACTCCATCTGCTACATTGTGTGAAACAGGGGTTAGTGTAGATGTTACAGCAACCTGGTAACTTTCTTGAGCCCCGCCATCTGTGACTGTATCACTTTCAGCTGTCCCATGGCTTACATTGAGGAGAACAGTAAAAGCTTGTTCGGGTTCCTGTGTTTCAGCGCCACTGAGTGCATCCATTGTAAACAGCGGGCTAGATATCAGGCTGACAATTGCTGAACTTCTCAGTGGACCCCATGGATTAGACAGAACAGATAACATGCCTGAGAAGTACAAGGAACACCATTCTGTCACAAAGACCTAAATAACATTATAAAAGGTACAGCGTATACCCCTATGACAACAGTACAGTTGGTCCTGACTTATGCTTATAGATTCAAGTTTTAAAGTATGAGGTCTGTTATCCGGAAACCCAATATCCAGAAAGCTCGTAATTGCAGGAAAGGCCATCTCCCATAGACTCCATTGTAAGCAAATAATTCAAATTTGAATTAAAATTTCTCTGTAGTAATGAAACCATTATCCAAAAAAAACCAAGGTTTCTTCTTTCTGGATAACAGGGCCCATGTATTCAAAGAACAAAAAAATGGTTTTGTGAAATGAATATTCCATTGCTCTGTTATGTCTTATGAGTGATGGAAATGGAAGAAACCATTTAAACTGTCAGGGGCAGATTTATCAATGGTCAAGGTGAATTTTCAAATTGAAAAATTAAAATTTTGAGCTATTGTTGTGTTCTTCAACTAGGGAATAGTCCAAATTCAATCAGAATTTGCAAAAAATTCGAAAATTCGAATATCGAAAGGTATCATGTACTGTCTCTTAAAAAATTCAACTTCGACCATACACCATCTATAACCTGCCAAATTGCTGTTTCAGCCTATGGGGGATCTCTTAAAACCTGTTTGGAGTAGGGATGCACCGAATCCACTTTTTTGGATTCGGCCGAACCCCCGAATCCTTCGTGAAAGATTCGGCCGAATACCGAACCGAATCCGAACCCTAATTTGCATATGCAAATTAGGGGTGGGAATGGGAAAACATTTTTACTTCCTTGTTTTCTGACAAAAAGTCATGCAATTTCCCTCCCGCCCCTAATTTGCATATGCAAATTAGGATTCGGATTCGGTTCGGCTGGGCAGAAGGATTCGGCCGAATCCGAATCCTGCTGAAAAAGGCCGAAACCTGGCCGAATCCCGAACCGAATCCTGGATTCGGTGCATCCCTAGTTTGGAGTCAATTGGTGGAGTTTGAAAAATCTACATTTTTTTGGAGAAAACTTTGAATCGAATTTGATCGAATGCGCTATTTCTTTGATTCGAATGATTCTAATTCTGCCAAATACGGACCTATTTGATCTAAAACAGACCTATTCGACCCAAAACCTTTGTCATAATGTCGGTTGGTCTTTTTGAATTAGAATTTTGAAGTTTTTTCAATTCAAAATTCGACCCTTGATAAATATGCCCCTAAGGGGCAGATTCACGAATTTCGGGTGAAGGGTTCGAATAAAAAAAAATTCGAATTTCGAAGTAAAAATCGTTCGACTATTCGACCATTCGATAGTCGAAGTACTGTCCCTTTAAGAAAAACTTCGACCCCCTACTTCGGCAGCTAAAAGCTACCGAAGTCAATGTTAGCCTATGGGGAAGGTCCCCATAGGCTTGCCTGTGATTTTTTGATCGAAGGATTTTCCTTCGATCGTTGGATTAAAATCCTTCGAATCGTTCGATTCGAAGGATTTAATCGTTCAATCGATCGATCGCAGGATTTGCGCAAAATCGTTCGACTTCGATATTTGAAGTCGTACGATTTTAGTTCCCAGTCGAATATCGAGGGTTAATTAACCCTCGATATCCGACCCTTCGTGAATCGGCCCCTAAATGTGTGGCATATCTTTTTAACATTATGCTTAGCTAGATTTCTGCCAATTATTTCATTTATATTGTAATATTCCTTAGTATAACATTTAATATAATTTCTTTGTACATAAAAATTGAAGATTAGTAGACAATTCAAATGGAAAAAAGTCAAATATTACTTTCAATGTTTATTGTCAATATTTAGATATGACTGTATTTAGAAAAAAAAACAGTGTCATATATATATATATATATATATAAATATATATATATATATATATATATATAAATATATAAATATATATATATATATATATATATATATATATAAAAATATATAAATATATATATATATATATAAATATATAAATATATATATATATATATATATATATATATATATATATATATATTCGTTGAAAAAGGTCCAAATGTGGACCGAAACGTCGGGTATTTGATACTACACAATAATAAAATTACCAAGTTCTGGTCTGAAGAAGATAATTGATACATAAACAATTACCGTGCACCCCGCCATTAACAGCAGCTTTGGAGTGTGGATACTCATTGGAAAACATATATATATATACATATATATATATATATATATATATATATATATATATATTAGGGATGCACCGAATCCAGGATTCGGTTCGGGATTCGGCCAGGTTTCGGCCTTTTTCAGCAGGATTCGGATTCGGCCGAATCTTTCTGCCCAGCCGAACCGAATCCGAATCCTAATTTGCATATGCAAATTAGGGGCGGGAGGGAAATTGCATGACTTTTTGTCAGAAAACAAGGAAGTAAAAATGTTTTCCCATTCCCACCCCTAATTTGCATATGCAAATTAGGGTTCGGATTCGGTTCGGTATTCGGCCGAATCTTTCACGAAGGATTCGGGGGTTCGGCCGAATCCAAAAAAGTGGATTCGGTGCATCCCTAATATATATATATATATATATATATATATATATATATATATTTATATATTAGAATTACCTCGGAGTTCCATGACTTGTATAAAAACACTCAGCCTTTCGGCCTCGGGTTTTTATATGGTCATGGAACTTCTTGGTAACTTATAATATCCTCATATTTTGCAACTGGGGGTACTTTATTCACTGTATAAACCCATTATCCAGAAAGCTCAGAATTACAGAAAGGCCTTCTCCCATAGACTTCATTTTATCTACATAATCCAAATTTTTCAAAATGATTTCCTTTTTTCAGTGATAAGAAAATAGTACCTTGTACTTGATCCAAACTAAGATATAATGAATCCTTAGTCGAAACAAAACCAGCCTATTGGGTTTATTTACGGGTTTATTTACGGGCAAATTTATCAAGGATCGAATTTCGAAGTAATGCAAGGGTTTTTTTTAACTCCCATGACATCCAAATTCTAATAAAAAAAGACCAATTTACATTTAGTAAAAAAATTTAAGTTTTTAACTTCGGGTGAATAGGCTGTATTCAAATCCTTTGAATGCCATTTAATCAAATTCAAATTGAAGTATTTGCCCCAAAAAACTTAGATTTTTCAAAGTCCACCAAATGACACCAAATAGGTTCTAGAAAGTGACCCATAGGCTAAAACAGCAATTAGGCAGGTTTTAGATGGGGAATGGTTGAAGTTTTAAAAAGACAGTACATGATAAATTTCGATATTTTAATAGTCAGTTTATTCAAATTTTAATCGAATTTTGGCCTATTCTATAGTCGAAGTACAAAAAATATCTCCAAATTTGAATTTTTTTACTTTGAATTTTTACTTGACCCTTGATAAATCTGCCCCTAATGTCCATGATATT
The DNA here is from genome assembly GCA_038501925.1 of Xenopus petersii. Lineage (NCBI taxonomy): Eukaryota > Metazoa > Chordata > Amphibia > Anura > Pipidae > Xenopus > Xenopus petersii. Next base: position 42,903,309 of record CM076681.1, on the reverse strand, counting down.
TAGGGGCAGATTTATCAAGGGTAGAAGAACACAAAAATAGCTCAAAATTCGATTTTTTTTTTCTACTTCGAATTTTCACTTCAACCCTTGATAAATCTGCCCCTTAGGGGCACATTTACTAAGGGTCGAATTTCAAAGTTAAAAAACTTCGAAATTCAACCATCGAATTTGAGACTTCGATAGTCTAAGTATCTTTTCGATAGAAAATGGCCGTTTTCGATCAAAGTTCATTCAATCGATCGATTAAATCGTTCAAATCAAACGATTCAAACGATTTTACAGAAAAATACTTAGACTACTCAAAACTTAGCCAAAGTTTATAGGAGGTCCCCCATAGGCTAAACAGCAATTCGGCAGGTTTAAGCTGGCGAAGTGGCGAAGCCGTCGTTTTTTTAAAAAGACAGTACTTAGATTTTTGAAGTCAACGTTTTTTCAATTGTAATCGAATTTTGGCCTTTTTCGATGGTCGAAGTACCCAAGAATTACTTCGAAATTCGATGTTCTTGAATTCGAAAATTCACATCTACCCTTAGTAAATGGGCCCCTTAATGTCCATGATGTTTAATGAACATGATTTTCTAGTAGATGTAAGATATGAAGATCCAAATTATGGAAAGATCCATTATCTGTAAAACTCCAGCTCCCAAGCATTCTGGATAACAGATCCTATACCTATGTGTGTGTGTTTATATATATATATATATATATATATATATATATATATATATATATATATATATATATATATATATATAGATATGTAGTTAAGAGCACTCACGGGTATTGTGAAAAAGGCTTTTATTGGAGTGTTACACTCTACCCCACATCAACGCGTTTCGGTTCTCTCTGAACCGTCGTCAGGATGACTCTGACGACGGTTCAGAGAGAACCGAAACGCGTTGATGTGGAGTAGAGTGTAACACTCCAATAAAAGCCTTTTTCACAATACCCGTGAGTGCTCTTAACTACATATCTATATGCTACTTTTTGAAGAAGCACCAGGGACGTGATTAATCGAGGGTGAGTGCTGGTTTAACAAATTGAATATATATATATATATATATATATATATATATATACATACATACACACAGTATATGACAGTTTATTCTAGATACAATTATATCAGATTGTTCACCATACACCACCATGTCAGTCCATTTATATTTATGACTATTACACTTTTTTCTATTAAAATGAATTCTGTGCACTCCATGTGAGCCGACTGATAGAAAAACAAGCTTTGCTACACATATATTTTATTAGGAAAAAAATCAAAGATTTAAAATCATATGCATAATATAGACAGGATACATAACAGGCGGGATTGTTTATTACCAAATAAGGCAATACAAAAATGGATTATTATCCATCAATATCAAAAGCTAAATAACAAAATGACCTAGCATTTTATGTCACATAAAAAACACACAAACTTAGCATTTTTTTTAAAACTCTTTACTAAAAGAGAGCAGGTTAGGCAATTACAGCATGGATAGACTGGAGCTTGAATTCCATTAATGCATTTTCCTGAAACACTGAAGAAAAGGCGGGAATGGTGAATATGATGTTTGGAAAAGTGCAATCAAGTTTTTAAAAGGCAATATATAATTTGCCTAAAATATGATGTTATAACAGGCGACCGTCCAACTTTAGTTTCTTCTTTCTGGAAACGCACAATGGACTGTGCTGCATTAAGAAGTAGATGTAGCACAAAGTTCCTGTTGTGTTCAACAAGAAAATAGGCGTTCCAAGTCATCCTCACATAAATAAGTATAATAATAATATTTAAGGCAGTCGTTGATGTATTTATTTATGGCACCAGTATAAGCTGTCTACAGTTTCCTGTGCAATACTATGATCTGTAATTACAAGTGATATAATAGAACTATTAATGTTCTTCAGTACTGAAATGTACCTTGTTGTTCCTAAAGAAAAAGCATGTGATTTCCAAACTGTAAACTGCCAGCTTGTGGTTATAAGGCCACATGAAATGACTCATTCACAGCCTGGAGATACATCTACTGTAGATCTACCTGTAATATATTACTTACAATATTTTACGTTTTAACTAAGCATTTCCAAAGCAAAGATTCTTTAGACAAATAAGGGCCTATTTACAACAAGGTACAAAGTTCACAGCCCCATGTTTATGCCTTTTCTTTACTCAGGATTGGCGCAGAGCTGGGCATATGCTCCTTGTTTTGTGCATGGAAATTGGAAGCCCATGAGTTGTACCTGTTTATATATGTAGCAATGGCATGTATGTTACATCACATGGGGCACCTCTAACTTGAATGTCATTCAGGACAAACAAGTCAAGAGCACTATGGAATGCTAGATGCAAAAGAAGACCTGTATTTCTTGCCAGCCATGAGTTGTATTCACTAAAGTGTGATTTTTCTCTTGTCAAAGTCCGGCAAAGCTCACGACAATGGGGCAGATTTACTTAAGGGCGAAGTGGCCATTGTGAGCAAAACAAAAAAGAAGCTAGAAATCCAATCCACAGGGAGATCGCCAGTTTACTAAAAGGTGTAGAGGACAATTTGCTAGCGCTAGAGTACATCGCTAACGAATTTTCTCGCCCTTTAGTCAGGCAAATTTTTCGATCGTTACTCCAAAGATTCACTAAAGTGCGACTTTTACATCTTAGACCTGATGAAAAGATAAGATGAAGCTACATCCTCCTCAATCTTATGTCAGTGACATCATATCCTGTATGCCGAAAAGTCAATAAAGTTCTAAAAAAATACTGGGTTTTTTTCATATTTTAAAGCAGTTCTAAGTATTAAAGATTTTTGTGATAACCTTTTTTAACCCATTTTAGGGGCATTTGTTTTATCATGTCTAAGGCATTAGATGATCTCTTTTGTCTTTATTTTGCTTCCTTGGACATTTGTAATAATAAGTGGCCACTTCAAGCATTTGCACCAACATCTCTAATAAAGACATTTATATGACCTATATGTACTAGCCCTAATCAAATTGACCTAAGTGAAAGAGTACTAACGAAATTTCTCTAGGCTGAAACAAACACTAGCAGAAGTTCGCTATGAAACTTCGCTAGCGTTCGACTAAAGGGACGCCTGGCGAAGTGTCGCGAAGTGTGGTGAAGCTTTCGCCCTTTAGTGAATTTGTCCCAATATGCCAGGTGAATTCACATATTTATTTTAAATTGTAATAACACCATTGTAATGGTGTCAAAATGTAAGATATTAACATGGAGGACATGCCGTATATTAGTGATTTCCAACCAGTGGCTCGTTAGTAACATGTGGCTCATCAGCCCCTTGGATGTTGCACAACAGAATGTATGGTTTTATTCTCACAGAAGGGTTGTTGCTAGTGCACAGAAATTATTACATTTTTAACACAAGTTGTTCTTGTATTTGGGAATATTAAAATTCATAAGTGCTTCCTTGCAGTTGTTTTGCTTTTGCATTTCAATTAGGATGGGTGAAGCAAGATATTCAAAGGTTTCCCAGTCTTGGTTTATATAAACTATATTTTGGCAAGTGCATCCACTATGCTGTGGACCATATCCTATTCTATGGTTAAAGATTTTTACTGGCTTATTGGCTCTTCAGTCATAAAGAGTGAACATTGGTGTTAATTGGCCAATGTCAGCTAGTAAACTCCTTATTGGCATTTTTAAAAACACAACATAAAAAACGCTTCATGTGCCCTTGTCCCAAATTGAGACGTTCTTTTTCGCGTACTTTTGTAAGAAGCTCTCTTTGTTAAAGGAGAATTCCCTCCCGGCAATACTTACAATAAAGATTTCTCATTGGCAGATGACATTTCACTTCCTTTGGAATTCCTGCTTGCTATCCATAACAAATACGTTTAAATAGAAATTATGGTTTCCTATTTTGTCTGTTAAATAAAATGAATGTCACTCTACATATCTTACCTGCACCTTTACATATCTTAATAAAAAAAGATGTGGAGCATTAGGGGAAGAAATTATATTCAATATATGGAGTATGTATATATATATGTACGCTCCCTGAGCCGCATTGCCTGCATGCCCTGCTACTTTTTCCTTAGATACTTCCTTTTCCAGAATGCTACATTTGTTTTGTGTTGCTTTGGTGCCTTATCTTATGTATTCTCTCCATTCAATCTGTCTCCCTCTTCATCAAGCTTTCTTTCTTATTTCCCCCTTCCTTATTCCTTGTCACTTTTATCTTGCACTGACTCTATAACAGCCTGACACTAAATTATTGAACCCAGGTTATATATTAATAACAATGTAATGATGTTGTGCAAAAATCCATATATTTGATGTCTAGATAACCCTAATGGCGATTGGGAGGGATTTTAAATCACTAAGCTTATATTCTCTATGCAACACATCATTCTGATAACTTGCTCAGAATCTAAGCTTGTTTATCATGATCTTATTGAGAACAATTCCTTATTTCAATCAAATTCATTGCAATGTGATATATACAGTATATATTACAAATGTCACACGGCTGCACTTATTGTGATTTACAGGATCTTTCTTCTAGAGTTACAATTGGTATTATTATTCTTTTTAAGTACATCAGGACAGAAAGGCCTTTGCAACTCCATCTCAGGATCTTGCAAAACTATAAATCCTAATTATAGTAGAGAATGAATACTGGGATTTGTAGTTTCAGAACAGCTTTCAGGGTCAGGCTGGGGGGCCTGGGGTCTACTGGTGCTGCTGTCTGGGTCCACTGGGTTTTTTCTCGGTGTCTCGCTGGCCCAGTCTGACCCTGACAGCTTATGAAATAATTGCTTGTCCTTGTGATTTATGGTTATTGTTGCTGTTCTTTATTTTATTTAAAAATAAAAAAGTAGTGTGTCTTTAATGGCTCTTCACATTATCCCTGTTGGACCATTTATGGCAGCAAGCAGGAGCAAAATAGATAACATGGAGAGGCAGAGAAATAACCAGACCCAAAGCAATAACATGTGGTTTAATTATGTGCTGGAACTTGTAATGAAGTTGTTAAAAGTCTAAATATCCCAACTGATGTCAGCTTCATGAGGAATACAGATTTGCAGGCAAAAACAATTGATATATAACTTTGTCTTCACTCCAACTGAATATGCCATAAACAGGAACATCAAAAACGTCACAAGAAATCGGAGCAGTTTCTACTACTCCTTCCCAAAATCTCTGATTAATTGTGCCAACGGCAAATGGGTGAAAATGTTGGCAGCAGAGAGCAAACATGCAAATATCTTTTTTAGGTTAGGAAAATGTTTTCAAATGGATGAATTTTGCAATTGGCATGTGGTTGGTGTGTATAGATTTTTGGAAAGCTCAACCCCCTATCCTGAAAGACCTTCACCTGCCTCTCAGGTTTTAGACACTGTACAAAATAAATCCAGCAGCACACTAAAGTAGGTGAAAGCAAGTGATTTGCAATTGATTTAGCCCATTTTAGCAACAGTTTTGGCCCCCTTGGACCCTCTATCAAGCCATGGAATGGATAGCGTTCATTTCTGCCTAGCGAAACTTTGCAAGCACTCTTACGCTTAGGTTAATATGAAAAGTCGTTCGGATGTCTTTATTTGTAATGTTGGTGCAAACGCTTGAAGTGGTCATTTTATAAACTGCTGGCACTGCCAAAGTAACGATAGCGAAAATTCACCGGCGTTTGGCTGCTGAGATGCATCTTCGCATCTTAGTGAATTAGCATGGTGGTAATGAATTTGTGCCTGGTGGAGTGTGGCCAATCGGTCGCTGGCGAAAATTCGCCCTTTAGTGGATTTGCCCCTTTGTGTATAGACTTTTTATGGCTGCCCATTTTTTCATTGCCTTTCCTCAGACTATTAATGCAAAAAAAAGACAAAGTATCACACTGAGACACTGAAGACTGCACGCAGACAAACAAAAGACTTCTTTTAAACATTTTTTTCTACCCACTTGCCATTCTTCTCAAACTGGAACAAACTGCAGAATAATTCTAAACTTTTACACTCACTATTTAATTTCTCCTATGCTGCAGGTTTAGTCCCCTTAATTCACCTTTGAAATTACATAGTCAAAAAACAACATAAATGAGTTTAATGTGGTTGTTAAGGTTGTATCTGTTGGTGGTCCTAAGAATTTATGTAGAAAAGAATAGTCCCTGACGAGCAGTAGCAATTATGTGAAGTCTGCGCTACTGGCAAGATTCAAGCTTCCTATGATAACGGCAGGCAGCAGGCACAGTGTGCCGTCACTAAATGCTTAGCATGAACATTTCCCTCCTGTGCTGGGTTTTGGTTCTTGCTGTGACCTTCAGTGTGCAGCATGTGGCAACGATTTACAGGTAAATGTTTCCATATCTTGAAAGTTGGTCATTTGCATGTGACAGAAGGCGCATTTATAAATTACAACATTTTTCTCCAATAAAAGTAACACATTTATGGCAGTGCTACTCAGTTCATACAAACTGCGCTCATGATCCAGGCACTAGATGGCAATAGCACTTCACTTCATTCTTGAACTACTTTAAGGCAAAGGCAGAATTCACATACCATTACCCACACATCAGAATTTCTAGCAATTTTAAGCACCATCAGCACACCTATAAATCCTTAATTTTATATCAAGAATGTTTCTTTTCCTTCTCTGCATTGATTTTAAAGAGGAACTGTTGTAATACAACTCAAATTAACAAACACTGTGCAAATGAAGAAGCTGAACTGTATGATCAACCTAAAAGGGTGTGTTTATTATTGAAGATTGCTTAAATTGCCTAAATTGAACAATTTAGAAACTGCATAACATTTTCAAAGTGGCTTAACGTTTATGTTTTCTACCAATGAATTGTACTGAGATTGTAAATAATTCATGCTAATAATAGGGAAGCCATATATCTCCAGTTTGCTGCAGTTCTATACAAATATTAGGTCCATCGAAGTATGCTTGGACAAGTATGCCAGTTGCTTTAAGTGCTGTTGTATCCTGACTGCCTTTTCTACTGAATCATGTGCAAGTGTATAAAAGTGTATATCTGGATAACTGGACATGAACCCTGGAGCTCCAAAAAAGTTAAGTTAATTCTGTTTTAAAATCACTTGCTGGAAGCGATGCAACATCCACTATGGAAATGTGCAACTTGCACTTGATTTGCAAATACATTAATGTGAATGCCAGAGGGGTAGAGCTTTTCTCTGCTGGTTGAAATATTCCACCAGAGCAACAGAAAGATTATTTATTCATCAAAATCCAAATTTATCTTATTTTTTTCTGAAATATACTCACGCACGGGTTATTTCCCCCATATTTATCAATACATTTTTTCCAAAAAATGCCAGTGCAGGACAAAAACTTAAAAAATAATCATGGAAATCATACAAAAATTTGAGTCGTACTAATTTTTTGGATTTTCTGCCCGAAAGCATTTTTGCCCGAGTTTTTGTTTTCACTAAAAATTCAGATTTTATAGTAAAAAAAACTAGAATTTTTGGAGCTTTGGGAATTCGTCTTTAATAAATAACCCCCAAAGTGCGAATAGGGCAAAGGCCTATGACATGCAAGGAGAAATTCTCCACTACCATTTTTTATCCAGTGGAGCAGCACCCAAATGCAACTGTGCAGTGTCAAAGAAAATTCTACCATAGTACACATAGAGGAACCGATGCTATTATAGCCCCCAAACTTTTAACTTTACACTCATTAAAACCATAATAGCCTAACGCATTTCATACATTTTGGATACATAAATTGAAAACCCTAATGCCAAGAGGACTTAATATCAACATAGACCCACAATGTATTCTTAAAGGGCATGTAAACGCATAAAAATAAAATCCCATTTTTACTTTCTTTAATGAAAAAGAAACCTCCAATATACTTTAATTAAAAAATGTGTACTGTTTTTATGAGAAACCTGACTGTATGCAGTGAAATTCTCCCTTTATTTACTGCTGTGGATAGGAATTGTCAGACAGTCCCTAACTGCTGAGCAGGGAAACAATCATACTTATGAACAACAGGGGGAGCCCCCGCCTTACTTCCCAGCCATGCAGAACTCAAGCAGCTTTGTTTGTTTCCCTGTAGAGCAGTCAGCAAATGTGTAGAGTTTTGTATTGAATTTTATTTTTGCCTTTACATCTCCTTTACTGTTTCCAACTCCAGCTGCAGGGACAAAGATCATGGAGCCAGATTCAAACAGATAAACTGGGATTCTATTTGGAGGATTATTTTGCTGCAGCCACTGGTTCTGCAGAGTTGGAGAAAGTTTGTATCAAACAAAAAAAAAACGATAAAATCTACGTTAGATGACATGACAACACATATGCAGTGCAGTCTGCATATTCTGATTATTAATCAGTCTTGCTGTATCGGCTTCTGGCAGATATTATTTGACTTGTGCTGTTTTGATAAATTTATGACGATCCCTAAGCAGCCCAGATACCACTGAGCATGTGCACAGTCTTGGTCTTGCAAATATGTTTAACAAAGTTACAAGATGGTAACCCCCTGTGGCCAACTTTGAAAGCATAAATCATTTGTTTGATTAGGCTTTTGGTGCAGTAAGTTTATGTTTAGTATACAAAATACAGCACTTCTAGCCTTGTTCTATTTTTGACTTTACGTCCCCCTTTAAAGAATAGTTTGTGAATGGATTTTACAAGGTTTTTATACAGTTTTTAAATGAATGTGATCTTAAAATTTGCATGTGTGATTAATGATAATGTATAAGTAAATGCACGAAAAAATTGTGGCAATTTTTCCCCTGAGGAAGCATGTCTATAGTACGAAATGCATTTGGATAATGTGTTTTTAATGAGTGTAATAATAATTACTGTGACTGTGTTATTGTGAATTGATTGTAAGCAACTGGTCTTATATTATGTTTTGGTGCTGTTTGTATATAAATCAGTAAAGAAAAAGCACTGTTTATACTTGTCTGAACCTCGTTTGCGTTAATAGAATCCTCCTGTTACTGCCTATAACAGACAGACTCCATAAATCTAAATGATAAGCTGCTCCATCAGGTTCAGGCGTTGAAAACTTTTCTTGTACCACAAACCTTTGGCAACACCAGCAGGTGCCAAAATACCTTTATTCTTTTGAGATTAATGCCATTTTTTTTTTTTTTTGATGTAGACGGTCTATGCAATCCAAAGCTATTTAATTCCGTTTCATTATGTTTTAAGAAGCCCTGCGCAGATTGATAAATAAGCATATTATTTTGGAGTACCACATTAATTGCTCATTAATCTTCATATATAAAGCCTAGAGCCTTGTAGGCAATGAGCCAACAAAGGGAAGAAATAACCTCACCAAGCCACTAATTTGGAGTTCATGAAGTGGTTAGATAAAACAAGATTACATTAGCATGGCAGACTTTACATAAAATTAGGGGCAGAAGCCCAGACCAATCTTTCTTCCATATTTCATCACAGATATGATAGATGCAGATCATGACTCAGTGGAAACCCTTTAAAGAATATCAGGGTGCCCAGGCTTGTGTTATCCCAAGTCATCCCATATCTGGCCAGTCCTACGCTCAATTTTCATCTGATTCATTAAGAATTCTATTGCTTCATTATACATTTTACAAAGGGACTAAGTTTTCTCTGCAACTTACTAGCTGCTTTCAAAGTAAAACTCCCAAACTTGGCTGCCCTTTTATTAGACACCAGTGGGATCACCTGACTATAGCTGGGAAGGGTGGGAGCTACAACATGGAGCTGGTCACTGCTCCTGTATAACTATAACAAACAAGGGAAAGTTGTGCTCACCACTAACTTTTAAAACCATTAGGCGGGGGTGCAATGAGGGTGTGACCACAAAATACATATAGACAAATACAAGAGTCCTCAGCACTCAACCCATTATGAATATATTTAAGACAGAGACATTTTGTGCATACTGCTACTGAAAAATGCCTTACCCTTTAAACAAAACAGGGATTGTTTGTCCATATATTGCAATATATTTAAGCTGGGGATATATATATATACAGTAAAAAATTAATTGCTTTAAATATACAATTAATGAAAAAATGTCAGTCCCTTAGGTTATTTCTTGCCGATCACCTCACAGTCTCTCAGCTGTAGAAAAAAGAATCCAAACGAATGTGTATACTTCCAGGAAAATATGCACAAGGGATCAGCGCCTGTAGCAACAGGAATTAGGAACTAACATAGCGTAATACGTTCACTAAGTGCTCCCCTTTCTCTGAAATACATCTGGTTGGGGGGAACAAGTGTTAGAGGGGTGCAGAGTAAGAAATGTTTCTTCAGTGCAGCAGTGGGTCCATATAACAAATTTGGAACACCTCCACCGTTTGGAAAAAATGCCTACTTACAAACCACTCCCGTGGTCAAGCGTGTTTATTAACTCCTCCTGTGCGGTCCTAGTTTAACCTCGCATCCTCCATGGACTCCAAACGAGGGATAGAGAAATCGGAAATAGTATAATAACGTTCTATTTAAAATACTTCTTAAAAACAATAAATACACTCACATTTTGTTCTTAGTATGATCGCATTCAGTCCAAATTATTGTAGTTTACAAAGTCCCAGAGGATGGTGATTGCCAGCCGGATTCAGACCTCCTCGTGGTGTTTGTACTGGACCGATGAGCGTTCTCTTTCACCTAACGCGTTTCGCTGTTGTTCACGGCTTCATCAGAGGCTTAATTATTAAAAACCGCATCGCCCTTTTTAAACTCATTCTGGTCGGTTGTCTCGGTAGCTGTTCGTACTTCCGCATTCCACCTTGTGCGTTCCAGTACGTTCACTTCCTGTTTCGTGCACATTGCGTGTGCGTCTTTCTCTATCGTAAGGGTTTCATTGGAGATCTGGATTGCAGCGGGGAACTCCTTTCACATAAGTGGCCAATCACGTCTCCCTTATTGTTTAATGCTAATTCTAATCGGTTATTCAAAGCCATTTATACATCGCTATACAATACTCAATACACAATGTACAAGGGGAATCACATACAGTTTGCGAGAGCTTTGATTCACCTCTCGGATCATTTTGAATACACTTTCTACATATAGTGATTACATGCAGTGAGAGTTATAGTTCACCTATCGAACCACAATTTCGATTTACATAGTGCTACTTGGATTATTTAGTATTTTATGTTTCAAAACACTTTTTCCTCTACAAATCTGTGTGTTTCCAATATTTTTATATTTTTAGTTTATATTTTAATTATTAAATTATATCTCACCTCATTGTTCATAGTGCTTGTGTAGGGGAATAAAACATTAACCTTTCTTCCTCCATTTGTTCTATTTCTTTTTATTGTTTCTATTTGTATTTTGTGCATATTTCAGTGCTTATACAATGTTGTTATATTATATTTTCGTGTATTTTTATATTTTTTTTTACATATTTAAGTGAAATTATATGTTATATCTCATTGTGAATTACTGCATTTCTTTCCTACTATTCATAGTTACTATTTGTTCCACTTCGTTAGTGCTACCATCGTAAACTATACTGTATCTTGTGTAAACTACAATAATTTGGACTGAATGCGATCATACTAAGAACAAAATGTGAGTGTATTTATTGTTTTTAAGAAGTATTAAAAAAAACGTTATTATACTATTTCCGATTTCTCTATCCCTCCTTTGGAGTCCATGGAGGATGCGAGGTTAAACTAGGACCACACAGGAGGAGTTAATAAACACGCTTGACCACGGGAGTGGTTTGTAAGTAGGCATTTTTTCCAAACGGTGGAGGTGTTCCAAATTTGCTATATGGACCCACTGCTGCACTGAAGAAACATTTCTTACTCTGCACCCCTCTAACACTTGTTCCCCCCAACCAGATGTATATCAGAGAAAGGGGAGCACTTACAAAATAAGTCAATTAGAAGCACTTGGTGATACTCATCATCTATAGTGAACGTATTACGCTATGTTAGTTCCTAATTTCTGTTGCCACAGGCGCTGATCCCTTGTGCATATTTTCCTGGAAGTATACACATTCGTTTGGATATATACCTGTATATACACACATACACTAATTTCATAATATGACATTATATTCAGAATATATATATTACAGGACTAGTGATATAATCTAGTGACTTAGATTTTGACTGTTTTTGTGACTTTGGATCTTGTCACCGCTTCAGGACTTCAATTTCGGGTATTTTCGTGACTTCAGGTATTTTCGCCGCTTCGGGGCTTTGGCTATTTTCGTAGCTTTGGGTCTTTTCGCTACTTCTGAGGTTCGGCTTCGGCTGTTTTCATGGCTTCGGGTCCTTTGGCTGTTCGGCTGTTCAGCACTTCCGCATTTCAGCTGCTAGGGACTTGAAAAATGGCCACACGGCTCGGGCGCTCTCAAGGGGGGCCCGGCTCTTTCAAAAGTACAGCACTGCTAGGCCCCCCTTCATGCCCGGGCCACTTGTCCCCCCCCCTGTCCCCCCCTGATGGCGGCCCTGATAGCTGGAGCCACGCGTCTCGTCTCACTGTGTATTCGTATACTGCTGAGATGACAATAAAGTTTACTTTGACTTTGACAGTAGCAGCTGGGGACATCTACGGTGATGTGTTCATTTGGTCAATAGCCATATGAGTAGATTATCTAGGCTTTTGCTGTAGCAACACATTGACAATCTTCATAGTCACATTGACAAGAAATTTTCTAGCAAGATTTTCTACCAAAACCAACAAACCACTGTCTCAGGACAACACACAGGATAGTGTACAATAAATTGAAACATGTATCAGGGCAGACAAACATGTCAATTCGCCAGACTGCAACATTCTCATCAGTGGGGTGTAAGAGTTCAGCAGCAGTGAAGAGTTCTAACACCCCACCACATTGTTATCTCCTGATTCAAACTGCAAGCCAGAATGAACAATTCTGAACTTGACCAATTTGAACAGAAAATGTTAGCTATGAAGGCATCAATAATTACCAAAAAACATTTTACAAATTGGTAGCAAAAGGTTTATTATACACTTTGTACCAATGTGCAAACATTTATTTTTATTACCCGTAATGGGAGATGTATTCCAACTGTATTTTATAATCTGCTAATGAGAATTACAATATACAGATTATCATGCTAGGCTGGCTGATATAAATGATACAATTTACATATATATATATATATATATAATTTATATATATATATATATATATCAATCTGACTCAATACCAGCTACAGGTATATAAACCTACCGATTGTTTCCTATATTGTCTAACCAAATTGCATCTTGTCTCTGCATATTAAAAAGTGTTGGTAATTATGGCTTCTATCGGGTGAAATACAGGATCTATATACAACAGGTGCAAATTACAGGGTGGAATCTTCCACTGAGAAGTTGATGAAATTTTGAAGGTATACATTTAGGGGCCGATTCACTAAATTCGAGTGAAGGGTTCGAATTAAAAAAAATTTGAATTTCGAAGTTTTTTTGGGCTACTTCGACCATCGAATGGGCTACTTCGACCTTCGACTACGAAAATCGAACGATACGAACTAAAAATCGTTCGACTATTCGACCATTCGATAGTCGAAGTACTGTCTCTTTAAGAAAAACTTCGACCCCCTACTTCGGCAGCTAAAAGCTACCGAAGTCAATGTTAGCCTATGGGGAAGGTCCCCATAGGCTTGCCTGGGATTTTTTGATCAAAGGATTTTCCTTCGATCGTTGGAGTAAAATCCTTCGAATCGTTCGATTCGAAGGATTTAATCGTTCGATCGAATGAAAAATCCTTGCGCAAAATCGTTCGACTTCGATATTCGAAGTCGAACGATTTTAGTTCCTAGTCGAATATCGAGGGTTAATTAACCCTCGATATTCGACCCTTCGTGAATCGGCCCCTTAATAATATGTAATAATGCCTAAGGAGCTAGAAGAATGTTATCACTATTTTAACTAGAAGTACCAATGTTTATAAGTAGCTATAGGGGATAGTTTTTTAAGTGTTTAAAACAAAAATATTTGGCTCGGAGACAAGCTGATCTCTGCTTAGTAGCTGGACATTGTTCTTTACCTATTGATTCTGTGTATACTTGCATTGCTCTCTAACAGTCTAACAGTTGCACAAACCCTGTTTCTATTGCCATTATTCAGCAACACATTGCTTTGTTCCCAGTTATAGTTCTTTCCCACTCCAGGAGTGTATTGTAAGCATACCCAGGCGGCGGGAACGGCCAGCGCTTCGTTAGCAGGGACGCCCACTGCTCTCCTCTGCTCCTTCCTTGTGTGCACCATTTCTTCTCGGTTCGCATGGTGCTCTGCGGCCTTCGACTTTATTCGGCGCCTTTGCACCTGACATCATCTCGCTGGTGCGAAATTTATATAATTAAGGGCGCAGACGTCATTTGTACCTTGCCCAACGTAAAGGTCTTTTCATTAGTTTCTGGGTGCTTTATTCTGATGTATTTATTTGTTACTGACCCTGCCTGTCCCCGGTTCCAACCTGTCTGCTGCCTGTCCTGACCATTGCCCGTTCTGACTACTCTCTTGGATTCCTGCTTTGTACTGTGACTCTGGTGTGTTTTTGACCCGGCCTGACTATTCTCTCACCTACCAAATCTGTAGTGCCTCTCCTGTTGGTTCTGATCCGGGCTGTTCCCGAATACGCTACTTGTTCTCTGTTCTTTTACGACGAGCGGTTCCCTCGCCTGCCCAAAACTCTCTTCCTGGACTTCTAACGCTAAGACCTGGCGGCACCCGGTAGAGGAGGACTCATTCTGAAGCAAAGGTGGCTGTTATAGGCGGAAAACTGAGCCGCAAATGGGACCTTGGGGATTGTTCTGGGTTTGGGATACTAATCGTTACATGTGTATACACATTATATATTTTGGTACTGGATGCAGATGTTTTGCTTTCAGATCAGCTGAATCCTACTTGCCACTGCTGCTTTCTGACACCCCAAGCTGCACAATACCAGTAATTAATTTTTAATGTACTTGAAATGGCAGCAGTAATTCACAAGAATTGATTAAAGGTCCCTGCTCACCTCTGATAAGAAGATCAACAATCCCCAACATTTATGCTCCACAACATGATAGAAATTCTGCTCCCCTACGTGAAATCTCTGCACTGCATCAGCACAGGCAAAACTAAATTAGTATACCGTATATACTCGTGTATAAGCCGACCCGTGTATAAGCCGAGGTACCTAATTTACCTAAGAAAACTGGAAAAATTTATTGACTCGTGTATAAGCCTAGGGGCTGATTGAAAATCAATCTGTACTTTGTACAGGAACGCTCCTCTAGTCATATAGACAGCCCTGCTGAGAATAAGGATTGCACTTCCCCAAGCAAACCAAAGGCGTCCATTGTATATGCTCTGAAAAGTGTAAGGCTAGATTATTACACCTTTAAAATAAATGAGAATGCCAGTCTGAAGCAATTTAATAAAGAAACAGATAATAAAAGATACTGCCCAGTATGAACTTCAAATATGATGCAGATCCATTTCTGATGAGACCCATAAAATATTAATGCAGGATTCTCCAGTACACCCAAGAAGCACACTGTGAGTTTGACAGTGATTAAATGTACTACATATATATTGAGAGTTTGAAATGCTTTGAGATTAATAACATGGTGAATCCAAACAGTTTGTCTCCTATGTGGAAGCAGCAGCTCACATCAATCGCGTAATATCGGATCCCTCACCTCCCTCTCCCATAGCGCATCAGGACTCTGTGACTGACGATCGCCGCCCGGAGCAGGTCCAGGAGCTCCGGGCGGCGCGTCCTTCCCTGCCGGCGTCCTTCCAAAATGGTGGCGCCCATGGCCGCCACGTGGGTAGAGGCGCCGGTGCCGCTACCCACGTGGCGGCCATGGGCGCCGCCATTTTGGGAGCGACGCCGGCAGGGAAGGACGCGCCGCCCGGAGCTCCTGGACCTGCTCCGGGCGGCGATCGTCAGTCACAGAGTCCTGATGCGCTATGGGAGAGGGAGGTGAGGGATCCGGTGAGGGATTGGCGTATGACCCGCGTATAAGCCGAGGTCGAGTTTTTCAGCACATTTTGGGTGCTGAAAAACTCGGCTTATACGCGAGTATATACGGTAGTTTAGGATATTTTTTTAATTGACTTAAGTATGCAGTAGTGTATTTGTCCTTTTGTTTCAGGACTGTGACGAACAGAGAAGTTATACTAATACACAACTAGTCATGGGCGAATTTATTCGCCAGGCGCGAATTCGCGCGATTCGCCGCCAGCAAATAAATTCGCAGAATGCCTGCAAAAATTCGCTGGCAAAAATTCGCCGGCGTCAAAAAATGAGACACCGGCGCCGTTTCGCAAAATTTTTGGCGAAGCGAAACAGCGCAAATTCGCCCATCACTATACACAACTACTGTATTTTTTTGGAGGTGCATGCACACAAACAGTTATACCCTTTTTTTCCTTTTTGAGAGTTTAAATTTTGTTTTTTTGCATTGCACCTCTTTGTGCCAATAAAATCTTAAATGCACAGTGAGGGCTTTGAAATTAGGATTCTGACCACCAATTTCACTGTGTAATTTTTTTTTTTTTTTTTGCTTTCATCTGTTTTTGGATTGTTTCTTTTTGCCTTTACAAAATGTCTGCAATGTTTTGAATTTGGAGCCTCTTCTGGCACATACAGTATAATACAGGCAGTGTGTTGCTTTGGAAACAGATGAAGTGTAAGTCATGAACATTTGTATGCATTCACCACAGTGAAAATCCATTCAGTGTGTTCTTTGCATGCCACATACTTTAGTAAAGCGAATTAAACTGTTCAAAAGACCCCAGTTTTCATTTTTATAATCTTTTATCTTAGTACCTCCTGAAATGTGAGAATGCTATACTGTATAGCAGAAATGTCATAAAATCTGTTCACTTTAGCACAGATTACTAGTTTGGTAATATGGAGTACAGGGACACATTAAAATTAGCAGGATATGTGTTTTCCAAAAATATATGAGTTTTTCAAAGTCAGCTTACTGTTTGTGGCCTACTTATTTCCATTCCTTTCTGGAGCAGTGCTTGGAAAATTATTGTGCGTACTGGAGTTTTTCTCTATCAAAGTCAGTAATCTACATCAAACTATGTATGTCTGGTACTAATGTGCTCCTGAGACACGGGGCCTGAGTTTGAATTTGGTTCATAACATCAAATAAAATGTATTCCTTATAGGCTTCTCTAGATTGTAAAAAATAGCTATTTTTTAAGAAATATTTTGAGAGTCCTATATGTTGTTACAAAAGTGTAAATGAACAAAAAAAATCATATGTTTCGCTTGAGATTTAGAAAGTTTAAGTTGCCCTGAGAATAAAAAATACATCATTTTGGTGGGTAAGCTAAAAGTCCCCTGCAGGGCAAAAACATGTTCAAAAATCACCTGGGAATAGACAAAAATGTCAATTCTGCTGGCAATGGTAAACCATGCAGTGCTGCTTGGATAAATACTAAGCAGCTATATAGACAGTTTAGCGCTAGATTTTTGAAGAACCCAGAGGCTCCCTCATAAATTCTGTTTAGCGCAGTCTTTGAATTCTGCCTGTATTTGATAACTCTGCTTGAAATTTAGCTAGGAGCATTGTTTTTGGAATTAAGAACATTTACTCCCTTAGCATGAAACTCTGCACAATAATAACTGTCTTATGTAGTCACTTATACTGCATTTGTCATTCAGCAACAGCAGGAGAGTACAGGCCCAAACCCCTAGTAGAGAAGGTCTCCTACCATACAGTTACTTTTCACAGGCATCATTCTGTGTTATACTCTCATCTTCAACAGAAAACACTTGTCACTGCAGATTACAGGTACAGTTATTCAGGTTGGCATTCTAATTTCTAACCCTGCACCCTGACTGGATTAAAGGGCAGATTTATCAAATTTTCAGATTGAACGCACCACAGATTGAGATTGATAGCTGTGAGATTAGAGCTCACCCATTTTTTATTCATCAATATGGGATTTTTTAGAAGCATATTTATCACATGGTGAACTCTGCTGTAACTTTCACCCATTGATAAATACCATTCTAAAACTCCCAACAGGAATGAATAGTGGATGAATTTTTCAGAGGTGAGCCGTAATCTCACATTTTGATCAATCTGACACACAGTAGAAGTGGTGATAAAGAAGCATTGCTGGCTCTCTTAATAAAAAGCTTGACCAACTGCATATGGATGTTTAAGGTATTGTAGAGTCAAAAATAAAACTGAAATTGAAAGAGCCCTCATTTAGAGATAGGCTTCTAATGCTGTAACTCCAACTGATACAGTGCTACAGGTTTTGATTTATTTATTCCACTCAATTGAACAGAATTCTGCAGAGATTAACTTAATGTATTGCTTTCCCCCTAGAATGCACAATATACAGTACAGTACTTGCCACAAAGCTATTTAGCGAGCTCCCCATGGAGAAATAATCAAGGTCTCCATACACTCAATGAGCCACTGAATACATCTAGCGTAGAATAAAACCTATTATTTGTATAAATGGGTATATTTGCATAATATATGACATGTTTATCCATAGTGTTACAGGGAATGCAAAGGCAATACATACAAATGAAGATTGAATTCATTTTCCACAGTCAAAAACCACTAGAGGAATTGCTAATATGGATTTATTTTACTGCAATTACAATAGCATTGAATTCTGCTCACTCTGCTATATACCGTATATACTCAAGTATAAGCCGAGTTTTTCAGCATCCAAAATGTGCTGAAAAAGTCTACCTTGGTTTATAATCCGGTCAGCGGGCAGTAGCTGAGATTGCAGTCACTTTTAATCATTCCTATACCAACAGTTCGCTTGGGGAGAGACTGCAATATCACACAGCGCCATCTGTTGGTTATATGAAAGAATAACAGTGACTGCAATATCACACAGCGCCATCTATTGGTTATATGAAAGAATAACAGTGACTGCATTATCACACAGTGCCATCTGTTGGTTATACAAAAAAATAACAGTGACTGCAATATCACACAGCGCCCTCTGCACATGGTAGTGGGACAGTGGGACAATACACACAGTAATCCATTTGGCAATTCTCTGTCACCATCAACTTTGCAAAGAAGTCCGGTTGATCGCTGGGGGGGTCGCTTTGTCGGAATGTGCTGCTGGGAGACAGGGCTGTAGTGTGTCTAGGCTTATACTAGAGTCAATAAGTTTTCCCAGTTTTCGTAGGTAAAATTAGGTACCTCGGCTTATACTCGGGTCGGCTCATACTCGAGTATATATGATATATATATATATATATATATATATATATATAACAAACAAGGGAAAGTTGTGCTCACCACTATTTTTTAAAACCATTAGGCGGGGGTGCAATGAGGGTGTGACCACAAAATACATATAGTCAAATACAAGAGTCCTCTGCACTCAACCCATTATCAATATATTTAAGACAGCGACATTTTGTGCATAATGCTGCTGAAAAATGCCTTACCCTTTAAACAAAACAGGGATTGTTTGTCCATATATTGCAATATATTTAAGCTGGCCAACTACGTCAAAGTCATCCCATATCTGGCCAGTCCTATGCTCAATTTTATCTGATTCATTAAGAATTCTATTGCTTCATTATATATTTTTTACAAAGGGACTAGGTTTTACCTACAACTTACTTGCTGCTTTCAAAGTAAACCCCCATACTTGGCTGCCCTTTTATTAGACACCAGTGGGATCACCTGACTATAGCTGGGAAGGGTGGGGGCTACAACATGGAGCTGGTCACTGCTCCTGTATAACTATAACAAACAAGGGAAAGTTGTGCTCACCACTATTTTTTAAAACCATTAGGCGGGGGTGCAATGAGGGTGTGACCACAAAATACATATAGTCAAATACAAGAGTCCTCTGCACTCAACCCATTATCAATATATTTAAGACATTGAGACATTTTGTGCATACTGCTACTGAAAAATGCCTTACCCTTTAAACAAAACAGGGATTGTTTGTCCATATATTGCAATATATTTAAGCTGGCCAACTATGTCACTACTGGTGTCTAATAAAAGGGCAGCCAAGTATGGGGGTTTACTTTGAAAGCAGCAAGTAAGTTGCAGGTAAAACCTAGTCCCTTTGTAAAATGTATAATGAAGCAATAGAATTCTTAATGAATCAGATAAAATTGAGCGTAGGACTGGCCAGATATGGGATGACTTTGACGTAGTTGGCCAGCTTAAATATATTGCAATATATGGACAAACAATCCCTGTTTTGTTTAAAGGGTAAGGCATTTTTCAGTAGCAGTATGCACAAAATGTCTCTGTCTTAAATATATTGATAATGGGTTGAGTGCAGAGGACTCTTGTATTTGACTATATGTATTTTGTGGTCACACCCTCATTGCACCCCCGCCTAATGGTTTTAAAAAATAGTGGTGAGCACTAGGGATGTAGCGAACGTCGGAAAAAAAGTTCGCGAACATATTCGCGAACTTGCGCAAAAATGCGAGCGGTTCGCGAACGGTTCGCGAACCCCATAGACTTCAATGGGAAGGCGAACTTTAACATCTAAAAAAGACATTTCTGGCCAGAAAAATGATTTTAAAGTTGTTTAAAGGGTGCAACGACCTGGACAGTCGCATGCCAGAGGGGGATCAAGGGCAAAAATGTATCTGAAAAATCTGCCTGTGAGCAAAATACACCAATTCTGGAACTCGGTTACGGATTACACATCCGAGGTTATAAACATCCCAATTATACTTGACCCGTTGATTATGTTGCTTAACCAAGTAGAGGATTTGACCCCAACAAGGGCAAGTAGAACTTTTTTAGCAATTTTATTTACTACGGCCAAAAAATGTATAGCTATGAAGTGGAAGGCCCAAGACCCCCCCTCACTTGACATGTGGCAGAAGCAAGTTAACTCAGCAATTCCTCTTTACAAGCTGATATATATTAGAAGAGGATGCCCTGAAAAGTTTACAAAGACATGGGACAAATGGCTAGAGGCTCACCCAACTCCCACAGTATAAGGTAAATTATGAGATTACATGTAGAGTATACGGGGATATAGCTATTCCTACTCTTGGATAATCCCCCCTGTGATCTACTAAATGGTCGCCTCAGATGGTACAGCGATGCAAGGAACCACACAAAGTGTCACTGATTCCCGCATGTTTTTTAGTCGGATTAAGCAGGTGTCAAAATCCCTCCCTGTTAGTTTAGTTAAGGTATAAGTATGAGTCCTTGAGGCAAATTGGGTGAGCAACTCGATGCTTATACAAACTCCTTATCCATCTTGATACCCACTTGCCTAATACACAGGGTAGACACTGCAAGGAGGTAGAATAGTTGGAACTTACAAATTGTATGTTATGCCTGCTAACGCTGTTTATACTGTATTCACTTGTAATGTGACTTTGCATTACCTACCTGTGTTACACTGCTGTTATTCTGATATACTTAATAAACTTGAATTGTTAAAAAAAAAAAAAAATCTGCCTGTGTGTGCTTGGAAGAGATAGTGTAGGGGGAGAGCTGTTAGTGATTTCAGGGACAGATGATAGTAAGTTTGCTGGCTAGTAATCTGCTTGATACTGCTCTGTATTGGAGGGACAGAAGTCTGCAGGGATTTGAGGGACATTTTAGCTTAGGTAGCTTTGCTGGCTAGTAATCTACTGTTCTCTTTAAACAACTGCCATACGTTGACCTTGTAGGCATTGTTTGCCCAGTTTTTTTGGACGCAGCCACTGAAGCACAGTTGCCAGAAAAAATATGCCATATAAATGCTGAAAATAGTAATTTTTCGCCATACGTTGACCTTGTAGACATTGTTTGCCCAGTTTTTTTGGACGCAGCCACTGAAGCACAGTTGCCAGAAAAAATATGCCATATAAATGCTGAAAATAGTAATTTTTCGCCATACGTTGACCTTGTAGACATTGTTTGCCCAGTTTTTTTGGACGCAGCCACTGAAGCACAGTTGCCAGAAAAAATATGCCATATAAATGCTGAAAATAGTCATTTTTTGCCATACGTTGACCTTGTAGGCATTGTTTGCCCAGTTTTTTTGGTCGCAGCCACTGAAGCACAGTAGCCAGAAAAAATATGCCATATAAATGCTGAAAATAGTCATTTTTTGCCATATACGTTGAGTCAACGTATGGCAAAAAATGACTATTTTCAGCAATTATATGGCATATTTTTTCTGGCCTCTGTGCTTCAGTGGCTGCGGCCAAAAAAACTGGGCAAACAATGCCTACAAGGTCAACGTCGAATAGCCTAGGGGGAGCTGGGGGTGCACAGGTGTGGAGGAGGAGAAGGAGGACCCAGCAGCAGAGTAAGAAGAAGAAGAGGAAGAAGACGAGGTAGAGAGCGATGGAGGAGTAGAGGTGGTGGCAGAACCGCGTGCAATCCGTGGCGGTGACACCAACTCCACTGTTGTTGTTGTTGAGCTACCCATTCCCTGCTTCCCAGCCATTACCAAGTTCACCCAGTGGGCAGTGTAGGTGACATACCTGCCCTGACCATGCTTGGAGGACCATGCGTCAGTAGTCATATGGACCTTTGGCCCAACACTAAGTGACAGAGATGCGGTAACTTGGCTCTGCACATGTTGGTACAGGTGTGGTATTCCCTTTTTAGAAAAAAAATTGCGGCTGGGTACCTTCCACTGCGGTGTCCCAATTGCTACAAATTTGCGGAAGGCCTCAGAGTCCACCAGCTGGTATGGTAAAAGCTGGCGGGCTAAGAGTGCAGACAAGCCAGCTGTCAGACGCCGGGCAAGGGGGTGACAGTCAGACATTGGCTTCTTACGCTCAAACATGGCCTTCACAGAAACTTGGCTGGTGGCAGATGACTGGGAATGGGAACAGGTGGTCAAGGTGGAAGGCGGAGTGGAGGGTGGTTCAGACGGGTCAAGGAGAGCAGAGGTAGAGCAGTAAGATGCTGGACCAGAAGGAGTGTGGCTTTTAGTTTGCCTGTTGCCTTTGAGGTGTTGCTCCCAAAGTGCTTTGTGCTTGCCGCTCATGTGCCTTCGCATAGAAGTTGTACCTATGTGGCTGTTGGGCTTACCAAGGCTCAGTTTCTGACTGCACTCATTGCAAATTACAATGCTTTTGTCAGAGGCACACACATTAAAAAAATCCCACACTGCTGACTTTTTGGAAGTGTGCGATCTGGCGGTAACAGTAGAAGTTGGCGGCATTGGCGGCAATGGCGGGTGCGTTGGCCGGCTGAACACAGGTGCCGATACATGTTGTTGCCCTACTGATCCCTGCGGGCTGTCCTCCCTGCTTCTTCTAAGTCTTATTCTCCTACTGCCTCTCTGACTCTCCGTCTCTCCATCTGAACTACCCTCCTCTTGCTCTCTTCTACTAGGCACCCACAAAACATCAATCTCCTCATCATCATTCTCCTCAGATGCATCAATTTCTTCTGACACATCACAGAAGGAAGCAGCAGCGGGGACCTCCTCCTCATCACTCATCATTATGTCCATCTCTGTCGTGTTCTCTGCCAGAATTAAATCTGGTGTAACGTCCTCATCTCCTTCATCTTCTTCTGGCAATAATGGTTGCGCATTACTCAGTTCAAGAAACTCATGGGAAAATAACTCCTCTGACTCCAGTGAAGAAGGGGCACCGGTGGTGGAGGAAGTGTTACGTGGGGTGGCCATAGCAGTGGAGGATGAGGAGGATGTTGTGGTAAAGTTAGAAACGGTAGAGGATGGGGTGTGCTGTGTAAGCCAGTCAACTACCTCTTCAGCATTTTGGGAGTTCAGGGTCATTGGCTTTTTAAAACTGGGCAATTTGCTAGGGCCACAGGATTGCATAGCAGCACGGCCCCTAGCACGGCCTCTGCGTGGCGGCCTGCCTTTGCCTGGCATTATTTTTAAAAAAACAACAACAACAAAAACTCAGTTGGTTTTTCTGGAAACGATAATACACACAGCTAGATGGCGGTTTGAAGAAAACAGTGTGCAAATAATGCCTACAAGGTCAACGTATACACAGCGGTGGATACGGATTACGTAAAATATATGAATGCTGCTTGAAAAAAAGTAACTCAAGTGGTTTTTCTAGAGACGATAATATTATCAATATTTAGACAAAATGTGAACAAGCTCACACAGCTAGATGGCGGTTTGAAGAAAACACTGTGCAAATAATGCCTACAAGGTCAACGTATACACAGCGGTGGATACGGATTACGTAAAATATATGAATGCTGCTTGAAAAAAAGTAACTCAAGTGGTTTTTCTAGAGACGATAATATTATCAATATTTAGACAAAATGTGAACAAGCTCACACAGCTAGATGGCGGTTTGAAGAAAACACTGTGCAAATAATGCCTACAAGGTCAACATATACACAGCGGTGGATACGGATTATGTAAAATATATGAATGCTGCTTGAAAAAAAATAACTCAAGTGGTTTTTCTAGAGACGATAATATTATCAATATTTAGACAAAATGTGAACAAGCTCACACAGCTAGATGGCGGTTTGAAGAAAACACTGTGCAAATACTGCCCACAAGATCAACGTATACACTACTACAGCGGTGGATACGGATCTCGTAAAATTTATTATGGCTGCTTGAAAAAAGTCACTCCGGTGTTTTTTCTGGAGACGGTAATATTATGGATATTTAGACAGAATGTGAACAAGGTCACACAGCTAGATGGCAGTTGGTTGAATAACACACTGGGCAAAAAATGCCTACAGGGCAAATAATGCCTAAAAGGTCAATTTATACACTACTACAGCGATGGATACAGATTACGTAAAATATGTTATGGCTGCTTGAAAAAAGTCACTCCGGTGTTTTTTCTGGAGACGGTAATATTATGGATATTTAGACAGAATGTGAACAAGGTCACACAGCTAGATGGCAGTTGGTTGAATAACACACTGGGCAAAAAATGCCTACAGGGCAAATAATGCCTAAAAGGTCAACTTATACACTACTACAGCGATGGATACGGATTACGTAAAATATATTATGGCTGCTTGAAAAAAGTCACTCCGGTGTTTTTTCTGGAGACGGTAATATTATGGATATTTAGACAGAATGTGAACAAGGTCACACAGCTAGATGGCAGTTGGTTGAATAACACACTGGGCAAAAAATGCCTACAGGGCAAATAATGCCTAAAAGGTCAACTTATACACTACTACAGCGATGGATACAGATTACGTAAAATATGTTATGGCTGCTTGAAAAAAGTCACTCCGGTGTTTTTTCTGGAGACGGTAATATTATGGATATTTAGACAGAATGTGAACAAGGTCACACAGCTAGATGGCAGTTGGTTGAATAACACACTGGGCAAAAAATGCCTACAGGGCAAATAATGCCTAAAAGGTCAACTTATACACTACTACAGCGGTAGTAAAATAAAAAAAAGTAAAATAAAAAAAAAATGAATATTAAAAAAAAAAAAAATTAAAGTTGGTGCTGCTGAACTACTAGGAGCAGCAGATTAGCACACCAGTCCCACTCCCCAACACTGCTAGACTAATAGCACTGGGCTCTTATAGTAGTAGTAGTAGTAGTAGTAAAACAACAAAAAAATAAATAAAAGCAGTCCTTACAAGGACTACTGTTATTGCAGCAGTCAGCAGATGAGATCAGAAGCAGGACAGCTGCCCACTGCAGCTACATACAGAGCACTGCAGTAGAAGGTAGATTACTAGCCAGCAAAGCTACCTAAGCTTAAATGTCCCTCAAACCCCTGCAGACTTCTGTCCCTCCAATAACAGAGCAGTATCAAAACGATTACTAGCCAGCAAACTTTCAACTGTCCCTGAAATCACTAACAGGCAGCAGCTCTCTCCCTACACTATCTCTTCAGCACACACAGGCAGAGTGAAAAAACGCTGCAGGGCTTCGGTTTTTATAGGGAAGGGGAGTGGTCCAGGGGAGAGCTTCCTGATTGGCTGCCATGTACCTGCTGGTCTGGGGTGAGAGGGCAAAAAAAAGCGCCAACAATGGCGAACCCAAAATGGCGAACGTCGCGCGACGTTCGCGAACTTCCGGCGAGCGCGAACACCCGATGTTCGCGCGAACAAGTTCGCCGGCGAACAGTTCGCGCCATCCCTAGTGAGCACAACTTTCCCTTGTTTGTTATAGTTATACAGGAGCAGTGACCAGCTCCATGTTGTAGCTCCCACCCTTCCCAGCTATAGTCAGGTGATCCCACTGGTGTCTAATAAAAGGGCAGCCAAGTATGGGGGTTTACTTTGAAAGCAGCAAGTAAGTTGCAGGTAAAACTTAGTCCCTTTGTAAAATGTATAATGAAGCAATAGAATTCTTAATGAATCAGATAAAATTGAGCATAGGACTGGCCAGATATGGGATGACTTTGACATAGTTGGCCAGCTTAAATATATTGCAATATATGGACTAACAATCCCTGTTTTGTTTAAAGGGTAAGGCATTTTTCAGTAGCAGTATGCACAAAATGTCGCTGTCTTAAATATATTGATAATGGGTTGAGTGCAGAGGACTCTTGTATTTGACTATATATATATATATATATATATATATATATATATATATACCAACCAAAGATCTATAAAGATACTTGACCTGCATTTAAATGTATTGTTGGTTTAAAAGAAAAAACCTTGAAATTACCTTTCAGTAGTCACACACATGCATACCTCCTAAAAACTGTTGCCGTGACATTTTTGACCACGCCAATTTGTGTGGCCACACCCCCTACTTACCATGTTAATTTTACAAAATTTAGCAGGTTATAAACTTTTAAACATATTTCTGTACTTGGTTTTCAATTTTGATAATGAAGGTGATGTGCCCTTTAAGCTGTCTATCTTTTCCCAAGGGAGCTGTTATCTTATATTGTTACAATTACTTATTTGCTTATCTAGATACATTTGAATGGTTACAAATGAATCTTATCTTCTGTTGTGGCTGTTCTGGGCTCTCTGCCAAAATCCAATTAAGTTAGAAACTTTGTTTCTTTTCCTGGCCGTTCAGTGCAGAGAAAAATGGGACTTTCCAGTACAAATGAGGGACAGCAGGTTGAGCTGTCAAAAGAGGGACTGTGCCACTAAAAATGGGACAGTTGGGAGGTATGCACATGTAGAGCATGGGCATAAAAGAATACAGTACACATTTCATTGCAGAGAATATTTTGTTTGAAAAGTGTTTGCAAAAAGTGTTTGCATTTAGTTGAAGAAAAATCAGAGCACTAACCTGCCAATATTCTATTCTATATAATATCAGAATGCCAACATATTTGTCCTTGTCCTCATTTTACAGTTGGGATTGTGCCTGCTGACTGACAATGAGTTCCACTGATACACCTTTACCAGCACAACATAGTAGAATAACTGATTGTTACATCCTTGATGACTCAAGTCATTTACTAGGTGCAGGGCAGGGTGCAAAAAATGGGCACAAATCCTTACCCGTACGTTTTGTCTTCCACACAGTTTATGTGTGTACTCACATGCAATATTTGCAGCAATTCACATTTTCAGTCTGAGCTGAAATCACACAGGAACATCAGACAATTAGCATTTCTTTTTTTTACTTCTTACCGTACTCCTCCCCAAACTTAATATGCTGTGTAAGCATAATTCTATACCGATTAAATGCATTCATGCTTCTGAAAAATCAATGAGGTCACGACAAGACAAGAAATGGTTTGTCATAAATTGTCTCTTATGAAAGGTAAGGTTAAGAGATGACAAAGTGATACTGCGTACAGGCATAGGGTCTATTATCTGGAATGCTTGGGGCCAAGGCTTTTCTGGATATAAAAATCACCTTAAGTCTGCTGAAATCATTTATCATTTAAACATTCAAGAAACCCAATAGGATTGTTTTGCTACCAATATGGATTCACCCAGTTTAGTTCCCATCAAGTACTCTGCACTGTTTCATTATTACAGAAGACAAGTTTCCTGTCTCTCTCTCTAACACACTAGAAAAAATGATGTGGCAATCAGGCAATAACGTAGGTTGAGCTACGTTTCTTTTTTTTTTCACAAATCATATTTTTCCTGTGTTTTTCAATTAGATTTATTAAGTGTAAAAACTACAATGCAACAATTCTCCCAGTAAAAGCAGTCAAGGTCCCATAGAAGTCAGTGGGAGCTGCACTGATCCTATTGGATCTTTTCTTTAACCATTTAGACTTTTAGAAGTTTCTGATTTTTAGAGTTTTTAGAGAAATTGGCAAATTTGCTGCGAATTTGAGCCTGGCGAATGAATTCGCCCATCACTAGTAGTCAGCCATTGTCTTGGCCATGAGGTCTAAGGCGTGTGAGTTTACGTTACTGGGGTGTGATCAACCATAGCCTCCAATGTGCTCATAGCATTAAAGAATAAGCAAACCTTTAAAATAAGTTAAGTTGATATTTTAAGCATTTTTACAATGTACATTCATTATTTATTTTTCTTTACTTCCAAGATATAAAGGGATACATGTGCTGTTAATATGAATGAATTTTGATACAACAACACCACCTGCTGGTCAGTTTCTTTCTGCTTAGGAAAGATGTGAGAAAGGTTTCTAACTCTTTTCCTACGCAGAAGAACATCAGAGCAGCCTCTTTCTTTCTCCTGACAACTTCCTTGACTACTTGGTCGTCTGAATGGTCCGAAACTGACCAGCAGACGACTCTGTTGTAAATTCATTCATATTAACAGCACAAGTATCCGTTAATATCTTGGAATTAAAGAAAAATAAATAATGAATGTACTTTGTAAAAGTGCTTAGAATAGCACCCTCATCGATTTTACATTCACTTATTTTAAAGGTTAGCTTATCCTTTAAGAGAATGACCAAGCAATCTCACCCTAGATGTTCCCAAAGAAAACAGCAGATTTTCCTATAAAAATATTCCGTTTTGCTCATGAGGCAGTATCACAGCCAAGGTTTCTGTTCTTACCAAGTGGCAATTATCTGTAGTCAGTGAATAAGAGCCGTTGACTACAGAGTTACCCTGCTACTTGGTCTTTCTGTGACTGACGCGCCATAAACTTTTATAACTGATAAGAGTTATTGGCTGCAGTTACGGATGCCCATTCTCTTTTCCAAAGCCAGTAGAGTTCATCTGTTGCTTGGTACCTTGACCACGTGCAGAGGGAATATATCCAGATTAAGCTACAGACTGAAAGAACTCATAGTAAGTAAATTAGTATACTGCCAGCTATCTGCTATACTGAAACGTTAACATGTACAGATTATCGAGTGGCTGTCCTAAACCACGAAACACAGGTAAGATGCAACATTCAGCGTTTCACCTGCATACAGAACTCCTGCATATCCAAGATGTGGAATGCAACAAGGTCACAGCATGGGTATGAATATGAAATGTATGTGTATAAGAGCCCTAAAATGCTAGAATTGCCTAATACAAAAAAAAGTTAATTCATCCATAGCAAAAAGTGATGGACGAATAAATTCACCATGTGCAAATTTGCTGCGAATTTCCGAATTTTACCACCAGCGAATAAATTTACGAAACTGAGGCGAAAGTTCACCCGTGAAAAATCCGCCCCATCAAAAATATTTCCCCACGCATCACAATAGTGGCGTGCATTAATTTAAATTGTCGCGCGTCAATATTATTTGGACGCCCATTAACATTAATGCATTTGGACAAAATTGTCGCAAGTATAAAAATTGTCGCAGGCGTCACAATTGACGTGCGTCAAAATAATTTTGACACCCGTTGACTTCAATATGTTTCGCTAATTTTTTGCCGTTTCGCAAATTTCACAGACAAATTTACCCATCACTACTAGCAAATGTAGTGTTCCCTGGATAGTGCCACATCACAGAGTATCAGAGATATACACTATTTTCTGAGCCGGGATTCCCACCCTTTTGCCCTTAAACACTTGCAGGAGCAGTACTGCCAGCCCCCAGAGCAGATTTTGGCTAGAAACACTTGTGTTCATGTTCTGACAGAGGGGGGCATTTTTGTGCCAGCAAAGAGAACACTAGGGGTTGTTTATTATATATTAAGTCTGTTTTTTTCTGATCAGACTTTAAGGGTCTGGCCACACGAGCAGATTCGGGGAGATTAGTCGCCCCAGCAACAAATCTCCTCTTCTTCGGGGCGACAATCCCCGAACTGCCTGCCCTCTGCCGGCTAAAAGGAAAATCGCCTGCGTCAATGCACACACGGCGCTTCATTTTCCAAAGTCGCCAAGTTTCCTTGTGAGGAAACTTCGGGTGACTTCGGAAAACGAAGCACCATGTGTGCATTGCCACAGGTGATTTTCCTTTTAGGGCCCCGGGCTTTCTGCTGCGGAAACTGACAAGGAAGTGCGTAACTGGAAACAAGTCTGTAAGCGAGTTACCGGCAAGGGTTTAGAGAAGACGTGGTCAGTATCAGGCAAAGGGTTCAAGGCAGGCGGCAGGAATCGTAGTCAAGGGTCAGGCAAGAGTCAAAAACCAGGATAACAAAGTCAGAATAAACGCTTGAGCAGGAACAGATAAACTGAAGCTAGCTTGGGCCCTTTCAAAATGGAGACTTGGCTTTTTAAAAGAGATTTGGCGCCAAAGTTTGAATTCTGCACCAGTTGACGACGTCATTATGCTTGGCATCAAAACATGAGCGCCCTGGCGCTCAGTGTCAAACGCCATCGATGTGACCCCGGCGTCCATTCGACATCAGTGCCGGATGCCTACGCCCCCTGGAGACGAACAGAGACGCACCGGGAGGTATTAAGCCGGAAGATCTCCTGCGTGTCTTATATAATGCATTTAATTAGAATGTCCATAAGAAGACCCATAAATCAAGGGTAAAATCCTGTGTCCTAGAAAACATAAGAAACTAGCCAGGAGTTTTACCAAATCTACAAAGTAGGGCCGACCATCCGTAATCAGGGGACATCATACAACTAAGTAAGCAGGGCCTGCACCCCAATAATTAGCCCACCAGTCAACTACCCGCCTTGGATGGAGGGCACTGCCAACACGTAGCACGGGAACCAAGCCCAAAATTTCTTGTGCTCCCTAGGAAGACCACTATGGTCGAAACGCATTGGGCTAATGATGTTATTTACTTTGGTATATTTTTTGTAACCTTTTTCTTTTGATGTAATAAATACTTTTTTATTTTTTCAACTTTGGTGTGCAAATTCTTCAGTTGTTTTTTTTTCTCACACAGGTTACGCCCCTCGCACAAACTGGGAGCATTACCCCAGTCCCACACTGAGACACACACAGCATCACCTGACCAAGTTAAGGCACAGCAAAGATACTTGTAGCGAGTTCCACACAACAGCAATGCAGAGAACTGCAGTATTATCAGGCAGAGAATAAGCACGCAGGGCAGAGTTGGCGGTTTTCTAGCCAAAGTGGGCTACTAATTTGAAACCCAGGCGGGTTTTAAAATTACAAACTAGCCATGGGCCGGATTTGGGATACTTTTTGGGCCTTTGGCTGGTTTGTACTTTGGAAACTAGCCAAAGTTTTTTCTTGCCCTAACGTGCCAAGCCTGCGTCTCTCAATGCATGTTGGGTAATGTAGTTTTTGTTTAACAATTTGCCAACTGCCAAGTTTAATGTAAGACTACAATACCCAGCATGCAATTTGACTGACTTGCGTAGAAGTTGGGAGTTGGTTTTGGGCTCTGTACCCCAGTCTCCTGTCCCATTCTCGCATTTTCCGGGTGACTTTCCTCAATTATAGAAAATTTTGGGGCAAAAATCTATTGGCCACCAAAATGTCTAGAGGTTGACCTGTTTTACCAATATTTATTGAAATGGTATGTGTATTAAGGTCTTATGGGGCCCCTATACCTCCTGGGCCCCCCTCTGTAGTCACGGCCCTGGTGACAGGTGAATTGGTCACATTTTGCTTCATTGAAGAATTTGTAAAAGGCTTATTTTTCGCATATATTCATTTTTAGCCTTCTTTTCACTGCACATACTGTATTGTAGAATTTTTGGCTACTTTAGAAGTGCCTCTTGGCTAGTTTTGTACCTGACTTTGGCTGGTTTTCAAAATTAAACCTGGCAACCCTGAGGGCTTAAACGCCATTATAGGGGGCTGGGGAGCTCGTACTTGCCCTGTTTGAGGGGAAAGCACCTGCACCTAAGAAATATGTCATTGTTAGTGATTATAAGTGCAAACTGCAGTCCCATCCATCCTGCTTAGCTCTCGCCCCAGTCCACTTCTGTAGTGTTGCTGTAGTTTCCCAGCAGGGACAGAGGCGAGCAAATTCTGAGAAAAGAACAAGAGATCCAAGCAGGCCTGGACTGGCAATCTGTGGGTTCTGGTAAATGCCAGAGGGGCTGCTATAAGGTGCCATAGCAAAGTCAGTATTTAGTGGGCTGGTGGGGCCTGTTTGGGCCTCTATGTGGGCTGATTGGGCTTCTATGTACCTGAAATGCCAGGGCCT
Source organism: Xenopus petersii (assembly GCA_038501925.1). NCBI lineage: Eukaryota > Metazoa > Chordata > Amphibia > Anura > Pipidae > Xenopus > Xenopus petersii. Next base: position 42,871,057 of record CM076681.1, on the reverse strand, counting down.
ATTTTAATTCTCAAGGGTAATAATCTCAGTCAGTCAGTGACCAGTATACACAGGCTCAGGGACGTCACTAAATTTCACAGTGAAAGTGGTTACAGAATGTGTTAGGGGCTGCAGTCATCGCACCAGAAGATATCGCTGAAACCCCCCATGTGTCAGTGAGATTAGTCGCTTCCATCACTGACAAGGAGCAACTGGTGGGGAAGAGTCTACTGCTGCTGTGAAGCAAACACATTCCATAGCAATTGCCCAGAAAAAAGCCACAAGCACCTCAATATTATTTGTGTGTAACAGTTTCCTGCCTTGTCAATAATTAATCATTAGAATCAGGTTTTCTACATGGGAGGTTTTTTTTTCTCTCTCTCTTTGAAACAAGAGGCAAGTGGGAGGGGCCAGCGCACCTGTGTAGCACCTGTGTAGAGGATTCTTTGCCATCCCGAGTTCTCACACAGCTCTGTGCTGCAGACAAGTTACCTGCAACTCCTGGACCAGATGCGCTGCAGGCTACACAGAGAGGCGCACAGGTGAGGGGGATTCACTACAGGGGAGCTCCATGTCAGGCAGAGAGAAGATGTACCTTAGCTTTATCCCTATCACCATATACATAGGCACTATCTGTTACTGTCACCAGCTTCACTCTGAGCCAAAAGTACAGGTCATGGATCAGAGAAGCTACCATTCTCCCAAATGTGCAGACTGAAAGGGGACCTCTGCAGTTTTCCAATAAACATTTGATCAGTGTTGTTTTAAGGTATTTGCAAATGTCATTGCTGCCAAAAGTCTGTTTATATTCTCTGCACCCTCTGCTCAGACTCCTGAGACAATGTAGCTGAAGCCAGCTGATTAGCCGACCTGGAAGAGAACTGATTCCTGTTGTTTCAAAAGTCTGAGCCAAAGAACCCAATAGGATAAACTCTTACTGCTTTCAATAGCAATGTCATCTACAAATACAGTAGAACCCACAGTTTGTTTCTTTATGGTGCAAAAAAAGTTTTTTTGGGTGAATTACCCCTAGAATGCTTTGGCTATGTAGTAAGTATTTGATGTTTCTAGAGTTTTTATAATTTTAAACACTTTCAGAAATTGTTGTTTTCTCTATAAATACAAAGCCTGATAGCCTCACTTTTTATCCCCCCCCCCCCCGATCTATGCGACAATTGTGTTGAACCTGAATGTCAATGTAATACCTGAATTTCAAGTTTTTCAGCATTCATGGTGTTGTATTTTTTTTTAAGTTTCCCTCCACGCCTTGAAAGATTGTGAACAATAGCTAAAGGATACAGGGGTAGTGTTTTTATTGTATTGTTTCCTAGCAGAGAACTTGTTTTGTTATTCTGAGTTGCAAAACCAGCAGCTAATGACCTGGTACCTAGAAAGGTTACCATGTGTCAGTGACTACTGGTGCTTTTTCAAGTTCACTTGGGGCTAATGGATGTTTTTTTTTAATCAGATTGTCTTGTAGATATTGGAACTGAAATGAAAGTTTTTAAGGAACGTTATCCCTTATTAAATTAAATATTTTCCATGGGGGGGGGTGTGACTATGGGGAGGCACACATAGCTTCAGTTACTATATATGTAGTGGGAAAGTTAAACGGGTAGTTCACTTTTAGGTTATCTTTTAGTATGTCTTAAAGGAGACATTTTGTGTAAAAATAAGAATGTACCAGTACATTATACTCATTTAGATATAGAAGAATTCTGCTTTAAAAATGTGTTTCAGGCTGATTTATTGAATATTTCTGCAAAAACCCAAATGATCCCTCCCTTCTTTTCCACTTCATGCTCACTGAATTCCCAGGTTGTGTAGGGGAGCCGGTGGCTCGCAGCTCACTGCACTGTAGGACAGGAACCAATCGGCAGCTAGCAGGACCTGATAGGGAACTCAAGCCTGTCTGTGCTTGTGTGACTGCAGGGCTTTCATTGGCTGTCCCCCTCCTACTGTGCTTCTGGCAGGGACCATTAGGTAGACCACGTATAGACCAGAACAAAAAATGGTAGATAAAAATAGGTACTTTTATTTATACAGACATCTCTCGCCTAACTTGTTTCGTATCTCTAGGACACTTAGTCATAGGACACTCCCACCCCTCATTTGAAACACTGACAGGGACCAGTGAACATCTATAGGGAGCTCCAATAAAGGGGCTATTTTTAAACATAATATTGATTTTTAGCACTATGTAAAAGCAACACCATAGATTACTCCTAATTGCCTACAAAATTAGTGTTTTTTCATTTATCCTATACGTCTCATTTAAATACTAAGTCATGTCCTTTTCTTACCAACTTTTTAAATGGTCTTTTTTTTTACATAGTTTATTTGCCTTTTTCCAGCATTCAGATGGCAGCCAGTGGGCACAATTATATTGTTACTGCTACTTTTTAATTACTTCTCTTTCTTGCTTATCTGATTCATCTTTCATTTGTTTATTCTATGTACTGCCTGGTTGCTAGGGTATATTGGATCCTAGTGAGCTGCTGAACAAAAAAGCTAAATCATTCAAAATCCACAAAACCTTGAAAAATAAAAGACCATTTTCAAATGTTTTTTTTCTTATACTAAATGTAATTTAAGGATGAAGTACCCCTTACAAAAGCCTGAGCCCAACAGATGTATCACTTATGGTTGAACCGAATCCAGGATTTGATGCATCCTTAGTACAGAAAGCCACGTTGGGCATATTTTTATTTATCATCACCTAATAAGGTGATGTTGGGAGTTGTAGTCCAATAACAGCCACATAGCAACAGATTGTTTCATTAATGGGGCCTCACTACGACTATAGACAGTCCTGTACACTATTCCCTGAAGCAAAGCCTTGTTATAGAAACCGTTGTTAACAAATCCCTTCTACTGGACATTCTGGCCATTCACATGTATAATTAGGACAAAGGCATGTTTGTCATATGGGCATGTGTTTATCTTTAAGTTGTTGGCGACACCTGTGTAGGCCAAAGGTAGGGATGGAAAACAGCTCTGAGCTACTCATGGACACATCACTGATGGCAGTTTGGTCACTGATAAGAAACAAAACCCTGCCCTAGACTTCAATAGCTACAAAGTGAAGCATAGAAGAAAGCTGTTAACTGTATGCCCTGTTTACAAAAAAGCTTACCATATACTTCATTTGTCTATGCATGTTCTCTGAAACACATAGGATTATATCATTATTAAGCAGCTGTTTTGATTGAAGATACATTTTTATTTTTATTTTTTTCTAGGTTCTGACGCAGCTATTCACACGTGGATCGATTTGTGGGCAGTGCAACTAAATTCCTAAGCCTTTGCATACTCTGTTAATAGGTAGCTATATTTTCTCTATCATAACTTGCATCTTCTTAAATATATCAGAATGAAGCCTGTCATACATTCCAAGACCTGTTCCTTTGGTCAGCAAGCAGATCTTCTCCAGACTAGGCCACCCAAGTACTGGGCCTAATCAAACTGAAACTAATGAGAACTAATGCTACATAATAGATTTCTCAATACTTATTGGTTTATTAAGACAATTGGATGGTTATTCTTCCCCTTTAAATAGGTAGACTATATGCTGCCCAATTGCTGTGTATCTTGCAACATTCACCTATAAGAAGGAGACTAATGAATTATAAATGATTGAGCTACATATTTAGTACAGTTTTGTGCCGCATTCAATGTTAATCTGGGACCAGTGCTGCGAAATATGCTGGCGCTGTATAAATAAATGTTAATAATAATGAGGAGGACTAAAGTTGGGTTGTGTTTTCAGAGAAAGCTAAAGTATTTAGTTGTATTGAGAAAGCGTAGGACTGGGTTATCTGGGGCCCACCAGAGTTTGGTTGTTTTAATGCAAAGTGTAATTCTTTTCTTATGGTCTTACAAAATAAATCTAGCAATAAATCTGTATATTTTATATCTGGGACCCACCCTGCCAATATAAATAATCCTGTTGCTTTGTACCATTTGTACAGGGTTTGCAGTACATTCTTGATATGACCGTATCAGTATGCTGATAGAACTGTTTAACCCCTAGTGTGTGGCAAAAGCAAGTACAGTTATGGGACCTGTTATCCAGAATGCTCGGGACCTGGGATTTTCCGGATAACGGATCTTTCCATAATTTGGGTCTTCATGCCTTAAGTCTACTAGAAATTCATTTAAACATTAAATAAACCCAATTGGCTGGTGTTGCTTCCATTAAGGATTAATTATATCTTAGTTGGGGTCAAGTACAAGGTACTGTTATATTATTACAGAGAAAAAGGAAATCATTTTTAAAAAATTGGATAAAATGGAGTCTATGGGAGCCATTCCGTAATTCGGAGCATTCTGGATATCGGGTTTCCGGATAAGGGATCCGATACCTGTACCATATTATGCCCATCCAGAAAGGTTTTCTCCATAATGAAAAGGAGCGTATCAGACAAACTAGGTTATCAGGGGTTAAAACTATCCATAAACATTTTGGTGATTGATTTTCCTCACTGCTGGGTGTGCCAGCTTTATGTGGAGAGCTTGTGGCTACCCAAGGCTGCGGCTTGAAAAACACAGGGAGGGCACTGCACTCAGCTCAGAGGAGGAACCCCTTAGTGAAATGCTAAATATCATGTAATGCTTGATAGTACAGCTATGGGATCCGCTATCTGGAAATCCATTATCCAGAAAGCTCCGAATTACAGAAAGATAGATTTCATTTTATCCTAATATCCAATTTCCCTTTTCTCTTTAAATTAAAGGGGATGTAAAGGCAAAAAAATAAAATCCCATTTTTACTTTCTTTAATGAAAAAGAAACCTATCTTCAATATACTTTAATTAAAAAACGTCTACCGTTTTTATAATAAACTTGACTGTATGCAGTGAAATGCCCCCTTCGTTTTACTTGCTCTTACAGCTGCAGTTAGAAAACTTGCACACTGTGCCAGGACTTGTTGGGGGAGCCTGAAAGTTGACTGGGCAACTGTGTATTATTTGGCAGGGGCTGCTGGGAGTGAACAGTTACACAAGCCATAAGAACCACGGCACCTGGGTTCCTTGACTAACATGGCAAGGCAGGAATTGAACTGAACAAAATACTTTTGTTTGGAAACATTTTTTTACTTTTAAAACGTTGGTGTATTTTTCCTGTCTGGAACACATACCATATTGGAATGTGGCATGTCGTCCCCCCCCCCCCCCCCGTTTCATGCACTGAATGCTAAGGGTGTGTAACTGCATAGTCATGCAAATGTAACCCTGTATACTTTCTACAGTGCTTCTTAGTTAGGCTTTTATTGAACCACAGCTTCTGAAATTGTCCCGTGCCTGACTAGAGCTTCGTGAGTCAGCAGTTCTCTGGGTTACGAAGTGGCTACTGTTTTGCTGACCCAGCTAGTAAAATGAGATTCGATACAAATGTTATGATTAGGAAAGAAATAGAACATAAATAGAAAAACTGTCAGCCATAATAATAACTGCCTTGGTAGGAACAGCTTTCATGCACATTGCTTTCTTTTCAATTGGATCACTGTTCTGTTTAACAGAACTGCAATAGCGCTGATTGTGCATGGTTTACTGTACCAGCCCTGGGTAGCGATGAGAGAATATTCGGAAAAATTTAAAAAAGGAAAAAACTTTGCAAAACACATTAAAGTCAATGGGCAATTTTTCGCACTACAATTTTTAGGCGCGCAACAAATTTTCACGCTCCAAATGCATTAAAGTCAATGGGGTTTTTTTTTTCTTATGGCGACTTTTTTGTCTGAATACCTTAAATTCAATGGGCGGTTTTTCTTATGGTGACTTTTTTTGTCCCAACGCATTAAATTCAATGATTGTTTTTTCTTATGGGAGTTTTCTCTCGGCAAATTTTTCGGCTGCAAATTTTCACCAAAGATTTGCGGGAAAATTCGCACATGGCGAAATTCAGTTCAGGGAGATTGTCACCCCAAAGAAGAGGCGATTTGTTGCTGGGGCAATTAATCTCCCCGAATCTGCTCATGTGGCCTGACCCTAAAGCTTAGTGTACTTCTAGATTGATACAACATGTTTAACCTAATCCTCTCCAGAGATTAAGCCGTCCTTTGCTTTATGTCGCAGGTATGCTAGATCTATACTTATCTGAATCATAACATTGTCTGGGCAAAGCAGGATCAATAGATGTAACAAACAAGGGAAAGTTGTGCTCACCACTAGCAATAGAATTCTTAATGAATTAGATGAAAATTAAGCGTAGGACTGGCCAGATATGGGATGACTTTGACGTAGTTGGCCATCTTAAATATATTGCAATATATGGACAAACAATCCCTGTTTTGCTTAAAGGGTAAGGCATTTTTCAGTAGCAGTATGCACAAAATGTCTCTGTCTTAAATATATTGATAATGGGCTGAGTGCAGAGGACTCTTGTCTTTGTCTATAAGGATCAATAGATTTACCTTTATCTAGGAAGCTTATTCATGTTTACTAGAATAGGTGTGACTTTTATTATTACTTCTATTCAGGCTCTGCACAATAAATGGCATTGTCATTGTTTATGTAAAAAGGGGGTGGGTGATAATGTTATGACTGTATCCCTTTAAGTACTGTATTTAAACCTGGGACAGCAAAGGAATATTTTGTAAATGGCTCATATTTTGTGAGACTGGGACTAATTGGAGGGATGTTCCAGACAGAATAGCAAACAAGAGACTTTCACTAAATTTAAATACAATTTATTTATGCAAAAATAATTAAATGATGCATATCTTTGTTGTTTCCCAGGTTTGACTGCCGTCACAAAGCAAAGATGGATATCAAACACATTAAGGATTACCTCTCATGGCTGTACTATCAGTATCTTCTCATCACATGTAGCTATGTCCTGGAACCCTGGGAACAATCCATTTTTAACACCCTTCTGCTGACTATTATTGCAATGGTGATCTACAGCTCTTACATTTTCATCCCAATTCATTTTCAACTGGCAGTTGAGTTTTTTACCATAATCTTTGGCGGACAACATGAAAGTACTGTGGCCGTTATGAGCTGAGAAACCGTATATTTTCGGGACCTATACATGGGACCTGCTGCTTCTTAAATCAAGTGTGTTCGCACTGACTGCAAACATTCCAGTTCATTTAGATCCTGGCTATGAAAGGGCTTGTGGGTGGAGGACATTGTACTATCATTCACTACATTTTATATGTAATGTGCATGTTTATGATGTATATACTACAGCTTAAGCATATTTGCCAGTATTCTGCTCATCATGCCGGAAACTGAAGGAAATTTTTAGCAAACAAAAATCGACACAAGAAAGTGCGGTGTTTGCCCACATATCCATGGAGAATGTACAGCTGATATTCCAAAGATTGGTCAGTTGCTATGCATATTTTGATGCAATTTATTTCAAGTTGAAATTTGGCAGCACTCTGTAAGAATCTACTCCATTACTTGCCACAGTATTGGAAGAGGTGGGTGTTCCCATTACTGTGGAGTTCTCTGAAGTGACAGCATGTTCTATAGCTTTACTATTCACTAGTCTTTAGATTAACGGATATGGTCCGTAGATTGGTGAAAATTTCTAAATAGTGTGTGTACATTTGTTGGGTGCCCCTTGGGCAGTACCCTGTGGGCCCTGAACTCTGCATGTGCCTGTGTGGATGCTGAAAATGCAATAACGCATGCAGTACAAGTAAATATGCATGGCTGCTGTAATTCATACCGAACTATTCTAAATATGTGACCTGGAAAGAGGGATGACTCTCTAAACATATTAAATTTGAACTATGTTGAAGTAAATGAAGTATTCCATCCTACAACACTTTAAAATATACTGTGAAGCTATGTGGTCTTGGGAAAGGGCCAGTGTTAGAGCAGGGCAGAGATTTTACTCTGGGCTCTCCATCTCAAAGGGGCATTTAACAAAAAAATATACATAGTATTACACTGTGTAAGGGTAATAGATATTCTTGGTAGTTTTGTCAAGAGTGATCAATCTGCATTCCTTTCGCTGTCATAAAATTGCAACTCCCAGCATCCCCTAACTATTGGGTTCAGTGTTCTGTGAAGCCGTACCTGGAGATCAACAGGATGGACAACCCCTGCTCTAAAGTCTTCTGTCCCTCATGTTTCTTCCATCCCACAATCACTTTATTTCCAGCTTTAAGAGTATACAGCTAAGACTGTGCTTGGGCAAAGAAGCCTCGGATAATGGGCACTGTGGTTTGAAACCATATCCAGCAGGTCTGAGGAATAACGATTATGGACTAAGCCACAGCCCGTGTATGATGTCTGTGCTTCAGCCCGACACATTACTGTATAAGTCATTTCACTTGTTAATCTATGCATAAAGACAAATGTGACATTTTATAAATACATAGTATACAATCCAAGCTGATTCTTCTGTGAGTGTAATATTTTGTATGTAATATTGATGTGTGTGTGGGAATTGTGTTGGAGGTTTACCTGTTGTTTATAACAGCATATAATCTTCATATTAACATGTAAAAATCCGAAAACATCCTTTTAAAGTACAGTGGTAGCAGTTTGGATGATCCAGAAGAAAAGGACATAAAAGAACAGCATACAATTAAAGTTGAACCTTTTTGTATTGCTTTTTATGTGGGGCAGCAACGGTGACAGCCAGATTGTATTTTCAGATACAGATGGGAAACAGGCAGGATAGGAGTGCCACAAATTAAAAAATATAGTTAATTAGACCTATCAGTTGCTGTGCAGGTTATTTTTTTGTGGAGTAAAAAAAAAATACACCCGGTAAAAAAGAGTGTATGGATGTTTTTCTTTTGATTTTTTAAATATGCATCAAAATGCATCAGCAAAGTTTATTCTGCACAGGACCTTCCAGTTCCCCCTATACCCTCCATTTTTAAAACTGCTCAAAAAAACTATAAAGGTGTTCCAATTTTTAAGACTTTTGACATGACATAGCCCCCCAATTTTTTGTGTTACATATTCATTTTTGTTATGTACTCTGCAGCTCTCAGCCCTGAAAGTTAAACTGTTATCTGGTTGCTAGGGTTCATTGCTACAGTAACCAGATGTGCCTTTTTAAAGATCACAGATGAAAGACCCAAAAAGACATAAGCAATAAGAATAGCAATAAAATTGAAGCCTTGCGGTCAAGCTGTATTTTGGTTCCCAGGGTCAGTGATCCCTGTCAATCCCAAAAAAAGACGGTATTTTTCTATGTATGCTAGAAATAGCCACATCTGGAAAGCTAAGGTCAATGACATGCAGTAACATCCATCACACAGTGTTTTGTAGCTGCTACTAAATGCCAGAAAATATGCATATGGAGACGTATTTAAAAAATTACACAATTTCACTGTACGCAAGAATATTGGGGGTTATTTATAAACAGTGGGCAAATCTGCACCTGGGCAGTAAACCTCAGCAACCAATCAGATGCCTGCTTTCAGTGTTCAACCTGCAGATGGCTGAAAAAAGATAATCACTGATTGGTTGCTGCCCAGGTGCAAATTTGCCCAATGTTTATAAAGGAGCCCCATTGTCTCTAGCTGCCACTTGGCACTAGGAAAAGGATCCAGACACAGGTGTATCTTTTATATAAGCTTCCTTGCTGATCTCACTAGAGTTTCTGAACAAAGAGTAAATGAACATGGTTCCACCGCTCAGTTGCACGTAGGGTTGGCAACTTTATTAAAAAAATTTACTGCCCAGTGGGGGAGCGGCACCAAAAGGGAGTGGTCTGTGATGGTAAAAGGGGGCGGAGCTACGTGGTGTGCCGCAAAAGGGGCGGGGCAACATCACGCAGCGCTTGAAAAAAGGTACGTTCTTTGCGATCTTTGCAAATTGGGGGCAGGCCAGGGGCTTTTTTTAAAGGGTATTACAGATTACTGGCAATTGTATTGCCTGTAAATTTGTAATACCGGCCCCGGCCTTGGCAGATGTTTTACCGGCTAGGCCGGAAAAATACCGGCCAGGTGGCAACTCTAGTTGCACGTAATGCCAGTGTTGTTGGGAGCTCAATGAATGAGAACAAAGGGTAAGTGAACACAGCTCTACCACTCAGTCTCACTCAGATGCCTATTTATTATGCTGTGTAAAATGACATTTGCCAACGGTGTCAAAAGCTTTATTAAATATATGGCAAATTTATCAAGCTGTGTTTTATTTTACTCTATGCGAACGCCAGGTTTGTCGCTATTATTTTACACTGCTTCAGACCTTTTTTTATTATTGAGGGTTTTTGAGTTATTTAGCTTTTTATTCAGCAACTCTTCAATTATCTTTTTAAGCAATCTGGTAACTAGAGTCCAAATTACCCTAGCAACCATGCATGGATTTGAATAAGAGACTGGAATATGAATAGGAGAGACCTGGATTGAAAGATAAGTAATAACAAGTATCAATAACAATACATTTGTAGCCTTATAAAACATTTGTTTTTAGAAGGGGTCAGCGATGCCCATTGAAAGCTGCAATCAGAATCAGAAGAAAAAAGCAAATAACTATAATACAAAAAAAAATAAATAATGAAAACCAATTGAAAAGTTGCTTTGAATTGGCCATTCTATAAAATACTAAAATTTACCTTAACAGCGAAGATTCCCTTTAAAGGAATGGTTCAGTGTAAAAATAAAAACTGGGTAAATAGACAGGCTGTGCAAAATAGAAAATGTTTCTAATACAGTTAGTTAGGCACAAATGTAATGTATAAAGACTGGAGTGACTGGATATCTAACATAATAGCCAGAACACTACTTCCTGCTTTTCAGCTCTCTTAATTGGTTACCAGACAGTAACCAACTAGAGACTTGAGGAGGGCCACATGGGTCATAACTGTTGCTTTTGAATCTGAGCTGAATGCTGAGGATCAATTGCAAACTCACGGAACAGTTATGGCCCATGTGGCCCCCCTTCAAGTCACTGACTAACTCTAACTCCGAACTGTTCCTTTAATATACAGTGCTGCTAGTGGTCTAATGGGTTTTAAATACCCCTTTTCATGGCATCATTTTCCATGAAGAAGAATTCAGGAACCACAAGTCCTCTGTTTTTCAAAAGCCTTGATATTCAGCTCACGGAGATGTAAATCTAAGCAGTCTCAATGAGAAAGTTCATCAGAACTGTTCAATTATTAACTGGAATCTTTTTATGTCTTCTGTTCTAAACAAAGTAGGAATTGTGCCATACATTCTCCTGACTGTGGTACGGTGTGCCTCATTATTTTTATCAGGGTTTGTCTCGCATGATGAAGTAAAACGATACCAAGAACTGGTATGACCGCTCTCAGTGCCTGCTTCATCTGATAATCCCATTTGTACCATTCTACTGCTGGAATGCTATTTGCCTTTTTATATGATGGAGTATGTTCATTTTGCAACTCGCTCTGCAAGTTCTTATATCTGGGAATGTGACAACATTCCTTATTTTATCTCTACAACTACTTAATGCACTTTAATATTTCATAACAAAACTGAACCTTGTAATGGCAGATGACATTTCTAATGTATTTGTGGTGCTTTGCTGTTTAGCATTCCTGTCTATTAAATACTATAAGCAATACAGCACCTAGCTATAAACACAGGGGCACCCACCAGGACAGAGGTGGCCGTCAATATCCAACTGAAATTGGGAGAATTATCACACAAAATACCCATAAGTGTATAAACATCAAATATTTTGTCACAGCCACCATAAGCTTTGCGCTTGTCAACTTATACTACATTCCTCCAAAACCCATTGCACCTAGAAAAATTATTCTTGCATAAAAAAAATAAACAGTACCTGTATTTCATTCCATCCTTTTTGCAGCCTTGGGATTCCAGCTGTATGAATAGCAGATAATTTGACACAATCAGTGGTACTATAAATCACTAATTGTCAGTGGCGTAACTACCGGGGGAGCAGGGGGAGCAATTGGGCCAGGGCCCGCACCCCCCGCAGGGCCCCCGGCAGTCACGCGCCCACGCAGCGGCTGCAGCGCTGCACGGAAGAGGGTGGGGCCCGCACCAGGGCCCCACCTACTTCCATCTCTGCTAATTGTTGGTTAGCATCCTGAAGTGATGGGTGAGGACGACAGCACACAGGGCAGTCTAGAATGTCAAGTTGTTTCCATTGTACGGCCAGTTTTGAGGCATTTAACAATGGCAAACATTTTTCAAACAGTGCTTTGCTAAGACCAAAAGCCAAGATGGTCAGCAGGGCTGGAACTAGGTTTACGCAGAAGAGGCATGCACTTCTTTTAGCCTACACCTAGGGGCAGATTTTTCACCAGCGTTGCCACCCACAGGGATATAGCCAATTCACTAACAGGCGCAGTCGCCAATTCGCTAGCAAACAGGATCTTCGCTAGCATTCATTCACACTCTTCGCTCTGGCAAACGATCATTACTACGCAAATTCACAAGTGCAGATTTTAATGAACGTTACCTCTTTCGCCAGAGTTGACTTTGCCACCTCAGACCAGGCGAAGTGCCAAAAAGCAGCTAGATCTTCCGCAATCTTGTGTCACTTTACATCATATCCTGTGTGCCGAAAATGCATTAAAGTTCAAAAACCGCTGGCGACTTTTCTGTTTTTTAAGCGGGATTGGCTGCAAAAGCCATAACTTAGACTTTTTTTTTGGGTAACCGGTTTTCTCCACACATTTTATAACATATGTAACATTAATTTTACAGTGGGCTCATGTGTAGGGCATTATATTAACTCTCTTGTCTTTATTAAGGTTCCCTGGACATGTGTAATAAAAAGTGGTAACTTCAAGCATTTGCACCAACATTTATAATAAAGACTTCCATACAACTTTACATCTCCCCCCCTATGCAAATTGACCTAAGTGCAAGATCACTAACAAATTTTCTGTAGGCACAAATAAACGCCGGCAAATCTTCGTTATGAGATACTCGCACAGCCGAAGTAATGCTAGCGGAAAGTCACCATTGTTTGATGCCCGGAATGAAACTTTGCATTTTAGTTAATTAGCATATTCGTAGTGCATTTGCGCCAGTGTGGTGTGAGAGGTGCGAAGCTGACCCTGGTGAAAATTTGCCTGTGAATCTGCCTCCTAGTCTGGACCCTTGTCCCCTCTCTGCCCACACATCGCTGGTACCTTTCCCCCCACTGCAATGCTAACATGCATTTCCATGAGCTCCCCCTGTGCCTTGAGTAAGTAAAAAATCCCATTGGACAAGGACTGTATTAGGCCATTCACGCAAAATGGGCAGAGAGTTTAAAGATATTATAAACCGATTTTGGTTTTCCACCTTTACATGAATGGCCACTTTATGATACAGAGGGATTTCAGGCCACTGACTCATGTATTCTGGCAAGACTAAAGTGATCATATGAGATGAAGAGTTACTATCATTTTGACAATTAAAGCACTGGTGTCTTGCACTCAACAATTGAATAATGTTTTCCAGCAAAACCACATTTAGTCTAATGAAAAGCAGATAATATAAAACATAATGATGCCCAGATCCTGAAGCTGCAGGAGTTAAGTGAACTCTTTGTCCTAATGGTACTGTGTATTTGAGAGGATGCAAACTGGTAACACAATAGCATCCCTACTGTTCTTGGTCCAGAGAGATCCAAAAGCAAGCCAGAAAGATATCAGTCTCACTCTAACAAGAGCCATGGAATGGCAGGACAAAACTGTTATTCATAGAGAATGAATTATGCCTTTGTTCATAGCAGGCTTTATAATGGCACATACAGGATATGGTTTGTTCAGGAAACACTAATCAGTTGCTTCATTTGCTGTTGCTTGTAATTACAACCTTCGTTTAGATACTGTTCTATGATACAGAAGTTGCCTACACTCCCATTCTATATACTGCTTCTTTTGCACACCACAAAGTTACACTGGGCTCATGTGTAGGGCAATATAACAACTTTATTTTATTTTATTAAGGTTTCCCAGGCTTGTGTATTGTAATGTATTTGCTGCAACATATACGTCCATTCAACATCCATTCAGCGTTGTCCTGTTGAGCTTGGCGAAGTGTTGCGATGTGAGCAAAGCCATCGCTGGCGTATTTTCGGAAGTTAGTGAATTTGCCCCTAAGTGTGTTCAAAAAATTGGCGAGCCATATTATCCCATATGTACTCAGAACTAGTCAGTAGCAGAGGCAGGTGCCCAGGAAGCAACTTGGGGGGGGGTGCAATTTTTTTTTAAAAAAAAAAAAACTACATTAAACACTCTGTTCCACCTCCCCTCTGTCAAGCCTAGGGTGAATTATCAATGGGTAAATATTAAAGATTTAATGGCAGCATCCTTAGCTCACAATGTATAACCATAAGGAATAATAATTTGAAATAAACCATAAAACATTTATCTGGGGAAGATCCAGTGGCGGAAGTACCGGGGGAGCAGAGGGTGCGATTGCTCCAGGGCCTACATCCCCTCTGGGCTCGCCGGTGGTCCGCGTAGCTGGCAAGAAAATCTGGAGGGGGGGAGGCGGCTGCACAAGTAGTTATGATACCAGTTCATTACAGGGCATGTACAGTGCACATGGAAGGGTGATTATTTCTCAGCAACATTATAACCTACTTAACTTCTTTCATTTTGTGATGCCGAAAATCATTATGTTAATGTCAGGAGAAGAATCCCACACTGAGTCATATAGATTATGCTCATTATGAAAACATATCATGTTGGTGTGATAATCCCATGTTCAGGATGACTAATGATACTTCTTATTGCTGCCAATATAGCTTTGTCCAAACCCCTTGGTGGTATGCATAGCCTTGAGGCTCATCAACTGGAACTACAGCGATCAAAACTCCCGTGCCCACTGACAGCTGTTCGCCATTCATGTGAAGAGCGAATGTGCTTCCTATGGCAGATGCTGATGCTGGTAGACTGGAATTGATTGTGAATGATAACATAAGCCATCCCAGCCTACAGGCACCTCAACCAGCCAAACTGCCACTGATAGCTCCCACATGACAATCTGAACCCCAGTGTGCCAAGTGAGTAGTAAAAGAAGTATTCACATTTTTAGTAATTAGACCCCAAAGGGGGAATGTAATTTAAAATCGCAAGCAATGTTTAAAATTGCATTTTTGCCAATGTTTTGCACTGCTTGCAATTTTAAAGCATTCGCTGATAATGCTAAGAAAATGTTAGAGGCCCATTTATCAAAAGTCGAAAATCATGTGAATTTTTTAAATTCAAATATACTCACAATTAGATTGGAAGGTTATTGAAGAAAAAAATTAGAATGTCTAATATTCGATCGAATGATTCCGACCCGAAAATTCAAATCATATTTAATTGGTATGAATCAAGTTTTTTTCCTGAAAAAAAAAACCTTGAATGTCAGGAAGCCTATTAACTAGGGATGCACCGAATCCAGGATTCGGTTCGGGATTCGGCCAAGATTCGGCCTTTTTCAGCAGGATTCGGATTCGGCCGAATCCTTCTGCCCGGCCGAACCGAATCCGAATCCTAATTTGCATATGCAAATTAGGGATGGGGAGGGAAATCACGTGACTTTTCGTCACAAAACAAGGAAGTACATTTTTTTCCCCTTCCCACCCCTAATTTGCATATGCAAATTAGGGTTCGGATTCGGTTCGGTATTCGGCCGAATCTTTCACAAAGGATTCGGGGGTTCGGCCGAATCCAAAATAGTGGATTCGGTGCATCCCTAACATCTCCAAATGGCTCGCTCCCTCCCGGTGCAGGGTGTCCTAGGACTGGCTGTGGGGGGGGCCTCTATTAGCCTGCACCTTTGGTTGGGGATAATCTATTTTGCCAACAGTTGCCTTTTTAAGTTACTTATCAGTCATTCTCTTAACATCGGTTACTGTACAACACAACATATGCCATGATGACAAAGTGATTATGTATTAATTGGTTACTTATGCCTAAACAAAGCTTTTCAAATAAATTAATAATAATTTATTATTTATGTTATATTAATAAAATAATACATTTTACCCGATAAAAACATTGTTTTGGGAACCTATAACTAATTACACCTGATATTTGCCTTGCTTTATATCATTTGTACTGATGGCAGGTGATGAAAATATAATAACACTGAAAGGTTTATCAAATATTTAAATACAAATCAAATTGTTTATTTTAATCTGCACACAAACATTTCGTTATTTTCATAGTTACATGAATTAGAGAAGCCCAGCCCCATTCTGTCAATAGCTCCAGCACCTCTGTGTGTCTCCCAAAACGGTCAATTTGGCCAGTCTAGCTCAAAACAAATGTTCATTAACCAAAATGTAAGGCCCAACCAACTGAAGACCTGACTGAGCATGTGAGGGGTCTGTATTGTAACTAACAGGGGAATGTAATAAAAGTCGCAAAGAGCAAAACAATTCGCACCAATAAGGCTAAAAATCCACATCTCGCAATGTAATATTGTTCCTTAAACTGTTTTTGCATTGCGAATTTTAATTGCGCACTCATAAGAAGTGCTTGAAGGTGTCGTAATCTTTTGGAGCAAACATAACGACTTCTTCAGTAAGAAGTTTTATTACATTGACTGCGCATTAGCGCAAACTATAAAATTCGCAAACGGTCTTTCACTGTCGGAAGTGGTCGCTAAACAGTTTCCGGGCTCGCAAAAGCTATATTAAATTCGCACAAAGCAAAATTTGTTCGTGCAAAGGCATAACTTTTCGCATTGCGAATAGTTTTTCCGTTAGCGATTTTTATTTCATTCCCCCGTAAGTGTTCTATACTTCCTGTAGGCCAATCTATAGGAGCTATGCACATACAGAATGAAAAAATTACTCGCAAGCAATAAAGGGTTTATTATGCATAGCACTGCAATGCATTCAATACGGCTAAAACCAAAGCTGTCATATAAGTAAAATAGTAAACATTGCTAATACCAAAAAGAAAAATAAGAATGTCATGGTTTTGGTTTGTCTGGGTTTCAAGTGATAAATACGAGTGTGATTCACGTCAATCCTCCTACATGAAGCGATAAAAACTGCTGTGCAGCGTTTGGAAAAGGAATTGCTAAGGATGCACTGGATCATGTATTTATGTAAGGATTTTTGGCAGTTCTGGATTTGGCAGGGATTTGGCTTTTTTCAGAAGAATTCGACTGAATCCAAAAGCTTGGTTGAACCCATTTCAAAGGGTTAAATGAAACCCTTCTTGATAACTATTAATAACAACAGTAATAGCAAGCTGCACCTTTTGCATTTTAATCAGTGAGTTGCCTAGACATCACTGGACCCCACAGCAAACCTTGTTTTCCATGCAAGTGCATTCAGAGATACAGTAGATGCCCCATGCCAGATACATTCAGGGAAAGGCAGAATATTAAACAGCAACCTACCTGTTACCTGTTCTTATCTGAAACTACTCTAGAAGCATGGAAATAAGCCAAGATCAAGAAAACAAATGTGTGTACTTAAGAATAAACAGATGCTATCCACCCCTATTAATTCCTTTAGCTTCATAACAGCTATGACTACACAGCTCACAGGACTTTGTGCTAAACAATCTTTTCTTTGTATTTTTTTGCCCTCCCAAATAGGTTCCTCTCACTGTTTTTAAGAAAAAAAAACACAGTATTTGATAAAATGACAAATGGATTATTAATTATTATTTAATCTTTACTTCTACTTTAAGGTGACCATAGATTTTTAAAAGATTTGTTTAAATGTACGATTTGTCCATCAATTAAAAAGACCTAATCAACATTGTCTAGTTGAAGCCCAGAAAACTGTGGGTAGCTGCCTGCTTGGCCCTGTATACAATTGGACAATGGATACATTTCAATGCTAACAATAAAAATCTTCCAACCTACCCATACGATTTTCTGGCCAATGTTGGACGAAAAACCATTGGATGCAAGATTGATTGTGCACACCAACCTCACAATAATTTTACGGATTTGTTGATTTTGCCTGGCGCCCCCCTGTTGATGCGCCCTAGGCAGGTGCCTCTTCTGCCTACCCCTAGTTCTGGCCCTGGTATCAACTTCTAACCTATGTATTCATGAGGTCATCTGCTGGTCTCTGTACTCCGAATTTGAGCACTGAGACCTTTGGCAATTTGCAAAAATGTATGTTTTTTCCACTAAACACCGTGTCTTCAAGTTCATAAAGGACCCTATTACATTGTGTCAATCATTATCAAGATAACGGTTGGCACCCTAAAGTCAGAACCAATGCCAAGGTCTCGGGTCATGCTTCTGCCTGTAGCAGCCGCCTTTGGTCTCGGGAGGAGCTCTCAGCTACTCAGATGCCGCCAGGTCTTAAAACGAGAGGTGCAAGGCGAAGGGTTCTGCCCAAAGTCTTTGGGCAGAAGGTCGCGGAACAAGGCGTAAGACAGAATCGTAGTCAGATCAGGCCGGGTCGGGGCAGGCAGAGTACAAACGAAGTCAGGCAGGCAAGGGTCAAAACCATTAAGTCAATCAGAGGGTTAAGCAGAATCAGAGTTGGTAATCACGCAAGGGGTCAGGATAGGATACAGAATGTAGAATCGTCAAAAGCCAGGCAGGGGTCAAAACAGGTAATCAGAATCAGGTTCAGAACAGAATAGCAACAGCTAACAGCACCAGGAAACAAGTCCTATAACAGGCAGTGTGGAAATGAAAAATGTACCTTTAAGTACATTTAAATTTCACACCATTGCACGCTGGCGCCTATAATCAAGGAAGAGGTGAGCCTCGAGCGCCCTAGAGAACCGGTGCCAGCGAGGAAGATCGGCGCGGCGGGCGTCCCCCCAGTAGACCACCAGGTACAGCTTTTATTACATACACATTTTCAACATACTTAGACATATGTGAGAAACTTTTTATCTCTTAGCTCAAATATAGATTGTCCCATAGTGCCAGATCCAAGAACATCTAAGGGGCAAATTTATTAAGCGGCTAAATTCGCCAGCAACAGCTTCGCAGCCATCGCAACAGGTGAAAATTCGCTAAAACAACGCTATTTTACTAAAATGCGAAGTTGCATCCAGGGCGCTGAACGCTGGCGAATTTTTGCTAGTATTACTTCCGCAATGCAAGCAAATCAAAGTGAATTCAATTCTGCCTAGCGCAACTTCGTAAGAGGTCTTCGCTCAGGCTAATTTGCATACGGCAGGAAATTTAAAGTTGAATGGACGTATATGTTGCAGCAAATACATCACATTACACAAGTCCAGAGAACTTTAACAAAGAAAATAGAGTTGTTATAATGCCCTACACATGAGCCCACTGTATAGTTTATGTTCCATATGTTAGAAAATGGAGGGGGGAACCCGGTTACCCAAAAACATTTGAGGGACTTTTGCAGCCCATCACTCTGAAAAAAGGAAAAGACTCCAGCGGTTTTTGGACTTTTTCCACTAAAAAATATGATGTAAGTAACGGAAAAATGAGGAAGATCTATGCACTCCAATGCACTTTGCCTGGCCTGAGCTGGCAAAGGCAAGTCTGGTGAAAGAGGTAACGTTCAGTAAAATCCGCATTTTAGTGAATTTGCGGAGTAACGTCCGTTCGCCAGAGAGAAAATTTGCCTGGCGATAGAGTGCGAATGAGCGCTAGCGTCTTTCACCTTCGCTTGCGAAGTGATGCCTGTGCCCGTTAGTAAATCAGCGAAGTCCCTGAAAACGGTAACGCTGGTCCTTTAGTAAATCTGCCCCTATTTGTCTGTCACATGAAAACTTCATTGAAGTCTATGGGAATTACTAACTAACTAAAATTAAGTCAAGAGTTTTTTCTCCTCAAATTGAATCTTTCCCATAAATTTTCATGTGATAAACCATATATTAACTCATGGATTTGGCCTATAGTCTCAAGGTACAATGGGTATCATGTAGCCTAGGGGTGCCGCACATTTCATGAATTTAGCCCCTAAAAAGCAGGAGGAGGAGGAGATAAGTTAAGGCTACATGTAGGGTTCTATTTTGGCAGAGGGCACTGGCAGGCAAGTAGCACTCATCACTATCAGACTAAAATAACAGATGTTTAATATAAGTTTAAATATAATTACAATTCACATTTGTGTACTAAGGAACTATTATGCATTTTTTCAGATCCCATTGACTTGAGTGTGCAGTGGAGGATTTCTGAACTTCATTGTGACAGCATTAGCACAGACTGCTGTTTCCCATTCTAGGGGTGATGTCATTTGGGTGCAAAACTCCACATGGTTCATGAAATTTAAGCTCCCGATGTTGTTTGCTCTCTGCATTTTTTTAGTTATTTTCAATTGTCCTAGACTGAAAACACATTATTACCCCATCAGAAACCCCTTATCCAGCAAAGCTGTTAACTGACAAATTGTTACTATAGTTGCAGGCTACAAACACTGAAGTTTCTAGGTTATCTTTAGAGGTCATCAAAGTTGTAACCAAGTAAACTTAGGCTATGGGCACACAGGCTGTTGACAGTACACAGGCTGATAGAAGCCCAAAGTAGCGAGCCTGAAAGGTGGAGCAATGGGGCACATGACTGGGGGGAGAGTTTATACAGTGGTATGGGAGTATGGTATTATGGGTTTTGTAGTGTTAAGGGAAGTAAAAGGGGGTGGGGCTTATCCTTGATATAGGGGGCTCCTCAGCGCGGGAAAACACAGTACTGTTTTAGGCAGCAGAAGTAAACGACTGACCTTACCTTACGGCATGGAGAGCGGAGCCATGGTGCTGGAAGGCCTCAGGATGGCATTGGCAGGCCAGGACGGGGACCGGATCAGGAGGGAGCTGCTTGCGCTCCTTGGACAGCCGCAGGGCACAGCAGCTCAAGCAGGGGATCCGGCAGCGGAGAGGAGGAGGCCGCAACGACGGGCCCAGCCACCGGATCGCCTCAGCCCAGCAGGTACAGGCGGGCGCAGGCGGCGGAGCGCATCGCCTGGGGTATCGGGGCGGCAGGCCGGAGTGGAGGGACCGGAGCGGACTGCGCCTCCAGGCGCACACAGGCAAGTGAGCAGCAGGGGGCCTGGGCCTCGGTCGGGTCGGGCAGGGCCGAGCGCTCCTCGCGCCGGGAGGGGCAGGCAAACAGGGAAGCGCGGTGCGGGGCAGGATAATGCGGCTCTGACCTCCGGTGCCTCAGGACAGGCAACGGCAGGCACCGGGGGCGGGGCTAGGGGCCCCCGCATGGACCGGGAACATAAGGGCATGACCACGAGGTCGGGCAGGGCCCGCGGGGCAGTGCAATTAACCCCGTCACGCACCTCCACAGGGGAGGTAAGGGAGACAGGCCCCCAGGGTAACAGGTCCCCGGGTAGGAGTGAGGCAGCTAGGCTGAACACAGCAGCCTCAAATGCGGCGTCGGTAGGACCCCTGGGAGTGGAGGGAGACGGGTCTGGCCCTACAAGGGATTCGGGAGCGGGGGATGATGGGAGAGAAAGGTCAGTCAGGAGGGACCGCGACAGGAGCCCTCGACATGGGTCGGGCAGGGATCGGAGCAGGTCACTGTCGGTTCAGGAATCACGGAGGGGTGGATCGCACCGGGGTTCCGGGTCGGTCTGCAGTTGGAGGGAAGCAAGACACGGGCCACGGGAGCGCACACGGTCCAGGAGCAGGGGACACAGCAGGTCATGGGAATTGGAGGATGATACGGGGGGCAGGCGAAGGTGGGAACCTAGGCGGCGGTCCGCCGTCACGCGGCGATCTTCGGTCACCAGGCTTGCCATGTCTCCTTGTCGCTTATCTCCGACTAGGTCTTCAGTACAGCGTGAAGGTGGTCATGAAGGAAGACATCCGGTGAGGGAATCTCGGTCAAGGAGTCGTGGACACGGACCGACTCAGAGGCAGGAGTCAAGGGAAGCCGGCTCTAGCAGGCAGACGGCCGTGCGGAATGAACCAGGCACTGGGCCAGGCGGTGAGTGCACCAGTGGTGCCCAGAGCAATGTCACTCATGATTTATTATTGGGACTGAAGGATCTCTTATCCAGGTGGGAGGCAGGAACACCTAGCAAAGGGGTAACCGGGGCATGGGTGCCAGGGTCTCAAGGGGGGGCCCAGATAGTGGAGGCTGGCCCCTCCACGGCTATGCACGGCACACCAACATCGGCACCAGGTGAGGCGACGGTGGCCCAGGAGACAGAGAAAGGGGCTACACAACAAGAAAAAGGGGAAACGGAGTTACCCTCGCCCGGGCTCGTCCCTGATTCAGCACGGCAGGGCGCATATGTTTCATTTACGGGGCCCTTAGGAGCACACGTGAAGAAGGAGGTGAAAGAGAAAATTTGGAAAGGGGAATTTGTGGAAATATTTTCCCTCCTTCCCTTGGAGGAGGCGGTGGAGGTTAAGGAGGACGATAAAAAAGATGGGAAGAAAGAGGAAGAGGAGAGGAGCAAAAGATATAGGAAAATTCCGAAGACCTTCGGCAGTTGGCTTCGGGCATTTTGTATTTTAGCAAGCATAATCGGTGAAAAGTATCCGGTTAGATGCTCTTCCCTGTTTAGGGACGGGATCTGGGAAGCGTACCGGGTATACGGCGGGTTAGCTTGGTGGCGGTACGACGAGCAGTTCCGGCAGAAGGTGGCGGCCAACCCGGGGATGGGGTGGGACCAACTGGACATGCCTCTTTGGTTGCGGTTAATGACCGCCCAGAAGGCTTCCCCCTTTCAGAGAAGCGCCGGGGGGCCGCAGTCAGGGACCTCACCGGCGGGACTCAAGTTTGGCTACTGTTGGCAATTTAACGAGGGACAGTGTAAGTGGGGAGGCGCTTGTAGATTTAAGCATGAGTGCTCGGGATGTGGGGGTGCGCACCCCTTCGCGAAGTGTTTCAAACGAGGAAAGGCAGGATCAAAGACAGGAGAGGCTAACAAAGGGGAGGACGCCAGTGAACCTCGCCACGATGCTCCCGTGGTTAGATCGGTACGTTAGGAAAGGGGACGCAGAATTGCTACGGTTGGGGTTCAGCGAAGGGTTTCGGATTCCGTTTCAGCCTAGGACACGCGGGGAGGTACATGGGAATCTTAAATCGGTTGCAGGGAATTTAGAGATAGTACGGCAGAAGCTGCGGAAGGAGGTGGAGCTAGGCCGTATGGCCGGCCCATTTGCAGCCTCCCCATTGGCAGAATTGAGAGTCTCGCCATTGGGGGTGGTTCCGAAAAAGGACCCAGGGAAGTTCCGCTTAATTCATCATTTGTCCTACCCAAAAGGTTTGTCAGTGAATGATGACATTGACCCGGAGCTTTGCTCGGTATCGTACACGTCATTTGATCAGGCGGTGGCAGCGGTCAGGAACGCAGGGCCAGGGGCATGGTTGGCGAAGGCAGACATAGAAGCGGCGTTCCGATTGCTACCTATTCACCCGGACTGCCATCACTTATTGGGATGTGCATTCGAGGGTTATTTTTACGTCGATTTGTGCCTGCCTATGGGGTGCTCCATATCGTGTGCGTATTTCGAGAAGTTTAGCTCGTTTTTAGAGTGGGTGGTGAGGCGCCAGGCGAATTCCGCGGGTCTGGTGCACTATCTCGACGATTTCTTGTGCGTCGGTCCGGCCAATTCTGACGAGTGTTTCCATATCTTGGAATCTCTTCAGGAGGTGGCTGAACAATTCGGGGTCCCGTTAGCGCCTGACAAAACGGTGGGACCGGTGACTTGCCTGTGTTTCCTAGGCTTGGAATTGGACACGGTGGCGGGGGAATGCAGGCTGCCCATGGATAAGTTGACTGATCTGAAGGAGTGGGTGAACAGATTGGCTCGGAAGCGCAAAGCGACGGTTCGGGAAATACAGTCCTTGTTGGGCCGGCTTAATTTTGCCTGCCGAGTGATCGTGATGGGAAGGGTTTTCTGCCGCAGACTAGGCATGTTGCTGTCCGGTGCAAAGGGCCCCCACCATCATTTGCGGTTGCCCTCGGAAGTGAGGGCGGATTTGGAGATATGGCGACAGTTCCTGGCCACATTTAATGGGAAACTGATATTCCCGAATGAAGAAGCCACCTGTACGGCTTTGCAGCTTTTCACGGACGCGGCGGGTGGATGCGGTTTCGGGGCTTTCTTAGGAGGGCGTTGGTGCGCGGAAAAGTGGCCACTCGAGTGGCACGAGTTAGGACTGACCAAGAATCTATGCTTCTTAGAAATGTTCCCCATTGTGGTCGCGTTATTCCTTTGGGGGGATGTTCTGGCCAACAGGAGGGTGGTGTTTACTACGGACAATATGGGAGTTGTGCAAGCTGTGAATAGGCAGTCGGCTTCCTCGCCAGAGGTGGTGCGACTCTTGAGGATTTTGGTCTTACGATGTTTACAGTTGAATGTGGGATTCCGAGCAGTTCATTTGGAAGGTGTGAGAAATGAAATTGCTGATGCTTTGTCTCGATTCCAGTGGGAGCGCTTTCGACATCTGGCGCCGGGAGCGGACAAAGAGGGCCACCCCTTCCCAGAGGGTCTGTGGAAAATCGGGACATCAGGATTGGAGGGCTGGTGAGATCATCAGTGGCCGATTCAACCTGGGCTTCCTACGGTAAGGTCTGGGAGGAGTGGAAACAATTAAGCTGTTGGGCTGGGAGGCTGCCTGACCCGACGGGGGGACAGGAGGTGATGCTGTGGTGGATATACTGGATGGCTGAACGAAATACATCGGTATCCCAAATTGAGAGGAGCATGTCGGCTTTGGCCTTTATGTTTAAACTTAACGGTGGGGTTGATTTAACAAAAAGTTTTACGGTCAGACAGGCCTTGAAAGGGCTGAAAAAAGGGAAGGTGAGGTTGGATTCCCGTAGACCGGTATCAGTCGGGTTACTGGGAGATTTGCTCGGGGTGTTGGGGGAAATTTGTATTTCAAATTACGAGGTGACATTATTCAAGGCGGCTTTCGTATTGGCCTTTTTCGGAGCCTTCAGAGTGGGGGAGCTGGTAAGTCATAGTAAAAAGGTCCCGGGGGGCTTGCACATTGGGGATGTCGAGATGGGGACAGACAGGATGGATATATGGTTACGAAAGTCTAAGACAGATCGAGCAGGCAAAGGTAAAAACATTGTGGTGTATGCATTACAAGGGATGGTTATTTGCCCTTTGTTGAATGTTCGACAATTTTTGGCAGCCCGTCCGGGGTTCCAGGGCTCGTTACTTATTCACATGGATGGCACGCCATTGACAAGGTACCAGTTCATACGGGTTTTCCG
Source organism: Xenopus petersii (assembly GCA_038501925.1). Classification (NCBI taxonomy): domain Eukaryota; kingdom Metazoa; phylum Chordata; class Amphibia; order Anura; family Pipidae; genus Xenopus; species Xenopus petersii. The sequence continues at coordinate 42,846,080 of CM076681.1, read as the reverse complement.
GGTGGGACTGGGAAGATTGAATAGATCCCCTCTCGAATATTGCTCTCATTCCTTCTGGATCGGGGCGGCCACTGAGGCGGCACGGCTCGGTCTGAGTGACGCAGTAGTCAAGAGGATTGGCAGATGGGAATCACACAGATTCCGAAGTTACGTGAGACCAACGTTACTTTGATATGGGGATGTCTGTAAGGGTATTGTGGGTGTTATATAAAAAAAAAAAAAAAAAAAAAAAATGTGTCGATGTTTTGTTCATGTGTGTGGTTACGATTTGTATCACTTAAGGTGGACGCTTACAAGTCTGGATACTCGGGCATTCTTTTGTGCGCTGGGCGGAACGGAGAGCAGCAGTTCGGTTGAAGGGTCAGCAGCTGGGCTTTCCGGACCGTTTCGTGGAAGTGCAATGGTTTGGCTTTCCCGGTTTATTGTGGCCTGGTATGTTCGATAAAGTGGTAAGTTTATCGCAGAGGGAGACGCACCCCCACGTATTGGTTTTGCATGTGGGTGGTAATGATATGGGCATAATGTCCCAAAGGGATTTGGTTTGTTTAATGAAACATGACGTAGATAAACTGCGGTCGTTATTTATGGGGGTGGTGATTGTGTGGTCGGAAATGATACCCAGGTTGGTGTGGAGGTGGGCTAGAGACCATTCAGCTATGGAAAGGAGCAGGAGGAAGATCAACCAGTTAATGAGTGTTTTTATCAGGAGGTCTGGTGGAGTGGTTGTCAGGCACAAGGTCTTGGAGCAAGCAGTGCCTGGACATTACAGGCAGGATGGGGTGCATTTGTCCGAAGTTGGGCTCGAATTGTTCATTCTCGGTTTAGGTGATGGGGTGGAAAAGGCTGCTTTTCTGGTGTCTGGGGTAGCGCGGCCTGCATAAGGGGTTTACGCAGGCGGCGTTGTGGCATAATGGGGCTCCTCTACGAGGTAGCCAAAAAGGGGGCTGCAAGGTAAAGGGAGGTTGATTGGATAGGCCTGGGGCAAGGCAAAGGGGGGCAAGGAGGCAACGTAAGTGTGGAAACAGGGAAAGGAGTATCAGCCTTAGGCTAGGTAATCGGTTTGGACCAAGAAGGGTCGGGATGTTATGGTAAACAAGGTTAAAGGTTATGTGCAGCCTTCAGCGGCTAGTATTTGGATACAAAATGTAAAAGTGTTATACAGTATGATGTTTTATGCTGGTATGTTTATTGGTAATTAAAATGAATAAATAAGGTTAATGGTTTAATAAACAAGCTGCGGCCTTTTTCACCAAAATATTCTGTGTGGATATGCATTATTTGGGGTGGGTTGTTGTCGGGGATGGTATATGAATCGAAGCCTACTCTAGTCATGGATCTAAATCAATGGAGCAGAGGCACTGAGCAGATTTGCTTCTCTCAGTCTGAAAAAATACACAGACTGACAACAGCCGCTAACAACAGCCTGTGTACCCATAGCCTTAAAGCTGACTTGTCCTGCTTTATTTACCAAAGTCTGATCTCTAACTGGCCTCTGACACTATGGGGCAAATTCACTAACCCCCGAAAATTCGCCAGCAACGGCTTTCCCATCGCAACACTTCGCCAGGTGTAGATTCACCAGGATAACGATAATTCACTGAAATCCTAAATTGAATCCAGGGTGCCGAATGCTGGTGAAATTGCGATTGCGTTACTGCGCCAATCGAATCAAAGTTTCGCTAGCGTTGTCTAATTTGCATACGGCGGGAAGTTAAAGTACAATGGGCGTATATGTTGCAGCAAATACATTACTCTATACAAGCCTGGGAAATCTTAATAAAATAAAGTTGTTATATTGCCCTACACATGACCCCAGTGTTTATAGTTTATGTGCCATATGTTAGGAAATATAGGGGGAAGCTGGTTACCCCAAAAAAAATTCTGCTCTTTTTCAGCCTATTACCCTGAAAAAAGGAAAAGACGCTAGCATTTATTGGGACTTTTAACTTTCAAAATTTTAAACTATTTTTTTAGAAACTCTTATCTACTCTATTGCACTTCGCCTGGTCTGAAGTGGCTAAGGCAAGTCTGGCGCAAGAGGTAGCATTCGGTAAAATTCCCATCTTAGTGAATTTGCGTAGTTACGTTCTTTCGCCAGAGTGTAAATTCGCCTGGCTTTAGGGAGCAAAGTAGCGCTAGAATCTCATTCGCTAGCGAAGTTACGCCACCGACCGTTAGTAAATTGACAAAGTTCCGAAATGACGCCACACTGGCGAATTTTCGCCAGCGTCAGTGAATTCACCCATTAGTAAATTTGCCCCTATGGGTAGTCCCCTTGGCTCAGAAAATATTAACAACTGTTTTCCTAACTAATAGTATTATAATGTGGCCATTATGTATGTCTGGGTGAATCACAATACACTGCTCACATTCTGTACAGTTCCCTTGGAACAAGGGCTGTGGGGCAAAGGCCACAGACAATAGTAGGGTGGTGGCAGACGAGGCTACTGGATAAGATTAGTCGCCCAGCCACAAATCGCCTCTTCTTCTGGCAACTAATCTCCCCTAAATGCCTCCCTGCCGGCTAGAATGTAAATCGACAGCGGGATGGCACTCGGATCGCTTCGACTTTCCAAAGTCGCCATAAGTTTCCTCATAAGGCAATTTCGGGCGATTTCGAAAAACAAGCATTTCCGACGGTGATTTACATTCGACTAATCTTCTCCAGTAGCCTCGTCTGCTGCAATTGCAAAACACAGCGTAATAGATTTTGTACTGAGATATGCTTTACAGTTACTGAGAAAATTTCTGTAAAGTTGTTTTTATATAGTGCTGACACATTTAATAAGCGCTTTACAGAGATTATGAATTAGTCGCTCCTAGATGGAGTTTACAATCAAGGGTGCTTACCACATTCCAAGTTTTGGAAAAAACCTTTTAGTCCAATCTCCCATTTTAAAAACAAAATGAACTGGGTCATGACTAATGAAAAATTAAAGAGGATACTTACAGACAACCAAGCAAAATGTAGGAAAATCTGGAACCCATGGTACACCTACTCCTTCCCCCACTGCTGACATTCCCTCTATTGTTTTGTTGTAGATTAGTCTATGGTGCAAATAACAACTCCGAAGTTGGTTCAAAGCAATAATAATTGAATTCAAAGTCATAGCTCTTCTGTAAATTCTTGTAGTTATTTTATTTACTTTCACCCACTATGTCCCTTTCCATCTTCAGCCCTGATTCCGGTTGAATAAGGACCAGCTTTCTCCTTTTCTTCCTTATTTCCTTCTTCTTTCACGTACTTTAGACAAGCAATATGTGATTGTCTTGATTAGGCAGACCTGCCATGCACTGAGCCATTTTGCTATATTTTCAGATAAAATTCTATTTTATTACATTTATATGGAGGGAAAAAACAGATCTGACATTCTTGTTGTTACGTTCAATGAAATGTGGCAGACCCAGTTTACATGAACAATCTTGTTTAGTAAGATTTTTTGGATGCCTCTTAAAACAAAGAAACAAAGCAGCAAAGCAGTGTGTAAAATACACACGCATACAGTATATAAAAATGCAATATTTGAGATTTGTAGCAAGTTACAAAACTGACACTTGTTTAAAGTAAGATCTCGAGAAACACATCCGCTGGAATAAACTCCTATTCAGGATAAAGAAAAAATGCACATCGTATATTAACTATCACCCCTCTGCTGATGCCGATGAACTTCTTAAATGCAGTCATATAAATGATATGCTTTAAAGAGTCACAGTGAATACATATATACAAATGAATCAGTACATAGAGAGTACAGTTCATACATATAATCATATAGTATATTAGAAGGAACAGTCTTTATGCAGTTTGTTGAAAGCACCTACATAGAGTTCTAAAAATGTAAACATATACTTATTTTTAAATATTTATTGGTTATTTATTTTACAGCTCAAGTACACATCTCAATCCAGATTATATATTGCTTCCTATTTACTCGTTTATATACTAATGAGCAATTAACATTCATGTATTTATACAGAATGTCAGTTGTTCAAATTACTAGCCATTTATACTGGTAAAGTTGTCAGTGACGCTATTGGATATATGTATTTATGTATGTATGTATCTGGCTGATATAGTGGAGCTCAGGTTGTGCTTTCTCTTTTTTAACCACTTCGATAAGAACTTACTTACATTACTGCCCCCAAAGCACATTTTAAATTCACTTGTAGTGATGATTATTTCTCTATTCCAGATCACTTTGTTACTCCCATTTAAGTGAGTAATATAATTAAAGGTGCAATATTTGCTGCAGGTGTAGTAACCCTTAGCAAGCAACAGCAGCACTGCTGTTTCAAAACAATTGATTGATTGGCTGCTGTGAGTTATTAGCTTTGGGAGTTTGCAATAATAGGCATAAACTAAATAAAGATTCAAAAAAAAAAAATAGCATTTTAAAAAAAAACAGCATTCAGTCCCGGATTTGTGGCGAGGCCACATAGGCCCGAGCCTAGGGCGGCAAAAAAATAGGGGCGGCATGCCACCCAGCCACATTATGGGGACCGTGCGTCCCCGTTCAATGGCACCCTTCACCGGTGCTTATTCGCAGGTGCACATATACTCGCGCGGGGAGGGGGAAGTGTGGGCGGGCGCCTAGGGGCGTCCGCCAAAGGAATCCGGCCCTGCCAGCATTTAACAGATGCATTAGACAGTTCATTACATTACAGAGTTTAATTGTGCATTTTAATGACCTGCTTGAATGTGGCATAATTACACAATACCCACAAGGCACCAGGGGGCAGATTCACTAAAGGGCGAATTGTCACCAGCGACCGATTCGCACACGTCACCACTTCGCCAGTTGCAAATTTGTTACCACTTTGCTAATTCACTAATATGCGAAGTTGTGCCCTGGGCGCGGAACACTGGCGACTTTTCATTTGCATTACTTCGGCAATGCAAACATTTCATAGTGAAGATGCGCTAGCGTTCGTTTGTGCCTAGCGCAGAAAATTCACTAGTGTTCTTGCACTTAGGTCAATTTGCATTCAGCGGGTAATTTAAAGTCGTATGGAGGTCTTTATTATAAATGTTGGTGCAAATACTTGAAGATACCATTTTTTATTACAAATGTTTAGGGAACCCTAATAAAGACAAAAGAGTTAGTATAATTCCCTACACGAGCCCACAGTAAAATGAATGTTCCATATTTTATGAAATGTCTGGAGAAAACCAGTTACCCAAAAAACTTTAAAGTTAGGACTTTTGCAGGCAATCCCGCTTCAAAAAAAGGAAAGTCGCCAGTGTTTTTGGAACTGTAATGTATTTTTGGCACACAGGATATGATGTAAGTGACAGAAGATTGAGGAAGATCTACGTAGCTGCTTTTTAGCACTTCACAGGTGGCGAGGTGAACTCTGGCAAAAAGTCGTCTGGCGATGTCTCTTGGCGTTAGCCACTTCATCCTTTAGTGAATCTGTCCCCAGGAATCTAAATGGTTGAATTGAAGTACAGTAATTAGAGCTTCACTCTCTTTCAGGTACGAAGACTAATTATTGTGTAAATACATGACACTGTGTCTCCCTAGCAAGCATATTGACCAAGGATAAGGCGGTGCATTGCACTGGTGCTCAAATTAAAACTAACAATAACAGGATAATGTGTTTTGGAAAATAAGGAGAATATCCCCATTCCATTGTCCTAAAGGCAATATCACACAGAGCATTATAGAGTTTACTAGGCAGGAACTAACCTCCAATAACCCATTCATTTACTTCAATGGTCTTGAACTAACTGTTAGGGTGACAGACACTCTTGATATTGTTATGTTTTCATTTGCTCTAAAGGTTCTTACTCTGACCTGCTCTAAAAAAAGGGTAGGCCCTACTCACATTGTACAATATATAGCATTCACATATTCTACTTGACTTCTTTCTGACTTACTCAATATCGACATGGGATATATGGTCGCTGCCATGAACTGGTGTACTGTAGCTCTGTAGATGAGCACAAGTAACTGCAATTGTACTCATGTATTAATGCAACTATGCACACACCTAGCACCACACCCCTATAATGACCAAAAACAGTCTAAGTAATTTTGATGTGTTAATTATTCATGTAGCTTTATTTTAATTGAACTATTTCTATTTTGTAAAGTATATATTGGAAGAAATGACAGTTGCCATTGGGGACTTTTGCTGTAAACTGCATCATAAACAGAATAAACAGGTTTTCTGGTTTCACTGTTTTAATTGGCTAATTAGAAGAACAATACAGATTTCACACTGGAAACATGATAAGACAAGTGTCTCTGAAGAATGTTTAAATGGATCAGACCACAATAGTAATACTAACAAATTGCTACATAAATAAGAAGCCAAGCGGGGATGCCCCCAAATTTGCTCTGGTCACAGTAGGGTTGTCTCTGTAATAACAAATATTAAGGCAATGCCACACAGGGCTGAAATTTGGTGCAGACCAAGAAGCAGCCTCTATACTACAATCTACATCGACCTGGGTGCAGGCACGTGCAGCAGATTTTGGAGCTGAGAGTTTGCATGTCATTACTGAGAGTTTGCATTTCAGCAACAAAATCTGTCATATGTGCCTGCACCTTGGCCAATGCAATGGTTCCAGGTGCATGCATGGTAAGCGGCAGATAGTCACATAGAGGCTGATACTTTTTTGCACTTTTTGGCAGGAAGAATTTTAGTCCCATTGTTTGACACTAGCCTAATAAGGACCCCTAAATCAATAATCTGCTGCATACACTGCTGAGGGGAAGGGCAAGGTAAGGAGGTAAAAGAACACAGAAGAAAGGAATGGAGTGAAATCTTAACAGGGAAGGAGAATGGACACAGAGGAGGGGAACATACACAGAGAAAGGGAGGGGAGGAAAACAGAGGCATGGGCATATGGGTACCAGGGCCCCCACAACATTCTCACCCATAAGGCCCCATAATTCATTGCACCCACTCACTCCATGCCGAGTAGGATGTAGATTATTATAAATAAGTACAATAAATATATTAAAAGTCCCTTTGGAGTTGGCTGACTTATATGATGACATAACTTGCGCGGTTGCTACTTGTCCAGTTTTGAACCAGACTGGTTTTTATATGGACTGTCCTATCCATAACTTTCTGTCCATTCCAGACATGGCTCTGCTTTGATTGACACTGAATTCAGCCATTCACTGACTGAAGCATCATAGCTCTGACCCTAATGTCACCACCCATCCCTAAACATCATTGTCCAACCCCTGACATCACCATCCTCACCCCTTTGTTCAGACCTTTGAGGGAGAAAAAATGGCAATGCTACTCCTCAGTGACTTCTCATATTCTTATAAACCAGAGTGGGGGTTACCTATACCCTGTAACAGCATCCTCTGATTTCATATGGAACTTGCAGCTGCATAACAGCTGGATAATATAAATGTACACAAGTACTCATGAACTCCATTACCAACAAAACTCAAATTTCTCCTTGAACTTGTTTAGGGCCCTAAGCAGGCTGTAAATTGGTGATTAACCACTGTGTTTTTCTACTGAGCTTGATTTATGAGCAGGTGTCTCTGAGATAATAATTCCAGTTCTACATCCAAATTGACTTGTGTATTAATCTTAAACTGATGTAAATTTCAAATACGTTTTCATTTTATTCCTGGGAAGAAGTCAACTTTTTCTTACTATATGCTAATTCATGGACTATTCCACTTTATACTTTAGTATAAAAGGATGCTCTGCATCTTTCTTCCATTATATGTGCCATTATAATGTCTAATTTTATAGGCTTGTTATTTTAATGTTGATGCTTGCGCTGTTATATTTTAGAAGAATATTTTCAGTGCAGCAGTAAAAAAGGAATGTTTGTAAAAGAAATCAAAATCATTCTAAATACTGCAATATACACCCTCTAATATGGGGTGCCGTTTGTCCAAAATACATTCTGTATACAAAACTATCCCTAATGCACAGAATGAATGTCTCTCATGTTATATAAGTATTTGTGACCATACACAGATAAAAAAATATACAAAAGACTTATTTCTATTAAAGAATGAAAACAAAATCTGGTTAGTGCACAAAAGTATGTCATTATATCACAAACTCCATTCTGTACAGTTTAACAAGCAATCTGTCACACAAATATATAACCTCCATGTAACGGACGCACTTATGTGCAAAGTTACTTACAGAATGAATTATGTAAAAACAAAGTTGGACATAATATATAATAGTGTAAGTAACTAGTGCTTGTCAAGCTAGATTTGACTGACAAAATAGATATCTGCGACAGAAAGCAAGATTTTATAGCACAGGATTCATTCTTTCCACAAAATGACAGTTTTGTTTCACAAAACAGATAAAATAACCATTCTGTGAAGCAACACTGTCAGTCACATTCCTGAACCAATAAGAACAAAGCTTATTGCCATATACAAACAAGATGAGAAGTGGCCAGCTCTGCTCCACATGGCTAAGGCAAAGTAACTGACCTGCTATAGAGGGCGCCCTCTAATGTCCCCTGTGCTGCATAGTAATAAACATGAACAAACATTTCCTAAAAGAGCTGTTGTTAAACACTACAGGTTCATAAATGGAAGTTTTTACAAATGGCTGAGAAATATAATGCTGCACTTATAATGATTGTAGAGAAAGAAAAGTATGCAAAAATTATATAAATATGATCATTTTAGGTGATATGGCTATTCTTATTGTAGTAACCTGCTTGTGTGGCCATTTTGGTTAAGGGCATTCCTGCTGTTTTGCCATTATCTTATGACTCACTCCTATTCCTCTTCCTGTCTAAGCTGAGAGCAATAATTTTTTTTACCACACCCACTTTTTGTGCCCCCCCCCCCGTAATTACCATGTTCATTTAACAAAGTTTGGAAGAGTATAAAAGTTTGAAAATATTTCTCCTTATCTAAACTGTTAAAATTACTTATTTTCTTATCTCAAAATTGTTACAAAGTATAAGCTGTACTGGCCTCTCTGCCAAAGGCCAATTAAGTTAGAAGTTTTGGGCACAATAAAGATCTTTACACTTTGAATTGGTGCCTGCTGGAAGTCTGCGCTCATTGAGTGCCTGTTCCTTTTTACATTTCGGTTTGTCCGCCCCCTATGCTGAGGGCTCAGGGCAGTGCACCTGGGCCACTTCCCTTACGTGGTGAGTAATTTGTTTACCACATTGAAGTACCCACACTACAGATGACTTCTTGTATGTTAGACATTTTGTTTCTTTTTATGGCTGTTCAGTACAAATGAGGGACTGCAGGCTGAGCTGTTAAAAGAGAGACTGTCCCTCTAAAAAAGGGACAGTTGGGAGGTATGCACTGTGCACATGATTAGTCCCAATTCTCTGGCTAAAGCCATTATGTAGTAATTGAACCATACCTACCAACATTTTGGAAATAAAAAGAGAGACACATTTTTTTTTTGCATGGGTGGACCACACCCATTTTGTGGCCACACCCCCTAATTAACATGATCATTTTACAAAGTTTGGCAGGTTATAAAAATTTGAAAATATTTCTCCTTATCTAAACTGTTAAATTACTTATTTTCTTATCTCAAAATTGTTATAAAGCATCTTAGTTGCACCTATTAGCTGTACTGACCTCTCTGCCAAAAGCCAATTAAGTTAGAAACTTTGTTTCTTTTTCTGGCTGTTCAGTGCAGAGAAAAGAGGGACTTTCCAGTACAAATGAGGGACCTCAAGTTGAGCTGTCAAAAGAGGGACTGTCCCTCTGAAAAAGGGACAGTTGGGAGGAATGCACTGTGCACATGATCAGTCCCAAGTCTCTGGCTAAAGCTATTATGTAGTATTTGAACTATAACTTAGCACATTATTAACAGACTACTACAAGCTAATTGCACACCTCCCAACTGTCCCTTTTTTGGAGGGACAGTCCCTCTTTTGACAGCTCAACCCGCAGTCCCTCATTTGCACTGGAAAGTCCCTCTTTTCTCTGCACTGAACAGCCAGAAAAACAACGTTTTGAACTTAATTGGCTTTTGGCACAGAGCTCAGAACAGCTTTACAGGTGCAACTAAAATGTTTTGTAACAATTTTGAGATAAGAAAATAAGTAATTTCAAAAGTTTAGATAAGGAGAAATATTTTCTACATTTTCTAACCTGCCAAATTTGGTCAAGTGAACATGGTAATTTGGGGGTGTGGCCACAAAAATCAGTGTGATGCAAAAAAATGTGCCATACTACGGGGCAAAAAAATGTTGTCCCTCTTTTTACTTCCAAAATGTTGGGAGGTACGTAATTGGTGCAAGATTACAGCTAGGAGGAGCCTAACTATCATATACAAAACTTATAACTGACTCTGAGAGTCTGGCAAAGCAGCCAGACAAGCACAGTAACTTCTGGTACATTTAATACAATATGGCAGGTGGGTGTGGCCTGTCCCATTATTGCTCTCAGCTTAGACAGGAAGAGGAACAGGAGTGAGTCATAAGATAATGGCAAAACAGCAGGAATGCCCTTAACCAAAATGGCCACACAAGCAGGTTACTATAATAAGAATAGCCATATCCACGAATGCGTGAAGCTTGAAGCTAAATTGGCAGGATCCTTTGAAGGATTAAAGAATTTGCCATATCGTGGCGCCTCTTACAATATTAGTATCTCCCCCCTGATGAAGGACACAATAAAGGCCTGGCAGTTGGCTCTTAGTTATTATCCTAAACATCAACATCAATGCTCTAGCTTTGCCCCACTATGGTGTAACCCCTATCTAAAGCAGCTAGAGTTAATTCCAGACCCTCAGCTCTGGGCGAGATATAATATAAAATACATGTCTAATGTCATAGCAGACGGTAAACTTCTTGATTTTCAAGCTCTGAAGGTAATCTATACTTTACCGAATACTATGTTTTTCAGATATCTGCAATTACGACATGCCTTTGTAACTCAATTTCGGAGTGACACTGTAGACATTACACTGAATGGCTTGGAGGCTGGGTTACATAAACAGGTGTTGGGCAAGCCACTGTCGTATTTTTATGCGCAATTACAGGATGCTAGGAGTGCCCCACTTAACAAACTTCGAATAAAATGGCAAAGTGACATTCCTGAGCTCACGCAGGAAAACTGGGATGAATCACTTCATTTCATTTTTGAGGGAGTGATTAGCAGTAAAGACAGAATGACACAAATTAATTACATGCATAGAGTTTACTTTACCCCACATCGTCTGCATACGATAAATTCTTCCATTAGCTCGGAGTGCCCCAGATGTCAGCACTCACCTGCGGATTTTTTTCATATGGTGTGGATCTGCCCTGTGATAAAAATGTACTGGAGGGCAGTTGTGCAACTCATTACAGAAAAAACTGGTATCTTTATACCATTGGAGCCCAGAGTACTTTTATTGAGTCAGGTAGAAGACGTGTCTCCAAGGAGGGCACACTGTACCTTAATTTCTATACTCTGTATGTATGCTAAAAAATTGATTGCGCTAAACTGGAAATCTAGGGGTGGACCCAAGGTTCATGACTGGGAACAGCTAGTGGATAATTCTCTTCCAATGTACAAACTTACATATATGAAAAGGGGCTGTCCTGAGAAATTTAATAAGGTGTGGGGATTGTGGATTGAACAGGACCCTGAGCTTGATCCACCTTGATTTGCTAACTGTATGCACTGTGTTCTCATTTTCCTTTACCTGTATAATAACATCCAGTGGCAACTGAAGATGTTACGGGAACGACTGCTGGTTTATTTAACGGTAACATGTTGCACAGTAATAAAGGTAGTAAATAAGGTAATGGATACTCTGTGGATACCTAGGATTGCTGATGATAGAACTGTATTGTAATGACATTCAGTGATATGTTTAGGATTTGAAGAATCTCACAGACACCAAGTTATTGCTTTTGTTGTTTATGTTTTATTTTTAAATCTAAAATGTTTACATGATACACATAGTATGGAACAAAAATTGTATCTATGGCAGATGTGTTAACCGACTGTACCATATATTTCAATAAAAAGAATTGTTAAAAAAAAAGAATAGCCATATCACCTAAAATGATCATATTTATGTTTTGCATACTTTTGTTTTTCTACAATCATTATAAGTGCAGCATTATATTTCTCAGCTATTGCTTCACAGAATGGTTATTTTATCTGTTTTGTGAAACAAAACTGTCATTTTGTGGAAAGAATGAATCCTGTGCTATAAAATCTTGCTTTCTGTCGCAGATATCTATTTTGTCAGTCAAATCTAGCTTGACAAGCACTAGTTAGTTACACTATTATATATTATGTACAACTTTGTTTTTACATAATTCATTCTGTAAGTAACTTTGCGCATAAGTGCGTCCGTTAGATTGAGGTTATACATATGTGCGACAGATTGCTTGTTAAACTGTACAGAATGGAGTTTGTGATATAATGACATCCTTTTGTGCACTAACCAGATTTTGTTTTCATTCTTTAATAGAAATAAGTCTTTTGTATATTTTTTTCTCTGTGTATGGTCACAAATACTTATATAACATGAGAGACATTCATTCTGTGCATTAGGGATAGTTTTGTATACAGAATGTATTTGGGACAAACGGCACCCCATACTAATATGGGGTGCCGTTTGTCCAAAATACATTCTGTATACAAAACTATCCCTAATGCACAGAATGAATGTCTCTCATGTTATATAAGTATTTGTGACCATACACAGATAAAAAAATATACAAAAGACTTATTTCTATTAAAGAATGAAAACAAAATCTGGTTAGTGCACAAAAGTATGTCATTATATCACAAACTCCATTCTGTACAGTTTAACAAGCAATCTGTCACACAAATATATAACCTCCATGTAACGGACGCACTTATGTGCAAAGTTACTTACAGAATGAATTATGTAAAAACAAAGTTGGACATAATATATAATAGTGTAAGTAACTAGTGCTTGTCAAGCTAGATTTGACTGACAAAATAGATATCTGCGACAGAAAGCAAGATTTTATAGCACAGGATTCATTCTTTCCACAAAATGACAGTTTTGTTTCACAAAACAGATAAAATAACCATTCTGTGAAGCAACACTGTCAGTCACATTCCTGAACCAATAAGAACAAAGCTTATTGCCATATACAAACAAGATGAGAAGTGGCCAGCTCTGCTCCACATGGCTAAGGCAAAGTATCTGACCTGCTATAGAGGGCGCCCTCTAATGTCCCCTGTGCTGCATAGTAATAAACATGAACAAACATTTCCTAAAAGAGCTGTTGTTAAACACTACAGGTTCATAAATGGAAGTTTTTACAAATGGCTGAGAAATATAATGCTGCACTTATAATGATTGTAGAGAAAGAAAAGTATGCAAAAATTATATAAATATGATCATTTTAGGTGATATGGCTATTCTTATTGTAGTAACCTGCTTGTGTGGCCATTTTGGTTAAGGGCATTCCTGCTGTTTTGCCATTATCTTATGACTCACTCCTATTCCTCTTCCTGTCTAAGCTGAGAGCAATAATTTTTTTTACCACACCCACTTTTTGTGCCCCCCCCCCGTAATTACCATGTTCATTTAACAAAGTTTGGAAGAGTATAAAAGTTTGAAAATATTTCTCCTTATCTAAACTGTTAAAATTACTTATTTTCTTATCTCAAAATTGTTACAAAGTATAAGCTGTACTGGCCTCTCTGCCAAAAGCCAATTAAGTTAGAAGTTTTGGGCACAATAAAGATCTTTACACTTTGAATTGGTGCCTGCTGGAAGTCTGCGCTCATTGAGTGCCTGTTCCTTTTTACATTTCGGTTTGTCCGCCCCCTATGCTGAGGGCTCAGGGCAGTGCACCTGGGCCACTTCCCTTACGTGGTGAGTAATTTGTTTACCACATTGAAGTACCCACACTACAGATGACTTCTTGTATGTTAGACATTTTGTTTCTTTTTATGGCTGTTCAGTACAAATGAGGGACTGCAGGCTGAGCTGTTAAAAGAGGGACTGTCCCTCTAAAAAAGGGACAGTTGGGAGGTATGCACTGTGCACATGATCAGTCCCAATTCTCTGGCTAAAGCCATTATGTAGTAATTGAAGCATACCTACCAACATTTTGGAAATAAAAAGAGAGACACATTTTTTTTTTTGCATGGGTGGACCACACCCATTTTGTGGCCACACCCCCTAATTAACATGATCATTTTACAAAGTTTGGCAGGTTATAAAAATTTGAAAATATTTCTCCTTATCTAAACTGTTAAAATTACTTATTTTCTTATCTCAAAATTGTTATAAAGCATCTTAGTTGCACCTATTAGCTGTACTGACCTCTCTGCCAAAAGCCAATTAAGTTAGAAACTTTGTTTCTTTTTCTGGCTGTTCAGTGCAGAGAAAAGAGGGACTTTCCAGTACAAATGAGGGACCTCAAGTTGAGCTGTCAAAAGAGGGACTGTCCCTCTGAAAAAGGGACAGTTGGGAGGAATGCACTGTGCACATGATCAGTCCCAAGTCTCTGGCTAAAGCTATCATGTAGTATTTGAACTATAACTTAGCACATTATTAACAGACTACTACAAGCTAATTGCACACCTCCCAACTGTCCCTTTTTTGGAGGGACAGTCCCTCTTTTGACAGCTCAACCCGCAGTCCCTCATTTCCACTGGAAAGTCCCTCTTTTCTCTGCACTGAACAGCCAGAAAAACAACGTTTTGAACTTAATTGGCTTTTGGCACAGAGCTCAGAACAGCTTTACAGGTGCAACTAAGATGTTTTGTAACAATTTTGAGATAAGAAAATAAGTGATTTCAAAAGTTTAGATAAGGAGAAATATTTTCTACATTTTCTAACCTGCCAAATTTGGTCAAGTGAACATGGTAATTTGGGGGTGTGGCCACAAAAATCAGTGTGATGCAAAAAAATGTGCCATACTACGCGGCAAAAAAATGTTGTCCCTCTTTTTACTTCCAAAATGTTGGGAGGTACGTAATTGGTGCAAGATTACAGCTAGGAGGAGCCTAACTATCATATACAAAACTTATAACTGACTCTGAGAGTCTGGCAAAGCAGCCAGACAAGCACAGTAACTTCTGGTACATTTAATACAATATGGCAGGTGGGTGTGGCCTGTCCCATTATTGCTCTCAGCTTAGACAGGAAGAGGAACAGGAGTGAGTCATAAGATAATGGCAAAACAGCAGGAATGCCCTTAACCAAAATGGCCACACAAGCAGGTTACTACAATAAGAATAGCCATATCACCTAAAATGATCATATTTATGTTTTGCATACTTTTGTTTTTCTACAATCATTATAAGTGCAGCATTATATTTCTCAGCCATTTGTAAAAACTTCCATTTATGAACCTGTAGTGTTTAACAGCAGCTCTTTTAGGAAATGTTTGTTCATGTTTATTACTATGCAGCACAGGGGACATTAGAGGGCGCCCTCTATAGCAGGTCAGATACTTTGCCTTAGCCATGTGGAGCAGAGCTGGCCACTTCTCATCTTGTTTGTATATGGCAATAAGCTTTGTTCTTATTGGTTCAGGAATGTGACTGACAGTATTGCTTCACAGAATGGTTATTTTATCTGTTTTGTGAAACAAAACTGTCATTTTGTGGAAAGAATGAATCCTGTGCTATAAAATCTTGCTTTCTGTCGCAGATATCTATTTTGTCAGTCAAATCTAGCTTGACAAGCACTAGTTACTTACACTATTATATATTATGTCCAACTTTGTTTTTACATAATTCATTCTGTAAGTAACTTTGCGCATAAGTGCGTCCGTTAGATTGAGGTTATACATTTGTGCGACAGATTGCTTGTTAAACTGTACAGAATGGAGTTTGTGATATAATGACATCCTTTTGTGCACTAACCAGATTTTGTTTTCATTCTCTAATAGAAATAAGTCTTTTGTATATTTTTTTCTCTGTGTATGGTCACAAATACTTATATAACATGAGAGACATTCATTCTGTGCATTAGGGATAGTTTTGTATACAGAATGTATTTGGGACAAACGGCACCCCATACTCTAAACATATAAACATACCAGCAACAATAGAACATCATTTACTTACCCAAGTGCAATTTTGGACACAATTTAGTGGGGGTTTTTTTAACCACAAAGCTTTTTATCCCCAGAATTCCAGCTTTATTGATGATGATGTGTCAAAACAAAAAATGCTATTGTAAATGTGCATGTTTAAAGATTGCAGATAACATTTGGATGAGAGTACCTTTGATAAATGATTTAAACAGCCACAACATTTGCATCTTTTTTAGCACAACCACATTTAGCTGCATTTGTGAAGGACCCTTACTTTTATTACATATTCAGTGTACAACTGCAAACTATAAAATGTACAGCCTTTTTCTGCACTTGTTGTGAATGGGGTTGCTAAATAGTTTTGGATTTTAAATTTGCTCAAAGGCATTGGGTACAATGCAGGACCCAGTGTGCAAAGCAGGGCCGGAACTAGGGGTAGGCAAACTTTTAAGGGGGTTTTTTTTTTTTAAACCCTGGTTTGCATGGCCTTTAATATGGTGGACTTTTTGGCTGCTGCAGGTATAGTGGGGGCAATATGAGGGATTAGCTGCCGCTGGCTCAGGTACATGCGTCAATACGATGTCAGGTACACAGATGTTTGGCTAAACATGATGGATTTATTTGGCTGCCACTGGCATAGGTTCAGATTGGGGGTAACAATATGATGGATGTTTTGGCTTATGCTGGCACAGGTGCAAATTGGGGACTTGGGGGCCATCGGAGGGATTGACTGCCATTAGCACAGGTGCAAATGGGGGGCAATATCATAGGTGCTGGCACAGATACAAATTAGGGGCAACAAGATGGATTTTTTGGCTGCCGTTGGCATAGGTACAAATTGGGAGGGATGATGGATGTTTTGGCTTATACTGGCACAGGTGCAGATTGGGGACCATCTGAGGGATTGACTGCCGCTGGCACAGGTACAAATGGGGGCAATATGATTGGTGCTGGCACAGGTACCTTGGCAATATGAATGGTAAGATGGGAAATGGTAATGCTGGACCAGGTGGGGGGGCACTGATTGGAGCCCTTGCCTAGGGTGCCAAATTACCTTGGCAGGCTCTGGTGCAAACTGCAAAAAAACAGCCCATAGGTGATTTGCACACTGCATAAGGTATTGTATAACTTGTTGCCCTAACCCACTGATTGAGCTTTACCTGCATTATGCAGCACTTGCTCAAAGTAGGGCAGGTGGGGGGTTGCATGATAGCTTCTCCCCACTCATCTTTTACCCTTTCCATAAGTTGCCTTAATGCAGCCGGTAATGACAGAGCTTTTGTGCCTCCTAACACTACTCTCTGCACAAAGTTTCAGATTTTTTATCTGGCCTTCATTGGAGAGAGTAGCATTCCCCGGGGTGCAAGTGCACCTTAGATGAGCACTTGCACTTGTGCCTCAGGGTTTGAAAAATTGTTTGCATAAATAAAAAACTTTTTGCATTGTGGGGCTTACATTGGCCTAAAAGAGTTGGGCAAAGAGTTGGGTGCGATGGTGCATTGCCTCCATTCATAAAGCAGCCAGATATCCATGTAAATATAATGCATTTTTATCACACATTTTTCTTCTTTGACAAAAGGGAGATACCTTTATTTACAGGAGGTGAAAGGAGAATAATAAAGAGTAAAACTCCAGGGAAGTTATTTGAAATGTTCTAGTGCAGAGGGCTGTGCACATCAGAGCTCAAAATAAAGCTTTTATAACACTTTTTCATATCCCAAAGCTATAGCCTGCCATCACAAGGTTCTAGTTAAACTGTTTTGTGATCCTTACTTTGTCCATTGCTATTTCTGCTCTGGCTATTGACCTTTTTCTTTTAAACCACATGACTGCTGACTTTTGCACAGTTTATGATTTTTTTTTTAGAAAGATAGAAAACAGCAGCCTACTGATAAAGTTCTTCTTTGCCAATGAACTTTAAGAGATAATGAAAAGTGGTCACACTTCATAATATGCAGACCTCAGACATTGAAAAATCTAAGTACTTGCAAAGTAAAATACATCCAGTGTACCAGGGATTTATAAATGGAATGTCGGAAACCTTGGAATCCATATGCACAAAATGAAAATCAATGTGCAGTGATGTCTGACTAATAAACCAGTCCCTG
This sequence comes from Xenopus petersii, assembly GCA_038501925.1. NCBI lineage: Eukaryota > Metazoa > Chordata > Amphibia > Anura > Pipidae > Xenopus > Xenopus petersii. The sequence goes on along the minus strand of CM076681.1, from coordinate 42,828,005 downwards.
TTATTATTATTATTATTAACATGTATTTATATAGCGCCAACATATTGCGCAGCACTGTATGTTCTCATATATATAAGGTACATGTGAACAGGTCAACACAAAACGAAAATTTGATTATATAATAACATATTAACGCAATACTGAACCTGTTCACCTTAGCACAGGAGATTTAATAAGTAGCAGCAATGTTGCACTTATCCTAATGTGAAGATTGTATATGCGTTGGGGGGGTTACGTCTTTTATATATACTATATATATTTACTTTATTTATTAATTTATTTTGCCTGAAACAGCCAGTGTTTAAGCATTTAAAGATACGAACAAGATTAACTTGATCAATGCACATACCACATTATGGCGAACCCCATATGGTAGTTCTATCTATTTTCACCCAGTCATAATTTCACAGGCTGTCATCACCCTATATACTGTAATTGTATTTTTGGGAAAAGTGTGACAAGGGCATTGATCTTGCAGGCTGATGCTCCCTCCCCCTACTGTAGCTTTTATAGGGGAGAGCAGGGCTAGAAATAGGGGTAGGAAGAAGAGGCACATGCCTAGGGTGACTATCCAGCACTGAGGGGGAGATCTCCAATTTTTAAATGCATAAGACCAAGATTAAAGGGTCATCTGTGGGGGTGATACAACCACATGGATAAATCACGATTAGAAAGAACAAGGAATGGCCAGGAGGCAGGTAAACTGCTCAATGCGGTTTATTGTAAGCACATCATGTTTCAAGCCTATCGGCTCAAGTGACAAAGAGCCGATAGGCTCGAAACGTGTTGCGCACACTTGACAAAGAGCCAATAGGTTTGAAACAAGTTGTGCTTATAATAAACCACATTGAGCAGATTACCTGCCTCCTGGCCATTCCTTGTTCTTCCTAATTGTGATTTCTAATTGAATACTGTACCCGTGGCGGAGGTATTCACAAGGGATTGGCTGAATGATCTACCAGCTTTGCGTTCTAAAGTACCAGTCCAACCTATCTTACAACCACATGGATGTTTGGCCTTGCTTCCTAAATAAATACATGGGTAGTTGGGGGAGTACTCCATATTTATCAAAAAGTGAAGTTGGAGATCGCCACAGTCATCTAGAGTGAAATTCCACCACTCTCCATTCATTTCTATGGGATTTGTAAAAGAGTATTTATCAATGGGTGAAAGTGAAAGTTCATTCTTTGATAAGTATGCCATTCAAAATCCCATAGAAATGAATGGAGAGTGGAGGAATTTCCACAAGAGGCTCGGCGTGTCACTATACTTAATTTTTATGCAATTAAAACTTGCTTTCAAGCTTGGAATTCAAAAATAATCACCTGCTTTGATGACCCTGAGTGCAACATCAAAGGGGTTGGAGAGCAAAATGTTGCTCAGGAGCTACTGGTTGGGGATCTCTGTGTTAGTGAATAATGTAGAAGGAGACCGAACATAGAAGTGCAATTGTTACCATAGCTACAGCAATGAGTTACCTACTTTAGCTACCTTTCTCAATTCCAGTCTTTCCTCTTTCAGGTTTTCTTCTGACCTTGATTTTAAATCACTCTGTTTTTTACTATTAACATCCGACTTTTTCTTTTCCCACTGATACCTACCTTTGGGTCAGGGGGCTGGCCATAGCATCACATAGGGCAGGTTTATGACTGTTGGGACAGTAAAATTACTGGGTTGGGCAGGAAATGTTGGCTGGGGCAGGATAGTAGGCGGGGAAATAGGTGGATTGGGCAGGGAGATGGGTGGGGCAAAGGCAACTCTGTGGTCAAAAGACTAGTTCAGCAGCGGAAAGAGAGGAGGCATATAGGGTTTGCAGATTTACCCACAGCTGCATTGCCAGTAACTTTGTAATAATGGTACCAGTCCTAGCTGGTGATTTTCCGGCTGGGCAGGTCATATCGAACCTGCGTGTCCCTGAAAAAACAAGGGGCCTATTTCTAACATTTGGATTTCTATTTTTTTCTCTAAATAATTCAAGATTTATTAAGTGTAAAAACTAGCTCTAATTCAAAGCTAGTAAAATTATATATATATATATATATATATATATATATATATATATATATATATATATATTTATATATATATACAGTATATATATATATATTTACAGAAAATGAGTTTCATCATTTAAGGGTGGTGGCACACGTGTCAATTCCGGGAAGATTAGTCGCCCAGCGACAAATCTCCTCTTCCTCAGGCGACTAATCTCCCCGAAATGCCTTCCAGCCAGCAAGAATGTGAATCGCTGGAGGGATGGCACTCAGATCAATTTGGTTTTCTGAAGTTTTCTCATGAGGCATCTTCGGGCGACTTCGGTAAATTAAGCGATCCGAAAGTCATCCCGCCGGCGATTCACATTCTTGTAGACGGGAAGGCATTTCAGGGAGATTAGTTGCCCGAAGAAGAGGTGATTTGTCAATGGGCGACTAATCTCCACGTGTGCCACCACCCTAAACTCTAATACCACTAAAATTGGACCTCTAAAACACAACTGTTGAATTTTTTACATGATCTACAGAATGCATGTGGAGGAAATCCTGTGCAAAAGTTGACTTTATCACTATAAGTTTCTACTTTTTTTTGCTTTCTCTCCTGAGCTAAACAAGGCTACTATTGCTTCTATTGCAAACAATGGCAAATCCAATCCAGAAGTGTTGGTTGAAGATTACATGAAGCTAAACAGAGAGAGAGAGAGAGAAAATGTAATGATCTGTAAATAGGAAATAGGTTACAATATACAAGTATGGGACCTGTTATCCAAGATGCTTGGGACCTGGGGGTTTTCTGGATAAGGAATCTTTCAGTTATTTGGATCTCCATCCCTTTAGTCTATTAAATAATAATGTAAACATTAATTAAACCCAATAGACTGGTTTTGCCTCCAATAAAGATTAATTATATCTTAGATTGGATTATGTACAATGTACTGTGTTTTTATTATGAAGAAAAAAGAAAATAATTTTTAAAAATGTGAATTATTTGATTAAAATTGAGTCTTCCTGTAATTCTGAGCATTCGGGATAACGGGTTTCCAGATATGAATCCCATACCTTTATATAAATGGACAGGTTTAAATTTTTGGCAACACTGGCAAATTAGCAGATACAGCAAATGGGCACCCTGGTTGGCTGTTTAATTCCCCTACTGGAAACCAAAGCACAAGGTTGAATGGAGAAAGAAGAAGAGCAAGACTGAAAGGTGATGCATACGTGTCAGTTAAAATCACCAGTGATAAATAACTACAGGCTTGTCAGTGCACAGAGAAGAAGAAGAGTCAGGCTCAAAGTCACAGAAGAAAGTAGTAGTGGATGGGGAACATGTATAAATTATAGCAATACATGCAGAGAGAGGGTGAGACAGTTGTACTGCATGCATATAAAGGGAACAACAAGAAGGAAGGTACTATAAAAATGTGTTTGTAATAATAACGGGAAAAGATGAAAATGCCTGACCCACTGCTGCCACTGAATGGGGTAGGAGAGAAATAGAGGCCAATCTGAGAGACAGCGGCTGCAATGGCTGTGCTTCTGGGAGTACCAAGTTACAGTTACGCCAGATAGTAAAACACCTTTAATAAAAACCATCAGACAGAGCAGGTACTGAGAAAGGCACAAGAAAATGGGAAGGCTAGGAAGAAGGAAGAAGAGGGTAGAGGTGTGAATGGGTTTAATCTTTGAAGAATTTTTATCAACTGAAGCAGTCAGGACCCATGACTAGGAGGGATATCACCAACAGCAAGTAATGGCACGAGAAAGAGATAGAATGAAGGAAAATTACTTGAAAAGGCTGTGCTTCAATGTAGTCATGGGTATTAGATTTTGTAGGAAGTTACATAGTATATAGGAGCAGAAATATGTAGATGGAGGCAATTATTTAGATATCTGAAGTCAACAAGTAGTTGCATAACTATCGAGGGAGCGGTTCAGGATGTGGGTGGTTGGGAGTATTTTAAAATAGTAAAAAGAAGTAATAAACAGGAGTAATAGCAACATTATTAGTAGAGTATTGGAACAGGAAACAATTCTAGTGCAGTATATCCTCATTTGAGTTGGAGAGTTTGTTTATCCATAACTAGGCAGCAAAATAAATGGGCTTCTGCGGTGGCTTTTTCTCATTAAGTCCTTGTTAAACACTTTGCAATGATTCACCCCCAGCACTGCCCTGTAAAATCTTTACAGGTAAAGACCCTATTTACAGGGCTGAGAAATTAGAGCTGATTACATTTAATTAAACAACACTGAGAACTGTCGCGTGTGAGAGAAGTGCAAAAATATCAATGAGTCTGAACTGCAGTGTTTGGACTGGAGTTTATGTGGGGACATGAACTACTGAAGACACAAAACTCCAGGAAATGGTGATGATAAAAAAAATTATACGAAACTAAAGTCCAAATGGAAGTAAATAAGGCATCAGAACATTTACGTAATGCTACGTAAAAATGTTTCAAGTTATGTCAACATACAGTATATATATATATATATATATATATATATATATATATATATATATATATATATAGCAAAAATTGGTAATTTTGATGGAGAACAGTTTATTAGACAACCAAGCTAGCAACCCAAGTAACTTTCCAGGAGTATCCCTTTATACACTTGGCTTCCATTTCCTAGATAAAACCAGTTATCGGTTAAACTTCCAATGTCGTTGGCATATCATATTTTCTGCAGCCAGAAGTCACCTTACGTATCATTTTTTATGAATTGTTTTACAGTGTAAGTGATGATGCAAACATAAATCAGATAGGTTTGATAGTGCAGAGTCATCCACACAGTGCCTAGATTTTCCAATCTTCTATAGATCTACAGTCACATCTTTGTTTCCAAGATAATTACTCATAAAAATGCATATAACACTCCAATTTTAACACATTCATTTATCATTTTAACCTTGTTGTAGCTCAAGTGTTGTACATATTATAATCCTGACATGCTGAATTGCATTTTCCATCCCTTCCTGAGAGCCTTGTTTCCTAAAGGAAGGGTTAATGTGTTGCTCATGCATTAAAGATGGTGCAGTTTTGCCTTAGCAATTTGCAATTTTTGCTTCCTGCTCATAAATTTGCTCCATAAAACCCTATCAGAAAATCAATCAATCAAGGAAAGGTTCCAAGACTCTTTGAAAAGCTCATATATAATATATATCCTATGTTCTATTTAGGTAAAGAAAAACTCAAAGATCAATATTTACGATGATGTCAGTTTAAGAAAGAAATAACATTGAAATACACCAAATATCACCACTCGGATGTGTATTTTTAAAGATGTTTTGTGTAGGGTAAAATCAATTGGAAAAAAGTGATGTCAGCTATTCACTCCAATTGGTTCTGGCAGGTCTTAGGCACTTTAAGATAAGGGTGCAATTGTTGGCATTAGGCTGTGTTTAAAATAATAAATACCTTTAACAATACACAGTATAATTTATTTGTAATGGATTATTTCAGCAATTGCAATGACTAGCAATATTGGCATTGCTCTGTAACATTTTCCAACTATGATATATATTTACATAGTTGAAGGGGACCCATCACCCCAAAAAACTATTCAGAATCCTATTTTATCAAGTGAGTCAAGCAAAATAAACTTTAATCATACTATATAAATTATTTGAATCTTATTTCCATCACTCTGGGAATTCAAAATTATAGCAAGCAGGCAGGAGCCATTTTGTGGACACTGTTATTAAGACAAGCCTTCCATCATCTCAGAATCTTGTTTGTGCACCAGAATGGGGGACCTGATGTTCATCCCCATGCCCTGGTTACACAATTAAACAGTGAAGAGAACAGGGGAATGTGGGGAGTGCAGAGACCTCCAGGAAGTGCTGAATGGAAAGTGAAAGTAATTGTCTGCCCCGCCTCTATGCCTAAGGCATAGAGGAGGGGCAGACAATATTTGATTGACAGCTGAGATTTTTAAATGAGCTTACAACAGCTATGAATGCTTTAATAAAAATTAGAAATTGGATTTCATGTTTAATTTGAAAATGACTTTTATTATACATTTTCTTGTGTCTGGGTGACAGGTCCACTTTAAGTTGGGTTGAAAAAAGACCAAAGTCCATCAAGTTCAACCCCTTCAAATGACCTCCAGTGCAAATATATGCAAATGCTTTCACATACTTATTTGAATTTTTGCATACATAATTACAATTTATATAGTAATAATTATACCGACTAGCTGTAGATCTTAAGACCGCAATAGCCTTGAATATTTGTTCAAGAAATCAACCAAGCCTTAAGGCATTAATGAATTCTGCAACATCTTCTTGCCAGCGACGGTGTCACATCCATCGCTTCGCCAGGCAAAAATTCGCTCAGACAACGCTAATTTACTAAAATGTGAAGTTGCATCCAGGGCGAATTTAGGCTAGCGTTACTTCAGCAATCAAAGCAAGGATGTGCTAGCATTCAATTATGCCTAGTTCAACTTCGTTAGAGGTCTTCGCTCAGGCTAATTTGCATATGGTGTGAAATTATAAAGTTGAATGGACGTATATGTTGCAGCAAATACATTACATTACACAAGTCCAGGGAACCTTAATAAAGAAAATAAAGTTGTTATAATGCCCTACACATGAGCGCACTGTATAGTTAATGTTCCATATGTTAGAAAATGTATGGGGAACCCGGTTACCTGAAAAAAAATTTAAGGACTTTTGCAGGCTATCACTCTGAAAAAAGGAAACGACACCAGGGTTTTTTGGGACTTAGAAACTTTTCCATTAAAAATATGGTGTAAGTAACAGAAGAATGAGGAAGATCTATGCACTCCAATGCACTTCGCCTGGTCTGAGCTGGCAAAGGCAAGTCTGGTGAAAGAAGTATCATTCAGTAGTGAATTTGCGGAGTAACGTCCATTCACCAGAGTGAAAATTCGCCTGGGGATAGAGTGTGAATGAGTGCTAGTGTCTGTCTCTTTCACTAGTGAAGTTATGCCTGCGCTCGTTAGTAAATCAGCGAAGTGCCTAAAAGCGATAAAGCTGGGGTCTGCTATGAGGTGTTCCAGGTGAAAACGTCCATAGACAGACAACCATGATAAGAAACTTTGTCTTGAAGTGAGCTTAAATTACCTGTCATACCTAAGGGAGAGGTGCATGTTTTCCCATGCTTTAGTCCGTGAAACAGAGCATGGGAAATACATGCATTTTATGCTTCACAAGTGCACATCCTGCAGTGCAACCCCAGTCACATTGCAGCTTTCTCTTAGAGCAAGAAGCATAATTATATAGTTACAGCATCCTATTAAAGGAGATACATTGTTTAAAAAAACAAGAATGTGTGAATGTATTTAAATTTAGAAGTAATGTTCTTTAAAAAGTAGTGTTTTAGTATAATTTATTGAAATTTTCAGCAAAATTCTTACTAGCATGGCCCATCTGTTCCATTTCCTGCTGCCTCCTTCCCCAGGCTGTGCAGGGGAGTCTGTGGAACTCAGCACACTGCACTGCAGAGTATTAACCAGCATTTTGGCTGACCTGAAGTCTGGCTTTGCTGGTGTGAATGCAGGGCTTTCATTGACCCTCTTCTGCAGTGCATCTGCCGGGGACCATTAATACACGCTCACCCCTCATTTGAAATATAAGGATCATAGCAGATCTATGGGGAGCTCCAATAAAGGGGCAATTTTTAAAGGTAATATTAATTTCCTGGCCAAAATGAAACCAGTATAATAAATCATTTATTATATTGCCTACAAGACTGAAGGTTTTTTTTAGTTATGCGATATGTCTCCTTTAAGCAGGAAGACAGAAAAAATAGCAGGGTGTTTTTGGTTTCTATTTGATAAAGCAAATCCAATATCTATAAGTATTATTCCCTATCTCTTCGCCACTCCTTAGACCACACTACTTAGCTTATTTTTTATAGCAGGAAGTGTACATAGAGCCCTACGTGTCCACACTACAGCTTGGGCAGTCTGTTGCAAGGGAATGTACACACCCAAAGGGATAAGCAACGACTGGCACAAGGTGTTACATGTTTGCAGACAGCATAGATCAACAACAGCAAGTGCAACTCTTACATCAGCATGTACTGAAACTATTTTTGGAATCCCTTTGTTCCAATGGTTGGTCTTTCACCGTTCTTAAATACTTGTATATTACATACCATTGTCTTTCTTTTCTCCATTTTATTTAACTGCTGTCTATATATAAACTCACAATAAATTGCTATGGGTATCAATTAAATGCAAACTGTCTGCATTTGTTTGTCACCCCCTCCCCCATAAACAAACACAAGTACAGCCAAGTACAGTACAATTTGACTATGAAGATTTTCATTCATCCAGGTCATGGTAAATCTAGTATAGATCTAAAAACAACTGGACTTGCTGAGTAATCAATGAAGACGTTTCACTACTCATCCGAGCAGCTTCTTCAGTTCAACTGACTGGTGTGGGAAGTTCTGTGGGTTGTAATATAGGGTTGCCACCTTTTCTGGAAAAAATACCAGCCTTCCTATATATTTATCTTTTTTCCCTATTAATAACATTGGGATCAACCATCATTTTTACCGGCCAGACCAGTCAGGTGGCAACCCTAGTTGTAAATGAACTCTCATATTCTTCCAAGCATACTAGTTAGTTTATCCAGCATGCAAACCGACCTGGGATCTTATAACTTTTCTATAAGAAGGGTGACTACAGGTAGGGGTGGATGAATGAACATTCTCCTCTAGGCTATGGCCTAGGGGCCCATCTAGCTTTATTTCTATTTTCTTTTTTATATATATATTTTTTCTTTTAATATTTATTACCCTGCTAGGTCCAGTGCCTGTTTGGAGAAGAATGCAGGCAAGGCATGCGCATGCATGCACCGAATGTGTGCAGATCCAGTAATGTCACTGCCACATGCCAATCCCAACCCATCCGGACCCAGCAGTAGCCTAAAGGGGAGGCCAGTGTGGATATACCCTAGGGGCCCCCATCGCATTGGTCCACCACTGCCTACAGAGCATTAGACACTGGAAGCAGCAGAGGCTATTACCAAAGACTCCAGAGCAAGTATTCATTTCAGGGCAAGTTACTATAAACATAAAAACAAGGCAATTTAGTTCTAAAGTGGCACTGGCCAATCTGCTTCATTAATAAATGTACACTTCCATCTATTCTTTCCTAATCTTTCTCTTTCATTCACAAAGCCAATGCAACAGCAGGAATGCCCACTTTATGTGGTTATAGCCATCACAATGAGATGCCTTTAAACTATGTCTTTGCATGGCTTCACTTCGTACCAGTCCCCATAAAATTTGAGACCTTTCAAATTTCCTCTAGATAGAGAACAGGAACAATATATCTCTATTGTAGCAAATGTTTCGCGAGAACATACAACAATGTGATCAAATGTGAAATGAGCTAGAGATTATGAGCAAAAGGTTTAATTTAATGGACTTTCATCTGCAACTTCAGCTGCTATGTAACTATGCCATTTAGGAAATGTAATTGATAACAGGCAAAAATACAGTTGAAAAGTTATTTGTTAAAGGTCTTTCAGAACATAAATGTCGTAGTCTGGAGCAGAGAGACAGGATCTCTAGTTCCATAAAGTATTGGTCTCCTGCTCATTAAACCAGCTTCCCCTGTAACCCCAAGAGGATCTAGATTTGATAGGCTACATAGTGCCTATTGTGCACGGTAACAGTTCAACTGAAGGGTTGGGTGAAGGTGGAAATGAGAGAAAACCTGTATCTACATCTTCAGTATCAGCTTACATCTCTTCATTGTTTGAGGTACTTGAACCAGATGACAAGCCCCAAATGTCTACATGACAGAAATGCATGCTTATCTATATTTTTCTGCTTTTTGTTTACTTTTGCTCCTGTTCCTTTCCTCAGCAAATACTCATTTATTACAATGCCTTTATCCTTTCATTACACAAAGAAAAGACTTTTACTGCCAGAGAGTTAATAGCATATCATATAATCACAATAATCACTTATAACAAAGAAATGTCAAAGGGAAAGTTATTTTTGGACGGGGGAAGTATAATCCCTGAAAAAATGTATTTTGTTCTTGTGGTTTATAATTATAAATATCTTTTGGACAAAAGGCAGACGAGTTGCAGAACAATGATTGTGATATGATTTACTTAACATTTCCATTGTTTACATCGCTGTAAAACTGCTAAAGCTAGTTATAAGGATCATCCTGACTAAAGTGACTGCATCAAAGCATTTTACTAAATGCCATGTTCTCCAGATGAGGACACTTTAACAATTATATCTCTGTCAGTGTCAGAAATTTTTTTCTATAGGAAAGCAGCTTGTATTCTATATAAATAAATGATGATGTATTTTATCAAGTTACACTTCTGCCCAGAAGCAGCTTCTTCAGTTCAACTGACTGGTGTGGGAAGTTCTGTGGGTTGTAATATAGGGTTGCCACCTTTTCTGGAAAAAATACCAGCCTTCCTATATACTTTTGGTGTGTCTTTAAACAGGGTTTGGGGGTCACATTGTGCCATGACATGTTGGGGGTCAATAGGACAAGGCAGGGCACATTTTGGCCACTCAGCCTAATGAAAATCTTCATAGTCATTCTGCCCAGTCCTTCTAAAGGAGGGCTGAAATGAATGCAATATCTTACTGATCAAGTTGTGGTTGGGAAGATAAATCCTTTTCAGAAAATGTGTTTCACCGCAGATAACGGGGATTATTTCTTTGAAATAACAGAAATTCCAAGTCTGGATTCAATCAAGTAATCACCATAACTGTAGAACAGATTATCTGCCTACATGTAGAAATATTCTTTTTTTTTGCTTTTAAAGGCAAGTTCACCCTTTCATAAAGCTCCATCTACACCTCTGGGGCCCAATTGGGATTATTTTTGCAGGGCCCCTAGACAAAGTGTTTCTGGCTGGCATTTTGTTCCAAGGCTGAGTGGCCAAAATGTGCCCTGCCTTGTCCTATTGACCCCCAACATGTCATGGCACAATGTGACCCCCAAACCCTGTTTAAAGACACACCAAAAGTATATTATATATAGAGGCCAAGGAAATAGGAGCACACTGGCACAAAAGAGAAGCAGGAAATTGTAGCACACAGGGCAAGATAGAGAAAGGCACAAGATAAAGGGAGAACGTAGAGGCACACAGGTCACCAAAGAGGAAAGAACTAGGGGTACATAAAGAGATAGACTGGGCAGACCGGGATTGAGGGTGGGCTCACCCTAACAGGCTTGGGTGCGGGCTGGGTAGCTGCATGTGCTGTATCTTCTCCATGCTGCCACCTATTGCGGGGCTCTTAAGGGCATGAGGAATGGGCCCAATCGGCCTTAAAGACAGCCTTAAAAGAAAGTAAAACTCCAGCAGGCCACCAGATAATTCAGCCCCTTGGCTTTCTGACCCAAAATTGGCTATACAGTTATTCCTCTCTAGGCAGGATGGAGTGGGAGACTACCAGGACTGGAACAGGACTGACAGACAGGAGCTGAACAAGTATTAACAAGACAAGGGCAGGATCAGGACAGGAGGCAGAGCAAGAACAAGAGCTAGGGTCATGTGCCTCAGTGCTCATTGTTTACCAACACTCAGGACCGGAAGTGAAGAGGGCTGGCCTTATAAAGGGCAGGGTCAGCCCTGATTGGCTGGCCCCAACCTGTCAATAAGGCTGCAGTTGGCAATAGGATGGAAATGCCAGGTGATAGGTAATGTGAAAGCCTGCTAGCTGTTCACCTGGCCCATTGGCTAAAGCACGGAGCCAGAAAGTCCAAAGTCCCTGGCTTGAATGCCAGCAGAGCCTTACAATATGCACCTTAGAAAGACACCCAAAAATTAATCACTGATTAGCAACTCTGCATAGAGACTTCCATAACCAGATTGCCCAGAAGCAACCCTTCCTATGCTGGTGGTGCATATATGTGCTAGAGAAGAATGTCATTGTCTGTTCTCCTACACAATATACATGAGCCTCCTGCTAAAATAATGGCTGTTAAATTTACATTTGCTCCCTCCATGCAGGGTTGGTCATGGGCCCCCGCCAGCTCAGACCTGCTCCCCAGCTGCCCCATAAAGGAAAGCTGTTATGACGCAGCTGGTCTTTCGTGCATGTGTGTCATGTCTTTTTGTGCATATGTGAGGCGCATTTATGCAGGTGCGAGCCATGGGCAGGGGTTTGGAATTCAGGAGGGGGTCCACAGGGATGCCAGGAGGGCCCTTCATTTTGCAGTCCCGATGGGCCCCCAATGCTCCAGTCCGACAGTACCTCCACGGTTCTCTCTGACTATATTTTTATGTATGCTACTCTGACAAGTCCACTCACGTAGATATAGATTTCATCTATAATTGCATTATATGTCACTCAGGACTAGACAATATGATTGCTAAGACCATAACATGGCAGTGTGCCGATGATGGGCCATTATATATTTTATTTTAATTAAGAAACACAATCAAAATAAGCTCCATTTTTCCTGAAGTTTATTAGGAAGGACAAAGACACTCATCTTCTACATTGGCTAAGATGCTATCTATCATATCTCTAATAAAGGATAGCTGATTAAAAAAAACACTGCGCTGGGAAGCTGTTCTTAGGTACTGCATACTATCAGGCAAGGTCACAGCAGATTTATTCTGACTCCGTTTATTAACAACTATCCTGCGCCAAATATCAATTCGACGTTGATGGCAAAGACTTTCATACAGAGGCAGATTCTTTTGGGTGAACAAAATCATATTTCATTAAAGTTGTAATGTAACATTTCTTTGAATATACATTATTTTAGGCACAGAAATGGTCACCTTCATCCCATCAGCAAGGTGTCAAATGTGGCAAACAAATTGCCTGCATGACACAAGGTAGTTAAGATTGCATTACTATCCCCTCTAAATGCTTTATCACACACACACACACACTATAGCAGGTCTTATCGTCACACGCATTTGCATGCATACACACACTATTGGATTAAACAAATGAATGCAAATCCAGGAGGTGTTGGCTAGTGAGAATATCGATATACATTTCTTTCTGGAATGACTATAATTAAAACAAGAAAACGGGGGTTTTTCGTTTTTTGTATTTCTTTCCTGTATCTACTGGGATCCATTGAAAGCTCTTGGGCCACACTGAAATGGATTTCTAAACAATCAGAAGGCAAATAAAGAACCAAATGATAAATATAGGCAATGCAAGTTTGTAAACATATATCTTAAATAACAACATCTAATAAAATACAACCTCATACTGTATAGATTATAAATTATACAGTTGTAGACATTTTAGTCGGTGCCTTTAATTGGAGTTGTGTAAGAACTTGCTACCACTGTGCAAGAAGACAAATCAATTACGCACGTGTGTTGGTAGAAACTAATGTCTGGACTCAAGGTAAAAATTATGTGATTCTTTAAGCACAAGTTGTTGGAACCTTAGAATCACCACCACATTGAGGATAGCAATATCTCCAAGGATCCCCAGCATCAAAAGCTGCACTTACAGATATAGAAATGCTACAAAGGTATTTGGGTGCAAGTAATGAATGGCGTCAACAAGGGTGTCCATTGTAGAGTTACAGCACTTGGCTGAGTTTATAAATTACCCCTTATGAATTTTTTTATTTTGTATAAAAAGCAATAGAAAACATGTTATGGTATGAGACCTATAATCCAGAATGCTCAGCACTTGGGATTTTCTGGATAACAAAAAGTAATTTGGGTATAGTTTTCCTTTAAGTAAAGGAGAGAGATTCAGAGGAAGAAAGCTACAACTGCTGAGCCTCTCCCAACATCAGATGCGTGCCAAGATGGACGCTCTATGTATCCCGGCCACTCAGCTCTCAGGCCCCAACCGCCATGCATGACTAACCATTTGTGTGTCCTGGTGGCCCACCAGATGAACATGCATGCACCCATTTGAGTGCACACTGACAACCCGGCAGTAAGAAGCAGTGCGGAGAATACCCAGGAGGCAGTGGAAGGCGAAGCACAGTACATGGGAAGGCTGCAGAAGAGGTACATGCTTATCACCCCCTGCCATTGTGCCTTAGGCACTTCTCTTTTGTCTGCCCCTAGTTCTGGTCATGCACAGCATCCTTAGACAGCCAATGGCGTGGAGTTGTCATGGACATGGCTATTTGACACTACATTACCAGATCCATTATCCAGAAAGTTTTAAATTACGAGAAGGCCTTATCATTTTAGTCAAATAATTCAAGTACCTTGTATTTGATCCTAACTAAGATATAATGAATCCTTACTGGAGGCAAAACCATCCTATCGGGCTCTTTAGTTGATTTAAAGTACGGTGATCCAAATTATGGAAAGATCTCTTATGTGGAAAACCCCAGGTCCTGAGCATTCTGAATAACAGGCCCCATACTAGCAATCTCATTTTTCTCTCTTTATTCTTTAAAAAAAAAAGCTTTAAAGAAATGTAAATACTGAATGATTGCTTTTGGCAGATTAATGACATATGGGGCCTCTAGGCTACATCCACACAAGCCCCCCTTCTAGGTTACTACTGGGTCCAGATGTGCACAGAACCCACAGCTCTCATGTTTGGTACATGCCAGTGACCTTGCTGGATCTGCACACATGTGAGTGTATGCACACACCTTGCCTGTCTTCTTCTCCCAGCAGGTGCATCTGACCAAACTCAAATAAGGAAAAAAAATTGAAATAATACTGGGCCCGATTAAACTCGCTATAGCCTAGGGGAGCCTGTACATTAATCCACCCCTGAGGAATGCAGTTTGGACATCTGAATGGGGCACAAATAGAAATATACTGTACAAACTGTAAGCTGCCTTTCTAGTTATTCAGTCCAAGTCATGAATATGTATTAGTTACAGCCCAGTTAGAAACTTGGCGCAGGGCAATGTATACAAATCCTATAGCTGTGTGTGTGTGTATGTTTGTGGTCCTATAATTACATATTCCTCTTTCTTCTTTCCTTTTAATAAACCGACCTTGAGGAAAGAAGTTATTTGGGAAATGAAAAAGCAGTGAATTTCTGGATGATGTCCTTTCCTCATTTTACAGGAAAAAAAGTCAGTAGAATAAAATATGTAATAAATAGCTTGGCCTTTTTGTCTTTCCCTGGATACCAGTGCACCTCACGTACACCCTTCCAGGAGATGCCATCATACAAGCCTTGCAACCAGTCTAAAGGTTAAACAGCGAGGAGCAAATACCATCAGGCATATTTAATAAAAAAATATTCCTTTCCTTTTAATGGGAAAAAAATGCCAGCCTGCAAGTCATTTCTCAGAACAAACACTGATAAATCTGCCCCCAGTGTTCCTGCGCCGCAGATTCTGGAAATATACATTATTTCTCTGCAATAAAAGAGCGTTGTGTTATGGCCTAAAAGTCATAATTATCTCTTTTTTTGTCAGTACCAACATTATACTCCCGGACAGCTATCCCTAGTGGAAATCACTGAAAGACTTATCTAAAGTGTGAGGTGCTAATTCATACGGACATTTTAATTTTCAGAGCTCTTCTTAATTTGCTTTCCCCTCTATAAGAAAACTTCCTCGTAGATAAGAGTCTGTGTACAGACATGGCTGTGAATTTAGAAGAGGCTTTTACAGTCTGACAGGTTTGCCTATAAAGCTGTCAGCCCACCGTCATCAGTCACCAGACTCCTCTTTCAGACTGTTGGAGAGAATACTCTTCATGCATTTATTCACTTTGATTGATTCCTTTGACATTTTCAGGAGTGGGTATTAGTAATGAGCATGTTAATGTGTTTGCGTGAAATTATTTAAAGTTGAAATATCTGCAGGATTTGCATGCGGCGGAATGGCGGGCAAAAATAAATTGCACATTGTTCTATAATTGACTCTCACAGTGGAGAGTTAGTAAAGTGCAGATAAAATGAATTCCAGAATATTTCCAGGTATGAGCGATTGTAAATGAAGCAGCCATATAATAACATAGTAAACATAGTAAAACAAGTACAGGTATGGGACCTGTAATCCAGAATGCTCGAGACCTGGGGTTTTCCAGATGAGGGATCTTTTTGTTATTTGGATCTCCATACCTTAAGGGCAGAGACACTGAGATTCGGGGAGATTAGTCGCCCAGCGACAAATCTCTTCTTCGGGGCCTTCTTCCCCTGCCTTCATGCCGGCTAGAATGTAAATCACCGGCAGGATGGCACTCGGAACGCTACGTTTTCCGAAGTCGCCTGAAGTTTCCTGAAGCGCTCCAAGTGCCATCCTGCTGGCGATTTACATTCTAGCCGGTGGAAAGGCAGTTCTGGGAGATAAGTCGCTCCGAAGAAGAGGAGATTTGTTTTTCGGGCGACTTATCTCCCCGAATCTCAGTGTGTCTCTGCCCTTAGTCTACTAAAACATTCATTATACCAAATAGGATTGTTTTGCATACAACAAGGATTAATTATATCTTTGCTGGGAAGAAGTACAAGGTACTGTTTTATTAATACAAGGGAAAAAGGAAATCATTTTTTAAAATCTGAATTATTTGATTATAATGGAGTTTATGGGAGATGGCCTTTCTGTAATTCAGAGCTTTTTGGATAATGGGTTTCTGGATAACAGATCCTATACCTGTTCTGTTATTTAACAGAATAGCACATGCTGTATTTTCGACTGTTTGTTTTCCCCAGCACAGGCAATGATATCAAATATACATGGGAATAAAGATATATTATCTTTGTAGTGTCTGCTTACAGCTCCTATTAGAAGCATGGTGGAAAAGCTGAGCAATAACTTTACTGCTCTATTTAAAATACAAAATGTTCTCATCTTGGAGCTGAGTCACCATCCCTTGCATTATAAGGAATTATGTACGTGCAAGCAGACATTACAGTGTCACTTTGGATTTCCTTGACCTGCAAAGACACTCATGGGGGAATATAACACAAGGAGTAAACAGAAAAAAGAAATTTGTGGAATGCAGACAATTTTTTCTCAGTACGTATTTAATATTGGCTTTTCAAACCTGTAGTGCTTCATCCGCAGCAGAAAAGAGATTACTTGTTTTATAGTTTACAGTGAATGTGATGAAACTTTACAGAAAAAGTCATTTTTTTTGTGCCCACAAAAATGTCAGTAGTACATTGAGCAGTGTGTCTAGATATAAGCCTTTATAAGGCGACTGGTTTTGGGTACTTCGATCATTTCTTATGTCTCAACGGCTCATTCTGTATTTTAATTTCTGGTCTAATGTATAATTAATGATTTTGTCTGTATAAGAATGAAAATTGGCTCCCCTTGCTATTTAGAAGGAGATCTCCATATTTTCTCTTATAACACGTTATTTAAAAACGCAGAAATGAGGCTAAACACATTTTTGAGTCACAGCCGATTGCACAACTTCAATTGGGTTCCCCAACAAAAAAGGGTTAAAGGACAAAAATACCCTAATCCATAGGGGAATGCCAATACGTTAGTAACTTGATTTCCTTGAGTTGCACTAAACTAATGAAAAAAATGAAACAATTTGATGCCACCATCTTACTTAGCTTTCCCAGTAGTCCTTCTTAAGTCTTAAGATGATTTTACATTATTTAAGCTTATCTGCCCATGTATGGGCCCTCCATGATTGGCTCCCCAATAAATAATTGTCAGTCAGGTGAGTGAGACCCGCATCAGCGGTTTAATGCATATATATATATATATCCCTGCAACAAATAGCAGTGTCTGTATTCTTGTTTACAAACTCCAAACATTCACTGTATAAATTGAAAAATGTAAAATGTAAAAATGTTTCAATATTTTGCTTTTCTTTGAATTACTGAACTAATATTTAGTTGTATAATCAGTGTTTCTGAGATCTGCTGCACATCTGTGTTGTATGGAGTCCACCAACTTCTGGCACCTGTTACATTCCATAGTTCTTCTGCATTTCTTGCTTTTGCCTCAGAAATAACATTTTATGTCACCCCCACAATTTTTCTATTGGAATAAGGACAAGGGATTGGGCTGGTCACCTTATAAAGTCAATCTTGTTGGTCTGGAACCAAGATGTTGCTCATTTACTGTTGAGTTTGGGGTCATTGTCTTGTTGAAACATCCATTTCAAGGGGATTTCCTCTTCGGCATAAGGCAACATGACCCTTTCAAGTATTTTGATGTATTGAAACTAATCCACGATGCCTGGTATGTGATAAATAGGCCCAACACCATAGTATGAGAAACATTCCCATATCATGATGCTTGTGTCACCATGTCTTCACACTGTACTGTGGCTTGAATTCAGTGTTTGAGGTCGTCTGACAAACTGTCTGCAGCCCCTAGACCCAAAAAGAACAATCTTGCTTTCATCAGTCCACAAAATGTTGTGCCATTTCTCTTTAGGTCAGTCAATGTGTTCTTTGGCAAATTGTAACCAATTCAGAACATCTTCTTTTAACAATGGGACTTTGCGGGGGCTTCTTGCCGATAGCTTGGCTTCACATAGGCATCTTCCAGTTTCACAGGTAACTTTAGACCTTCTTTGATCTTCTTGGAGCTGATCACTTGCTGAGTCTTTGCCATTTTGGCTACTCTTCTATCAACGTGAATGGTAGTTTTCTGTTTTCTTCCACATCTTTCAGGTTTTGGTTGCCATTTTAAAGCATTTGAGATAATTTTAGAATCATTTTCTGCACTTCTTTATATGCTTTCCCCTCTATGATCAACTTTTTAATCAAAGTACGCTGTTCTGAACAATGTCTGGAACAATCCATTTTACTCAGATTTTCAGAAAGAAATGCACTATAACCAGCAGGCACCAGATTTGCTGCCTTCCCTCCTTTCTTAGGAGAATGAATGACCTCACTATTTGAACTACACACTGCTTTTATTTTGAACCTCAATTAATGATTCAATTACACACAATCAAAGGTGACATACCCCCTCCCAAACAAGCTCTTATTATATACCCTGTATATCACAAGCAAGCTCAATCAATACATCCCATCTTAAATTGACAAAAACCATATTATTGTATATATCTCGTATCTATTATAACCAACACTGTAACCATTTTGAATACTGTGCAAGAACCGATGAAAGTCACGGTTAGTAAACAAGATTGCGATTTATGATGGATGTGTGATATATACAGCAATGTGATTGGTATCACTTAAAGATGGTATGTATCACATGGCATCATGGGAGGGGGTATCATATATCTGGTGAAGTCCCCAGGAGGGGGTGGAAGATTTTCAGTGTTAAGGGTATATATATATATATATATATATATTGTACCACTATCTGCTGTTTTAAATTTGGGAGAATAAATGTGAATGTTATTAGAGAAATGGATTTGGACTAAATTAGTCACCTACTCTATAAATTTGACGCCCATATGCCATAGGGATAGAGAATAGGGCAAACATGGCAGGCTGCAAAAGGACTCACAGACATATGAAGGATAGTGGGGAATAGCTGGGGTGGATCTGGCCGTGTGTTCTGTTTGGATGAGCATTTTTTTTGCCCCCCCTCCCATTTTATTTTGTTGGCAAGGACCAGCACCCACAGAAATTGGGCAGCCAGAGGCCTAATAATCCTGCTAACTAAGCAGCATGTAGCCCCATTAGTTCTGATATCATCATCATTTATTTACAGTATATTGAATCACACAAAGCAGGGAGGTCTAGTAGAAACTCTGATCGGGGGAAAAACAGCTACATGTATAGTTGAACACATCTATCTGTATACTAGAATAATATTAGGAGGAGGAAAGAAGTCTGGGCTGAAACAGGCAATCAAACAAACTTTAATAATGACCAAGTAAAAACCCCATTAAAAGAATGATCTCCGGTGCAGATAAGACACATTTATTCAGCACAACGGGGTCATCATGAGAGGAAAAGCTGCAGTGGGAAGAAAGCAGCAGGGGTTATGCTGACCAGAGGTCTAATTGCTTCAGACATGCAGCTATTGCCTTTAATCTGGCAGCTTTTAAAATGCAGAATTACTGTGAGGCCACAAAGAGAAACACAGAACTATGGGGAGCTTGCCATCAAGCTCGACATCAATCCAGGTATCCTCAATCTCAGTAACCGTTCAACTGGTAAAGTCATTGTGTGATTCAATATAGTGTAAATACATGATAATATAATTTCTAACTCCAAGACCAGTTCCTTAAATAAGTGTTTTCTCACCAAAAAAAGACATCCCATCAACATGTCAGAGAGAATTACACATTCATAACTTTCACTGTAAAAAAAAAAAAAAAAAACCTTTTTGAATATTAAAGTGGTTGTTTACCTTCAAACACGTTTTTCAGTTCAGTTGGTTTCAGATTATTCACCAGAAATAAAGACTTTTTCCAATTACTTTCTATTTTCTATGTGTAACTGTTTTTCTAATATTGAAGTGTGAATTTTAATTTTTCACCTTCTAAAGCAGCTCTGGGAGGGGGGGATCACCGACCCTGTAAGGGTAAGGTCACACTGGGCGATTTGGGGA